>CM070645.1:28465131-29065131 GCA_036346575.1 Dendrocalamus sinicus
TGCGGTGCTCCGGGCCGACCACCTTCTTTCCCTTTGCCGCCGCTGAAGAAGCTTTTTTCGGTGCCATCTTTTTCCTTCGGTCTTCAGGCTTGTCTTCGTCCTCCCCACGGACGGCGCCAATCGTGTGGCTGCACCAAACAGAGAGAAGTGGTAGTGGAGAGTGATGAAGATAAGTGTAATGGCCTCTCCTTCTCCCCATGGCCTACCGCCATATATATGCACATGAGGAGCGCTTTTACAATAGAGCCCTTACATTGGAGTGCCCCTTTAGGGGTGCTTATGTCATTACACATGGCCTATTCTGGGCCTTGTAATCTCCTACCAGGCCTGCTGGGTTCAGGTGGGGACCACCCCTACGACAGTGCCCTTAATCAACTCCAAGGAGTGGAGGAAGTAACCGCCATCAGGGAATACCCAGATGTATTTCCAAAAGACCTCCCGGGAATGCCCCCCGATAGGGACGTCGAGTTCATGATTGACTTAGTCCTTGGAACAGCTCCTATTTCCAAGAGACCCTATCGCATGCCTGCCAATGAGCTTGATGAGCTAAAAAAGCAAATCCAAGATCTGGAGGACAAAGGCTATGTCCGACCAAGCTCATTTCCCCGGGGAGCACCCGTTCTCTTTGTCAAGAAGAAGGATGGCAATATGAGAATGTGTGTAGACTATCGAGCACTCAACGATGCCACCATCAAGAACAAATACCCCCTACCCAGGATCGATGACCTGTTTGACCAATTGAAGGGAGCCAGTGTATTCTCTAAGATAGATCTCAGATCTGGCTATACCCAGCTAAAGATCAGAGAGGAAGACATACCTAAGACCGCCTTCTCTTCTCGTTATGGCCAGTATGAGTTCACTGTCATGTCCTTTGGACTGACAAATGCACCAGCCTATTTCATGAGTCTGATGAACAAGGTATTCATGGAGTACCTGGAGAAATTCATGGTGATCTTCATAGATGACATTCTCGTCTACTCTAAGGATGAGAACGAACATGAGAACCACCTCCGAATGATCTTGGAGAAGTTGAGAAAGCATCAGCTCTATGCCAAGTTCAGCAAGTGCGAATTTTGGTTAAGAAAAGTAGCCTTTCTGGGCCACATAATAACAGCTGAAGGAGTTGCAGTAGACCCTTCCAAAGTCGAGGCAGTGCTGGACTGGAAACAACCTACATCAGTGATAGAAGTTAGAAGCTTTCTCAGACTCGCTGGATATTATCGCCGTTTCATAGCGGGATTCAGCGAGATAGCCAAACCCATGATCCAACTTCTAAAGAAGGACAAGAAGTTCGAATGGACGAAAGCATGCGAGCAAAGTTTTCAGACCCTCAAGAAGAGACTAGTGACTACCCCAGTACTTGTCCTACCAGACATTCATAAGGATTTTGAGGTGTTTTGTGATGCCTCCCAGCAAGGACTAGGATGTGTCTTGATGCAAGAAGGCAAAGTGGTAGCCTACGCGTCTCTTCAACTCAAACCACACGAGTGCAACTACCCTACCCATGACTTAGAATTGGTGGCTATGGTCCATGCCTTGAAGATTTGGCAACATTACCTCTTAGGTAACCGTTGCAAGATCTATACGGACCATAAAAGCCTAAAGTATATCTTCACCCAGGTAGAGCTCAACCTAAGGTAACGCAGGTGGAAGGAGTTGATCAAGGATTATAATATTGGGATACACTACCACCCAGGCAAGGCCAATGTCGTAGCAGATGCGTTAAGCAGAAAAGCTTATTCAAACTGCACGCTGCCAGAAGAAGTTCAAACTCAACTTCAAGAGGAAGTTGCCCATCTAAACATAAACTCAGCCTCAAGAAGTATACTTGCTGTCCTAGAAATCCAACCAACCTTAGCAGACCAAATCCACGAAGCCGAAAAGTGGACGAGGACATCCAAGAAATCAGGAAGAACATGAGACAAGAAAAACTGTTGGATTCAACGAGGATGAACATGGGACCATTTGGTTTGAAAACCGTATATGTGTACCCAACAACCATCAAATCAAAGAGATGATACTACGAGAGGCCCACGAAACCCCTTACTCCATTCACCCAAGATGTACCAAAATGTACCAAGACCTTAGGGAAAGGTACTGGTGGGTTGGCATGAAGAGGGAGATTGCTGAATTCATGGAGGAAATTGGCATGGACTTCATCACAAGATTGCCCAGAACTCAATCTGGTTATGACTCCATCTGGATAATCATAGACTGATTGACCAAAGTAGCACATTTATTCTGGTCAAGACTACCTATTCAGGAAGTAAGCTGGCAGAGATATGCATGGCCAGAATACTATGCCTGCATGGAGTTCCCAAGAAGATTGTGTCGGACCGAGGAAGTCAGTTCACCTCTAGGTTCTGGCAAAAGCTTCATGAAGAACAAGGTAGTCGACTTAACTTCAGCACAGCCTATCATCCCCAGACTGACGGTCAGACAGAACGAGTTAACCAGATATTAGAGGATATGCTAAGAGCATGTGCTTTGGATTTTGGCACTAGATGGGATCAGACCCTGCCATATGCTGAGTTCTCCTACAATAATAGCTATCAGTCCAGCCTACAGATGGTGCCTTTTGAGGCATTGTATGGTAGGAAGTGCCGAACACCTCTCCTATGGGAACAACCTAAAGGACCTCAAGATCCGACACCCAGCCTAATTCAGGATTCCAAAGCAAAGGTGAAAAAGAACAAGGAACAGCTCAAAATAGTCCAATCCCACCAGAAGAGCTACGCCGACAACCGTCGACGTGATTTGACCTTTAAGGTAGGTGACTTACTCTATTTGAGAGTATCTCCGCTCCGAGGAGTCAAGAGGTTCCAAACCAAAGGAAAGCTTGCACCACGGTTTGTGGGACCATTCAAGATTTTGGAGCGTAATGGAGAAGTTGCTTACCAGTTGGAATTACCACCAACCTTGTCGGGAGTACACAACGTATTCCATGTTTCGCAGCTCAAAAAGTGCCTTTGAGTATCCACGAAATAGGAAGCACTTGAGACCCTTGATCTTCAAAAAGACCTCACCTATCGAGAGCAACCTATCAAGATTCTCAAGACATCTGAACGCCAGACTAGAAGCAAGATAATTCGTTTCTGTCGAGTGCAATGGAGTAACCACACAGAGGATGAAGCCACTTGGGAAAGAGAAGATGACCTGAAAGCCCACCATCCCCATCTCTTCTGCTAACCTGTTCGAATCTCGGGGTTGAGATTCTCTTAAGGTGGGTAGGTTTGTGACATCCCAAAATTTTCTGGAAATTAAAAGTTAATTCAAAAATTAAAAAGTATTGTAAAGTAAATCAAAATTAAAATTAAATATAGAAAATTAAGTTGGAAACATTTTTCCTAAGTCCAAAACATTCCCAGGAGCTTCTGTGAATTTTTCTAGAATTTTTGGAATTTATTTGGTATTTTTCTGAGCTTTAATTGTTTTCTTGGGCTTTCTGGAAATCCAAAATCCATAAATAAAATTTTAAATCTCCCACCCCTCTCCGGCTAACGCGTGGATGGCCTAGATTAGCCGTGTGTGCATGCCAGCCGAATCCAGCTGACCGCACTCCCCCTCCCGAGACCAACGGCCCAGATTAATCCACCCCCGCCGGTCTAATCTTAGCCGTCCCTAGCCACTTACCCCTTCGCCTTCGATCGATGGCCTGGACCTGATCCAACCTCGCCTGATCTAATCTGTGCCCTTCCTTTTCACTTACCCCTTTGTCGATGGTTCAGATTTAATCCTTGCCGCCAGAACTAGTCTTGGCCACTCGATTGTCATCCAACGGCAACGGTTGCCCCCTCTCACTCTCGCTGACCAGTTGGCCCCACCTGTCGGAAGCTTCTTCCCTGGCGTGCCGCCTCTTTCTGTTCTCCCCTTTCCTTGTGCTGGCAACCGAATCCCCATCTTCCTTCTCTGATTCCTCTCAGTTTTGGAAAGCGTGAGTTGCGCAGAATCCAATTTTGCGCTCGCTTTCCCTCCTTGCCCCTCCCCTTTCCTTTCCCTCTTCACCCATAATCGTGCCGGTCATGATTTCCAGTGAGCAATCCTCGCCGATTGCCCCCGCCTCAACCCTATATAAAGGCCCCCTCGGCCTCTCCTCCCGTCACACCATCTTCCGCCGCCTTCCATTCCTCTCCTAGCATAGCCGAGAGCTCGAGCACTGTGCGCCTCCCCCTCCGCCACTTGCTCTTGCGCCGATGAGCAATTACCGCACCTCCGATCGCCCCCGAGCTCAACCAGCGACACCAGAAGCTTCATCGCACCTTCACCTTCCCACCCCGCCCCTCTGTTATGCCTCTGGGCCACCAGAGCGCCGTCCTCACCGGAGCACCGCACGACGCCGCCACCTTCCTCGTCGTTGACCCTCTTCCGGCCATCCCCAGTAAAAACAACAAGCACTGTTGCCCTCCCCATTGCCCCCTCTTTCTATTGCACCCCTCGTCGGCCGCCGCTGCACCGTCATTCGCTGGCGACCATTGGGAGCCGAGCACCGCCTCTGTCCAGCCTGGCCACATCAGTGGCTGAGCTGACGTGGCAGGTGAAGTGGCCACCACGCGGCAGCCACGCAAGCGCCGGCTGGCACACCCCACCCCTGTGCCAGCTCAGCTTCACCTGTAGTCCATGGACCTTTTCCATAGACCAGGCCCCACCTGTCAGCCTCTAGTCTGAAAAATTAAATCAGGGCTGACGTCATGCCAACGTCATAATTCTATTTACCAGTAGAAAAATAATTAGGCCAAAAAGAAAACCCTAGGGCTAACACCATAAATCCATTTTACTTTAGAAAAATAATTCCAGTTAATCGAATTTATTGTTTTTCTCTGATTTTAAACTTCCAGGAGCCCGTTCTCCTTCGTCCTAACTCCGATTAAGCCCATTCAAAATTTGAAATTCATAAAAAATTACCCTCTATCCATTGGTGCCCTCAATTTAATATTTGGAGTTTATTTGAAGTTTTTTGAATTTATTTGATTTTGGTGGGTTATTTTCACATGTAGACTACGACGACTCCAGAGAATTCTACGATGACGAATCACACCCATTTGAGGAGCAAGGCAAGGCACACACCTTGATCATGTTGATCCTAGTTTGTAAATAAAATTATGTTGATTTAAATTATATTGCGTGCATATGTTTATTCAAGTATTTCAATTCCAGATTTAAACTTAGTTAATTTCCAATTGTTATTGACACCTTTGATCTTGAGCAACATTATACCTTGTCAACCTAGAATCAAACTCTAGTTAGTACGCTAGTGTTGGCTAGAGTGTTTTATATCAAATGCTTAGACCTGCTTAGACATAATATTTGTTTTGGGATACCTTTTTACATAAAATGATAAGCTTTTCGAATGTATTCTTGACTTCGGTGAGTCAAGAAGGATTATGAAATATTTTTAAATAAAATATAAAATCTGGTTTAGACTTAGGCTAATGGTTAGGTGGTGGTGTGTGTCAGACCCAGATTTTTCAATCCAGAATCTCCTGCGAAAACATTGCACTATTCCCTGGATCAGTAGATAGTGCTCAGAGGTACATTGCTGCATCATTTCATACATCGTAAGAATCACATCCACACATAATAATATTACATGGCTGTGTTTGAATTATGCTGCGTCGGGCAATAGTTTTACATAAGGGCCGATCAGGCCAAATGTTCTCATTACAAAAACTGTAACAGCGGAAGCAAAAGCAAAGTAGACCTCTAATCCACAGGCAGCGACTGGGGGTAAATATGTGCCATATGATTATTACCCCAAGTTAGGGCAATAATTATAGGCACACTATACCATAGTCTATCTACCTAGGACTTCAAGCATGCAAGAGGCACCCTAGTTCTCGGAGTTGTTCCCTCCTTCTGCAGTGGGGGCATCCTCATACACATAGTGATCTTGGGCGCTCCTGAATCTGATTTTCGTAATTGATAGACCATGTGGAGGTGACCCCGTGTGTGTGATGAGTAATTGACATCTGTTTTAGGAAAGTCGAGTTTGGTTTGTGTGGGTCGGGCCATGTCGTTGCGCGGTGCAATCGGCTTCGGTTGGACTTGGTCAAACTAAGTCGAACATGCTTAAGTCATTTATTTTTCATTCCGATCGGTTTGGGCTTTGAGTATGTCGTCTGATGCTAATGTATGGTTACAATATTTCGAGCGGTGCTATGTAATTTGTTCTCAGATTCTTTCTGTCTCCCGATGGTTCAGTTCTGCAGGTTTTTGGCTCCAAGTTTCTTTTATTGTTAGCTGCAGTTTTTGTCCCCAAAAACAACTATTCGGCTGGTATCATCAAACTCTGTAGTGGGCTGATTTATTTCCTCTCTTGCTGCTTTCTTTATTTTTTTTCTTACTCCCTTCTACCCTTTTTGTTGGACTGCATTAATAGCATTTGGGCTGTTTAAGTCTTGCCTAGATCTTTTATTGTGTTTGGTTTCTCGGCAATTTCGGTTTGCTATTTGATTTGCAAGAGAGCATAATTTTCCTTCTTCATAGCTTTTTAGCTATCGAAGGAGAAGTCATGTGAATACTTGGGGCGATTTTAAATAGGCACCATTCACCCCCCTCTGTTGCCGATATCGATCCAATAATTGGTATCAGAGCCGGTTAGCTCTTCTCGATAGATCTTAACCGGTCTCTAGAGCCATGGGACAGACAAGTACTTGACCAAGCCCCCGAGCTTCGATGGGATCGACTATCCCTTCTGGAAGAGTCGGATGGAGACCTACATCCAGGCTCAGGGCTACGCCATCTGGCGGAAGGTCAAGGTCCGGTATGTTGTTCCTGCTGATGAGAACATCAATGCCAGAAATATGGCTGATGTTGAGGCGAATGCTAAGGTGAGGAACATCATAATCCAAGGCCTGAGCAGAAGCGAGTTCGATCGCATCTCTCATCTGACGTTGGCCTTCGACATCTGGGAGACCCTCAATGCATACCACGGCCTTAGTCACCGATCCCACTTCTGGATCTTCTTCCGAGTCGCTGCGGATTCTCTCTTCTTGCTCTCGTGACATAACGATGATCGGTTAGAGCAGCTGCGATGAGCGATTAGCCCTCTTAGCTAGAAAGTTATCTCATGCTTACAAGAGAAGGAGGGACGAAAGAGAGGAGGACCGTGATCTGCTCGCTTCGAGTGTGCTGCCCCAACCACATTCGAGCAAACTACCCCAAGCCGGAGAAGGGCAAGAGCGACTACGGCGGCGTAAGCAAACGACTACATCAACATGAACCGCAACAAGAAGCCCCACTCACACCCAAGGCAAGAAGAAGTGCGCGACCTTGGCAAAGCCAAGAAGCTCTTCCACCGCATCATCACCGCCTTGATGACCTCGACCTCGGCGAGGTGGAGGGTGGAGCGATGATGATGGAACGGACAAGCAAGACCCCAAGGGCGGCGACGACTTCTCCGGCATGTGCTTTATGGCCCTTGAGGGCAAGATCAGCGATAGTGAGCTGTACTCTGACTCCGATGAGGTATACCCTTCATACGACCAGCTTAATGATGCTTTTCTTAAGTTAGGAAAATTCCATGCTAGATCTAGAGCTAGGGTTAGCAAGTTGGAGAAGGAAGTAGAAAGTTTGTCACGGGAGCTTACTTCACTTAGATCTGCTCCCTCCCGTCACGATTGTGATGTATGTACTGCTCTGCTTGGTGACATGCAGAAATTAAGGACCTCTCATGATAGTTTGTCTTCTGACCTTGACATTCTTAAGGTGGAGAATGTTAGTCTTTTGGCTGAACTAGAGATGAGTAGGATTGTTACTCCTGTATCTACTGTTGTTTAGACTACATCTTGCACCTCATGTGAGGATAAGGACAATGCGTTCAGAGGTCTTTATACCATGTTGCTTGATCTGCCCGAGACTTGTGAAAGTTCTAATAATTTGAAGATGAACCTAAAACGGGCAGATCATAAAATTACTGAATTACAAGCTTGTCTACTTGAGCCTATTGCTTCATGTGTGAATTGTCCCAAGCTTACTACCGAACTTGAAGCTGTCTCCAAACAGTTTCAAGAATTAGTTGATGATAACAACAGATTGGCTCAATATGCTTCTAAGGACCCTGTTAGCTCACCATGCATTAATTGTAACAAACTAAAATCTAACTTGATTGCATTGGATGAAAAATGTGTGAAGCTAACTAAGGACCTTCTAGAGAAGCCATCTTCTGCTTGTAATGTGTGTGCTGTTGTGGGGGAGAAGCCCGAGGGTAAGGTAGAGACGCCTAGCGACGTGAACCACTTGACTAGCAGTAGGACTATTCCTTCTGAGTCGGTTGTGCGTGCACAAGCCATTCACTCTTCTGCTACTGGTTCTTCTTCTACTCTCTTACCCGCTGCTGTCTCTTCTTCCCCCTGCTCTTCTTGCACCTCTCTCTTTCGGGAGTGTCAGTATCTTATGAACACTCTCGAGAGATTTGTAGGAGGCAAGAAGAAGCTAAATCTTATTCTAGACCAATCTAAGATTTGCAAATTCAATCAAGGTCTAGGATATGATTTTCTTGAGGATATGAAGAAGCATCCACCTGCTGCTCTCAGACCCATAGCAGCAGGTGTGATCGAGATTGAGCCCAGACCTGAGAAAGTTCAATTCAAGTCCGCGGGCTTTGTCCAAGGTATTTCTGACAGCAAGGTGACTCCACCTGTTGCTTCTGCCTCTCAGAAGGCGAAGCCTCATCATGCTACTTCTACCTCTCAGAAGGTGAAGTATCATTGCACCTTCACAAAAAGGATGGGCACTTGATCGGCGATGCTTCAGGCGCGCCAAGATCGCACGTAGAGACCGTGTTGCAGCTCTTAGGCGTATTCAGGGTCAGCCCGAGACCTTGAGTGCACCTAGGACCAACACGAGGTCTAGGTTTGTTTCAGCTGGTGGTTTTGGGCAGCATCGAGGACTTGGTTTTTCTGAGTTTTTTGGTTTTCGTCTTCATTCTCCCTTTGGTCATGACTTCCGCCGTTCTGAGGGTAGATCTCGTTTCTCCCATCGAGATGGCTACCCGCGACGAGATCAGCATGTTGCCGGTGCTCCGACTCGCTCCCGTAGCGATCGGACCGGCAGAATGCCTTTCAGTTTGCTTACAGACCTTCTGTTTCTTTGAGCGACAGAGAGCGTAGGGTAGTTAGAGGTCAGTCATATTTGACTACTTCTGCTGCTCAACGTGTTACTCAGAATTGGGTGCCAAAATCACTCTTGATTTACCCCAGTATTGAGACTTTACTCTCTCGTTGACTCAGGTTCGCCGAGCGGGAAAGAGAGAAGTTTGGCTCGTTGACTCCGGGTGTTCTCGACACATGACCGGAGACTCTCGTTAGTTCTTTTCCCTAGCTCGACTTGAACTAAAAGTTGCATCACATGTTGAAGGGGAGTTGGATCTCTTGCATGTCATTCTGCATTGTAAATATCTAGATTGAGCCTTGATTATTATCCTTTCATGACATGTTTACTTTGCTTTACATCCTGCCATGATTTATGCTTCATTGCTAGATTGATCATGACTTCATATGTGTAGACCACTTTTTTTGCCATGATAAGTTCATTAAAAATTGCTCAACTTGAATTAAAACTTGTCATGGTAGCATTCGAGACTAGTCTTTCTCTAGTTATCCTTTTATGATTCATGCCATGTCAAATAGGCTGAGTTGAGTCCTGAATCTTTGTTGAGCGTTAGATTGAGCTATGTTAGTTCTTGATGATGCATAAGTTTGTACAATCTTTTATGGATGCTAAGAGATCTCTTTTGTGCGAAAAAACTGATCTCACCAATTCTCTCCTATGAGACTGCTTGCCATTGCACTTGGCATGAACTTAGGGGGAGTTTTGGATGACCAAGATCATTGTCTTAAGCTTCTTTCTTGGCATGATCGCATAAGACTTGAGATCTAGCACATGACTAAAAACAAAATCTGGTTGGCAACGACCATGAATTTCAAAAGAAATTATGTCACTTGTGCCTCATTTGCTTAATCTACAAAAAGAACCAAATACTTAAACAAATGTTTCACTCTTGAGCTTGTAGCACTCTAATATGCCTCAATACTAGCTTCTTGGTTCCGCTTAGCTTATTGACATTGTTTGCATCATCATTGGATACCTCTAGCTAGACTTTGATCATGGATGACTTGACATGCTCACAACTTGCACTAAATTTCAGATTGTCATCTATTTGGTTTAGCTGGCTTATATATATCCTGTCATGATCTAGATAGCATTCTATTGAGTTATGGCTTGATGTAATACATTATGGTCATTTTGGATAATTCTCATGGCTCTAAATGCTTAAAATAATCAAACTTCAGCCATTTCATCCATTTCCATGACTTGTTCTCTTCCTTGCATCCTTGATGTGTTTATTGCCAAAAGGGGGATAATAGTGGTAGAAAAAGCCATTTCGGGAGCTTTGAGGAAAACTTGTTCCGTCGGTGTTGAGGTCAGAACGGTCGGATGTGTCGAAGACGACGCAGATTCGATGTGGTTGCGAGTCGCGGGCGACAAAGAACGCGGATGCTTCCCGGAAGGTGCAGGAGGGGCGTTTCGGTAAAAACGCAAAGCTGCACAGGCGGGAGTGGTTCCGTTCGGGTCTGGCGGGCGTAACGGGTTGGAGACCCGTTAGCCGAAGGCTATATAAGGAGGAGGTGCCTCCTTGTGGCTGCATGCATTCCAAGTGTTGTGAGGGGTTGTTAGGGTTTGCTTTAGTCAAAATGGGCTTTTAGAGAGTTGCTTTGGCTTTAGTCTTTAGTGGTTGGAAGTTGGTGAGAAGGGCAGAGCTGTGTCTCCTTCGATGTCCCCTATGTGAGCTCTCTGTGTCTGTGTTCATCCCCTCTCCAACATGTAGTGAGTGAGTTCTTGTGTTTGTGAGAGAGTGGATGGATTGAGGAGTCTATAATCTTACTTGTTCTAATGTCCATGCATATGGGGACGTAGCACCTTGTAACCCTTGTGTAGGACCAAAATGGCGACAGAGGGGGGTAAATGTCGCTCGCTTAAAAACTCCCCCGAGAAATCGAACACTGATTTTTCAGAAAGATGCAAAACACACCACCTCACAGAAAATTAAAATTAACTTCTCTGAATCTTGGAACGCATGTGACACCGAAAAATTCAGCATAAATCAGAGACCAGCCAGTAAAAAATTCAACTGAAAATATCACTGTTTGATCTGCATGCAAAAATGTTAAAGTCAGCACCAAAATAAAAAGAAACTCAACTTCTTCTTTCTTCCCATTGAGCCAATGAACATGCACTGTACGAGCAGCTGTACAATACTGCAAGTAGACTCCAAAAGAAAGCAAAACCGAAAGGAGAGCTAAAAGGAAGATAGAAAGTAAAGCAAAAAACAATGTTCCTCTTTGGCCAGGGAAACCGAACGCATGTACTCTTGATTGATTGCTTGTACTGAAGGTGGAGCCAAACAAACTGGCAACCTGCTGGCCGAAGCAATGGAGAGAATAGAAATGCAGTTCGGATGATTTCTTTGAGCCAAACAATGAACAAACTAGCTGATCATTTAATGCTCAAAATCTGGCCGAACACAACAAGAAGATCTCCTGCTGACCGAACTGATTGAGGATCGAGAATCAATCGAGCGCTCGTGATTGGCCGAAAGAAGTAGCAAGAACTTAACCGAATAACACTGGCCAAATGCACTAGAAACTCGATTCTCACCGCCAAGAGACTATTGCATAAGACAGGAGGGAAGAAACTAAAGTTAATGACTTGCCAAAGAAAATCCTTGCTGCCAAAAAACAGAGACACAACTAAGAACTCACAACGAGGCTAAGAGCAGCTCAAGCACAAAAAGAGAACACAAGGAGAAGAACTTCAGATTTTCATTTCAATAAACACAAGATACAAAGAACTACGTCCCCATACGCATGGACATTCGGAGGAATGATTATATGGAGTCTCAACTCATCCTCTCCCTCTCAATCCTCAAGAACACCAAGAGCTACACATGCTTCTTGGGAGGAACACACACATACACACATGGAGAGACACAAATAAAATCCTAACTTTTACACCCACTCTCTCAAAAATTCAGCACACCATCTCCCTCTCTATTTATAGCCTCCACTAATGGGTTCACCAAGTGCTTTACCCATTTAGCTTTTGCGCTTTACCCACAATCCACTTCCTTTAGTGCAGCTTTGCGTTTTTACCGAAACGCCCCTCGCGCACCTTCCAGAAGCTTCTCATTCCTTGCCCCGCAAGCCACGCAGCCGCCGTCTTGGCACACCTCGACCGTTCGACCTCGGCGCCACTGCGCCTAGTCCGGTCCACCGTGCCTTGCCACGACTCCACCTCGAGTCCACGTCGTCTTTGACACATCCCGACCGTTCTGACCTCAGCACCACCTGCGCCTAGTCCGGTCCTCCGTGTCTCGCCACAACTCCGTCTCGATGTCCTGCAGCCACAGAGACAAGAAAACACATCAAATAGCACCACTCGATATATGAAAGCGTAAATAGCATAAACACATCATTCTCACGCATGACGAAGTCCAAACCTGTCGAAACATCAGAATATGCAACCTAATCCCATACGACCAAGTTTGACCAAAGTCCGATCGAGCCCGATTGCGCCACGCAACGACTCGACTCCGAACCAGCCAAACCAAACTCGACTTTCCTAAACAACTGTCAATTACTCATCACTCACATGTGGTCACCTCCACATGGTTCATCAATCTCCCCCTTGATGAGTATATTGACAAACCCAGAAAAAGCGCAAAGTTGAGTTTGAGTTTGAAGAATCCAACATGGTCCAAAGAAGGGAATGAAACTAATGACCATGTCGACAGAAGGAACACTAGAGCAACAACTGAAAGAGCATATTGTTCTCCAAAGCTCTAAAATGATCCCAACTAGCTTTTTCTTCTGTATTCTCCCCCTTTTGGCAATAAACGCATCAAGAATGCAAAAGAGAGAATATGACATGTCAATGGATGAAATGGCTGAAGGTTGATTATTCGAAGCAGTTAGAGCCATGAGAATTATCCATAATGACCATAATGAGATACACCAAGCCATAACTCAATAAAACGCTATCTAGATCATGACAACACATATACAAGCCAGCTAAGCAAGATAGATGACAATCTGAAAAAGTAGTACAGTATGTAAGCATGTCAAGTCATCAAGATGCAAAGTCTAGCTAGAGATATCCAAGGATGATGCAGGCCATGTCAATTAAGCTAAGCGGAACAACAAAGCTAATATTGAGTCCAAATAGAGTGCTATAAGCTCAAGATTGAAACATTGGTTAAGTACTTGGATCTTTTTGTAGCTTAAGCAAATTGAACACATAAAACATGGTCCTTTTAAAGCTCATGGTTGTTTCCAACCCAATTTTTTATGTGCTAGATCTCAAGCCTTATGCGACTACTCCAAGCAAGAAGCTTAAGAAGATAGTCTAGGTCATCCAAAACTCCCCCTGAGTTCATGCCTAGTGCAATGGCAAGCCATCTCATGAGAAAGAATTGGTGAAATCAGTTTTTCGCACAAAAGAGATCGCTTTGTTTTTAAACATGTTGTACTAACTTATGCATCATCAAGAACTAATATAGCTCAAACTAAGGCTCAATAGAGATTCAACGCTCAACTTAGCCTACTTGACATGACATGGATCATAAGAGGATCGCTCAAGAAAGACTAGACTCAAATGCTAGCATGACAAGTTTTAATTCAAGTTGAGCAATTTTAATTAACTTATCATGGCAAAAGCTAGTCTACACATATGAAGTCATGATAAATCTAGCATATAAGCACAAGTCATGGCAAGGTGTAAAGCATTGTAAACATGTCATAACAGGATAATAATCAAGGCTCAATGTAGTTATATCACAATGCGAAATGCTAAAGTGCAAGAAAATCCAGCTCCCCCTCAACATGAGATGCAACTTTTAGTTCAAGTTGAGTTATGTCAATATTAAGCTCTAGAAGCTCTCAAATGAACTCCCCCTGAACCAAAGCAATAAAAACGAGAAGCTGGGAAAGAAAACAAAGAAACAGCAATTCCTTAAAGTATAGATAAGATATAGAGGCAACTATGGCTCGATCGACTCTCATCTACCCCATATGACTCGGGACTATCAGCTGACCGTAAATCACACACTAGAGAGCAAACACGTACCCTGTCTACCCGAGGGTGGCCCAACCCTCGCTAGAACCTACAAGAAGTGAGTGAGCTCGACCTAGTGAGATAAGAAGCAGCTAATAAGAAGCATCCTGGAATCACAAGATAAGAGTAGGAAGTCTAAGCAACTAGGCAAGAGAAGCACTCTAACCTATGCTAGAAGGACTAAACCCAAATGCACCCCGTGTGCAATGCAACAGAAATGAGACAGAAGCATAATCAATACAATAAAGCAGTAAAGCCCAAAACACCCCCTCACTACAGTCCGTAAGGACAAACCACCCCAAGCTCTCCCCGCAGAGCTGAAAACCTCGAACTATCCAATGGCTTGGTGAAGATGTCAGCCAACTGGTGGTCACTCTCCACAAACTGCAGCACTATATCGCCCTTCTCTACATGGTCTCTAAGGAAGTGATAACGGATATCGATGTGCTTGGTCCGAGAGTGTTGCACTGGGTTCTTAGCAATGTTAATCGCAGAAGTGTTATCACAGAAGAGTGGAACACTGTCTATCGCTAACCCAAAGTCCCGCAGGGTCGAGACCATCCAAAGCACTTGGCTGCAAAGAATCGGCGGCGACAACGCATTCGGCCTCTGCAGTGTCTTGTGCAACACCGGATCGCTTCCTCGAAGACCAAGAACGAGAAGTGCCAATGAATTGGCAAGTGCGAAGTGCTCTTCCTATCTATCCTACACCAAAGAAAGTCTCGCATCCGAGAAGGCTCTCAAGGAAAGACAGATGAGGAAGAGTACCGATGCCATAGTCAATGGTAGCTCGAAGGTACCGAAAGATGCGCTTCATCGCTTTGGCGGTGAGATACGCGAGAGAGGCTGAAGCGAGCACATAGACACACGAGAAGTGTATGTCGGTCTCGAGGCGTTGAGGTAAAGAAGAGAGCCGATCATACTTCGAACTCTTTCGATCAATCGCTCGCCATCCTCATCTGGTCGAGTGAAGCCGAGGTAGCCATCGGAGTGGACACCGCTACCATCACTCATATCGAGCGCCAGAGGTCTCGAGTGTACTTGCCTCGATGCAAGAAGGTACCCTCCCGAGTCCGCTTGATTTGGAAGCCAAGGAAGAAGCTTAACTCGCCCATCATGCTCATCTCAAATTCGGAGCTCATGACATCCAAAAGCGGGAACGAGCATGTGAGGAGCCGCCAAAGATGATGTCATCGACATAGATTTGGACGAGCAGAAAGTCATTGCCATGACGGCGAATGAACAAGGTCTTATCTACTCTACCCATCTCAAAACCATGGCTCGTAAGATAGCACTTAAGCCTCTCATACCAAGCTCTATGGGCTGCTTAAGTCCATACAAAGCTTTGGAAAGCTTGAAGACATGGTTAGGGTATTTGGGGTTTTCAAACCGGAGGTCAGTCGACATAGACTTCTTCCTCAATGAATCCATTAAGGAAGGCACTCTTAACGTCCATCTGGTAAAGCTTGAAACCCTTAGAAGCCGCAAAAGCTAGCAGGATTCTAATGGCCTCAAGTCTAGCTACGAGGGCAAAGGTCTCTTCAAATCCAGGCCCTCAACCCGGGAGAACCCCGAGCTACCAGTCCTAGCCTTGTTTCGTATAACCACTCCATCCTCGCTCGCTTGTTCTTGAACACCCACTTAGTCCCAATGATATTGTGACCTCACGAGGGCTCGACAAGCGACTGCACCTTGTTTCTCTCAAAGTTCTCTAGCTCCTCATGCATGGCATTGACCCAAGACTCGTCAGATAAAGCATGAGAAACATCTTTGGGCTCAAAGGAGGCAATGAAAGCATAATGGAGACAGAATTGAGATAAGCGATTTTGAGCGGGTAACACGCTCGAAAAGGTCTCCAATGATCCGCTCTGAAGGATGAGCTTTACGATATGTCTAGGAGGTCTGGATGAGATGAAGAAGTGGCCTCTACCTCATGAGCAGAAGAGGTAGGAACAGAGCCACTATCTCCAGAAGAAGCGGAAGGCAGAGGCTGATCACCTCGAGGTGCGGTGGAAGACGACACCTCAAGGGGTGGATGAAGGACTGGATCGGGTAGACAACTCTCATCTCCATCATCCTCATCACCCACGAAGATGGGCTCAGACTGCTCTAAAGAACTTGAGATATCGGGCCTAGTCCCTGGACTGGCCTCATTGAAAGTAACCTCACGTGTCTCTACCATCTTACTAGACTCGCAGCTTCCAAACCCGATAAGCCCGCGAAGAAGGCGAGTAACCTAGAAAGATCCCATCACAAGAGCGTGACTCGAACTTGTCTAGGTTCCTGACTTCAAAATAAAACACTTGCAACCAAATACGCGAAAATGAGAAACACTGGGCTTTCGCCCGTATCTCAACTCATAAGAAGTGCGGTGCAAGTGTGCCCTAAGAAATACTCGATTTGAGACATGGCACGCGGTGGCTATAGCCTCAGCCCAAAACTTCCGCGGTGTAGAGTACTCATCAAGCATCGTCCTGGCCATCTCGACCAAGGTACGGTTCTTCCTCTCCACAACGCCATTTTGTTGTGGGACGTGCGGAGAAGAGAACTGGTGCTCTACACCTGTCTCACCACAGAAACTCTCGAAATAGGAGTTCTTGAACTCCGTGCTATTGTCACTGCGGATCGCTCGTAAGGCACCTGGGAGCCCAACAGAAAGTCTACCGAAAAGACCTTTGAAATGTGAAAATGTCTCATCCTTCGAGGCTAAGAAAAACACCCAAGAATACCTCGAGAAGTCATCGACCACGACAAGAACATACCACTTCCCTCCTGCTGACTGCACTCGAGCTGGTCCAACAAAGGTCCATATGGAGCAAATGTCGGTGCATCGGTCATAGTAATCGTGGACCGAGGGTGAGAAGCGGCAACCATCTTGCCATGCCGGCATGGAGCACAGACTAGATCTTTGACCATCTTGAGCTTCGACAGACCACGAATGAGGTCGTGGCCGCTAACTCGGGTCAAATGGTCAAATCCGATATGACCAAGTCTCCTATGCCAGAAAGAGAGGTCGCGGGACTCGAAGCAACTAAACACCGAGAGGATCACGTAAGACTCGGAAAAATTAGCACGAAAGATCCTCCCAAAACGAGAAATCCCGCAAACCAGACTACCCGAAGAATTAAGAATTTTGCAATTGTTTTTCTTGAAGCTCACCTCGAAACCGTCATCGGTAAGATGAGAAACGGAAAGCAAATTGTACTGCAGCTTACTAACCAAGGCAACATCCTTAAGAATAAAGGAGGCATTAATACACACAGTACCTTTGGCGATGACGCGCCCAGACGAAGCGTCTCCGAAGGTGATCGTCTCATCACCTAGAGCGCGGGTTAGGGAGGAGAACCAATGGGAGTCTCCGGTCATATGACGAGAACAACCGGAGTCTACAAGCCAAACCTTCTCCTTCCCTACCCGGTGAACCTGAGTCAAACAGAGAGTAAAGTCTCAGTACTGGGGTAAATCAAGAGTGATTTTGGCACCCAATACTGAGTAACACGTGGAGCAGATGAAGTAGTCAAGCACGACTGACCTCTATCTACCCTACGCTCTCCGTGACTCAAAGAAGCGTAAGTGCGTGAGCGGACTGGCCATGCGGGTCCGATCGCTACGGAGAGCGAGTCGGAACACCGGCAACACGCAGATCACACCGTGGGTAACTGTCTCGACGGGGGAAGCGAGATGTATCCTCAGGACGGCGGAAGTCATGACCCGGAGCAGCACGAGGACGAAAACCAGAAGACTCAGAAAAACCAAGTCCTCGATGCGCCCAAACTCGCCGAAGCAAACCGGACCTTGTGCTAGTCTTAGGTGCACTCGGGATCCGGGCCGACCACGAATACGCCTAAGTGCCTCTGCACGATCTCTACACGCAATCCTGGCGCGCCTGAAGCATCTCTCGATCGAGTGTCCATCCTTCTGACAGAAGGTACAGTGGTACTTCACCATCTGAGAGGTGGAAGTAGCACGACGAGGCTTCGCCTTCTGAGAGGCCGAAGCAACAGGTGGAATCACCTTACTGTCAGAGATCCCTTGGACAAAGCCCGCTGATTTGAATTTGACCTCATCAGACCTGGGCTCAACCTCGATCGCACCTCCTACTATGGGTCTGAGAATAGCAGGTGGATGCTTCCTAATGTCCTCATAGTAATCATATCCTAGACCCTGATTGAACTTGCAAATCTTGGATTGGTCTAGAATAAGATTAAGCTTCTTCTTGCCTCCTACAAATCTCTCGAGAGTGTTCATAAGGTACTGACACTCCCGAAAGAGAGAGGTGCAAGAAGAGCAGGGGGAAGAGGGAACAGCAGGAGGTAAGGAAGCAGATGAAGAACCAATAGCAGAGGAACGAATGGTGTGTGCACGCACAACCGACTCAGAATGGACAGTCCTACTACTAGCAGGTTGGTTCACGTCGCTAAGCGTCTCAACCTTACCCTGGGGCTTCTCCCCCTTCTCAGCACAGACAATACAAGCAGATGGTGGCTTCTTTAGTAGGTCCTTAGTTAGCTTCACACATTTCTCATCCAATGCAACCAAGTCAGATTTTACCTTGTTACAATTAATGCATGGTGAGCTAACAGGGTCCTTAGAAGCATACTGAGCCAACTTCCTATCATGATCAATCATTTCTTGAAACTGTTTGGAGACAGCTTCAAGTTCAGTAGTTAACTTAGGACAGTTCAAGCATGAATTAATCGGCTCAAGCAAAGAAGCTTGTAGTTCAGCAATTTTATGATCTTCCCATTTTAGATTCATCTTCAAGTTATTGCAATTTTCACAAGACTCGGGCAGATCAAGGAGCATGGCATAAGGTCCTCTAGCAACGATGTCCTTATCCTCACATGAGGTGGGAGAAGTAGTCTCATCAGTAGTAGTA
Organism: Dendrocalamus sinicus; assembly: GCA_036346575.1. NCBI lineage: Eukaryota > Viridiplantae > Streptophyta > Magnoliopsida > Poales > Poaceae > Dendrocalamus > Dendrocalamus sinicus. Next base: position 28,484,120 of record CM070645.1, read on the forward strand.
GGGTAACAGCCATCCTACTCAACTCTAACTCAGCAAGTAGACTAACATTCTCCACCTTAACAATATCAAGTTCGGAGGACAAACTATCATGCGAGGTCCTTAGTTTCTCCATGTCACCCAGCAAAGCAGAGCATGTATCACAGTCGTCACTAGAGGGACCAGATGTAAGAGCAATAATCTCTAGTGACAACCTGTCTACTTCCTTCTCTAACTCAGTACACCTAGCCCTAGCTCTAGCATGGAAACCACCTAGCTTAAGAAAAGCATGATTGAGTTGGTCGTAGGTGGGACATACCTCGTCCGAAGTCGGAGTACAGCTCATTGTCGCGAAGTTCGCCCTCGAGGCCATGAAGCACATGCCGAGAAGTCATCGCCGCTCTTGGGGTCCTGGTCACCCGTCCCGTCGTCGCCGCTCCATCCCTCCACCTCGCCGAGGTCGAGGTCATCGAAGCGGTGAGGACGCGGTGAAACGCCTTCTTGGCCTTCCAAAGTCGCGAACTTCTTCTTGCCCGCGCTTGAGCTGGAGTTTTATTGTTGCGGTTCTTGTCGGTGTAGTCGTTCTTGCTCGAACCGCCGAAGTCAGCTTTGCCCTTCTCCAGCTTGGGGCAGTTTGCTCGGATGTGGTTGGGGCCACCACACTCGAAGCAAATCAAGGGTCCTCCTCTCTTTCTGTCCCTCCTCCCTTTGTAAGCGTGGGAGAATCTTCGAGCAAGGAGGGCAAGCTGTTCATCCGCAAGCTGCTCTAACTGATCATCAGTTATGTCACAGAGAGCAGCAAGGGAGAAACCGCAAGAAGACTCAGAAGAGAGACCGAAGCTGAATCGATCGGTGACCAAAGCCATCGACTGTGACTTCGACCTACGAGAGACAACGTCAATCTCGTGAGTCTTGAGGCGTGAGTACAGCGCGTCAAGAGTCAAGGTCGAGAGGTCTGTCGTGTCTTTGATGGTGGTCACTTTCATCTCCCAAACGCGCAGATCAAGTGCCGCAAGCATCTGGCGAGCGTTGTCCGAGTCGGGGTATGTGAGACCAACCGCTCGGAGGTTGCTCAAGATCTTGTGGAAACGTGCGAAGCACTCATCTAGGGACTCACCGGCAAGCATCTTGAATTTGTTGTATTCTCGCTTGAACTGGTCCTGTCGAACCGTCTTGATCTGGGTGGTGCCCTCATGTTATGCGTCGAGGGTCACCCAGATATCATAGGCGGACGATAGGTGGGAGATGTGATCAAACTCGCTACGACTCAGGCCCTGGATAATGATGTTCCTTGCCTTAGCGTTTGCCTCAACATCATGCATATTCCCAGCATTAATGTTCTCATCGGCAGGAACAACAAACCGGACCTTCACCTTGCGCCAGATAGCATACCCCTGAGCCTGGATGTATGTCTCCATTCGGCTCTTCCAGAAGGGGTAATCGATGCCATCGAAAATGGGCGGCTTGGTCGAGTACTTGTCCGTCGCCATGGCTCTTGAGACCGGTTAAGATCTATTGAAAAGAGGTAACCGGCTCTGATACCAATTGTAGGACCGAAATGGCGGCAGAGGGGGTGAATGTCGCCGCTTAAAAACTCCTCGAGAAATCGAACACTGATTTTTCAGAAAGATGCAAAACACACCACCTCACAGAAAATTAAAATTAATTTCTCTGAATCTTGGAACGCATGCGACAATCGAAAAATTCAGCATAAATCGAGACCAGCCAAGAAAAATTCAACTGAAAATATCACCGCTTGATCTGCATGCAAAAATGTTAAAGTCAGCACCAAAATAAAAGAAACTCAACTTCTTCTTTCTTCCCATTGAGCCAATGAACATGCACTGTACGAGCAGCTGTACAATACTGCAAGTAGACTCCAAAAGAAAGCAAAACCGAAAGGAGAGCTAAAAGGAAGATAGAAAGTAAAGCAAAAAACAATGTTCCTCTTTGGCCAGGGGAACCGAACGCATGTACTCTTGATTGATTGCTTGTACTGAAGGTGGAGCCAAACAAACTGGCAACCTGCTAGCCGAAGCAATGGAGAGAATAGAAATGCAGTTCGGATGATTTCTTTGAGCCAAACAATGAACAAACTAGCTGATCATTTAATGCTCAAAATCTGGCCGAACACAACAAGAAGATCTCCTGCTGGCCGAACTGATTGAGGACTGAGAATCAATCGAGCAGTTCTCTGTGATTGGCCGAAAGAAGTAGCAAGAACTTAACTGAATAGCAGCTGGCCAAATGCACTAGAAACTCTGATTCTCACTGCCAAGAGACTATTGCAGACAAGACAGGAGGGAAGAAACTAAAGTTAATGACTTGCCAAAGAAAATCCTTGCTGCCAAAAAACAGAGACACAACTAAGAACTCACAAGGAGGCTAAGAGCAGCTCAAGCACAAAAGGAGAACACAAGGAGAAGAACTTCAGATTTTCATTTCAATAAACACAAGATACAAAGAACTACGTCCCCATACGCATGGACATTCAGAGGAATGATTATATGGAGTCTCAACTCATCCTCTCCCTCTCAATCCTCAAGAACACCAAGAGCTACACATGCTTCTTGGGAGGAACACACACATACACACATGGAGAGACACAAATAAAACCCTAACTTTTACACCCACTCTCTCAAAAATTCAGCACACCATCTCCCTCTCTATTTATAGTCTCCACTAATGGGTTCACCAAGTGCTTTACCCATTTAGCTTTTGCGCTTTACCCACAATCCACTTCCTTTAGTGCAGCTTTGCGTTTTTACCGAAACGCCCATCGCGCACCTTCCAGGAAGCTTCCTCATTCCTTGCCCTGCAAGCCACGCAGCTTCGCCGTCTTCGGCACACCTCGACCGTTCTGACCTCAGCGCCACCTGCGCCTAGTCCGGTCCACCGTGCCTTGCCACGACTCCACCTCGAGTCCACGTCGTCTTTGACACATCCCGACCGTTCTGACCTCAGCACCACCTGCGCCTAGTCTGGTCCTCCGTGTCTCGCCACAACTCCGTCTCGATGTCCTGCAGCCACAGAGACAAGAAAACACGTCAAATAGCACCGCTCGATATATGAAAGCGTAAATAGCATAAACACATCATTCTCACGCATGACGAAGTCCAAACCTGTCGAAACATCAGAATATGCAACCTAATCCCATACGACCAAGTTTGACCAAAGTCCGATCGAGCCCGATTGCGCCACGCAACGACTCGACTCCGAACCAGCCAAACCAAACTCGACTTTCCTAAACAATCAATTACTCATCACTCACATGTGGTCACCTCCACATGGTTCATCAATCTCCCCCTTGATGAGTATATTGACAAACCCAGAAAAAGCGCAAAGTTGAGTTTGAGTTTGAAGAATCCAACATGGTCCAAAGAAGGGAATGAAACTAATGACCATGTCGACAGAAGGAACACTAGAGCAACAACTGAAAGAGCAAATTGTTCTCCAAAGCTCTAAAATGATCCCAACTAGCTTTTTCTTCTCGTATTCTCCCCTTTTGGCAATAAACGCATCAAGAATGCAAAAGAGAGAATATGACATGTCAATGGATGAAATGGCTGAAGGTTGATTATTCGAAGCAGTTAGAGCCATGAGAATTATCCATAATGACCATAATGAGATACACCAAGCCATAACTCAATAAAACGCTATCTAGATCATGACAACACATATACAAGCCAGCTAAGCAAGATAGATAACAATATGAAAAAGTAGTACAATATGTAAGCATATCAAGTCATCAAGAAGCAAAGTCTAGCTAGAGATATCCAAGGATGATGCAGGCCATGTCAATTAAGCTAAGCGGAACAACAAAGCTAATATTGAGTCCAAATAGAGTGCTATAAGCTCAAGATTGAAACATTGGTTAAGTACTTGGTTCTTTTGTAGCTTAAGCAAATTGAACACATAAAACATGGTCCTTTTAAAGCTCATGGTTGTTTCCAACCCAATTTTTTATGTGCTAGATCTCAAGCCTTATGCGACTACTCCAAGCAAGAAGCTTAAGAAGATAGTCTAGGTCATCCAAAACTCCCCCTGAGTTCATGCCTAGTGCAATGGCAAGCCATCTCATGAGAAAGAATTGGTGAAATCAGTTTTTTCGCACAAAAGAGATCGTTTTGTTTTTTAAACATGTTGTACTTAACTTATGCATCATCAAGAACTAATATAGCTCAAACTAAGGCTCAATAGAGATTCAACGCTCAACTTAGCCTACTTGACATGACATGGATCATAAGAGGATCGCTCAAGAAAGACTAGACTCAAATGCTAGCATGACAAGTTTTAATTCAAGTTGAGCAATTTTAATTAACTTATCATGGCAAAAGCTAGTCTACCCATATGAAGTCACGATAAATCTAGCATATAAGCACAAGTCATGGCAAGGTGTAAAGCATTGTAAACATGTCATAACAGGATAATAATCAAGGCTCAATGTAGTTATATCACAATGCGAAATGCTAAAGTGCAAGAAAATCCAGCTCCCCCTCAACATGAGATACAACTTTTAGTTCAAGTTGAGTTATGTCAATATTAAGCTCTAGAAGCTCTCAAATGAACTCCCCCTGAACCAAAGCAATAAAAACGAGAAGCTGGGAAAGAAAACAGCAAACAGGCAGTCCTTAAAGCATAGATAAGATATAGAGGCAACTATGGCTCAGACTGACTCTCATCTACCCCATATGACTCCAAGACTATCAGCTGACCGTAAATCACATACTAGAGAGCAAACACGTACCCTGTCTACCCGAGGGTGGCCCAACCCTCGCTAGAACCTACAAGAAGTGAGTGAGCTCGACCTAGTGAGATAAGAAGCAGCTAATAAGAAGCATCCTGGAATCACAAGATAAGAGTAGGAAGTCTAAGCAACTAGGCAAGAGAAGCACTCTAACCTATGCTAGAAGGACTAAACCCAAATGCACCCCGTGTGCAATGCAACAGAAATGAGACAGAAGCATAATCAATACAATAAAGCAGTAAAGCCCAAAGCTCCCCCTCACTACAGTCCGTAAGGACAAACCACCCCAAGCTCTCCCCGCAGAGCTGAAAACCTCAAACTATCCAATGGCTTGGTGAAGATATCAGCCAACTGGTGGTCACTCTCCACAAACTGGAGCACTATATCGCCCTTCTCTACATGGTCTCTAAGGAAGTGATAACGGATATCGATGTGCTTGGTCCGAGAGTGTTGCACTGGGTTCTTAGCAATGTTAATCGTAGAAGTGTTATCACAGAAGAGTGGAACACTGTCTATCGCTAACCCAAAGTCCCGCAGGGTCGAGACCATCCAAAGCACTTGGCTGCAGAATCGGCAGCAGAACGCATTCGCCTCTGCAGCGGATCGTGCAACACCGGATCGCTTCTCGAAGACCAAGAAACGAGAGAAGTGCCAATGAATTGGCAAGTGCCAGAAGTGCTCTTCCTATCTATCCTACAGCCGGCAAAGTCTGCATCCCAAACCTCTCTTGCTATTTAGGATGTTGTAGTGTTTCTCTTGGGTGGAAAGATTGGAAGCAAACCTCTCATTTCTCAAGTCTTTCAAGTTCTGAGTTATCTCTCGTATTTTCAGTTTTCTGGACTGCTCTCGGGTTGCCTGAAATTCAGAAGACCGGTCAGACCGGCGTTTACCCAGCGGTCAGACCAGCTTTTACCAGCGGTCGATCAGCGTTACCAGCCAGTCGACAAGGCGTTACCAATGGCCCGACCAGCCCTAGGGTTTTGCTGCTGCCTTTTTATTTTTGGTTGCCTCCTCTCTGTATTTTTCCTTTGGTTGGTTTCTCTAGAGTTCCAGAGAGTAGGAGGATGTCTCTTCATAGCTTTTCTTCATAGCTATAGAAGAAGATTTATCGTGGGTACTTGAGGGGGACAATTTTATTGTAGTCGACATTCACCCCCCCTCTGTCGCCATTTCAGTCCTACAATTGATATCAGAGCCGGTTAGCTCTTTTCAATAGATCTTAACCGGTCTCTAGAGCCATGGCGACAGACAAGTACTCGACCAAGCCACCCATTTTTGATGGCATCGATTACCCTTTCTGGAAGAGCCGAATGGAAACATACATCCAGGCTCAGGGGTATGCCATCTGGCAAAAGGTCAAGGTCCGGTTTGTTGTTCCTGCTGATGAGAACATCAACGCCGGGAATATGGCTGATGTTGAGGCAAATGCTAAGGCAAGGAACATCATTATCCACGGCCTGAGACGTAGCGAGTTTGACCGTATATCTCATCTTTCGTCCGCCTTTGATATTTGGGAGACCCTCGATGCTTACCATGAGGGCACCACCCAAATAAAGACGGTGCAACAGGACCAGTTCAAACGAGATTACAACAAGTTTGAAATGCTCGCTGGCGAGTCCTTTGATGAGTGTTTTGCGTGTTTTCACAAGATCCTGAGCAACCTCCGAGCGGTCGGTCTCACATACCCCGACTCGGATAACGCTCGACAGATGCTCGCTGCACTTGACTTGTGGGTTTGGGAGATGAAGGTGACTACCATCAAGTGTTGGTGATATGCCCTAGAGGCAACATGGAGATGTTGAATATATCACATACTATGTTTATGATACATTGCTTTGTTCCTTGAAATAGACATTATCATTATTGATCAATGAGTATGTGACTTATTCATGAGACTCTTAATGCCAAAATGTTGCTATTTCTAAATGATCCCTGATCATATATCATATGAGGAACAAATATGATTCAAAGATCAGCATATGTATTGATTGATGATCATGTCTCGTGGATCATGGTATGGAGATACCAAATCAATAATATGGACATGTGTTAGTGAACATATGTTGGATAGACTCGCCATGAGACAACGCAGAGATTCCATGTGTCATTAGTTGGTCTCAAGTAGTGTTTATGTAGAATCCTTAGACTTGAGATCATCATGGTTCCCAACATGCGTAGTAGCCTATTTTGGGACTACTAACCACTACTCCGTGAATCGGGTAGTCATAAAAGTAGTCTTCGGGTTTGTTATGAAACATGTAGTGGGATGTGAATGATCAAGATAGAATTTGCCCCTCCTTATGGGAGAGATATCTCTGGGCCCCTCGATGTAATGGATTATGAAAGTGCATAGCCATGCCAATGTGATTGAGAAGTCAATCACAAGTTTATAATCCATCACGGAATCGAGAGAGTGATTGAGCTATTAAGAGGATGACACAGGTCTCGCCTTGAGCTTAATCTATATCGTGAGGCAAAGGGATTCGTACATGAGAACATTACAGGTTCAGCCGATATGATCTTTACGTATACTTTGGGGTTAGATGAGGCGCAGATTGTATTACTACTAGTGCCCTAGAGATTGTCTCGGATCGGCATAAGGTGGTTATGTCGAATACTAGTAGGATATGAATCTGATAGCCTCGGGCCAATAAAAAAAAACTAGTGTCCTAGAGAATGTCTCGGATCGGCATAAGGTGGTTATGTCGAATACTAGTAGGTTACGGATCTGATGGCCTCGGCCCAGTGGAAAAACTAGCTTCCTAGAGAATGTCTCGGATCGGCATAAGGCGGTTGTGCCGAATAGTTTTTCCATTGCGATTTCATAGATTGGATCTGTAAATTTCGTAGGGTGTTTGTGATATGTTGCTTTGGTAGGATAGAATCCCTCATAAAATTAGGTGTTCATGCCCTTCCATATGTTGCACCAAAAGATAATGATCACCGCATGGTAGGTCTACCAAAGTAGAGTGCCGTCGATTATCATCATTATTTGGGGTAGATGTCGGACATCTACATGCGGAAGCATTTGGTTTACTTAACAAGGTTATCAAAACAGTTTTGGACCTTGGGGCATAGGTTGGGGCCGGGGCATATTGATGTCACCCAACAAGCAAGAGTCACATAGAGATGTGATTAGCAAGGTGTTGCTTACCCATGTCACTAGTTTTCTAGCCGTGATGCCAAAGCTCACTAGGAATTTGTGAAATGAGGATCTTGACCCACTATGTGACTTAGAGGGAGTTTTGTTGCAAAACACATAGTGGGAGTCTTTTGTTAAATAGTTTAATAAAAGATGAACATAAACATAATGCTAAACTTTGCATATTCTTTGTTGTAGATCATGTCAACTAATGCCGCATCCAGTTCTTTTAATTTGCGATCTATTCTTGAGAAAGAAAAACTCAATGGAACGAACTTTATGGATTGGTATCGCAACTTGAGAATTGTTCTCAAGCAAGAGCGCAAGGAGTATGTCCTTGAGTCTCATTATCCTGATGACTTGCCTCGATAATGCTATCGCGGCGCACGAAGAGCTTATGAGAAGCAAACGAATGATTACCTTGATGTGAGTCGTCTCATGCTTGCCACAATGTCCTCTCGAGCTTGAAGCAATATGAGAACACAGATGCCTACAATATCATTGTGGGGTTGCGTGGTATGTTTGAGAACCAAGCAAGGGCCGAGAGGTTCAACACTTCAAAGTCCTTGTTTGCGCAAGAGCTTGCGTAAGGAATCCCACACCCTCATGTGATTAAGATGATTGGCTACATTGAGAGTCTAGAAAAGCTTGGTTTTCCTTAGCCAAGAGTTGGCTATCGATGTGATTCTCCGCCGCTCCCGAGCTTTGAGCCATTCATATTGAACTATCACATGAACAACATGGATAAGACCTTGGCAGAGTTGCATGGGATGCTAAAAGCTGCCGAGGAAAGCATTAAGAAAAGCAGCAATCATGTGATGATGATGCAAAAGGCAAGGGCAAGCCCAATGTCAAGAAAGGCGCGGTCAAAGAGTTAGCTCCCGATGAGATCGCGAGCGCTTCTAAGGCCAAGCAAGTCAAGAAGGGCGCTGCTCCTAATGCGATTGTTACTACTGTAAGCAATCGGTCATTGGAAAAGGAACGCCCAAAGTACTTGGAGGATCTTGAGAAGAAGAAGGAAGTACGACTTCCTCCGGTATAAATGTTATAGAAATCAATCTTGCTACTTCATCCACCGATTCTTGGGTATTTGATACCGGATCGGTTGCTCACCTTGCAAATCGCTGCGGGGCTAAGAAGAAGTAGAAGTTTGAGGAGGAGCGAAGTGGATCTTCGCGTGGCAATGGAGCAAAAGTTGTCATGCATTGTTGGCACCATGCCATTGTCTTTACCTTCGTGATTAGTTTTGGAATTGAATAATTGTTATTGTGTTCCATCTCTTTCCAAGAACATTATTTCGCTTCATGTTTGCAAGCGAAGGTTATGACTTTAGATCTGTGAACAATGGTTGTTCTCTTTATTTCAAAGATATGTTCTATTGTCATACTCCATTGGTGAATGGGTTATATGTTCTTACTCTTGAAGAGTCACCGGTCTATAACATTAATGCAAAGAGGCAACGTCGAATGATTTAAATCCCACATTTATTTGGCATCGCCGCTAGGTCACATAAATGAGAAACGCATGGAGAAGCTCCATAGAGATGGTATTCTACACTCATTTGATTTTGAATCATTTGAGACATGCGAATCTTGTTTACTTGGCAAGATGACAAAGGCACCTTTCACCGGTCAAGGTGAACGCGCAAGTGACTTATTGGCACTCGTACATTCGATGTATGTGGACCAATGAGCTCAATAGCCGAGGGGTTTTCAGATACTTCATAACTTTTATCGATGACTTTAGTAGATATGGGTATATCTACCGATGAAGCATAAGTCTGAATCCTTTGAAAAGTTCAAAGAATTCCAAAATGAAGTGCAAAATCATTTAGGCAAGACAATCAAGTTTCTACGATCCGATCGTGGAGGCGCGTATTTGAGCCATGAGTTTGGAAATCATCTCAAGGATTGTGGAATTGTTTCACAATTGACTCCGCCAGAACACCTCAATGGAATGGGGTATCGAACGAGAAATCGCACCTTATTAGATATGGTGCGCCCATGATGAGCCAAAGTGATCTTCCGTTGTCTTTTGGGGTATGCTCTGAAAACACCGCCACACTAAACAGGTTCCATCAAAATCAGTAGAAAAGACACCATATGAGATGTGGACAGACAACGTCCTAGCTTGTCTTTTCTTAAGATTTGGGGATGTGAGGCTTATGTAAAACGTTTACAACTGATAAGCTCACCCTAAATCTGATAAATGCTTCTTTATCGGGTATCCTAAGGAAACAAAAGGATATTACTTCTATAATCAAGGAGAAGGCAAAGTGTTTGTCGCCTGCATGGTGTCTTCTTAGAGAAAGAGTTTCTCTCAAGAAGGGATAGTGGGAGCACGGTGCAACTTGAAGAAATTCGAGAAACACCAAAACGTTTCAGCTCCTACGAACCACAACAGATGAACAAACTGTTGAAGAACTCTGTTGTGGACACACCGCACCACGTGAGGTCGAGAGGTCACGTCGTGCACCGAGAGGTACATGTTCTTGACTACTCAACAACGGGACATATTGTTGTTAGACAACGATGAGCCTAAGACCTATGAAGAAGCGATGGTGGGACCAGACTCGAGAAATGGCTTGAAGCCATGAGATCTGAAATTGAATCCATGCACAGAATCAAGTTTGGAACTTGGTTGATCCTCCCGATGGTGTTAAAACCATTGAGTGCAAATGGATTTTCAAGAAAAGATAGACATAGATGGAAATGTTCACATCTATAAAGCGCGACAGGCCAAAGGTTTCAAACAAATTCAAGGTGTTGATTATGATGAAACTTTTTCGCCCGTCGCAATGCTAAAGTCTATTCGTATCATTCTAGCGATTGCTGCATATTTCGACTATAAAATATGGCAAATGGATGTCAAAACAGCTTTCCTTAATGGAAATCTGAGTGAGGATGTGTACATGACACAGCCCACGGGTTTTGTCGATCCGCAATCACCGAAAGATATGCAAGCTGCAAAGATCCATTTATGGATTAAAGCAGGCATCTCGGAGTTGGAACATTCATTTTGATGAAGTAATCAAAGGGTTTGGTTTCATCAAGAACGAAGAAGAGCCTTGTGTTTACAAAAAGGCTAGTGGGAGCGCACTCGTGTTCCTGGTCTTATATGTGGATGACATATTACTGATCGGAAATGACATTCCTATGCTCGAATCTGTTAAGTCTTCATTGAAAAATAGTTTCTCTATGAAAGACTTAGGAGAGGCGTGATATATTCTGGCATCAAGATCTATAGGGATAGATCAAGAAGGCTAATTGGATTAAGCCAAGATACGATATTGACAAGGTGTTGAAAAGGTTCAACATGCAGATTCCAAGAAAGGCTTCCTACCTATGTCACATGGTATAAATCTTAGCAAGAGTCGGTGTCCTAGTACACCGATGAGCGGGATAAAATGAATGCGATTCCATATGCTTCGCTATGGGATCCATTATGTATGCCATGCTTTGTACACGCCCGCATGTCTCGATGCTTTAAGTGCTACAAGTAGATACTATCGATCCAGTGAAAGTCACCGGATTGCCGTAAAGAACATCTTGAAGTACTTGAGAAGAACTAAAGATGTGTTCCTCGTCTATGGGGTGAGGAAGAGCTCGTTGTAAATGGTTACACCGATGCTAGCTTCCAAACCGACAAAGATGATTTTAGATCGCAACTGGATTTGTGTTCTGCCTGAATGGCGGTGCGGTGAGCTGGAAGAGTTCCAAGCAGAGACGGTTGCTGATTCTACAATGTGTTGAGTACATAGCAGCCTTCAAGCCGCTAAAGAGGCTGTTTGGATCAAGAAATTTGTTTCGAGCTTGGTGTGGTGGCTAGTGCCTCCAGCCCAATGGACCTCATCGTGACAATAGTGGGGCCATTGCGCAAGCCAAGGAGCCTAGATCGCACTGAAGTCCAAGCACATTCTACGGCGATTTCATCTCATCCGCGAGATTGTGGAGAGAGCGATGTGAAGATATGCAAAGTACAAACAGATTTGAACATTGCAGATCCGTTGACAAAGACGCTTCCCACCAAAGCATGAGGCTCACACTAGGGCAATGGGTATTAGATACCTACATGGTTGACTCTAGTGCAAGTGGGAGATCATGGTGATATGCCCTAGAGGCAACATGGAGATGTTGAATATATCACATACTATGTTTATGATGCATTACTTTGTTCCTTGAAATAGACATTATCATTATTGATCAATGAGTATGTGACTTATTCATGAGACTCTTAATGCTTAAATGTTGCTATTTCTAAATGATCCCCGATCATATATCATATGAGGAACAAATATGATTCAAAGATCAAGATATGTATTGATTGATGATCATGTCTCATGGATCATGGTATGGTGATACCAAATCAATAATATGGACATGTGTTAGTGAACATATGTTGGATAGACCGCCATGAGACATCGCAGAGATTCCATGTGTCATTAGTTAGTCTCAAGTAGTGTTTATGTAGAATCCTTAGACTTGAGATCATCATGGTTCCCAACATGCGTAGTAGCCTATTTTGGGACTACTAACCACTACTCCGTGAATCGGGTAGTCATAAAAGTAGTCTTCGAGTTTGTTGTGAAACATGTAGTGGGATGTGAATGATCAAGATAGAATTTGCCCTCCTTATGGGAGAGATATCTCTGCCCCTCGATGTAATGGATTATGAAAGTGCATGGCCATGCCAATGTGATTGAGGAGTCAATCACAAGTTTATAATCCATCACGGAATCGAGAGAGTGATTGAGCTATTAAGAGGATGACACAGTCTCGCCTTGAGCTTAATCTATATCGTGAGGCAAAGGGATTCGTACATGAGAACATTACAGTTCAGCCAATATGATCTTTACATATACTTTGGGGTTAATATGTCTTGCTAGAGGCCGCTATTAATGTGGTAACCGGAAAGGCGTTTCCGGTCACGACCAAGTATACGTGAACCTGCTGGTCGCACACTTAACGGGTTGGAACACTAATTCGAATGTGATTCGGATGTGGGCTCAATTCGGATAGAGATCCGGATAGACACACTATTGGGCCTCACCCACGAGGCCCAAGTGAGGAGGTCTATATATATGGAGGTGGGGGCGAGGATGGACACACGCTCGCTCTCACGAGCAAAACCCTAGCCGCCACCTCCCGAGCCAAACCCTAGCCGCTCGCGAGTCCGGTACACTCGCGATCGGCGCCCACCCCGGACGTGTGGATACCGGTGGAGGCGCTGCTCGTTGCGGCGTTGATCGGCATCAACAAACTACGATTGATCTGCTCGTGGTGTGGTTGATCGCGTGGAGGAGACGATCTGTTCGGGACGATCGGCTACTTCCACTACTACCTCGACGCGCGTGGTTGGATCGGCTTCTCCAACTCTTCTTCACTGCGCTGGCCCAGTGGTAACGATCTATGATCCCTCCTTAGCATGATGTCCTGGTGTGCGCGGTAGAAATTTTTTATTTTCTGCTATCGTAGCCTACGCGCGTTCCTTCATTATGAACACTCTCGAGAGATTTGTAGGAGGCAAGAAGAAACTTAATCTTATTCTAGACCAATCCAAGAGTTGCATATTTAATCAGGGTCTAGGATATGATTTCTATGAGGACATGAGGAAGCATCCACCTGCCGTGCTCAGACCCATAGCACCAGGTGTGATCGAGACTGATCTCAGGACCGAGAAAGTCCAATTTAAGTCTGCGGGCTTTGTCTAAGGGATTTATGACAGCAAGGTGATTCCACCTGCAGCTTCGGCCTCTCAGAAGGCGAAGCCTCATCATGCTACTTCTACCTCTTAGAAGGTGAAGTATCATTGCACCTTCTGTCAGAAGGATGGACATCTGATCGATCGATGCTTCAGGCGCACCAAGATCGTGCGTAGAGACCGTGTTGAGTCTCTTAGGCGTATTCAGGGTCAGCCCCAGACCTTGAGTGCACCTAAGACCAACACGAGGTCTAGGCTTGCTTCTGTTGATGGGTTTGGGCAGCATCGAGAACTTGGTTTTTCTGAGTTTTCTGGTTTTCGTCCTCATGCTCCCTTTGGTCGTGACTTCAGCCGTCCTAAGGGTAGATCTCGTTTCCCCCGTCGAGATAGCTACCCGCGGCGTGATCAGCATGTTGTTGGTGTTGTGACTCGCTCCTCTATAGCAGTCAAGCCCAACAACAGCGTCGGGTCTGCACACAGGCCTTCTGGCTTGTTGAGTGACAGAGAGCGTAGGGTAGATAGAGGTCAGTCGTACTTGACTACTTCATCTGCTCGACGTGTTACTCAGTATTGGGTGCCAAAATCACTCTTGATTTAGCCCAGTACTGAGACTTTATTCTCTGTTTGACTCAGGTTCGCCGGGCAGGGAAGGGAAAGGTTTGGCTCGTAGACTCCGGGTGTTCACGACACATGACCGAAGACAACCGTTGGTTTTCTTCCCTTGCCCGTGCTCCAGGTGATGAGACGATCACCTTCGGAGATGCTTCATCTGGGCGCGTCATCGCCAAAGGTACAGTGCGCGTTAATGATTTTTTATTCTGAAGGATGTTGCCTTGGTTAGTAAGCTGCAGTATAATTTGCTTTCCGTTTCTCAGCTTACCGATGACGGTTTCGAGGTGAGCTTTAAAAAAAATGCTTGCAAAATTCTGGATTCTTCGGGTAGTTTGGTTTGCGGGATTTCTCGTTATGGGAGGATCTTTCGTGCTGATTTTTCTGAGTCTTCTGGTGATCCTCTCCGGTGTTTAGTTGCTTCTAAGTCCCGTGACCTTACTTTCTGGCATAGGAGACTTGGTAATGTTGGATTTGACCATTTGACCCGAGTTAGCGGCCACAATCTCATTCGTGGTCTGCCGAAACTCAAGATGGTCAAAGATCTTGTTTGCGCTCCGTGCCGGCACGGTAAGATGGTTGCCGCTTCTCACCCTCCGGTCACAGTGACTATGATGCACTGGGACAGCTGCTCCATTTGGACACAGTTGGACCAGCTCGAGTGCAGTCAGCAGGAGGGAAGTGGTATGTTCTTGTCGTGGTCGATGACTTCTCGAGGTTCTCTTGGGTGTTTCTCTTAGCCTCGAAGGATGAGACGTTTACACATTTCTGAGGTCTTTTTAGTAGGCTTTCTATTGAACTCCCGGGTGCCTTACGAGCGGTCCGCGGTGACAATGGCACGGAGTTCAAGAATTCCTACTTTGAGAGGTTCTACAATGAGACAGGTGTAGAGCATCAGTTCTCTTCTCCGCACGTCCCACAGCAAAATGGCGTCGTGGAGAGAAAGAACTGTACCTTGGTCGAGATGGCCAGGACGATGCTTGATGAGTACTCTACACCACGGAAGTTTTGGGCTGAGGCTATAGCCACCGCGTGCCATGTTTCAAATTGAGTCTTTCTTCGGGCACACTTGCACCACACTTCTTATGAGTTGAGATATGGGCGAAAGCCCAACGTCTCTCATTTTCGTGTGTTTGGTTGCAAGTGTTTTATTCTGAAGTCCGGGAACCTAGACAAGTTCGAGTCACGTTCTTGTGACGGGATCTTTCTAGGTTACTCGACTTCTTCGCGGGCTTATCGGGTTTGGAACTGTGAGTCTAGTAAAATGGTAAAGACCTGTGAGGTGACCTTCGACGAGGCCAATCCAGGGACTGGGCCCGATATCTCAGGTTCTTTAGAGTAGTCCGAACCCATCTTTGTGGATGATGAGGACGATGGAGATGAGGGTTCTCTACCCGATCCTGTCCCTCATCCACCCCTTGAGGTGCCTTCTTCCACCGCACCTCGAGGCGATCAGCCCATGCCTTCTGCTTCTTTTGGAGCTAGTGGCTCTGTTCCTACCTCGTCAGCTCATGAGGTAAAGGCCACTTCTTCATCTCATCCTGGACCTCCTAGAAATATCCAGAAAGCTCATCCTCCCGAGCAGATTATTGGAGACCTGTTTGAGCGAGTCACTCATTCAAAATCTGGCATGTCTCAATTCTGTCCCCATTCTGCCTTTGTTGCCTCCTTTGAGCCCAAGGACGTTTGTCATGCTCTGTCTGACGAGTCTTGGGTCAATGCCATGCATGAGGAGCTAGAATACTTTGAGAGGAACAAGGTCTGGTCGCTTGTTGAGCCCCCACGCGGTCACAATGTCTTTGGGACCAAGTGGGTGTTCAAGAACAAGCAGAGTGAGGACGGGGTGGTTGTTCGAAACAAGGCTAGACTAGTAGCTCAGGGCTTCTCCCAAGTTGAGGGTCTAGATTTTGAGGAGACCTTTGCCCCTGTAGCTAGACTTGAAGCCATTTAGAATCCTGCTTGCTTTTGCGGCTTCTAAGGGTTTCAAGCTTTACCAGATGGACATCAAGAGTGCCTTCCTTAATGGATTCATTGAGGAAGAAGTCTATATAAGACAGTGTCGGAACCCGGAGCAACGACTCCTGGATCCTCTGTGTAAATCGCACTAGTTCAGGATCAGCTAGTGCACACAGTGAACAACAAAGATAAATATCAACCATAATGACATTTATTTAATTTAAAGAGTACGGCCTTATGGCCAGCGTATACATCATCGCACATTGGCAAATATAACTGCAAAAGAAACTGCGGAAGCGAAGCTGAAAAAGCGAAGCCCAAGCCTGCCCATAGGCAAACAACTGCAAGACGTGGCCTACTCATTTTGGTCTTCACCGTAATCAAAGTCGTCTTCCTCTGTGTGGAGATAGCAACGTGAGTACAAACTTGTACTCCGCAAGTCACACGGAGAAATGCAATATAATGATAAAGGCTTCAATGGAAGGCTCATAGGGTTAGTTTGCATAAACCAGCATTTAATGAAATATAATAAATAGATTGAAAAGGCTGAATTTAATACAATACGTAAAGACAGTACTTGTAATTGAAAATATTACCGTCAGTGCAGGCTCCGACGAAACACCAACCTATCCACGGGCATCCCACCCGGACCATCTTTTCCAAAAGATCACGTATGGATTCCATCCATCCACATGCTTTCACTGCGCAACTCTGATGAATTCCATCAATTCACCAGATTTCAATCTCTCACGGATTCCATCCATCCGCAAGGTTTTCATCTCTCGTGGATTCCATCCATCCACAAGGTTTTCGAAACCATTTTTGAAAAATAAAGTCTAATCCATGAAAAACTTTTACTCAGCATGCCCATGACCGTGGGCACGGCTATCCAGGATAGATTATACACTCTGCAGAGGTTGTACAGCTTTACCCACAAGACACGATCATCCCGTTTTACCACTAGATTACACACTTCCTTAGGTGTGCGGTTAGGAGTCGTGACAAGGTCTTTATAATGCAAAGCCTTCAACCTGGCCAAGCCAACTCTAAGGTTTCGCCCCAGTAAGGAATCCACCAGACCGGGACCCCCTCTTGAGCCGAGTGAGACTTCTCATGGCCTACGCCACGCTCACTTTCATCCTACGACATGACCCAGGTTTGGACTCGCAAATTAATCAGCCAGGGCTGTCCCATACCAGCCTTGTGGTAGTACATTAGGGCTTTGCAACAGTAGCTCACAGACCGGTCCTTAATTGACTTAGGCCCAACCACATACCCCCTGTGCACGACAATCAACACTGTGTCTCCGAACAACAGTGCATGCCTGCACCCACCACCTAACCATTAGCCTAAGTCTAAACCAGATTTTATATTTTGTTTTAAAATATTTTATCATCCTTCTTGACTCTCCGAAGTCAAGAATACATTCGAAAAGCTTATCATTTTATGTGAAAAGGTACCCCAAAATCAAA
Organism: Dendrocalamus sinicus; assembly: GCA_036346575.1. NCBI lineage: Eukaryota > Viridiplantae > Streptophyta > Magnoliopsida > Poales > Poaceae > Dendrocalamus > Dendrocalamus sinicus. The sequence goes on from CM070645.1 coordinate 28,501,722, forward strand.
GTTATGTCTAAGCAGATCTAAGCATTTGATTTAAAATTCTCTAGCCAATACTAGTGTACTAACTAGAGTTTGATTCTAAGGTGACAAGGTATACGGATTTTCAATGTCAAAGGAGGTATTAATAAACAGGGATTAACTAAAGTTTAAACTGAATTGAAATACATTGAATAAAATTATGCATTCAATATAATTTAAATCAACATAATTTTATTTGCAAACTGGGATCAGCATGATCAAGGAGTGTGACTTGCCTTGCTCTTCAACTTGGCTTGAATCTTCGTCGAAGAAACTTCCTGAATCGTCGAAGTCTACACGTGAAAATAACCCACCAAAATCAAATAAATTCAAATTAAATTCAAATTGACTTCAAATATTTGAATTGAGGCCAGAAATGGATAGAGGGGAATTTTTGATGAATTTAGAAATTTGAATGGGCTAAATCGGAGTTAGGACGAAGGAGAACGGGCTCTGGGAAATTTGAAAAGAGAGAAAATGGAAAAAGGGATTTAATGGAATTATTTTCCTAAAGGAAAATCTGGGATTATGACGTCAGCGAGGAATTTCTTTTCGGCCGAATTGTTTTTAAATGGAAAACTCAGCTTTATTGCGTCAGGCGTCAGCCCTAGGGTGAGCCCCACTGACAGGTGGACCCTTGGTCCATGGACCAAGTCCACGGCAGAAGGGAGTGCCGAGGTGGCACGGGTGGCGGGGCCAGGCTGGCGTGGCGCTGACGGGGCGGGGTTGCCAACGCAGCGCCGATGTGGCGTGCCACGCAGCTGCCACGCGGGCAGGTCGGCTGACGTGGACCGGGCTGTGGCCGGCGGCGAGCGGCGCAGGAGGGAGAGGGAACCGAGGGGAGGTGGGCTCACCGTGTCGCGGCGCTCGGTTAACGGCAGCGACGGCCTTCCAGCGGGGTTCGGACTCGGGGGAGGGGCGCACGGGCACGGCGGCGAGGCGGGGAAGCCGGACGGGGCGTCGGGTGGGCGAATGGGGGCACGAGTGGCCGGCGATTGCTCACCGTAGATGGCGGCGGCGGTGGAGGCGAAGGCGCACGCTGTGGGGGCGAGGGGGAGCTCGGGGAGGAGAGCAGAGTGGAGGGGGAGGGAGTGCGGAAGGAGGAGAGGCTGGGGGAGGTATTTATAGGGGCAGAGGCGGCGCGGATTTGTCGCCGGAGATGGCGCGGGGGCGGCGGTCGCGGCGGAATCAGGGGAGGGGCAGGGCACGGAAATGGCGGGATTTGGGCGCGGAGGCCGCGAGGTGGGTCGGCGTGTGGGGCACGGCGTGCGCGGGAAAAAGGCAAGAAATCCCGCGGGCGAGGGGCGGCGGAGAACGCGCGGCCGGGCGGGAGAAGGAAGAAGGCGCGGGGAGGGGATGATGCTGACAGGCAGGCCTGGGCGGTCAGTGAGAAAGAGGGAGTGGGGGAGATGCGGGCGGACGGATGGAGATCCGACGGCCAAAAGCGGAGGGCGGGCGGACGGGCGGATTGGGCCGAGTGGGGGCGACGTGGCAGCCATCGGGAGGGGGTAGGCGGGATGGAGCGGCGGCTGGGACGGGGCAACGTGGCCGGCATCTGGCCGTCCACGTGGCGGCCAGAGGAGAGGATTTTTATTTTTTTTAATTTTCAGATTTTCAAAAATGCTTGGAAATTTCATTAAGCCTCAGAAAAATATGAAATAAACTCCAAACATTCCAGCAAAATTCAGAGAATCTCCTGGAGACATTTTGGACTTAATAAAAATATTTTCAACTAATGTTGGTATTTAATTTTCATACTTTAAAATATCTTTTAATTTCAAAATTACATTTTTGAACTCCAAATAATTAATTTGAATTAGGATATTTTATAGAAAATCAAAATATCATTTTATTTAATAATATTTTTAAGTTTTCACTTCAAATATTTTTCAAATCCAGCTTTTTCAAAAACAGAAATTCAAGGCAAATCCAAATTTAAACTTTAGGCACAAATACACTTATTTTAATTTAGATTTTATTTTAATCAATTTTTAATTACTTATTTATTTATTTTTATTTTAATAAAAACCTGGGCTGTTACAGACAGCCTCCTAGTTTCGAGAACCCCAAATACCCTAACCATGTCTTCAAGCTTTCCAAAGCTTTGTATGGACTGAAGCAGGCCCCTAGAGCTTGGTATGAGAGGCTTAAGTCCTACTTGTTGAGTCATGATTTTGAGATGGGTAAAGTAGACAAGACCTTGTTCATCCGTTGGCATGGCACTGATCTCCTGCTCGTCCAGATTTATGTGGATGACATCATCTTTGGTGGCTCCTCTTATGCTCTCGTTTCCCAGTTTTTCGATGTCATGAGCTCGGAGTTTGAGATGAGCATGATGGGCGAGTTAAGCTTTTTCCTTGGCTTCCAAATTAAGCAGACTCGGGAGGGTACTTTCTTGCATCAGGGCAAGTATACTCGAGACCTCCTGAAGCGCTTCGATATGAGTGATGGTAAGCCGGTGTCCACACCGATGGCTTCTTTAGCCTCACTTGACCCAGATGAGGACGGCGAGCCAGTTGATCAGAAGGAGTATCGTAGTATGATCGGCTCCCTCTTGTACCTCACTGCCTCGAGACCGGACATACACTTCTCCGTGTGTCTTTGTGCTCGGTTTCAGGCTTCTCCTCGCGTATCTCACCGCCAGGTAGTGAAGCGCATTCTTCGGTACCTTCGAGCTACCATTGACTATGGTATCTAGTACTCTTCCTCGTCCTGTCTTTCCTTGAGAGCCTATTCGGACGCAGACTTCGGGCACCTGCCAGTTCATTGGCACTTCTCTCGTTTCCTGGTCTTCGAGGAAGCAGTCCGGTGTTGCACAGTCCACCACAGAGGCCGAGTACGTTGCTGCAGCCAGTTGCTGTAGCCAGGTGCTTTGGATGGTCTCGACCCTGCAGGACTTTGGGTTAGTTATCGACAGTGTTCCACTCTTTTGTGATTACACTTCTGCGATTAACATTGCTAAGAACCCAGTGTAGCATTCTCGGACCAAGCATATCAATATTCGCTATCACTTCCTTAGAGACCATGTAGAGAAGGGTGACATTGTGCTCCGGTTTGTGGAGAGTGACCACCAGTTGGCTGATATCTTTACCAAGCCATTGGATAGCTCTAGGATTTCAGCTCTGCGGGGAGAGCTTGTGGTGGTTTGTCCTTATGGACTGCTGTGAGGGGGACCTTTGTGCTTTACTGCTTTACTATATTGATTATGCTCTTACTTCCTTCTGATTACATTGCATAGGGGTGCATTGGGATTAGTCCTTCTAGCATAGGTTAGAGTGGTTTTCTTGTCTAGCTGCTTAGACTTCTTGCTATTATCTTGTGATTCTAGGATGCTGCTTATAAGCTGCTTCTCTTTTCTCTAAGTTGAGCTTACTCACTTCTTGTGGGTTCTAGCGAGGGTTGGGCCACCCTCGGGTAGACAGGGTATGTGTTTGCTCCCTAGGTTGTTAATAGACCAGCTAATAGTCTTGGAGTCATATGGGGTAGATGAGAGTCAGTCTGAGCCATAGTATCCTCTATATCTTATCTATGCTCGAGGACTGCCTATTTCTGTTTTTCTTTCCCAGCTTCTCGATTTATTGCTTTGCTTCAAGGGGAGTTCATTTGGGAGCTTCTGGAGCTTAATATTGACATAACTCAACTTGAACTAAAAGTTGCATCACATGTTGAAGGGGAGCTGGATCTCTTGCATGTCATTCTGCATTGTAAATATCTAGATTGAGCCTTGATTATTATCCTTTCATGACATGTTTACTTTGCTTTACATCCTGCCATGATTTTATGCTTCATTGCTAGATTGATCATGACTTCATATGTGTAGACCACTTTTTTTGCCATGATAAGTTCATTAAAAATTGCTCAACTTGAATTAAAACTTGTCATGGTAGCATTCGAGACTAGTCTTTCTCTAGTTATCCTTTTATGATTCATGCCATGTCAAATAGGCTGAGTTGAGTCCTGAATCTTTGTTGAGCGTTAGATTGAGCTATGTTAGTTCTTGATGATGCATAAGTTTGTACAATCTTTTATGGATGCTAAGAGATCTCTTTTGTGCGAAAAAACTGATCTCACCAATTCTCTCCTATGAGACTGCTTGCCATTGCACTTGGCATGAACTTAGGGGGATTTTGGATGACCAAGATCATTGTCTTAAGCTTCTTGCTTGGCATGATCGCATAAGGCTTGAGATCTAGCACATGACTAAAAACAAAATCTGGTTGGCAACGACCATGAATTTCAAAAGAAATTATGTCACTTGTGCCTCATTTGCTTAATCTACAAAAAGAACCAAATACTTAAACAAATGTTTCACTCTTGAGCTTGTAGCACTCTAATATGACTCAATACTAGCTTCTTGGTTCCGCTTAGCTTATTGACATGGTTTGCATCATCCTTGGATACCTCTAGCTAGACTTTGATCATGGATGACTTGACATGCTCACAACTTGCACTAAATTTCAGATTGTCATCTATTTGGTTTAGCTGGCTTATATATATCCTGTCATGATCTAGATAGCATTCTGTTGAGTTATGGCTTGATGTAATACATTATGGTCATTTTGGATAATTCTCATGGCTCTAAATGCTTAAAATAATCAAACTTCAGCCATTTCATCCATTTCCATGACTTGTTCTCTTCCTTGCATCCTTGATGTGTTTATTGCCAAAAGGGGGAGAATAGTGGTAGAAAAAGCCATTTCGGGAGCTTTGAGGAAAACTTGTTCTTTCTTTTGCTCCTTGTGTCGACATGGTCATTAGCTTCATTTCTTTCCTTTGGACCATGTTTGACTTCTTTCTTGCATTTCAAACTCAACTTTGTGCTTTTTCGGGGTTTGTCAATATACTCATCAAGGGGGAGATTGAGAGACCATCTGGAGGTCATCCCATGTATGTGATGAGCAATTGACATCGGTTTAGGGAAGTCGAGTTTGATTTGGTTGGTTCAGACCATGTCGTTGCGTGGTGCAATGGACTCGGTCGGACTTGGTCAAACCTGGTCAAAGGGTTTAGATTGCATATTATGTCGACTTGTCAGGTTTGGGCTATTTCATTAATGCATTAATGCTTACATGTATCGAGCGGTGCTATTTGATGTGTTTCTTGTCTGTGTTGGCTGCAGGACGTCGAGGCGGAGTCGTGGTGAGACACAGGGTGACCGGACTAGACACGGGCGGTGTTGAGGTTAGAACGGTCGGATGTGTCGAAGACGGCGCAGATTCAATGTGGTTGCGAGTCGTGGACGACAAGGAACGCGGAAGCTTCCCGGAAGGTGCAGGAGGGGCGTAACGGGTCTGTAATCTTACTTGTTCTAGTGTCCATGCGTATGGGGACGTAGCTCCTTGTGACCCTTGTTTGATTTTGGAATGAAATTTCTGAAGTTTTCTCTCGTGCAGCCTCTCTGTTCTTCGTTCCTCTTTTTGGCTTGATTTTGAGATTTTGTGTTTTGGCTTGATTCTTACCGGTGAGTGGCAAAATGGGTTGCTCCATGATGGGACAGTGCCTCAAGGTCATTTGATCGAGTTTTCCCAAGAGCAAATCAAGTCTAATCTCAGATTTGAGTGTTTGGCTTCCTCTGTTCTTTATTTCATCTTCTAGGGTTTGAGGTGGTTTTTGATTCCCTTCTCAAAATGGCATGAAACTTGGCATGTGTTGTCCAGAGGCTATTGCTAATCTATCCCCAAAGTTTCATAGCCAAAGGATTAAAGATGAAATGGGAATTTGAGTTTTCGTTGCTGCAGCCTGTAATTTTCAGATTTTGGCCAAAATCTGAAATTATAGGTTTTGAGTTGGTTTTGCTCGCTTCCCAAACCTCTCTTGCTATTTAGGATGTTGTAGTGTTTCTCTGGGGTGGAAAGATTGGAAGTGTTGGATCGTAAGGGCCTTCTCACCCCAAAAGCTAGCCAATGAGGTGAGGGACTCCCCCACTTTTAAGTTAGGTCCCTTGCCCTTCAACAACCAATGTAGGACTATTCCATCAATCTCCCCCTTCACACATTGGTGTCCCTCAGCCCTTCACCGCCCCTTCACTGTACATCGACGGTCCCTCAGGGTCCCTTCACCGTACACCGATGGTCCCTCAGGGTCACAGTCCATCAGGCGTTCACATACTAGTGTCCATTGGGCCAGAGATGTTAGAACCGGGCTCTGATACCACTTGTTGGACCGAAGTTGGCGACAGAGGGGGGGGTGAATGTCGACTTTAAAAATTTGCCCCCAAGAATTCACAGCACTTTCTTCTCCGAAGGCTAGCTTAGCTATGAAGCGAGAAAATCAACGCTAAATGAAAACCAAGGCTACCTTGCTGCTAAGAGCAAAAGACACACTAAAAATAGAGCAAGGCAAAGAGGGTTTTGCTGCCTAGAAACTGAAGAAACATGCTGGCCGTACTAGCAAAAACTGTTATAGAAAGATTGAGTGCATCACTGAATACTTCTAGTAAACTTGCTGTCCACCAGGGCAAAGAAATGGTAAAAACAAGGCAGCAAACAGCAATGCACAAACCAGACAAAAACTGAGAGGATCTTGCTGTACAAAAGCTGAAAAACTGCAGCCAACCAAACTCTCAAAACAGCAGCTACTTTGCTGCCCATACACTGAAAAACTGCAGCCAACCAAACTCTCAAAACAGTAGCTAGAACTGCTGCAAAGGGGAGATAAGAACTGCTGCAAAGGGGAGACCAAAAACTGAGAAAAACAGCTGCCCAAAGGTGTCTTTGCTGCCAACAACTAAAGGCAAAAGAGAGTTAAAGAATCAGCTGAATGGGAGATTAAAGGCAATCTTGTTGCTGTTGCCCGTATAGAATTAAAACAGCAAACTGAACACATTAGCTTGCTGCCCGTACAGAATTAGAAAACAGCAAACTGAACACAAAAAAATTGCAAATACTAGGACAACGATGAAACAAACACTGAGTTTTTCTGCTGCTTATCACCTCATAACTGGAGATCAAAATGTAACCAGAAATACCCAGAGGCCAGCAAGGAACTCAAGCACAAAGAAGAGAAAAACACAAGGAACAGAGGCATTCACAAATCAGAGGAGAGCTGAACAAGATAAAGCAAAGAAACGAAAACTGAAATAGAACAAATAATCACATCAACAAAGCATAACTCTCATAGATCGAGACCAAGACATACATGATTACATGATAGTTGTTTTCAGCTCATCTCTCTCTCAAACTCACACTAAGTCCCCATACGCCCGGAGAGCATAGAGAGAAACTCTCACCTTCTTTCTTTCTCAATAAGCAAAGACTAGAAGTAAACCCTAATCCATCTCATACAAACAAGGAGTGACACAAACATAGAACTATCACACCCACTCTCTCAATTTCAGCACAACCTCTCCCTCTCCTTTTATAGCCTCCCACTAATGGGTTTGCACATGCTTTACCCATTAGGTCACCACCTACTCGATGCTTTATCCAAAACCCGCTTTCTTTAGTGCAGCTTTGCGTTTTTACCAAAATGCCCCTCGCGCACCTTCCAGGAAGCTTCCTCCTTTCTTGCCTTGCAAGCCTCGCAGCCACCTCGAGCCCTCGCCGTCTTCAACACCTCCCAACCGTTCTGACCTCAGCGCCACCTGCGCCTAGTCCGGTTCACCGTGTCTCGCCACGACTCCGCCTCGACGTCCTTGAGTCCTCACCGTCTTTGGCACACCTCAACCGTTCTGATTTTAGCGCCTCCTGCGCCTAGTCCGGTCACCCGTGCCTCGCCACGACTCCGCCTCGATGTCCTGCAGCCAACACAGACAAGAAACACATCAAATAGCATCGCTCGATACATGTAATCAAAATTAGCATGATAAAGCCCAAACCGATCGAAACAAAAAATAACCGACTTAAGCACGTTCGACCTAGTTCGACAAGGTCCGACCGAAATCGATTGCACCGAGCAACGACATGGTCCTAACCACACAAACCAAACTCGACTTTCCTAAACCCTTGTCAATTACTCATCATTCACACGGGATGACCTCCACATGGTCTCTCAGGAAGCAAACCTCTCATTTCTCAAGTCTTTCAAGTTCTGAGTTATCTCTTGTATTTTCAGTTTTCTGGACTGCTCTCAGGTTGCCTGAAATTCAGAAGACCGGTCGACCGCGTTACCCAATGGTCGATCGGCTTTACCCAGCGGTCGACCGCGTTTACCAGTGGTCCGACCGCCCTGTGGTTTTGCTGCTGCCTTTTTATTTTTGGTTGCCTCCTCTCTGTATTTTTCCTTTGGTTGGTTTCTCTAGAGTTCCAGAGAGCAGGAGGATGTCTCTTCATAGCTTTTCTTCATAGCTATAGAAGAAGATTTATCGTGGGTACTTGAGGGGAACGATTTTATTGTAGTCGACATTCACCCCCCCTCTGTCGCCATTTCGGTCCTACAAGGTAGAGGCCACTTCTTCTTCTCATCCAGGACCTCCTCGACATATCCAGAAAGACCATCCTTCCGAGCAGATAATTGGAGACCCCTTTGAGCGAGTCACACGCTCAAAGTCTGGTATATCACATTTCTATCTCCATTTTGCCTTTGTTGTCTCATTCGAGCCCAAGGACGTTTGTCATGCTCTTTCTGATGAGTCTTGGGTCAATGCCATGCATGAGGAGTTAGAAAATTTTGAGAGAAACAAGGTCTGGTCGCTTGTTGAGCCCCCTCGAGGTCACAATGTCATTGGGACTAAGTGGGTGTTCAAGAACAAGCAGAGTGAGGATGGGGTAGTCATTCGAAACAAGGCTAGACTGGTAGCTCAGGGCTTCTCCCAGGTTGAGGGTCTAGATTTCGAGGAGACCTTTGCCCCTGTTGCTAGACTTGAGGCCATTATAATCCTGCTTGCTTTCGCAGCTTCTAGGGGTTTCAAGCTTTACCAGATGGATGTCAAGAGTGCCTTCCTCAATGGGTTTATTGAGGAAGAAGTATATGTGAGACAGCCTCCAGGTTTCGAGAACCCCAAATACCCAAACAATGTCTACAAGCTTTCCAAAGCCCTGTATGGACTTAAGCAGGCCCCTAGTGCTTGGTATGAGAGGCTTTAGTCCTATTTGCTGAGTCATCATTTTGAGATGGGTAAGGTGGATAAGACCTTGTTCATTCGCCGGCATGGCACTGACCTACTGTTCGTCCAGATTTATGTGGATGACATCATCTTTGGCGGCTCTTCTCATACTCTTGTTTCATAGTTCTCGGATGTCATGAGCATTGAGTTTGAGATGAGTATGATGGGCGAGTTGACCTTCTTCCTTGGCTTCCAGATCAAGCAGACTCGGGAGGGTACCTTCTTGCATCAAGGCAAGTACACTCGTGACCTCCTGAGACGCTTTGACATGAGTGATGATAAGCCTGTGTCAACTCCCATGGCGTCCACAGCATCTCTTGACCCAGATGAGGACGGCGAGCCAGTTGATCAGAATGAGTATCGCAGCATGATTGGCTCCCTCTTGTACCTCACTGCCTCGAGACCAGACATACACTTTCCTGTGTGTTTTTGTGCTCGGTTTCAGGCTTCTCCTCGCGTATCTCACCGCCAGGAGGTGAAACGCATCCTTCGGTACCTTCGAGCTACCATTGACTATGGTATCTGGTACTCTTCTTCGTCCTGTCTTTCCTTGAGAGTCTACTCGGTGCGCACTTTGCTTGGTCAGAGGATAGATAGGAAGAGCACTTCTCGCACCGCCAATTCATTGGCACTTCTCTCGCTTCTTGGTCGCCTAGGAAGCGATCGGTGTTGCACACCATCGCAGAGGTCGTGTACGCGTTGTCGCCGCCGATTCTGTCGCAGCCAGTACTTTGGATGGTATCGACTCTGTGGGACTTTGGGTTAGTTATCGGCAATGTTCCACTCTTTTGTGATAACACTTCTGCGATTAACAATGCTAAGAACCCAGTGCAGCATTCTCGGACCAAGCACATTGATATTCAATATCACTTCCTTCGAGACCATGTGGAGAAGGGTGACATAGTGCTCCAGTTTGTGGAGAGTGACCACCAATTGGCTGACATTTTTACCAAGCCTTTGGATAGCTCTAGGTTTTCAGCCTTGCGGGGAGAGCTTGCGGTGGTTTGTCCTCATGGACTGTTGTGAGGGGAGTTGTCGGGACCCCGGATTTCCGAACCCGGACCCTCTGTGTATTACTGCACTAGTCCCAGATCAAAGCTAGTGCAAACAGTTAAACAGAAATGAATACATAACCAACAACGCTTTATTACAATATTAAAGAGTACAGACCGAAAGGTCTCATTATTACAATGAGGTTTCAAGACCTCACACACACGGAACACAGCGGAAGCAAAAAGATAAATTCGGCGAAGACCCATCAATACGCCATAGGCAATTGACTGGGGAAGCGCGACCTAGAACTCCTGGAATCCTTCGTCGAATCCACCCGCGAAGAAGTCATAGTCACCTTCTTGAGCTTCATACTCTTCTGAATATTATTTTTGAGTGTAGCATGTGAGTACATAAAGTACTCCGCAAGTCTTGGGGAAAATGCAATAGATGCAAGGCTTGACAAAGGAAGGCTATATGGTTCTTTTGCACAAAGCGACATTTTCATTCAATTACTTCAATTATTTTCGAAGGCATCAATTTAATAAAGTAAATATTTTAGCAGAAACTATCATCAACTTTCTAGTGAAGGTTCCATCTACCAACACTAGCCAACCAATTACAATTGGTCAAGTTTAAAACTGCGGGTTCCATCCACCCTCTCTGGCTCCAACCGCCAGGATACCCTTCCGAGAGTTCCCTCCACTCTCGGAATACAAAAACTTTGATTTTAAAACCAAAACCAGAAATCTACCATGTGAATGCATTCCTTGCCCGCCCTTGACCGTGGGCACGGCTATTCGAATAGTTTTACACTCTGCAGAGGTTGTACAACTTTACCCACAAGAGATAAATTATCCTAAAAGTCAACACGCTTCCTTTGGCATGAGACCCAGATAAAATATCACAAAGCCTTTACGTTACTCTAATCTAGCTAGATACCACCCGCGAGGTTTCACCGCAGTAGGCTAACCGCCCAACCAAGCCCCTCTTGCGCCATATGAGTACAAAGAAATCTCTGTCCCTCACTGTGGATAACCACCCATCCTCGGCACCCACTTTCCACTGGTGGCACCTAAACTAGACTATCATAAGTTAGTCACCTAGGTCGCACCCATATAGACTTGTGGTTGTACGGTTAATGCTCACCGACAAACACAAGCGTCGGTCCTTAGTTGACTAGGGTGGAACATACACTTTACAAGATCTCGTGCTTCCTGCACCAATCCAAACCAACCATCCACCCTAATCTAAACCAACTTTCACATTTTAGTTTATTTTAAAAGAACAGTGGTAACTCCAATTACCACTAAATTTGTAAACACAAGGGTATTACACTAAATCATAATTTCCCATTTTCAAGATTTATGAGGTATTCAATAGCGTGGCTAAGCATTGTTCTACCATTCTAATACCAACAATTGATTATAATACTCTCACTTAAGAGCCAAAGGAAATCCTAGGGAGACAAGGGTACATGGCATTCAATTTCAACTGAGGGCATAACAAAATTGGGGTAACTAATACCTTAATAATTGAACTATTGCTTTATGTAAATAGCAATGCACATAATTTAAAATAATTAAAACATTTTCAAAATCATAGGTTCAAGATGATCAAAGGAGACTTGCCTTCTTACAGGGTTTCTGGGTCTTCCTGTTGAGGAGTGGAGAGGTCTTCTTCAACGTTGGATTCTACGCACGAAAAGACAGAGAACAAAGCAAATAAATACAAATCAAATCAAATAAACTCAAAAACTCAAATAGAGGCCATAGTTGGATAGATTATGATTTTAGACGAATTTAGGAGAAAGATTCAGCGGATTTGGGGTTCACACGAGAGAGAACGAATATCTGGAAGATCGGTTGGGAAACAAAATTACTGAGACAATATTTGGACCAAGAAAAATAGAATGGATTTTATGGAGATTTCACAAGATTGGAATTTGAATTTTGAAAGTGCACAGAAAATTTGGAATGGAACTGAGGCTTTGAAATTAAACTGGGCATTGGAATTTGAAATTTTAAATATTTGAAATATCAAATAAATTTCAAATATTTGAAAGTATGGAAGAAATGGATAGTTTAGAATTTTGGATGAATTTAGAAATTTGAATGGGCTCAAACGGAGTTAAAACGAGGGAGAACGGGCTCCGGGAAGATTGAAAAGAGAGAAAATGGAGAAAAAAAAGGATTTTTAGAATTATTTTCCTAAAGGAAAATCTGAATTATTGCGTCAGCAGGGAATTTATTTTCGGCTGAATTATTTTTCAACTGAAAATTCGGGTTTCTGCATCAGCATGACATCAGCCCCGGGGGAGTCAAGCTGACGTGTGGGCCCCTGGTCCATGGACCAGGTCCACGGGCTCTGGAGGAGGCTGGGGTGGCGGGGTGGAGGCGGCGCGCGTGGCGTTGATGTGGCGGTGGTGGCCGAGGTGGCGCCACCGAGCACCACGAGGCGGGCGTCTTGACATGGCTGGCCGCCCGGTAGCGACGGGGACGGCGGGCTCGCCGCGCCCGGCGGGCGGCGCCGCGGCGAGGGACGCAGAGGGAGAGGGAGTTGCGGGAGTCCGGGAGGGGCACGGCCTTACGGGAAGGCCGAATGGCCGCGGCGAGCGCCAAGCGCGCGCGCTGGGTTTAGGCGGCGGGGACTCTCCGACCGCGAGGAGGGGCGGCCGAGGAGCGGAGGGGATCGGGGTGTCGCGGTGAAGCCGGGGGCGGCGTCGGCGAGGCGCGAGGAGGGGCGAGGCGGCGGCAATTGCTCGCCGCTGCCTTCGCCGGCGCTCGGGAAGAGGATGCACGGTGCAGGCACCCTCGGGTGGCGGAGGAGGAACGGGGAGAGGAGGGGGAAGTGGAGCGAGGAGAGGGGACGCCGGAGGCGGTATTTATAGGGGTCGGGGAGGGGAGGGCGGCCGGGGATTGCTCGCCGGATTACGGGCGGCGGCGATTGCGGAGGGGGGAAAAGAAGGCAAGGGCGGCCGCGTAAGGAAAGAGATCGGGGGGGCAAGGATGGAAGGGGCGCGGGTCGCACGGGCGGCGGGAAAGGAAAGGAGACCCGAGGGGCGGCGGGGAAGGCGTGGCCGAGCGGGAGGAAGGGGACGGCGCGCGGGGAAGACGACCCCGACAGGCGGGCCCGGGCGACAGTGAGAGAGGGAGGCGGGGCGGCTGACGGGCGGGGTCCGCGGTGCAGCGAGAGGGGAGGCGCGGATGGGGGCGAGGAAGGAGGCGTGGCGCAATCCCGTGCGCACACGTGGCGAGCGGAGAGGGGAGGAAGGCGGGATGGGGGCGACGGCCGGATGGTGGCGACGTGGGCGGTATCCAGCCGTCCACGTGGTGGCCGGAGGGAGGGGAGGGAATTTTATTTTTAATTTTAATTTCAGATTTTCAGAAAGGCCCAGAAAATTCAATAAAGCTCAGAAAAATACCAAATTAACTCCAAAAATTCCAGGAAAATTCACAGAAGTTCCTGGATAAGTTTTGGACTTAATAAAAATACTTTCAACTAATGTTGGTATTTAATTTTCATATTTGAAATACTTTTTATTTTCAAAAATACATTTTTAAATTCCAGAAAATCCAGGAAACCAAATAAAAGCCAAATAACTCCAAATAATTAATTTGAATTAGGATTTTTATATAAATTCAAAATATATATTTTTATTTAACAATAGCTTTTAGGTTTTACTTAAAATACTTTTCAAATCCAACTTTTCAAAAAACAGAAATTCAGGGCAAATCCAAATAAAACTCAAATACTTTAAAATAATTAATTTGAATTTAAATTTTTCAGAAAGCAAATTTTTGGGATGTTACAGGTGTTTTGTGCTTTACTGTTTTATCACATTTATTATGCTCTTACTCTTTTCTGTTGCATTGCATAAGGGTGCATTTGGGTTAGTCCTTCTAGCATGGATAAGAGTGTTTCTCTTGGCTAGCTGTTTAGACTTTTACTCTTATCTTGTGATTCTAGGATGCTGCTTATTAGCTATTCTCTTCTCACTAGATTGAGCTCACTCACTTCTTATAGGTTCTAGCGAGGGTTGGGCCACCCTCGGGTAGACGGGGTACGTGTTTGCTCCTTAGTGTGTCAGATGATCAGTAGTCCTAGAGTCATATGGGGTAGATGAGAGTCGGTCTGAGCCATAGTATCCTCTATATCTTGTCTATGCTTTAAGGACTGTCTTTTCTGATTTTCTTTCACAGCTTCACGTTTTTATTCCTTTGGTTCAGGGGAGTTCATTTGGGAGCTTCTAGATCTTAATGTTGACATAACTCAACTTGAACTAAAGTTGCATCTCATGTTGAGGGGGAGCTGGATTTTCTTGCATTTCAGCATTTTACTATGTAATATAACTACATGGAGCCTTGATTATTATCCACTTATGACATGTTTACAATGCATTACACCTTGCCATGATATGTGCTTACTTGCTAGATTGATCATGACTTCATATGTGTAGTCTAGTCTTTGCCATGATTAATTGCTTAAAACCGCACAACTTGAATTATCTCATGTCATGGTAGCACTTGAGACTAGTCTGTCTTTAGTTATTCTTTTATGATTCATGCCATGTCAAATAGACTGAGTTGAGTCTTGAATCTTTGATTGAGCTATATTAGTTTCTTGATGAAGCATGAGTTAGTACAACAATTTAAAAAGCAAAAAGATCTCTTTTGTGCAAAAAAACTGATCTCACCAAATCTTTCTCATGAGACTGCTTGCCATTGCACTAGGCATGAATTCAGGGGGAGTTTTGGATGACCAAGATCATTTCCTTAAGCTTCTAGCTTGGAGTGGTCGCATAAGGCTTGAGATCTAGCATATGACTAAGCAAAAATCTGGTTGGAAACAATCATGAGATTTCTAAAGAAAAACATGTCAATTGTGCTCAATTTGCTTAATTCCACAAAAGACAAGTACTCAAACAAATGCTTCACTCTTAAACTTGTAGCACTCTAAATTGACTCAATACTTGCTTCTTGGTTCCACTTAGACTATTGACATGGCTTACATCATCCTTGGATACCTTTAGCTAGACTAGAATCTTGAATAACTTGATATGTTAAGCAATTTCTCTAAATTTCAGATTGTAACTCTTTGGCTTAGCTTGATTATACATGTCTTGTCATGATCTTGATAGCATACTTATGAGTTATGGCTTGGTGTAATATTTCAAGGTCATTTTGGATAATCTTCATGGCTCTAAATGCTAAGATTGAATAAATTTCAGCCTTTTAATTCTCATGTTTTATTCTCTCTTTTGCTTCCTTGATGATTTTATTGCCAAAAGGGGGAGAATAGCGGAGAAAAAGCCATTTGGGATCCTCCTAGAGCTTTGGAGAACAATTTGCTCTTTCTTTTGTAGCTCTAGTGTTCCTTCTGTCGACATGGTCATGAGCTTCTTTATTTTTTTTAAATCATGCTTGACTTTCTTTTCAAACTCATCTTTGCGCTTTTTCTGCATTTGTCAATATACTCATCAAGGGGGAGATTGAGAGACCATGTGGTTATGACCCCATGTTTGTGATGAGTAATTGACGAGTATTTTGGAAAGATTGAGTTTGGTTTGTGCTTTTCATGCCATGTTGGCATTTGGCTCAGTCGGGTTGGTTAGATGGACTTATCGCATATTCTTTCTCCCGATTGGTCGGTTGGGCAAATTCATGCCTGAGTTTGATTCATTGATGCTATTTATGCTTACATGTGTTGAGCGGTGCTATTTGATGTATTTCTTGTCTGTGATGGCTGCAGGACGTCGAGGTGGAGTCGTGGCGAGGCATGGGATGACCAGACTAGGTGCAGGTGGTGCCAAGGTCAGAACGGTCGAGGTGTGCCGAAGACGGTGAGGACTCGAGGTGGTTGCGAGGCTTGAGCGGCGAGAAAGGAGGAAACTTCCCGGAAGGTGCAGGAGGGGCGATTTGGTAATTTCGCAAAGCTGCACTAAAGGGAGTGGATTTGGATAAAGCACAAGAGTTGGTGGAGGCTTAGTGTGTAAAGAGAGAGGCAAATCCATTAGTGGGAGGCTATAAAAGGAGGGTGTCTCCTGCATGGTCTTCTTGACTTTTTAGGGTTTTGTCTTTGCTTTGCTTTCTTTTGCTTTAGTTGGTATGAGTTGGTGAGGAGGCAGAGTTCTGTTGGCTATTGTCTCCTCTTCGTTGATGTGTGTATGTGTTCTTGAGAAGAGACATGTAGCTTGTGCTCTCAATCCAATCATGTATGGGGTTGTAGGGATGGATTGAGTTGATACTCTATGTAATCATTCATCTCTCTTCCTCATTATCAATCTGAGATGGCTTTGGTTGAGTTTGATTGAGTTCTTGAGCTCCCTCTGTTGGTTCTGTGCTTCGTTCATCTTTTTGCTTGATTTCTCACTTTATGTGATTTGAGTTGTTTCTTGCTGAGAAGGCCCAAAATGGGTTGTTCTGTGATGGGAATAGGTCTCAAGATCATTTGATCAGTTTTTCCCGAGAGCAAATCATTTCAATCTCAGCTTTAAGCTTTCATCCTCCTCTGTTCTTCCTGTTCTAGGGTTTTTGAGGCAATGATTTCGTGAATCTTCTTGTTTCCCTTCATAAGATAGCATGAGACTTGTTGTCTTGAGTTCTGAGGCTATTAAATAGCTATTCTCAAGGTTTCATGTTCAAAGAATCAAGGATTGGCAGGGAATTTGATTTTTGGTGCAACTCTCTGTACTTTTTCAGATTGTGACTCAAATATGAAATTCTTGGGCTTTTGTTGATTTCTCTTGTTGTTTAAGGTCTCTGTGTTATTTAGAATATGTTCTTGACCTTTTGGCTTGAGAAGAAAAGAAGAAAGATCACAATTTTCAAGTTTGAGAAGATTTCAGTGCTTGCTGAAAAAGTTTCAGGCTGCTGTGTGTAGAGACCCGAATATACAAATCCGGACTCTCCTGTGTATTCTGCACTAGTTCAGGATCATGCTAGTGCACACAGCATGTACAAAGATAAATATCATCCACATCACGATATTCTAAGAAAAATCCAAATTATATTGATAATTATCAGAGTGCGACCTTATGACCAAGCTTACAATTATTAGCCTTGAAGGGCTTAACAAAACTAGCAATGAAAATCCAAAAGAAAGCGCAGCACCCAATCGACACGCCCACAAAGCTATCGAGTAGAGAACGGCCTAATCCGTGAAGACGTCAAGTACTCTCCTTCAAACCTTCACGGGTGATTCTCCTCCTCCTCAACTGAGCAACAGGGGCATAAAGCCGTGAGTACATAGAGTACTCAGCAAGTCGTTTGTAACAAAGAATGCAATATAGTATGCAAGGCTTACCAAAGGATGGCTGAAAGGTTAATTTTGCAGAAAGCAACAATTTAAAGTAAATACAATAAGTAGATTGAAAAGCAAGCTTTGTAAATGATAATAAATAAGTAACCAAAGGAATTGAGACCGACCACAAGTGAACTGACCATTCACCCAAGGGATCCACCATGAACCAAGATCCATGAAATGAACACCCGTGAACTAACCATTCACTTCCCAACTTAACCCAACCAGGTTTTGATGAAAACTCTACCCCTCGTGTGAAATCACCGAGCATTGTCCATGACCGAGGACGCGGCTATTCGAATAGTTTTACACTCTGCAGAGGTTGTACGGCTTTACCCACATGACACAATCATCCCTTATTGCCAAGCTATTACACACTTCCTTAGGTGTGCGGCGAGGAGATCATGACAAGGCCTTTACAATGTTCAATCTCAACCCAGTTCCGTCTCGCTAAGGTTTCACCTCTCACCCCCTCTTGCGCCGATGTGGGTTCATGGCCACGCCAAACCACACTCATCACAATGACGGAACCGAAATTGAAACATCCCAAATTAATTAGCCAGGTCCATCCCATACTGGACATGTGGTAGTATGGTAAGACTCAGATCAATGGCGCACAAAGTTAAGTCCTTAAATTTACTCAGGCGAAACATCCACATCCCATGTGCCTCTCGCACCCCCTTTACTGCACGATCAATCGCCCAAGTGAAAACCAATTTTGTATAACCACCGCCAATGACGCACCAACGTCACAGCACCAATGACGCACCAACGTCACGGTCGGGCGGCGGGGCTCACCGGCGACGACGACGATGGCGGCAAGGGTGGCGGACGGTCGACGGCGGCTCACCGCGACGGCGGCGGCGCAAGCGGCAGCGCGGCGCACGCGGTGAAGGCGGCGCGGCGGTGACTCGAGGATGCGGAAGCCGAGGGGGCGGGGCTCGGTTTTTATACCCGGACGCCGAGGACTCCCGGACGGGCACGACATGGAGTTCGAGTCGGGCACGGATGCCGAGACGCGGAAGGCGGCGGCGGAGTTCAACTCGGAGACGGGGACGAGAGTCCCGGGCGGAGACGACGCCTGACAGGTGGGCCCCACCTGTCAGCGGCACGGGAGAAAGAGCGGTCGGGATGCGGGGGCGCGGGCGGCGGGCGGCCGAGATGACGACCACGCGGCGGCAATCGCGCGGGGGTGCGCGGGCGCGGGGAGTCTCCCGATGGGCGACGCGTGGCACGGGGTGAGGCAGGCCGGGCGGGCGGTTGGCTGGGCCGGCTTGGTGGGCTTCGGCCCACCGGCCGGTTTTAGGAATTTCTTTTCTTTTTCTTTTTCCAGAAATTCAATCAAAGGCTTTTGAGCTCTAGAAAATAGCAAATAAATCCAGAAAAAACCCAGAAAATTCCAGAAAAGCCCTTGAGACACAGGGAACTCAAATAAAATATTCTTGGCAAATGTTAATGTTTAACTTAATCACATTAAACCCTTTTAATTCATAAAAATTCTAATTAAGCTTTAATTAATTCTAGAAAAATCCAAATGGTGAATTTTATTTTAAAAGCTTCAAAAAGGCTCTAAAAATTAGGATGTTACACTGTGCCCGAGGACCGGTCTGACCGGAGTTATAAGGGCGGTCTGACCGGACTTATAAGGGCAGTCTGACCGGACTTATAAGGGCGGTCTGACCGAAGTTATAAGGGCGGTCTGACCGGCGTTATAAAAGAGGTCTGACCTCCTTTTGAACTATGGTCAGACCGGCCCCTCAAGAAAATGTTGTTTGAGCTGATTTTCTTCATTGCTTCTTTCTCATATGTGTTTAGCAAGAAGTTCCCAAGAGAATGAGTATTCCTCTTCATAGTTTTTCGTAGCTATTGGAGAGGAGACTCGCATGTGGATACTTTTGAGGGGCAATTTTTAAAAGGGCACCATTCACCCCCCCTCTGTTGCCATTTCCGATCCAACAATTGGTATCAGAGCCAGGTTAGCTCTTCTTGATAGATCTTAACCGATCTCCAGAGCCATGGCGACAGATAAGTACTCGACCAAGCCCCCGATCTTCGATGGGATCGACTATCCCTTCTGGAAGAGTTGGATGGAGACCTACATCCGTGCTCGTGGCTACGCCATCCGCGGAAGGTCAGTACGATATGTTGTTCCTGCCGATGAGAACATCAATGCCGGGAACATGGCTGATGTTGAGGCGAACGCTAAGTCAAGGAACATCATAATCCAGGGGTTGAGCCGAAGCGAGTTTGATCGCATCTCTCATCTGACGTCGGCTTTCGACATCTGGGTGACCCTCGATGCATACCATGAGGGCACCACCCAGATCAAGACAGTTCGATAGGACCAGTTCAAGCGAGATTACAACAAGTTTGAAATGCTCGCTGGTGAGTCCCTCGATGAGTGTTTTGCGAGGTTTCACAAGATTCTGAGCAATCTCTGAGCGGACGGTCTCACATACCCTGACTCGGATAATGCTCGACAGATGCTCGTGGCTCTCGACTTGCGTGTTTGGGAGATGAAGATGACTACCATCAAGGACACCACCGATCTTTCAACCCTGACTCTTGACGCTTGTACTCACGCCTCAAGACTCACGAGATTGACATAGTCTCTCGTAGGTCGAAGTCGCAGTCGATGGCCTTAGTCACCGATCCCACTTCTAGATCTTCTTCCGAGTCGCTTTCTCGGCTTTCAGATCAAGCAGACTCGGGAGGGTACCTTCTTGCATCAAGGCAAGTACACTCGAGACCTCCTGAGGCACTTTGATATGAGTGATGGTAAGCCGGTGTCTACTCCTATGGCTTCATCAGCTTCACTCGACCCAGATGAGGACGGCGAGCCAATTGATCAGAAGGAGTATCGCAGCATGATTGGCTCTCTCTTGTACCTCACTGTCTCGAGACCGGACATACACTTCTCCGTGTGTCTGTGCGCTCGATTTCAGGCTTCTCCTTGCATATCTCACCGTCAGGCGGTGAAGCGCATTTTTCGGTACCTTCGAGCTACAATTGACTATGGTATCTGGTACTCTTCCTCTTCCTGTCTTTCTCTTAGAGCCTACTCGGAAGTAGACTTTGCTGGCTGTAGGATAGATAGGAAGAGCACTTCTGACACCTGCCAATTCATTAGCACTTCTCTTGTTTCCTGGTCTTCGAGGAAGCAGTCCGGGGTTGCACAGTCCACCGCAGAGGCTAAGTACGTTGTCGCCGCCGATTCTTTGCGATCAGTGCTTTGATGGCCTCGACCCTGCGGGACTTTGGGTTAGCTATAGATAGTGTTTCACTCTTCTGTGATAACACTTCTACCATTAACATTGCTAAGAACCCAGTGCAACATTCTCGGACCAAGCACATTGATATCAGATATCACTTCCTTCGAGACCATATGGAGAAGGGTGACATAGTGCTCCAGTTTGTGGAGAGAGACCACCAGTTGGCTGATATCTTTACCAAGCCTTTAGATAGCTCTAGGTTTTCAGCTCTGCGGGGAGAGCTTGGGGTGGTTTGTCCTTATGGACTGTTGTGAGGGGGAGTTTTGCGCTTCATGCTTTATCATGTTTATTATACTCTTACTCCTTTCTGTTGCATTACATATGGGCACATTGGGGTTAGTCCTTCTAGCATAGATTAGAGTGGTTTTCTCGCTGAGTTGCTTAGACTTCTTTCTCTCATCTTGTGATTCTAGGATGCTGCTTATTAGCTGTTTCTCTTCTCACTAGGTTGAGCTCACTCACTACTTATAGGTTCTAGCAAGGTTTGGGCCACCCTTGGGTAGACAGGGTACGTGTTTGCTCCTTAGTGTGTTAGATGATCAGCTGATAGTCCTAGAGTTATATGGGGTAGATGGGAGTCAGTCTGATCCATAGTGTCCTCTATATCTTGTCTATGCTTTAAGGACTGCCTTTTCTGATTTTCTTGCCAGCTTCTCGTTTTTATTGCTTTGGTTCAGGGGGAGTTCATTTGGGAGCTTCTAGATCTTAATGTTGACATAACTATCAGGACCCCGATTTTACAATCCGGAATCCTCTGTGATTCCACCGCACTATTCCCTGGATCAGTAGATAGTGGTCATAGATTACAGTTCTGATTACCAAAATACATATCATGCGGAAGCGTAAATATAATGGTTGACTTACTCATGGGCCGGTTAGGCCGAAATCAATAAACTGTAGCAGCGGAAGAACGAAGCACACATGTGGGACCTTCAGGACATGCCCACAGGCAGCCAACTGGAGGTTCGCGACCTAGCCCTTGACGTCTTCATCTTCTTTGCCATCTTGACCAAGAGTATTGCTGAAGCGTAGTGATTTGATTCCTGTTTCTGGATTTGTTATGAGAGTGAGTGTGAGCACACTAACCACCGTGCTCCGCGAGCCAATACACAGAATGCAAGTAAATAGTATGCATGGCTTATCAAAGGAGAGGCTCGGGTTATTTTATTTGCCAAAAATTGCTTTTGGTAGCATTATTATGGTTTAATTATAGTGTTATTGTTGCTACCTAAACTCCACACAACAATTGCCATAATTGACTTAATCCACCAAAATACACTTTCGATATTGACTGTTGTCTAAGACTCCAAACAGCGAGTGACATCATTTAAATAATCCACCGATCTCTTTCTCTCTATATTGAAAACCATCTAATACTCGAAACAATGAGCAACATCATTTAATTAATCCACCGATCAATTGCTGCCTAATCCCCAAACAGCGAGTATCATAATCTATATAATCCACCGAGCATTTGCTGCCCAAAAGTCCAAACAGCTAGTGACATCATTTATCTAATATCACTTAATTAATCCAATCCTTTTGTTATTGATCCACAACTATAATTTTGCTCTTCCAATTATCAACCTTATTATCCATTATCCACCTCTAACTACTTCACTATTATACCTCCACCAAGAACATCAGTGATCAAGTCTATGAATCGCTAGTATACATCCACCAAGAATATCATTGGTCAGGTCTACGCTTCACTAATATATATCCACCAAGAATATCATTGATCAAGATTATAAGCCAATAATTGATATCATTCCTCCAATATCTTTTGTATTCAATTCATCCATCTATTATTTGATCAAAGCCTATTAATCCCATCTTAGTCAACACCTTCCAAGAATTTATATTATTTATTAGTGCTGTAATCCAACCATTACCTTTGCACTTCCTAATACTCCAAAAATCATCCAAATCATCTATCTAGTCTATATATCCATTTGGACTCCACCAATTTATTTCTCCCAAACTCCACACTTTCGTTTCCTTTTAACGATCGACATGAATCCACCAACAATTTTATGTGTCTACCGTAAACAACCATCTTCTTTACCCACAACTCTATTTATTCTTCCTGACGTTTTATTTTGTGAGAAGTATTATCATTATTTAAAAATATAATACATAGAAATCTCCTGAGACCTAGCAGTTTTGACAAAAGCATAATGTGTAAGAGAATGCAATAATAATAGCGATCCAGATTCCATCCACCGTTACATGGCATCCGCACCATATAGCATCTTTCAGCGTTATAGCCGCTTAACTTACCACTGGGACGACACCCAGGACAATTCAAATCAGGGCTTTTCACTGCCCTCCATTTTTCCATTCCCATCCATAAAGCATTTTGAAATAGAACTATATCGGGTTAAGTTCCCATGTCCGCCCTTGACCGTGGGCACGGCTATTCGAATAGTTTTGACTCTGCAGAGTTTGTACACTTTCACCACAAGAGATAATCAACTCATTGCGCCACACGATTCCTTAGAAGTGTGGTTGAGCGGACCATCACAGTGACTTTTCAAAATATCTAGTCCTTTTTCTCATTCACCTTATGGGAAACTGCCCACTTGCGGTGGGTCCCATTTATGCACGGGATGTTTTCCCACAGTTACTAACGCAGCTGGGCTTCTCAACTCCCCACAACGATTAGAACAGCTGGGAAAACTTCACCCTCCACTAGTGTCCCTTCAGGCCCCCTTGCCATAGCATATCCACTTCTATCCACTAGCGGTGAGATGAGTCCAGGGATTTCGACAAGTTTACTTAGCCAAGTTGTACTTTACAGACTTGTGGTTGTACTATTTTACACAGGAGGTCATGACAAGATTCAGTCCTTAGTGGTATCTGGGCGGTTCTACCACAAACCACACTCTCGTGCATCCCTGCACCATACCCCCGAACCATCCACCCAGATATCTAAGCAAACTGGGGTTTTTGGGAGCATAAAATAACCTTGTCAAAATATACCAGTCATTCCCACCATGACTGTTCAAACCAGTTTCTCGTGTTTAAAAATGACAATGATGTTCGGGGCATTTCAGCGCACCCGAGTATCTATACAGTACTAAGCATGGCGTATAATTAGGGACTTATTTTTGAAAGGTTACTATTATAATTTTGCTAGGGCGACAAGGTTCACACATTCAAATATTCCAAAGGAGGGGTAATATTATTCATGGTAAACAATGGGCACATAACTAGAATATTAAATTAAACATGTATTTGCATATAAAATAACAACATGTAATTTGATAATTTAAAACAAAGTACTTTGCAGAAAATGTAGGTTCAACATGATCAAAGTATTGACTCGCCTGGCACAGTGTACCGCGGTCTTGAGCTCACATGATGCTTTCTCTTGAGCTTCTAGTCTTTTTCTTCACTTCGCTCTTGATCTTGTGTGATCCTTTGATTCTTCAGGACTCCAATATCTAATTACATGCTAAACGACTGAATACAAATAAGGGCAAATAACTCAAAAGATCCAAATAAATCCGAATAAACTCATTTTAGTTCTATTTTGAGCTAATGGGTGCTTTGGGTGATTTGAGGCATGGTCGGTAATAGAATATGACGACTCAATCTTTTTATTACGATCTTCTTCTACTATTTCTATATTTATTAAGAAAGTCCCATGAGTTTTATGGAGCTACTTGATTTGTCATTTAATTAAAGTTACCATTACGATTTATTTTACGATTATATATTAACTGTTATGGCATATATTTAGTTAGAATTCAATGAAAATCTTTAATTTAAAGTCGCCAAACCTAATACCCAGTTTATCCCCTTAACTTCAACTTGTATATCTTTTAATTAGAGTCTTTAGGAAATATTCCGTTTAATCATTTCATTTGTAACGTTAACCGAAACTTAAACTCCTATTTTACCCTCCTACTTAATTTTTATTAACTAACCGATTAATCACTTATATGCAAATATTTCTATGCTTTGATGGCGGCATTTTAATGTTAGGTCATGTATATATTTTTTTATTTACTATTAAGGGTACTCTTGTATTCAATGCCTTGTTTTTTTATAGCTAAACATGTTATCGAATCTCTTTGCGAAATTTGGATAATTAACCAATGCTAACTTGTATTGATACCTTTAATTCAAAACTTAGATTTAAATTTAGAACATTGTTTACTTATCTATAATTTTTAATCTATTATTAAATCTCCAATAACCTTATTTATATCCCAATTAATTTTATTAGATTCCACTGATTATTTCCTAGCTTTCCCCAAATTTTACTAATTGACATGGACTGAAGAAATCAAGACAATAATAATAAAATGCAAAAGGTTGCGGCTGCCAGGGATCGAACTGGGGACCTGGGGCTCTGTGGGCTTAAGTATGCTCGGTTAGCCAGTTGGGCCGTCGGCCTGTGCTGACTGAACTAATGTTCTGAACTAACCAATACTCAGTAGCCACTGGAGCCAAAGCAGAGCATCTCGGCGCCGGAGGAGAGCGGCCTCGCCGGCAGTGAGCGGCGGCCGGGGAGGAGGTGGGGATGTGAAAAACGGGGTGCTCGGAGCTGGAGGATGCTAGGGGTGGTGGCGCGGCGACCGGAGCGGCAGTGAGGTGGGCAGGTGGCAGTCCGATGTGGCTGGCGACGAGGTGAGAAGGGGCGGCGGCACCGGCATGGAGGGAAAGGAAAACCGAGGCTTGGGTGAGCATCAGAGGGGTACAGGGAGGCTTACCTTGGGGTTGGTTGAGCAGGAGAGGGGTTGGGGCGAGCTGGCGGCGGTGGCCATGGGTGGCGCGGGCATGCTCGAGTCACCGGCAATGTGGGGTGGGGGAGGAACTCTGGCAGCAGTTGGAGGAGGTCCGGGGTGGTCAAGGGGTGCTCCACTGGTGAGGAATCGGAGGGAGACTTGCCGAGGAGGCGGTGGCAGCGGGAATGGCGGCGGTCGGTTTCAGAAAAGTGGGCCAATGCGCGAGCTCCGGCGCACCAGAGTCCGATTAACGCGACGGGGAGGTACACGGGGAGCAGGGACACGCTTCACCGCATCCAGGGTGGTGGGACATCACCAGGAGGCCGGGGACGGCGTGGAGGCACCGACGTACGTGCTCGGGCGAACCTGGCATGAGGGAGGAGAAGGGGGCAAGGGGAAATGGAAGGAAGCTACTCAGGGCTCCTTTATACACGAGCGCGCACGCAGGGAAAATGAAGCCGAGCGTTGGCAACGGCTTGGAACGGCGGCAGCAGGCTACGGGTGGCGGAAGCAGGGGCAGATAGTAGCTCAGCGACGCGACCATTCTCGGCGATGAGACGGGACTAAGTGCGCCGCGGCAGGAGGATCCTGGAAAGATTTGAGCGTGCATGCTTGTAGTCGGCGCAGAGGTGAGATGAAAAGAGGGGGACGTGGAGGGCGCGCAGCCATTGAAGGGAGAAGGGAGGAGGAGAAAAGAAAGGAGAGAATGGGCGCACGGGGAAAAGAAAGAAAAGGGGAGGCGCGTAGGGGCTGGGGCCCACATGTAATAGAGAAAATAATGAAGGGAAGGAGAGATAGAGTTAATCATTTCCTGGACTTTGGATTTTTGACTTTGAACTTTTAGCTTGCATTTGAATTTACTGATTTTTGGATGGCATTTAGAATTCAAGCTTTAAATTTTCAACTATTAAATGAGAGTTATTATTATTATTTCCAAAATGAGATTTTATATTTTAACTCAGGTTTTTCCCTCTTTATACTGGATCATCTTTTCATATTCGTATTTGAAATTTTATGTTTCTATTATTTGCACATTTCCTTTTATAACATTACTAATGTTTGTTTCTTTTTGAGCTCCTTAAATTTTTGGAACCTCGACCAAATTCCATTAAAAATACCATAAAAATCCAAACCCAAATAGAATATATTGCAAAACCATTCAAGAAATTCATATTTTAAATTTTAGATTTTTCAGGATGTTACAATAACTCAACTTGAACTAAAAGTGCATTTCATGTTGAGGGGGAGCTGGATTTTCTTGCATTTCATTTTCGCATTGTAATATAACTACATGAAGCCTTGATTATTATCCTTTTATGACATGTTTACAATGAATTACATCTTGCCATGATCTATGCTTACTTGCTAGATTGATCATGACTTTATATGTGTAGTCAAGTCTTTGCCATGATAGGTTGATTAAAATGCACAACTTGAATTAATTCCTGCCATGTTAGCTCTTGAGACTAGTCTGTCTTCTATCCTTTTATGATTCATGCCATGTCAAATAGGCTGAGTTGAGTCTTGAATCTTTGTTGAGCTTTAGATTGAGCTATGCTAGTTTCTTGATGAAGCATGAGGTAGTACAAGTCTTCTGTTCGTAAAATGCGAAAAGATCTCTTTTGTGTGAAAAAACTGATCTCACCAATTTTTTCTCATGAGATTGCCTGCCATTGCACTAGGCATGAACTCAAGGGGGGTTTTGGTTGACCAAGACTATCTTCTTAAGCTTTTCGCTTGGAGTAGTCGCATAAGGCTTGAGATCTAGCACATGACTAAAATTTTGGTTGGAAACGACCATGAACTTTAAAAAGAAAACATGTCCATCGTGCAAAATTTGCTTAACTACCAAAATGACTAAAGTACTTAAACAAATGCTTCATTCTTGAGCTTGTAGCACTCTAAATTGACTCAATACTAGCTTCTTGATTCCACTTAGATTATTGACATGGCTTGCATCATCTTTGGATACCTTTAGCTAGACTATAACCATGGTTGACTTGACATGCTAAGAAATTTGACTAATTTTCAGATTATGACCTTTTGGTTTAGCTTGATTATACATGCATAGTCATGATCTTGATAGCATTCTTCTATGTTATGGCTTGGTGTAATACTTCACGGTCATTTTGGATAATCTTCATGGCTCATTATGCTTAAAATAAATAATAGTCAGCCATTCCATCCATACTCGTGATTTTATTCTTTTTTGCATTCTTGACGTGTTTATTGCCAAAAGGGGGAGAATAGCGGAGAAAAAGCCTTTTTGGGACTTTCTGGAGCTTTGGAGAACAATTTACTCTTTCTGTTTGTGCTCCGTTTGTCGACATGGTCATAAGCTTCTTTGTTTCTCTTTAGACCATGTTTGACTCTCTTTTCATTTTCAAACAAACTCAACTTTACGCTTTTTCTGGGTTTGTCAATATACTCATCAAGGGGGAGATTGATAGACCATGTAGAGGTGACCCCGTGTGTGTGATGAGTAAATGACATCTATTTTAGGAAAGTCGAGTTTGGTTTGTGTGGTTCAGGCCATGTCGTTGCGCGGTGCAATCGGCTTCGATCGGACTTGGTCAAACTAGGTCGAACGTGCTTAAGTCGTTTATTTTTCATTCCGATCGGTTTGGGCTTTGAGTATGTCGTTTGATGCTAATGTATGGTTACAATATTTCGAGCGGTGCTATGTGATTTGTTTCTTGTCTGTGATAGCTGCAGGACGTCGAGGTGGAGTCGTGGCGAGGCACGGGATGACCGGACTAGGCGTAGGTGGTGCCGAGGTCAAAGCGGTCGAGGTGTGCCAAGACGACGAGGACTCAAGGTGTCTGCGTGGCTTGGAGGGCAAGGAATGAGGAAGCTTCCTGGAAGGTGCACGAGGGGTGTTTTGGTGAATACGCAAAGCTGCACTAAAGGAAGTGGATTGTCGATAAAGCGCCATGAGTTGTTGAGAACTAATGGGTAAAGTGTGTTGTAAACCCATTAGTGGATGCTATAAATAGAGGATGCTCTCTAGTGGAGAGAGTTGAGAGAGTGGGTGTGAGAGTGTTATGTTTAGTTCTCTTCATGTATGCAATGAGAGGGATCTTAGAGAGATGACTTGAGAGTATGTGTGAAAGTTTTACCATTTGTGCTCTCCATGTATGAGTGGGTTTTGGTTGTAGTGTGAGTTCCTCAAATCCTAATTGTGTATGGGGATGTTGAGGGTGTGTTCTTGGTGTGTGAGATGGTTGTAAGAAATCTCGCTTAATCATTCATCTCTCTGTCTTTCAAGAAATCTAGTGTTAAGATGATTTGTCAATCTGTTCGTGGCTGCTTTCTTTTGTCGAGAGTTTCTTCATTCTTTACTGTACCGAGTGACTTCCCTTGATATTCGGTTTTTCATGTGCTGCTCACTTGATTCTCTCTTTGCGTAAGTTAGGTTCTCAGTGTTAAATCTTCTCTTTTTGGACTTTGTTGGTCTGCTCTTATCTCTCCAATTATCAGCCTTGAGAAGGAGATCAAACAAAGCATGTTTCCTTGCCGCAGCTATTTTTCTTAAAGCCTTCTTTTGTTGATTCGGTTCAGTTTTTCTTTTCTGCAGTATAGTCCTTCTGCAGCTGCAGCCAGCTTTTTAGGAACTCTCAGTTTCGGCCAGCTTTAATTGTGTATTGTTCGACAGCAGCTACTGCAGTTCGGCAAGTGGAGAAATTTGTTTCTCTCGGCTGCAGCTTCCTTGTGTTTGGTTTTCATTGGTCTTCATTAAATTGCTGCTACTTGTATATTCAAGTTCGGCTGCACCTTGTGTGCAGAATTCAGCTGGTTCGACAACACCTTTTTACTCCTGTTATTTTCGGTCTGTTCAGAATTAAAACTTCATTCTACATTTTCGATTCCCTCCTATTTTGGCTGCAGTTCTCAGATTCTTTCTGTCTCTCGATGGTTCAGTTCTGCAGGTTTTTGGCTGCAAGTTTCTTTTATTGTTAGCTGCAGTTTTTGTCCCCAAAAACAACTATTCGGCTGGTATCATCAAACTCTATAGTGGGCTGATTTATTTCCTCTCTTGCTGCTTTCTTTATTTTTTTCTTGCTCCCTTCTACCCTTTTTGTTGGACTACATTAATAGCATTTGGGTTGTTTAAGTCTTGCCTAGATCTTTTATTGTGTTTGGTTTCTCGGCAATTTCAGTTTGCTATTTGATTTGCAAGACAGCATAATTTTCCTTCTTCATAGCTTTTTAGCTATCGGAGGAGAAGTCGTGTGAATACTTGGGGCGATTTTAAATAGGCACCATTCACCCCCCCTCTGTTGCCGATATCGATCCAACAGTAATGCGAGTGTGAGCACAAACCACCGTGCTCAGCGAGCCAATACACAGCATGCAATTAGGTAGTATGCAGGGATTAACAAGAGAAGGCTGGGGCTGTTTTATTTGGCAAAATTTGCTGTTTGGAATAGAGTATACTTAGAAAATCCCTATGACCTAGCAGTTTGGACTAAAGCATAAAGTGTGAATCAAAATGCCTTATTACCATTGATCTAGAGACCATCCACCTTTACAAGGTCTTTAAACCATATGCTATACCTTTAGCGTTATAGCCGCTTACATTACCACTGGGATGACGCCCAGGACAACACCAATTTGGGCTTCCCACCGCCCTTCATTTCACGCTCCATGATTCAAAATTTGTGAAATAGAACTATATCTAGTTAAGTTCCCATGTCCGCCCTTGACCGTGGGCACGGCTATTCGAATAGTTTTGACTCTGCAGAGTTTGCACACTTTACCCACAAGAGACAGTTTACTCATTGCCCCACACAATTTCTTAGTCGTGCGGTTGAGTGAACCATCACAGTAACCGTTCAAAGTACCTCGCCCCTTCCATCATCTCACCCCTATGAGCTTGTCCCGCTTGCGGCAGGTCTCATAGGTTGTGCGGGATGTTCCCCTCTGCGCCTAGCAGCTGGCTACCCACACTGCTAGCACGCCGCAGAAGAACTTCATCCTCCACGGATGCCCATTCAAGCCGTCACACAGACCGCCGCTTGCACTACCTCACCTCCTCCACCGATGACGGTGATTTTCAGGGTCTGGTAAATTTACTAGGCCAAGTTGTACTTTACAGACTTGTGGTTGTACTTGTTATACACAGGAGGTCATGACAAGATTCAGTCCTTAGGGTATCTGGGTGGTTCAACCACAAACCACACTCTTGTGCACCCCTGCACCATACCCCCCGAACCATTCGCCCAGATAGATAAGCAATTTGAGGTTTTTGGGAGCATAAAATAATCATATCCAACATATACCAGTCATTACCACCATGACTGCCCAACCAACTTTTCTCATGATTAAAAGGGATGCTTGGGCGTTCTTGCACCCATGAGTTTCTAAGCAATACTAAGCATGGCATATAATTATGGACTTATTTTCGAAAGGTTACTATTATAATTTTGCTAGAGCGACAAGGTTCACATGCTACAATATTCCAAGGATACATACTATTAATCAAGCTGGATAGTGGGCATATAACTAGAGTTGTAAATTAAACATGCATTTGCACATAAAATAACAGCATGTAATTTGATAATTTAAAACAAAGTAATTTGCATAAAATGTAGGGTCAACATGATCAAAGTATTGACTCGCCTTGGTCACAGTGGGTTGGTTCTTGGTTGTCTGAAGCTTCTAGAGCTGCCGCCTCGGCTTCCTCCTCCTAAGCCTCGTACGCTATTTTTAACATGCGCGAATATTTGGATAAAAAGAAAAAGGCAATCAGCAAACCAAATAAACATCCACTAGAAAATCCAAATAACTCCAATATCAGATTTTCATTTCATTGGGTAGACATGGGATTTAGACAAATTTAGAGTATTGTTTCATTTGCTTTAGTGCTAGAGTAACCTCACTACAATTATTCAAAGTTTAACCATAGTCATTTTTATGCAATATAATCTCTTATTATAATTGAGTATCATAGCCTAGGGTTGGTGGCTCAGTGTTCACATTGTTTGGTAGAAAAGGCTTATCCTAGTTAAATTTAGAAATATGTTTTATTGAATTTTGGCTGAGGATGAATTAATCATAATTATTCGAATTTTTAGCCTCAAGCTGTTTACATGAAATATAGCCCCTAACCCAGTTTGCATATCATACCCTGAGGATTAGTGGTTGTTAGGGTTCTTAATTTTTGCCATGGTTAATGTTGTAGGGGTAGCCCAACCCCCGTGACTGGGCCGTGCAACTAGTCCAACATGTAATAGGCCCAATAGTGTAGATGAATATAGCAGTGTAAATATACCAATGTACCCTCATCCTTTGTAAATACTAAGGGGTAGAATGGGGATTTCCCATTCTACCCCACTCATATATATAAACCCCCAGGAGGGGCAAAGGGGGGGACATCCTCTCATTCTACCAGCTCTCCCACAGATCTAGCTCTCCTCTTCTCCTTCTGCTAGTCCCCTTGATTCCTGTTTAGCCCGTAGCTACAACAGATGGCGCCGTCCGTGGGGACGACTAGAAGTTACGTATGGAAGAGATTTCTCTAGTATTCAAAAAAAGCAGCGGCTACGCGGATCTTCTTGCTCCTGAGAGCATGCTGCTTCGGGCCATTAGCGACAGATAAGTGAAATACGGAGTAGATCTAGTTGAATCGCTCTGTTTTGTAGATCTAGTATTGAACAGATCTGAGCGCGTTGCCTATTTTCATGTCGCTGCTATCTCTGCTCTGCTGGTGGTGGTCATGTAGGGAAGCAACGCCTTGACAGTGGAGATGGGTAGCAAGCACCTCGACTTTTGCTCGGACAGTACATGCACACCGTCAGACTTCGCATGTGAATCTTCAAGGCGCGAGCGGCGCACTCAGGTGTCACTGCCTCAGCCTTCGTGCGCCGTAGCTCCGCTGCGCGCACGGCCTTCGCGTGCTGTGGCTCCGCCCCTCTGGCCTCCGGCCGCCGAGTCTTCGCGCGGCGTAGACCCTGCGCGCTGAGCCTCCGGGTCAAGTCTCCGCATTATGACGAGCCTCTGCGAGTACGGACGTGGGATGCGGCCGCTGCGCGTATGTATGCGTGTATGCACGGCGGCAAGACCATCCACGCGAGCCCGTCCAGAATATTATCCGCATCTCCAACCAGGCAGGCGTTCACATATTCACCCATGAGCCTCTCATCCGTGCTTGCATGGGCCCCTACGTGCATGCATGGGGTGTCCATCCATGCATGCATGCATGGCCCCTATGTCCACTATGGCTCACCTTCATGCAGGAGAGAGTGAGTATGCGTGCAAAGCGTCTCGTCTTCACGTACAGAGCATACGCCAGCCTCTGCACTATCCCCGGCTTCGTTCGTCTTCGCGCGGCTGGCGACCAGCTCTCCGTGCTCGTCTCCATGCCGGCTTGGGCTCCGCAGCGTCATATTGGTCTTCGCTTTACCGCGCCAGCACTGAAGACTCCGCGGGGTGCAAAGCCGAGGGGCGCCGGGTGACGTCGCATGGCCGGGCGGAGTCGCGCGGAGACGAGCGCGAAGCGGTGGACCGACGACGAACGGCGTCTCGTATCCATCCCGCCATGCATGGATGCAAGTTATCTACCCATTCACACAAGTGTACAGGAAGAAATATAAATTGTCCATCCGGCGTAGGACCGTGGAGCTGCATGCAGATGCGTGAGACCTCCGCTCGAAGCATCCGCCGGGACTTCGCCAACACGGCCGGGCTTCCTCCAGACGCCCAACACGGCCGCCCCGGGGCATTCGCAGTCGCCAGCTCCGTGACCTCTCCGAAGGTGCCAAAGACCTGCTCCGGCTTTGCTAGTCCCCGCGTGGCCGAAGGTTGGCTCCGACCCCGTTCGTCTTCGCGCTGCCGCGGAGTCGCGGCCTTCTGCATCGCAGGGCATTGGCGGCAGCAGCGGAAGTGCGGGCGGGGAAAGAGCTCAGGCAAGCCGCCCTGGAGGATCCGCGCCGCCCCGGAGGATCCACCGGCCACTCGGATCGCCGGCGTGCTGCCGCTGGTGGATGCGCAACGTCCTCGTCCAATGCACTGCTTCGTGCTGCGTCTCGTCTCCGCCCACAGACGCGCGACATGAGCAGGCGACCGCGAGCGATGGCGCTGCGGCGCGCGCCTGCTGGGGAAGACCAGCCCTGCCTCCGCGCCACGCTCCTCGGCGAGGCCCCGGCGAGCGGCGTCCTCGTCCAACGTCCGGCATGGAGGCTGCGTTCGACGCCCCGGCGAGGTCTTTGAAGTAGGCCGGGCGTTAGCGATCGCATCTTCACAGCCTCCGCATGACGTCGCGTTGGCCCCTGGCCGAGGAGTCCATGCTACGCGTCGTCGAGCGCCCCGCCGCCGGAGCCTCTGCGTTGTTGAGTCTACCCTCTGTTAGTACTAATCTTGTTTTGTGTCATTGTTGAGTCAGAGTACAAGTTTCAGTTTGAATAAGCAGTCTGCGCTGTGCTGCTGTTATTTCAGTCTGTGTGCTGTTTCAGGCGTGTTGAAGTCTGAAAATGAGAGCAGTCTGCGAAGCTTATGCCACCAGATTGGCAGTTTGAAGTTAAGTCCATTTATTTGTCATGCGTGAGTTGTAAGTTTGTGATCCAGAATATTAGGATCATGAACCAGGGTCGTGTTTGCATGTAGCGATTTTATCGGTGGTCAGTTAAGAGGCTGTTGCGTTCAGTTCTTTGTTACTCCCTGCTTTCGGGTGTACTGTAGTCCATCTGAAAAATTCAGAGATTCAGAAACAGTGAACAATTCTGTGTCTCCAGTTCATTGTCCATTGATCTATCTTGTCTCGAGTGCGTCCAGTATTGTGTTTAGATTGCAGATTGAGGCGTTCTGATCCAACATTTGGTATCAGAGCTTGGACCGGTGAAGGAGAAGAACCGGTGAATGCCCTAGTCTGTGCCGGTGACCACCATGGCAGGTTCCGGGAGAGAAGTTTCAGGCCGGCTGTCATATCCCGTCCTGACCCAATCGAATTTCTCGGCGTGGTCCATCAAGATGCAAGCGGTGATGGAAGCACATGATCTTTGGGACGCGGTAGATCCCGAAGACCCGAGAGAGCCGGTGGACGCCAAGAAGAACAAGATTGCTCGGGTTGCAATCCTGAGCGCCATTCCAGAAGATGTGCTCTTTCTTGTGGCGAAAAAGAAGAGTGCGCAGGAAGTATGGAAGGCTTTGAAAGTCATGTTTCTAGGGGCTG
The DNA here is from genome assembly GCA_036346575.1 of Dendrocalamus sinicus. Lineage (NCBI taxonomy): Eukaryota > Viridiplantae > Streptophyta > Magnoliopsida > Poales > Poaceae > Dendrocalamus > Dendrocalamus sinicus. Next base: position 28,536,252 of record CM070645.1, read on the forward strand.
AGCGTGTGCAGGAAGCTCGGGTCCAATCATTGAAGGAGGAATTTGACGGCCTCAAGATGAAATCCAATGAAACTGTTGAAGACTATGCTTTCAAAGTTGGGATTATTGTCAACAAGATCAGGGAACTTGGTGACAAGGTGGAAGACTCTTATGTTGTCAAGAGAATGCTGCGGTCTCTCCCAAACAGGTTCTTGCAAATTGTCAGTTCAATTGAGCAATTTGCAAATTTAAAGAACATGACTGTGGAAGAGCTGATTGGGAGGTTGAAGGCTCATGAAGAGAGACTGCGCAGTGCTGAAAATGAAGATGATGAACATGTTCTTCTCACAAGGGCACAGTGGAAAGCCAAGGAAGAGAGGAAAGGGGGTGAGTCATCTGGAAACAACTTCAGAAGAGGAAGTTTCGGACGTGGTCGAGGCCGTGGACGTTGGCGAGGGCGCGGCCACTGGGACAACACACCCAGAACGGACAAAGATCACAAGTCTGACAACAGAACTGACAAAGAGTTCAAGTTTGATAAGACCAAGGTGAGATGTTACAATTGCCAAAACTTTGGTCATTACTCTTCTGAATGCAAGTCGAAGAAGAAAGAGGTGAAAGCACATTTTGTTGAGAAAAATGATGATGAGCCAGCCCTGTTGATGATGCAAATCAATGGGCCAATGCATCTTACAAATCTTGCTGCTGCAACCGTGCTGCTGAATGAAGACAAGGTCCTTCCAAAACTTGGAGATGAAGGTGGCCCGAAGAATCTGACTTGGTACCTTGATTCGGGTGCTAGCAACCACATGTCTGGAAACTGCGAAGTATTTACAGATTTGGACACAACGGTGGCAGGGACAGTGAGGTTTGGAGATGATTCTATTGCAGAGATTCGTGGGCGGGGAACAGCCTTGTTTCAACGCCAAACCAAGGAGCACAAAGCACTGACTGAAGTTTATTACATTCCACAATTGAAGAGCAACATTTTGAGCCTTGGCCAACTTGATGAAAATGGGTGTAAGACAGTGATTGAAGATGGGACTCTGAGGGTTTATGACCAAGAGGGACAGCTGCTAGTAAAAGTTAAGAGATCCACCAACAGGCTGTATTTATTGAAGCTTCAGCCAGCAAAACCGATATGTTTGTTGTCAGTACTCAAGGAGAAAGAATGGCTTTGGCATGCAAGATATGGTCATCTAAACTTCAGATCATTGAGGGATATGGCAAGGCAACAGATGGTTGAAGGATTACCATTGATTGAACATATAGAGCAGCTTTGTAAGGGATGTTTGGTTGGCAAACAACATAGATTGCCATTTCCTCAAACAGCAAGATTTCGGGCACAAATACCACTGGAATTGCTTCATGCAGATTTGTGTGGACCTATATCTCCAGCCACACCATCTGGGAAGAAGTATTTCTTGCTAATTGTGGATGATTGCACAAGGTTCATGTGGATTGTCCTCATCAAAACCAAGGATGAAGCATTGGCTGTGTTCAAGTCAGTAAAAGCAAAAGTTGAACTGGAAACCGGTTTGAGGGTCAAAGCACTGAGGACAGATAGAGGAGGAGAGTTCACCTCAAAGGTGTTTCATAACTTTTGTGATGATGTGGGTCTGAAAAGGTTTCTCACGGCTCCCTACACGCCCCAACAAAACGGAGTGGCCGAGCGGAGGAATCAGATCATTGTGGCAATGACAAGAAGCCTTCTGAAAAGCAAGGAAATGCCAGGAGTATTTTGGGGTGAAGCTGCAGCCACAGCAGTGTATTTGCTAAACCGAGCGCTAACAAAATCGGTTGTCGGAAAAACGCCGTATGAGGCTTTGTACAAGAGGAAACCCCAGGTACATCACTTGAGAACCTTTGGATGTGTGGCATATGTTAGGACTGCTGTTCCCCATCTCAGCAAGTTGCAAGATAGAAGTATGAAAATGGTTTTCATAGGCTATGAAAGTGGGTCTAAAGCCTACAGGTTCTATGATCCAAAGAACAGGAAGGTGCACATCAGTAGGGACGTGGCCTTTCATGAGGAAACATCATGGCCCTGGGAACAATACATAGATGATGGCACAAGGCAGGGAAACCATGGTGATTCTTTCACAATCCATGTTGAGCAGTTTGGTGAAGCAAGTCAAGAGCAGAATTCAGACCAACTAGTGCCAAGTTCAAATGATATTTATGAAGATACAAGCACTGGGAATGCAGGAGCAGTTGGAAACTTCGGTGGAGATAGCAGCAGTGAAGAACATGTGCATGTGCAGCATAGCAGTCCACCATCCACGCCGGCTGTTTCGTCTCCAAACACACCAGCGGGTTCAGGTTCAGCAGCACCAAGTTATTCATCAAGTGAAGGGCCAGTTCGGCATCGATCACTGCAGGATATATACAATGCTACTGCTCCAATTCAGCTACAACCGGAGCAATTAGAATCCTGCATGCTGACAGCAGAAGAACCTGCTAACTTTGAGGAGGCAGTGAAAGAAAAATGTTGGAGGCAAGCTATGGAAGATGAGTTAAAGTCCATTGAAGATAATGAAACTTGGAAACTTGTGGAGCAACCAGGGAATCAAAAGCCCATAGGTTTGAAGTGGGTGTTTAAAGTAAAAAAAAGACCCCTCGGGTGTGATTATCAAGCACAAAGCGCGTTTGGTTGCGAAGGGGTATGTTCAGCGTCATGGAGTGGACTTTGATGAAGTTTTTGCACCAGTAGCAAGAATGGAGACCGTGCGATTGCTTGTGAGTTTGGCAGCATGACAAGGTTGGGAAGTCCATCATATGGACGTGAAGACAGCATTCTTGAATGGTGAACTTACTAAAGAAGTGTATGTGTCACAACCCCCTGGATTTGAGATCCAAGGTCAAGAGCATAAGGTGTTGAAGTTGAAGAAGGCATTGTATGGGCTTCGTCAAGCGCCGAGAGCTTGGAACATCAAATTGGATTCGAGTTTGACAACACTCGGATTTGAGCGTAGCCCATTGGAGCATGCAGTCTACAAAAAGGTAAAAGACTCTTCAGTTTTGATTGTTGGAGTATATGTGGATGATTTGATTATCACGGGCTCAAGTAATGTTGAAATTGCCGAATTCAAGACTCAAATGCAGCAGCTATTTAGTATGAGTGATCTTGGTTTGCTTAGTTATTATTTGGGTATCCAAGTTGAGCAAACGGGAGAAGGGATCACATTGTGTCAATCATCATATGCAAAGAAGGTGTTGAGAGAAGCAGGGATGGAAGGGTGTAATCCTTGTGCCACACCCATGGAAGAGAGACTCAAGTTGACCAAAGAGAGTAAGAGTCCTCCTGTTGATCCAACATTGTATAGAAGCATTATTGGAAGCTTGAGGTATTTGGTTAATACCCGTCCTGATATTGCATACTCAGTTGGAATTGTTAGTCGGTTTATGGAGAGTCCAACAATTGAGCACATGACTGCCGTGAAGAGAATTCTGAGATACATAAGTGGAACACTTGATTTTGGGTGCTTCTATGGAAGGAAGGGCAGCAGTGATATGGAATTAATTGGGTATAGTGACAGTGATCTTGCCGGAGATGTAGATGATAGAAAAAGTACCACCGGTGCTGTGTTTTATCATGGTACAAACTTGATTGCTTGGCTCTCACAAAAGCAAAAGGTGGTAGCTTTGTCTTCATGCGAAGCTGAGTATATTGCAGCGACAACGTCAGCTTGTCAAGGCATATGGATTGCACGGTTGTTAAGTGAATTGTTGAATCAGGAGCAAAAGAAATTCAAATTGTTAGTTGACAACAAGTCGGCTATTTCATTGTGCAAGAATCCCGTGCACCACGACAGGAGCAAGCATATTGATACAAGGTACCATTTCATTCGTGAATGTGTTGAGAATGAAACAATAGAAGTGGAGCATGTGAGGACAGAAAATCAGTTGGCTGATATTTTAACGAAGTCATTAGGCCGTGTCAAATTTCATGAAATGAGGGAGAAGCTTGGCATGGTGGATACAGCAAAAGGGAAACAAGATTAGGGGGGTGAATGTTAGTACTAATCTTGTTTTGTGTCATTGTTGAGTCAGAGTACAAGTTTCAGTTTGAATAAGCAGCCTGCGCTGTGCTGCTGTTATTTCAGTCTGTGTGCTGTTTCAGGCGTGTTGAAGTCTGAAAATGAGAGCAGTCTGCGAAGCTTATGCCACCAGATTGGCAGTTTGAAGTTAAGTCCATTTATTTGTCATGTGTGAGTTGTAAGTCTGTGATCCAGAATATTAGGATCATGAACCAGGGTCGTGTTTGCATGTAGCGATTTTATCGGTAGTCAGTTAAGAGGCTGTTGCGTTCAGTTCTTTGTTACTCCCTGCTTTCGGGTGTACTGTAGTCCATCTGAAAAATTCAGAGATTCAGAAACAGTGAACAATTCTGTGTCTCCAGTTCATTGTCCATTGATCTATCTTGTCTCGAGTGCGTCCAGTATTGTGTTTAGATTGCAGATTGAGGCGTTCTGATCCAACACCCTCCGCGTCGTCGAGCGCGGGAAATATTGACGGAGAGCGGGGCGTCCTTCTCCAGCCGGCCTTCGCCTCAGCGCCGCGTGGTCTTCGCCGGCCTCTGCCTCGACGCCACGGGGACTGCGCCAGCCTTTGCCTCGCCTCCGCGATGACTGGCACACGTGCGCGAAGTCTCCGGTGTGCGTTCGCAAAGTCTCCCGTGACTCATCCACGCCGAGCGGAGCGGTGTCACGGCAACGAGCTCTTGATCCATCCATGTTCGCACACTCCGTCTTCACAAACGAGGAGAAGCGAAAGCCTGGGTGCAGCGCGCAGCAAGGGCGTATTCCCGCAGGACCACTACGGCGAGCTGGCCAGACGTCTCTACAACCACAACATGAGCTACAGTGCCAGAGTCGGCCCGCGGCCGACGTCGGTGCCGCAGTGTCCGTACTCGGACCAGCACGCCGCGTGCATGCATGAGGTCTATGAGTCGTCCATCGATGCAATGAAGGAGACCTCGCTCACGACGCGGGAGGTCCCCTGCGTCGAGGCCATCTTCGCGACGACGCCTCCGCTCTCCAACCTCCGCCTTCGTCTCGCCGAAGTCGCAGCCGTCTCTGCACCGACGCTTGTGGCCTCCGCCATCGCCATCGCACGGGACTTCATGTATGCATCTCCCACCCGAAGTCTTCGGCTCGAAGTCCCGAAGTCTCCATGCATGCGTGAAGTCCCGAAGTCTCCATGTATGCACGAAGTCTCCCGCCCGAAGTCGGCTCGGAGTCCCGAAGTCTCCATGTATGCACGAAGTCTCCCGCCCGAAGTCGGCTCGAAGTCCCGAAGTCTCCATCCATGCACACCTTCATGTACGCATGCATGGTCCCATCAAAGTATACGGCGGCTCCGCGCGATGGACGGATTCACGTATACGACGGCTCTGCGCGTGGATGAACTCGCGTATATGGCGGCTTCGCACGACCATGGCCTCCATTGGATCACCCGCGCCGCTCAACTTCGGCGAGAGTATTTGTGTTTACTATGAGCTGCAGGCAAGAACATGTACTTTAGCAGCTTGTGGAGGCACTGATACCTCATGGGATGTCGACGCCGCGCTTGGTGGGAATGCGGGCGATGGGGTCGGGCTCGATGCTGGCCATGCCGCTCGTCTGCTGCTGCCGTCTTCGAGCCAAGTACGTATCGGCGAAGTCTTCCCCGAGTGGGAGCCCTCTGCGCCGTAGCTCCACGACGCCGATCTCGCCGACACATGTTGAGCATACGCCTTCGACGCAGCCCGCGCCTCCGCGCCACCCCCCGCGTTGGCGAGGTCTCGGCGGGGCCTCCGAGTTCCTCGATGGGGATGCACCCGAAGCCCTACGCCTGGTACGTGCTCATGTGATTACGTACAAGGCCTTAATAACCCATGCCGCATTTCTTGCATGCATGACCTTAAGAAAACAGTCGTGCATCATATCGTTTATTGTGGCTGTAGTTCCATTCTAGAAACATTGGATTTGGCCGTCATTGCTTGTTCGGTTTTGGCCTATTTTGGGCCACCGTACCAGCTAATGCTTTCCTGGTACTGCATTCTGTTTTGTTGTCACAAGTCTTTGGCCATTTCTTGCGTGCCTCTATCTTGGTCCTCGTTTTTTATTTAAATCGCACGACGGCCTTGCACCTCGGCGTAGTCTACGGACTTTAAATAAGACGTAGCGTAGTGGTCCGCCTCCGCACGCGCGAGTCTACGGACTATAAATTAAGACGTAGCGTCGAGGTCCGCCTCCGCACGTGCCAGTCTACGGACTTTAAATAAGACGTAGCGTCGAGGTCCACCTCCGCACGCGATAGTCTACGGACTATAAATAAGACGTAGCGTCGAGATCCGCCTCCGCACGCCCCAGTCTACGTACTTTAAATAAGACGTAGCGTCGAGGTCCGCCTCCGCACGTGACAGTCTACGTACTATAAATAAGATGTAGCGTTGAGGTCCGCCTCCGCACGCACGATCTCGGACTTTAAATAAGGCGTGGCGTCGAGGTCGCCTCGCGCGTGCGAGTCTACGGACTATAAATTAAGGCGTGGCGTCGAGGTCCGCCTCGCACGCACGATCTACGGACTTTAAATAAGATGCAGCGGGGGCGCCTCGCGCGCACTCTACGGAGTATAAATAAGGCGTGGCGTCGAGTACACCTCCGCACGCACCGATCTATGGACTTTAAATAAGGCGTAGCATCGAGGTCCGCCTCGCACGCACGCGATCTACGGACTTTAAATTAAGGCGTGGCGTCGAGTGCGCCTCGCACGCACCGGTCTACGGACTTTAAATAAGGCGTGGCGTCGAGGTCCGCCTCGCGCGCGCGAGTCTACGGACTATAAATTAAGGCGTGGCGTCGAGGTCGCCTCCGCACGCACTCGATCTCGGACTTTAAATAAGACGTGGCGTCGAGGTCCGCCTCCGCACGCGCGAGTCTATGGACTATAAATTAAGACGTAGCGTCGAGGTCCGCCTCCGCACGCACCAGTCCACGGACTCTAAATTAAGTCATAGCATCGAGATCCGCCTCCGCACGCGCGAGTCTACGGACTATAAATTAAGACGTAGCGTCGAGGTCCGCCTCTGCACGCACCAGTCCACGGACTCTAAATTAAGGCGTAGCATCGAGGTACACCTCCGCATGCGCAACACGGCCGAGACACTAGGGAGTGCCTCGCTTTAGGTGGCGCACCACTTGGATATCGCGCCCTCGCGCGCGTTGCACCAGGGAGTGCACCGCGAATTTTTGAAGGTAGGGGAACGGCGGCTCCGCCTCCCTGCCTCCGCACACGTAGTGCCCTCGGCCTACGCTGCAAGCGCCCGCTCTCTGCGGGCAGTGTTTTTGAAGGTAGGGGAACGGCGGCTCCGCCTCCCTACCTCCGCGCGCGTAGCGCCCTAGGCCTACGCTGCAAGCGCCCGCTCTCCGCGGGCACTGTTTTTGAAGGTAGGGGAACGGCGGCTCCGCCTCCCTACCTTGGCGTGTGTAGTGCCCTCGGCCTACGCCGCAAGCGCCCACTCTCCGCGGGCACTGTTTTTGAAGGTAGGGGAATGGCGGCTCCGCCTCCCTGTCTCGGCGTGCGTAGTGCCCTCGGCCTACGCCGCAAGCGCCCGCTCTCCGAGGGCACTGTTTTTGAAGGTAGGGGAACGGCGCCTTCGCCTCTCTACCTCAGCGTGTGTAGTGCCCTTGCCCTACGCGGCAAGCGCCCGCTCTCCGCGGGCACTGTTTTTGAAGGTAGGGGAACGACGCCTTCGCCTCTGTACCTCGGCGTGCGTAGTGCCCTTGCCCTATGCGGCAAGCGCCCGCTCTCCGCGGGCACTGTTTTTGAAGGTAGGGGAACGGCGGCTCCGCCTCCCTACCTCCGCGCGCGTAGCGCCCTCGGCCTACGCTGCAAGCGCCCGCTCTCCGCGGGCACTGTTTTTGAAGGTAGGGGAACGGCGGCTCCGCCTCCCTGCCTCCGCGCGCATAGCGCCCTCGGCCTACGCGGCAAGCGCCCGCTCTCCGCGGGCACTATTTTTGAAGGTAGGGGAACGGCGGCTCCCCCTCCCTGCCTCGGCGTGCGTAGTGCCTCGAACTACGGCGCAAGCGCCCGCTCTCCGCGGGCACTGTTTTGGAAGGTAGGGGAACGGCAGCTCTGCCTCCCTACCTCGGCATGCGTAGTACCCTCGACCTCGCCATCCGCCTCGTAGGCATCGCCTCGGTGGGACGGCACGTCCTCGGCGCTCGACGACACGTCTTCGATGCCCGGCTTCGCCGTCCACCTCGTAGGCATCGCCTCGGCGGGACGGCACGTCCTCGGCGCTTGACGACACGTCTTCGGCACGCTGCTTCGCCGTTCGCCTCGTAGGCATCGCCTCGGCGGGACGGCACGTCCTCGGCGCTCGACGACACGTCTTCGACGCTCGGCTTCGCCGTCCGCCTCGTAGGCATTGCCTCAGTGGGACGGCACGTCCTCGACGCTCGACAACACGTCTTCGGCGCCCGGCTTCGCCGTCCGCCTCGTAGGCATCGCCTCGGTGGGACGGCACGTCCTCGACGCTCGACGACACGTCTTCGGCGCGGCTTCAACGTCCGCCTCGCAGGCATCGCCTCGGCGGGACGGCACGGCTCCGGCGCTCGACGACACGTCTTCGGCACCCGACTTCGCCGTCCGCCTCGTAGGCATCGCCTCGGCGGGACGGCACGTCCTCGGCGCTTCGGCAGCGTCTTGGCGCCGACCGCCGTCGCCTCGTAGGCATCGCCTCGGCGGGATGGCACGTCCTCGGCACTCGACGACACGTCTTCGACGCTCGGCTTCGTCGTCCGGCTCGTAGGCATCGCTGCGGCGGGACGGCACGTCTCCGGTGCTCGACGACACGCCTTCGGCGCCCGACTTCGCCGTCCGCCTCGTAGGCATCGCCTCGGCGGGACGGCACGTCCTCGGCGCTCGATGACACGTCTTCGACGCTCGGCTTCGCCGTCCGCATCGTAGGCTTCGCCTCGGCGGGACGGCACGGCTTCGGCGCTCGACGACACGTCTTCGGCACCCGACATCGCCGTCCGCCTCGTAGGCATGGCCTCGGTGGGACGGCACAGCTCCGGCGCTGGACGACACGTCTTCGGTGCTCGGCTTCGCCGTCCGCCTCGTAGGCATCGCCTCGGCGGGACGGCACGGCTCCGGCGCTCGACTCCGCCGTCCGCCTTATAGGCGTCGCCTCGGTGGGACGGCACGGGATTCAGCGCAGGAGCTCACTGATTTCTTCGTAGGCATTACCTCGGCACCCTCGCGCTTGCTGTCGGGGAACGGGGGGCTGGGGTGGTCGATCGCGTCAGCTCGCCCATCAGGACCTCAGCGCTTCTTTGCCGAGGAGTCTTGTTGTAGGGTAGCCCAACCCCGTGGTAGGCCATGCAACTAGTCCAACATGTAATAGGCCTGTAGAGGAATATAGCAGTGTAAATATACCAATGTACCCTCATCCTTTGTAAATACTAAGGGGTAGAATGGGGATTTCCCATTCTACCCCACTCATATATATAAACCCTAGGAGGGGCAAAGGGGGGGGGACATCCTCTCATTCTACCAGCTCTCCCACAGATCTAGCTCTCCTCTTTTCCTTCTGCTAGTCCCCTTGATTCCTGTTTAGCCCGTAGCTACAACAGATAACTTTATATCATTTACCAACATGCTTTGGTTCCTAATTTATTGTTTACTAAATTTTTATTTATTACAATCATGAGAGCTTGAACCTACTTATTTCTCTCACTACACCCTTGCTAGCAATTAGTTTCTTAAAATAAAATGTTTAAGCACATTATATCTACTGGACCATAATGCTTATCCTAAGCTTAACATTTATTAAATCCATTTATTCCCCCTACACAATTTTTACAACCACCTAGGGCTTTTCCCTGATTTTTCTCACTCTCTGGACAGTCCTGTGCGCAACAAAAAATAATAATAGCCAAAATCACACCCCGGCGCTGCGGAGCAGAGGCTCGAGCGCGGGCGGCCAGGGTGGATTTTTAGCGCCAGCGCTGCTAGCCAGGGGACCTCTCAAGTGTTTCTTACTTGTATAGGGAATTGGAAAATGGTGGCTCGGCTTAGGGAATTTGCTCGGCAGCTGGCGGTGGAGGGGACGAGGGGCGCTGGCGAGGAGGGTTGCTAGGGATCCAATTGGAGCCTAGGGGAGGGAGAGGGAGCTCAGGCGGTGCGTTTAGGAGCTCCGGCCGAGGCCTTTATAGGGTGAAAAAGCGGGGCGGCGAGGAGGCAGTTGGCCAGTCATGGGGCGACGGTGCTAGCTCGGCATGGTCATAGTAGCGGCAGTGCAATTGTGATGCCAATGGACATCGAAGACGTGTGCGCGGACAGGCCGTGGTTCGGGCGACCCGTGGCTGGCGCAATCTGCACGGCGCGGTGGTTGCATGTCCCTCAGCCGTGTGACAGGGAGAGAGGGTTGAGGCGATGGTGGCCAGGCGATGACGCAGCGCCATCGTGGCGATGAGATGGCGGTGGGGTCCTTGATGACGTGCGCGGTGGGCCGCCGTGGTCCTCCGGTCTGAAGGGCGTCGCGAGGGAGGTGGCTGCGGTCGGGCGGTCCGAAGGGGCAAGCAAGGCTGTCGGCCGGATTGGGCAGCGAGGAAAGGGGACCGGGGAGGAGAAGCAGAAGTGGGCCTCCTTTTTTTTGTTTTATATTTGGTTTTGATTTATACATATTGCTAGCTCCCATTATCCAATTTCCCATTCTTTTATCTCTTGTTACTATACTTGACCTTTGTGCCTTTATACATTTTAAGATAGTTCCTAAGTATGTTTACAAATATACATATATATATATATATACATGTGTTTACTTATTTCTTCCACTTGATTTCATTTAATTCCTTTATTATTACCAATCCTTAAAGTAGAATTATATATTTTTCTTATGCCTATTTGTATGCACAACTCTGATTGAAGAATCCTTTAAGTTCTATTTCTTTATTGCTAACATTCTCATACATTTTGTTTTCATCACTCAGACTTTAAATCGAAATTCAAGAAAAATTCAACAGAGCTCAAATACCAAAGAAAATATATTCCAAAATAACTCAGAACTTACATATCTCCCAAAACTCAAATTTCCAGGATGTTACAGTGTGAGACCATGTGGAGGTCACCCCATGGTTGTGATGAGTAATTGACTCTTGATATAGAAAGATTGAGTTTGGTTTTTGAGGTTTTGAGAGGAGAATGGCTCTCTCTGTTCGGTTTTTAGCCCTTATGTCCTACTCGGCAGTTAGGCTTACGACCTTGTGGACGAAAGGGGGCATTTACGACTTGGTAGTCGTAGGCGATTGACTTGATAGTCGTAGCAGGCAATTGACTAGTGGTCGGAAGCTTTTACAACCACATTGTGCTATTTTTGCAATGTCTCAAGCCTTTTCAAGTGGTCAGACTCTTCATTGGGAATGGTCAAAAGTCAGCAGAAGAATTTTGTGACCACGTTGACACCGGCTAGAAGATTTACGACCATGTTGTGTCGTTTACGACCACATTGAGAAGTTCTTGCTCAGTCGTAGCCCTTAAGAGTGGTCGGAAGCCATTTACGATCACGTTGTTCTTGGTCAAAACCTGGTAGATGCATTTTCAAGTGGTCGGAAGGCTTTATGACCATGTGGGTCATGGTCAGAAGCCGTGCGCACTATTTTACGACCACGTTGTGGCGTTTATGACCACTTTGGGCGTAGTCGAAGGTCCCAGGAAGCTTTATGACCACGTTGGTCATGGTCGAAGTCCACCAGGACAGTTTACGACCACTTTGGCTGTGGTCGGAGTTCATCAGGAAGGTGTACGACCACATTGGGCGTGATCGAAGAGCATCAGAAGGGTTTACGACCAGTTACGACCACTTGGCCGTGGCCGAAGGTAGCTACGACCACATTGGCCATGGTCGAAGGAAGCTATGACCACGTTGGCCGTGGTCGAAGTCAGCTACGACCACGTTGGTCGTGGTCAAACGCTGCTACGACCACGATTGGCCATGGTCGAAAGCCTAGTTCATTGTTTACGACCTCAAGGTCGAAAGTCGATAGTCGAATTTACAACCATGTTGAGGAGTCGGCGCCTTACGACCACGTTATCACTCAGAAGCAGTCGTAACACTTGGAAACCGGTCGTATGGCTTCCTGGAGTAGTCGTAACATCTGGGAATCAATCGAATGGACCACTGGGGTGGTCGTATGGACTATGGTAGTGGTCGTAGGTCTTGTGCATGTCATGGTCTACCTTTTTGACCGGTCGTAGGGCATTTACGACTTTGGGGGAGTGTGTTTTGAGTTCTTTTCTTGATTCATTCTTATGGTCTTTTGGAGTGGTCGTAGCCCTCTGTGATGAGGTCGTAGGCTTTGAGCATTGCTTGTCTTGTGACTTTGACCGGTCATAAGTTGGTACGACCTGGTTGGGTGAGTTGGAGCCAAAGCTAGCGATGGTCGTAGCGGTGTTGTGTGTGGTCGTAGGCTGCAGGAAGGCTTTTGTGAGCTCGAGGGTTTCTCTGTTCTATGCAACAGAGTGATCGTATGAGGTCTAGACTTTGTGCGATAAAGTCGTAGCGGCTAGCATTGGTCGTGGCTTGTGTCTGCATGGTCGTAACGAGCTTTGGAGAGGTCGTGACGACCTGCTGTGTGGTCGAAGGCTGCTGGGATGCCTTCTAGGGCATCGACCACTTCATATGTTGAGCATTCGGGTGGTCGTAGGGGGTTTACGACCAGGTGTTGTGCTGTAAAACTTGTTGGTTATACCGATTGATGGTCTGCATGTGTTGTGTGGTGCTATGTGACAGTTTGCTTGTCTGTGTGGCTGCAGGACTTCGGAGCTATTTCATGGTGAGGCATGGGAGGACCGGGACTAGGCACAGAAGATGTTGAGGTCCAGACGGTCGGAGACGCCGAAGATGATCGAGGCTGGTGAGGTGGTTGCAAGCTGGGGAGACGAGGAACCGGAGCTGGAGCTGTCAGAGGTGATCACGACGGGCAACAGCGAGGTGGACCAGGACTAGGCTCAGGGAGGAGCTGAGGTTTAGATGGTCAGGATGCTGGGTGCGGTCGTACACAGCGGAGCGGACCGGGACTAGACTCAAGGAGGAGTCAGAGGTCCGATCGGTCGGAGGCAGGCGCGGTCGTGTGGAGGACAGGAAGCTTCCTGGAACCTGCGGGGATGGCATTTTGGTGAAATGCGGAAAGCCTGCAAGAGTGGAAGCGGATTCTGTTGGCACTATCGGGTAAAGCACTAAGGTTGTTGGTGCAAATGGGTAAAGTGAGTGGTAAAACCCGGTGTTAGGTGGGGTTAACGGGTGATCCCCAGTTGTAACATCCCAAAAATTGCTTTCTGGAAAAACTTAATTTCAAATTAATTATTTTAAAGTAATTGGTTGTTATTTGAATTTTATTTGGTTTTCTGGATTTTAAACTCGTTATGGATTGTATGAGTATACAGTGATGTCTTTTGGCTTGACAAATGCACCCGCATATTTTATAAATCTGATGAATAAGGTGTTCATGGAATATTTGGATAAGTTTGTGGTCGTGTTCATTGATGATATTCTCAAAATACTCTCGGAATGAGGAAGAACATGCAGAACATTTGAGGATAGTGTTGGAAAAACTAAGAGAACACCGGTTGTATGCCAAGTTTAGCAAGTGTGAGTTTTGGTTGAAGAAAGTGGCTCTCTTGGGTCATGTAATTTCTGCAGGAGGAGTATCCGTAGATCCCGAAAAAGTAAATGATGTGCTTAATTGGACGCAACCAAAGTCAGTAACCGAGATCAGAAGTTTTCTGGGATTGGCTGGTTACTATCGTCGCTTTATTGAAGGTTTCTCCAAGCTTGCAACACCTCTCACGCAGTTGCTGAAAAAGGAAAAGAAGTTTGAATGGAGTAAATCGTGTGAGGAAAGTTTTCAAGAGCTGAAGAAGAGGTTAACTTCTGCACTAGTGTTAACACTTCCAGATATTAGAAAGGATTTTGAAGTCTTCTGTGATGCATCAAGTCAAGGATTAGGCTGTGTTCTGATGCAAGAAGGAAAGGTAGTAGCCTATGCTTCAAGGCAATTGCGACCCCACGAAGTGAATTATCCAACCCATGATCTAGAGCTTGCTGCCGTCGTGCATGCTCTAAAGATATGGAGGCATTATTTGATCGGTAACCGTTGTGAGATCTACACGGATCACAAGAGTTTGAAGTATATATTTACCCAGCCCGATCTCAATATGAGACAAAGGAGATGGCTTGAGCTAATAAAAGATTATGATGTTGGAATACATTATCATCCAGGAAAGGCCAATGTAGTAGCAGACGCCTTGAGCAGGAAGAGTTACTATAATAAACTGTGGATTCAAGACAGTATGCCCGCGCTTCAAGAGGAATTCCAGCGGCTCAATTTAGAAGTAGTAGAGGAAGGATTTCTGGCAACTTTAGAGGTTCAACCAACTCTAGAGGACCAGATCAAGATAGCTCAAAAAGAGGATAAGTATGTCAAGGAAATTAAGGAAAATATGAAGAAAGGGAAAGCACCAGGATTTTCAGAAGATGAAGAAGGTATCATATGGTTTGGAAAAAGGATTATTGTACCTGAAAAGAAAGAAATAAAGGAGTTAATTCTGAAGGAAGCTCATGAATCTGGATATTCAACTCACCCGGGAAGTACAAAGATGTACCAAGATCTCAAAGAAAGGTATTGGTGGTCAAGTATGAAAAGAGAGATTACCGAGTACGTACCTCTGTGTGATGTGTGCCAACGGATTAAAGCTGAACACCAGAGACCTGCCGGACTTTTGCAACCTTTGCAGATACCCGAGTGGAAATGGGAAGAGATTGGTATGGATTTCATAACCGGATTGCCAAGAACCAAATCAGGGCATGACTCAATTTGGGTCATTGTGGACCGTCTAACAAAAGTTGCACATTTCATCCCAGTAAAGACCACATACTCCGGGGATAGACGAGCAGAGTTGTATACGTCAAGAATAGTGTGTCAGAAGCGACTTATCCAGAGTACCCAATCAAGATATTGGAGGAACCAGAGCATCGTACGCAAAGCAAGGTCATCAAGTTTTATAAAATGCAGTGGAGCAACCATTCTGAGTCAGAAGCGACTTTGGAGCGTGAAGAGGATCTAAGAGCAGAGTTCCCTAATCTTTTTCCCAGTCCGCCCGAATCTCGGGGTCGAGATTCTTTCTAAGGGGGGTAGGTTTGTAACATCCCAAAAATTTCTTTTTGGAAAAACTTAATTTCAAATTAATTATTTTAAAGTAATTGGTTGTTATTTGAATTTTATTTGGTTTTCTGGATTTTCTGGAGTTTAAAACCTATTTTTAAAATTTAAAAAGTATTTTAAAGTATGAAAATTAAATACCAATAGTAGTTGGAAATAATTTTATTAAGTCCAAAATATATCCAGGAGCTTATGTGAATTGTTCTAGAATTTTTGGAGGTATTTTCATATTTTTCTGAGGCCTAAACAATTTCCTAAACTTTTCTGAAAATAAAAAAACCAAATACTGAAAATAAAATTCCCAACCCCTCCCTCCGGCCGACGCGTGGACGGCCCAGGACCGCCCACGTCGCCGCCCGCCAAATCCAGGCCGCTCCCTCCCTCTCCCTCCGCCAAGTGGGCCCACGCCTTCCCTTCCCCTCGGACCGACAAGTGGCCAGCCCGATGCGCGCCACGCCGCCCGCGCGGTCCATCCCGCCGCCCGCTCGCTCCCTCTCTTCCCTCGCTGCCCCACAGGCCCCGCCGTCGGCGCTTTGCACCCGCTCCGCGCCAGCCGGGCCCGCTTTGTCGGGGCGTCGTCCCCGCAGCACCGCCTCCTTCCTTCTTTCTTCCCCTCTTTCCTTCTTTGCGCCGGCCGGCCAAATCCGAGCCGATCCCGGCCTTGCCTTCCCCGCCTTCTGCCGGTTTTGGAAGCCCCGAGCGCCAGCGCGACCAAATCCCCAAACCCCCGCGCCTCCCTTCCTTCTCTGCCCCTATTTCCTTTTCTCCCCTCTTCCTTCCTTTCTCCGGCCGCCAGCATCGGCGAGCAATTGCCGCGCCCCTGCTCCCCCTCCGCCCCTATAAATAGCGCCATTGGCTTCGCCTCTCTCCGCACCACCTCCCACCGCTCTCCCTCACCCTTCCCGAGCCCCGTAGCGCCCTGCCACCGTGCCACCTCTCTCCCCGAGCTCCGCCGCTCTCCGGTGAGCCATTCCCGCTGCCTCGAACCTCCCCAGAACCGCCGCCGCCACTCCGAGCAACCCCGTGTCCGTGCGAACCTCCTCGACACCTCGGCCGCCCCTTCCCGCCGCCGGAGCACCGTCGCACTGAGGACCCTTGCTGCGCCACCGCTTCTCCTCATCGCCGGCCGTCCCCGCTCGTCGTCGGACCCCGCTGACCCCACTGCCAGAACCGGCTCCGCGCCAGGATCGCATTTTTGACTCCGCCCGGACCTACCCGACCTCCCCTCACCGCCGGCAAACCCGCCTCCGGCCATCTCTGCCCGGCCCCTCCAGCAAGTACCCCTCAAAGGGATTACCTTCCCTTTATGGGTAGGCAACGCCTCCCCGACCGGCTGGTTATCAGCGCTACTCCTCTTCCCCCCCGGTTCCCTCGGCGCGCGTTCGAGCCCCCGGCTCCGCACGCTGAGGTTGAACCATTCTTTTAATTTTCGCGCTGACAGCTGGGCCCACACGTCAGCAGCCGCCATCTGCGCTGGCCACTGCCGTCTGGGCCCCACCCGTCTGCGCTGGCCACTGATCTATGGGCCCAGAGTCCAGTGGGTCCCACATGTCACAGGCTAAGCACGGTAGGCTAACTGCCAGTGGGACCCACCTGTCATAGGCTCAGAATAGAATAATAAAATAAAAGATTAAAATTTAAATGCTGCCAGTGGGCCCCACCTGTCAGAAATTTCATAATTTCTAGATTTATTCAAACTGAGATTTTCAAATGAGCATAACTTTCTCATTCTAACTCCAAATTCAGCCATATAAATTTCTAAATTCTTCTAAAATCATAATCTATCCAAATATGGCCTCTATTTGAATTGTTGATTTTATTTGAATTTTTTTGTATTTATTTGTTTTGTTGCTTCGTCTTTTCGCGCGTAGATTCCTCCGTTGACGAAGATCTCTCCACTCCGCAGCAAGAAGACCCCGAGCGCGTGCAAGAAGGCAAGTCTCCTTTGATCATTTTGAACCTATGATTGAGAAATGTTTTTAAATTATTTTAAATGTATGTGCATTGCTATTTACTTAGAACTCTAGTTTTGGTCTTAAGACGTTAGTTAATCCAACTTTGTTATACCCTCCATTGATCTTTGTATGCCATGTACCCTTGTAACCCTAGTTGTACCTTTGTCTCAATTATGGGAATTACAT
Source organism: Dendrocalamus sinicus (assembly GCA_036346575.1). Taxonomy (NCBI): domain Eukaryota; kingdom Viridiplantae; phylum Streptophyta; class Magnoliopsida; order Poales; family Poaceae; genus Dendrocalamus; species Dendrocalamus sinicus. Next base: position 28,553,584 of record CM070645.1, read on the forward strand.
ACTCCTTTGGTAATATTAGATAGTAGTTTAATGCTTAGTTATGCTAATTAGTCCTTTTGAAATCTTGAAATGGGAAATCATATGACATTTAACTGGTAATTGTATTTAGAATTAAGTGGTGACTGGAGTTGCCACTGTTCTTTTAAAAGTAAAATAAAATGTGAAAGTTGGTTTAGACTGGGGTGGATGGTTGGTTGGGATTGGTGCTGAAAGCACGAGATCTTGTAAAGTGTATGTTCCACCCTAGTTGATTAAGGACCGACGCTTGTGTTTGTCCAGACTGAGCATTACCGTGCAACCCCAAGTCTATATGGAGTGCGACCTGGTGATTAACTTATGATAGTCTAGTTTAGGTGCCACCAGTGGAAAGTGGGTGCCAGGGATTTACTGGGTATTCACAGTGAGGGACAGGGATTTACTGTACTCATATGGCGCAAGAGGGGGCTTTGGATTGGGCAGATTTAACCCTTCTACGGTGAAACCTCAGCGGGTGGTATCTAGCTAAACTAGAGTGAGGAGAAGGCTTTGTGATATTTTATCTGTGTCTCATGCCAAAAGAAGCGTGGTGACTGTTAAGATAATCTATCTCTTGGGGGTAAAGTTGTACAACCTCTGCAAAGTGTCAAACTATTCAAATAGCCGTGCCCATGGTCAAGGGCGGGCAAGGAATGCATTCACATGGTAGACTCTTGGTTTTGGTTTTAAAATCAAAGTTTTGGTATTCCGAGAGTGGAGGGAACTCTCGGAAGGATATCTTGACAGTTGGAGCCAGAGAGGGTGGATGTAACCCGCAGTTTCAAACCTTATCGATTAAAAATTGGTTAGCTAGTGTTGGTGGTTGGAACCCTCACTATGCAGTGCTTATTAGTTTCAGTTAAAACAATTAAATTGGTCAAAATGATGCCTTCGAAATTAATTAATGGTATTTGAAATAAAATATTACTTTGTGCAAAAGAACCATATAACCTTTCATTGTTAAGCCTTGCATCTACTGCATTTTTCCCAAGACTTGCGGAGTACTTTATGTACTCACATGCTGCACACAAAAATAATACTCAGAGGAATACGAAGCTCAAGAGGGAGACTACGACTACTTCTTGGGTGGATTCGACGAAGGATTTCCGGAGAACTAGGTCGCGCTTCCCCAGTCAATTGCCTGTGGCATGTTGATGGGTCTCCGCTGATTTATTTCTTCTTCCACTGTGTTTTATGTTTGTGAGAGGTCTTGAAACCTCGAATTGTAATAATGAGACCTGTTGGTCAGTATTCTTTATATTTGTAATAATGCGTTGATGGTTATGAATCATTTCTGTTTAACTGTGTGCACTAGCTTTGATCTGGGACTAGTGCGGTATTACACAGAGGGTCCGGGTTTGGAAATCCGGGGTCCCGACAGAGGTGGTATCAGAGCCAATTTGACTGTAGGACGTGATCTAGGTTAGAAATGGCAAAACCTTAAGGATTTATATTTACAAAAAGTATATTAAAAATATATAAGCTTCTTTGCTTCTACTCTTTTCTTCCTTAGTATCTCATTCTTGTCTTTAAAATTCACTTGATAAAATTTTTACTAATCTTTTCCATTATTTCAACTTTGTAGATGGCCGGTTCATCCTCTGCTAGGTCGTGGGACTACTACTCCCATGGCGAGAGTGTTGGAGCATTTGCTAGCCTTCTCCGTCAGCTCATGCAATGCCTCGAGTATCGCCAGCCACCTATCTTCAGGGGGCGGAAGACTCGGATCCTGGATCGGGATTCTTGGACGATGGAGGTTTTCCTGTATGCACAAAATGAGGAATTTGAATCCCACACATACCCCATTGAGCATCCCAGGACCCGCTGTTTCGATGCTATTTAGGACGCAGCCCGTCTCGCCATAGCTGACTTGTGTCATCTTCACAAGGAAGTTGTTCATCAGTCACCCTTTTGCTTCTTCATCACTCCTCGAGCAGGTCAGAGGTATCCAGACCCCTTTGACATCCCAGCTAATGATCCTCGCCTATCGTACCAAGTGCAGCTCACCCAGGCAATGGCAGTCACCTACGTTAGTGATGAGGACATCCCAGCTCAGCATGTTCCATCACATATCAACTATTCACCATCAAGCATAAAGGATACAAATCAAGGTCCACTTACACGAAGTCGTGCCAAGAAAATACAAGAACAGGTGAATTCATTCCTAGCTGATTTTGATTTCAACATATCTCAGGATGTTATACTACCTAAATGTTCTACATTGATGTTACTTAGGTTTACACATGAAGCGGAGGAAGCTACTTGGCATGAGGAACAAATACAATGCTACGATCAGACCACCTGGCTGACAGCACCTACAGCCACAAAGAAGCAACCATAACTTTTGTTTTCCGAAGGCTCTGGGGTCCATGAGTACTTGATGGCAAGCTTATCAAGTCTAGTTTCCAATGCAACAAACCCCACGTCATTTGGACTTTCCAATAAGAAGTTATGATCGAATTAGTGGAGACTGCTCAGAAGGCTAACAGTCACGCGAGACCTCCTCAGGAATTCATCTCGTGGAGACCTTTCACCTAGCCTACCTTCAGAAATTCCAATTCCTTTTCACACTCAACTAGGAGGGTTGTTCCTAGTATAAATACCCCTTGTATCTAAACAATTGGCAGCTTTGAATCATTTGATAAACCATAGTTTTGCAGCCGAGCTGCTAAGTGTCTTACTCACACCATTGTTCTTCCTTGTTCTTCTTGGACTCGTGAAGAGATCCCTTTGGGATCCCCTAATTCGTGCTCTAGGCTTTCGGGCCTTTTGTGTGGGTTAGTCCCGGATTGTGGTTCTGCGGTCGTTCGGAGATCGAGTCGAAGTCCTCAAGGTTTCGGTGTCTCTCTCCCCGTCGTTTGGTCGCATCCAACCATGGCAGGTATAAAGCTAGTTACCCGCTGTTCGCAGCAAGTTATCATCGGTTCTTCGACCTACTGTCGTGAAGATCGGGCCATCCCAAGGAGGTTCCTACCAGTTAGAGCCTTGGAGGAGATTGAACAGCTCCGGATGCTTCTCACTTCCAGCTATCAGCACTCCGACACTCTCCATGCTCAGCTTCGCCAGAGTCAAGTAGCAGAGTTCGAGCTGGGGCGTCTCAAGGCCGCAGCTGACTACACGCCGTCTTCGCCCGCACCAGCTGTCGTCCCCAACAACCAGGGGCCGACTCGACGTCCGGGACTCCGCACCATGCTCACAGCACGCAAGAAGGTGCGACGTCTGAGTCCTCTACCCGACATCGACATCGGTGAACCCAGCAAAAGACGCAGACTTTCACATTCCCGCTCTTGTTCTTGGTCGACTGCCTCCAGTCATAACCGTTCCCGTCCTCGCGCCTCAGCCGAGTGTGACTGTTCGCGACACCACGTAAATGAGCGCAAGGAGGACCCCGAGGAGGACCCCGAGGAGCGAGTCTTCTTGGAGGATTAGTGGTAGGAGTCAGTAGTACCCAAATAAATGTCCACGTTCTTAGAACGCTTTATTATGTTTTGGTGTGCAAGATGGACTGTACCAAGCCTATGTGCACTTGTGGTACATCCATTCTTAAAACTATCTTGATTTCAATATAAGTTCCCTAAGTTGTTGCTTGCTTCTTTCTTGTGTGTTTGGTTTGGGATGTTGTTTAGTTTCCCCCTAAATCTCTTACCTATGCTAGTTCCCTCTTACCTTTTGCTAACCCTGGAAACCAATTCAGATGGTGAACACAAGGAGCAACCCTGGCAACAGCCGTGACGCCAACAATTAGCCAGACAACAACATTCCACCACCTCCTACTCAAGCCCCTAACTTGGAGCAGATGATGGCCATGCAATTGCAGCTTCTCCAGGCCCTTGCTCAGAACCAGGTGCAACAAGCTCCGCAAGCACCAAACCAAGCACCCCAATCTAAGTTGGGAGAATTTATGAGGACAAGATCTCCTACCTTTGCTGGTTTAGTGGATCCATTGGAGGCCGATGATTGGATTAAGGATGTGGAGAGGAAGTTGGTTTTAGCACAGTGCAATGATCATGAAAAGGTGTTGTATGCTGCCCACCAACTTAAAGGAATTGCTGCTAATTGGTGGGAAACTTTTTGCGCCGCCAATCAAAATGTGCAAGCCATCACATGGGATGAATTTGTTGAGGCTTTCCGCACTGCACATATTCCTACGGGAATCATGGAAATGAAGAAAAGGGAATTCTACCAGCTTCAGCAAGGAAACCTCAGTGTTTACGAATATCTGAACAAGTTCACCCAGCTGTCCAGGTATGCGTCAGAAGATGTCTCATCAGAGGCAACGAAGATCTGGAGGTTCATGCAGGGACTTGATCCCAACCTCAAGGTGCAGCTGGTGTCTAATGATTACCCAACCTTTCAGCACATGGTGAACAAGGCCCTCGTACAAGAAGATGCTCAACGTCAACTGTATGAGACTCAAAAGAGGAAGTTCCAAGCTCAGCAGGGAGCAAGCAGTTCTCGATTTCGCCCCAATCCTCCCCAGTTCAACAGGCCTTCAGTGCCAAGTGTACCAAGGACGCCATCTGCAGGACCTCGTCCAAATCCACAAGCTCCCCGAGCAAGCAATGGTGGCCAACCACAGCAGAACAGGACTTCAGCGGCAGGAGTGCAGTGTTTCAACTGCAAGAACATGGGGCATTATGCCAGCAATTGTCCCCAGAAGCACCCAGCTGTGACCCCTGTTCGTTTCAATCTGGGGACCACGCCCGCACGAGCTCCAACTGCAGGTCAAGGCCGTGGGGCACCTCAAACTCCAAGGACTCCGCAGGCAACAAGCAGAGGGCACCTCAATCATGTGACCGCGGAAGCAGCCCAGGATGCACCCGACGTAGTTCTAGGTAAGTTTCTTGTCAACTCAGTACCTGCATCAGCATTATTTGATTCTGGAGCTTCGCATTCTTTTGTATCAAAAGATTTTGTTGAAAGATATAATTGGAATGTGCGTTTGCTAAAGAACCCTATGCTAGTCCAATCACCTGGAAAGGAAATGAGGACTAACATAGTTTGCCCTAGCGCAACTGTAGATATAAATGGAGTAAAGTTCCTAGCGAATCTTATTATAATAGATTCCAAGAGCTTAGATGTAATACTTGGCATGGATTGGTTAACCAAGTATAAAGGGCAGATAGATTGTGCCGACCGTGCTGTGACTATCACCAACTCGGATGGAATCCAAGTAAGATATAAGCCAGACACATCCTCTCAGAATAGGTGTGGGTTGAACAGTTTGAAGGAAGTAACCCTGGAAAAGGTACCTATAGTAAGTGAATACCCAGATGTGTTCCCTAAAGATTTGCCAAGAACGCCGCCAGACAAAGAGATTGAGTTTGTTATCAACCTAGTACCTGGTACAGCTCCAATTTCCAAGAGACCTTATCGTATGTCTGCAAATGACTTGGCCGAAGTTAAGCAGCAGATTCAGGAACTGCAAGAAAAAGGTTTCGTAAGACCAAGTTCTTCTCCCTGGGGAGCACCAGTACTTCTAGTGAAGAAAAAGGATGGTAGTCTTCGCATGTGTGTGGATTATCGATCCTTGAATGATGTGAAAATTAAGAACAAGTACCCTTTGCCTCGGATAGATGATTTGTTTGATCAGTTGAAAGGTTCATGTGTCTTTTCCAAGATTGATCTTCGATCGGGTTATCACCAATTGAAGATAAGACCAGAAGACATACCAAAGACAGCATTTGCTACTCGTTATGGATTGTATGAGTATACAGTGATGTCTTTTGGCTTAACAAATGCACCCGCATATTTTATGAATCTGATGAATAAGGTGTTCATGGAATATTTGGATAAGTGTGTGGTCGTGTTCATTGATGATATTCTGATATACTCTCGGAATGAGGAAGAACATGCAGAACATTTGAGGATAGTGTTGGAAAAACTAAGAGAACACCAGTTGTATGGCAAGTTTAGCAAGTGTGAGTTTTGGTTGAAGAAAGTGGCTCTCTTGGGTCCTGTAATTTCTGCAGGAGGAGTATCCGTAGATCCCGAAAAAGTAAATGATGTGCTTAATTGGACGCAACCAAAGTCAGTAACCGAGATCAGAAGTTTTCTGGGATTGGCTGGTTACTATCGTCGCTTTATTGAAGGTTTCTCCAAGCTTGCAACACCTCTCACGCAGTTGCTGAAAAAGGAAAAGAAGTTTGAATGGAGTAAATCGTGTGAGGAAAGTTTTCAACAGTTGAAGAAGAGGTTAACTTCTGCACTAGTGTTAACACTTCCGGATATTAGAAAGGATTTTGAAGTCTTCTGTGATGCATCAAGTCAAGGATTAGGCTGTGTTCTGATGCAAGAAGGAAAGGTAGTAGCCTATGCTTCAAGGCAATTGCGACCCCACGAAGTGAATTATCCAACCCATGATCTAGAGCTTACTGCCGTCGTGCATGCTCTAAAGATATGGAGGCATTATTTGATCGGTAACCGTTGTGAGATCTACACGGATCACAAGAGTTTGAAGTATATATTTACCCAGCCCGATCTCAATATGAGATAAAGGGGATGGCTTGAGCTAATAAAAGATTATGATGTTGGAATACATTATCATCCAGGAAAGGCCAATGTAGTAGCAGACGCCTTGAGCAGGAAGAGTTACTATAATAAACCTAAATTTTGGGAACAAACCTAAATTTCAGCACAGCATATCATCCACAGACAGATGGTCAAACAGAAGGAGTAAATCAAAGTTTGGAAGACATGTTGAGAGCTTGTGTCCTAGCAGACAAGACTAATTGGGATCAAAGTTTGCCATATGCAGAGTTTTCCTATAACAAAAGTTATCAATCCAGCTTACAAATGTCTCCATTTGAAGCTTTGTATGGCAGAAAATGCAGAACACCGTTGTATTGGAAAGAAACAGGAGAAGGACAAGTGTTTGGACCAGATGTGTTGAAACAAGCAGAGGAACAAGTTCGTCTTATCCAGGACAGATTAAAAACAGCTCAAACCAGACAGAAAAGCTATGCGGATAATCATCGAAGAACATTAAAGTTTGTACCTGGAGATCATGTCTACCTTAAAGTTTCACCTCTCAAGGGAATGCGACGTTTTGGAGTTAGTGGAAAGCTTGCCCCTAGATTTATTGGACCATTTCCTGTTACAGCAAAAAGGGGAGAAGTTGCGTACCAGTTGAAGCTTCCACCCCAGTTGTCAAAGGTGCACGATGTCTTCCATGTGTCTCAACTAAGAAAATGTCTCAGAGTGCCAGAAAAACAGATGCCTCTAGATGAAGTGAATTTGAAGGAGGATTTAACCTATCTAGAGTACCCAATCAAGATATTGGAGGAACCAGAGCATCGTACGCAAAGCAAGGTCATCAAGTTTTGTAAAATGCAGTGGAGCAACCATTCTGAGTCAGAAGCGACTTTGGAGCGTGAAGAGGATCTAAGAGCAGAGTTCCCTGATCTTTTTCCCAGTCCGCCCGAATCTCGGGGTCGAGATTCTTTCTAAGGGGGGGTAGGTTTGTAACATCCCAAAAATTTCTTTTTGGAAAAACTTAATTTCAAATTAATTATTTTAAAGTAATTGGTTGTTATTTGAATTTTATTTGGTTTTCTGGACTTTCTGGAGTTTAAAACCAATTTTTAAAATTTAAAAAGTATTTTAAAGTATTAAAATTAAATACCAATAGTAGTTGGAAATAATTTTATTAAGTCCAAAATATATCCAGGAGCTTATGTGAATTGTTCTAGAATTTTTGGAGGTATTTTCATATTTTTCTGAGGCCTAAACAATTTCCTAACCTTTTCTGAAAATAAAAAAATACTGAAAATAAAATTCCCAACCCCTCCCTCCGGCCGACGCGTGGACGGCCCAGGACTGCCCACGTCGCCGCCCGCCAAATCCAGGCGGTTCCCTCCCTCTCCCTCCGCCAAGTGGGCCCACGCCTTCCCTTCCTCTTGGACCGACAAGTGGCCGGCCCGATGCGCGCCACGCCGCGCGCGCGGTCCATCCCGCCGCCTGCTTGCTCCCTCTCTTCTCTCGCTGCCCCGCGGGCCCCGCCCGTCAGCCGCCTGCACCCCGCTCCCGCTGCCAACCGGGCCCCGCCTGTCAGGAGCGTCGTCCCCGCGGCACCGCCTCCTTCCTTCTTTCTTCCCCTCTTTCCTTCTTTGCGCCGGCCGACCAAATCCAAGCCGATCCCGGCCTTGCCTTCCCCGCCTTCCGCCGGTTTTGGAAGCCCCGAGCGCCAGCGCGACCAAATCCCCAAACCACCGCGCCTCCCTTCCTTCTCTGCCCCCTTTTCCTTTTCTCCCCTCTTCCTTCCTTTCTCCGGCCGCCAGCATCGGCGAGCAATTGCCGCGCCCCTGCTCCCCCTCCGCCCCTATAAATAGCCCCATTGGCTTTGCCTCTCTCCGCACCACCTCCCACCGCTCTCCCTCTCCCTTCCCGAGCCCCGTAGCGCCCTGCCACCGTGCCACCTCTCTCCCCGAGCTCCGCCGCTCTCCGGCGAGCCATTCCCGCCGCCTCGGACCTCCCCAGAACCGCCGCCGCCACTCCGAGCACCCCCGTGTCCGTGCGAACCTCCTCGACACCTCAGCCGACCCTCCCCGCCGCTGGAGCACCGTCGCACCGGAGGACCCGTGCTGCGCCACCGCTTCCCCTCGTGCCCCCTGACCCCACTGCTAGAACCGCCTCCGCGCCAGGAGCGCATTTTGGACTTCACCCAGACCTCCCCGACCTCCCCTCACCGCCAGCAACCCCGCCTCCGGCCATCTCTGTCCGGCCCCTCCAGCAGGTACCCCTCAAAGGGATTACCTACCCTTTATGGGTAGGCAACGCCTCCCCGACCGGCAGGTTATCAGCGCTACTCCTCTTTCCCCCCGGTTCCCTCGGCGCGCGTTCGAGCCCCCGGCTCCGCACGCTGAGGTTGAACCATTCTTTTAATTTCCGCGCTGACACCTGGGCCCCACACGTCAGCGGCCGCCGTCTGTGCTGGCCACTGCCGTCTGGGCCCCACCCGTCTGCGCTGGCCACTGATATATGGGCCCAGAGTCCAGTGGGTCCCACATGTCAGAGGCTGAGCACAGTAGGCTCACTGCCAGTGGGTCCCACCTGTCATAGGCTCAGAATAGAATAATAAAATAAAAGATTAAAATTTAAATGCTGCTAGTGGGCCCCACCTGTCAGAAATTTCATAATTTCTAGATTTATTCAAACTGAGATTTTCAAATGAGCATAACTTTCTCATTCTAACTCCAAATTCAGCCATATAAATTTCTAAATTCTTCTAAAATCATAATCAATCCAAATATGGCCTCTATTTTAATTGTTGATTTTATTTGAATTTTTGTTTGTATTTATTTGTTTTGTTGCTTCGTCTTTTCGCGCGTAGATTCCTCCGTCGACGAAGTTCTCTCCACTCCGCAGCAAGAAGACCCCGAGAGCGTGCAAGAAGGCAAGTCTCCTTTGATCATTTTGAACCTATGATTGAGAAATGTTTTTAAATTATTTTAATTGTATGTGCATTGCTATTTACTTAGAACTCTAGTTTTGGTCTTAAGGCATTAGTTAATCCAACTTTGTTATACCCTCCATTGAACTTTGTATTGTTAGTGATATGCCCTAGAGGCAACATGGAGATGTTATATATATATCACATACTATGTTTATGATACATTGCTTTGTTCCTTGAAATAGACATTATCATTATTGATCAATGAGTATGTGACTTATTCATGAGACTATTAATGCTAAAATGTTGCTATTTCTAAATGACCCCTGATCATATATCATATGAGGAACAAATATGATTCAAAGATCAGAATATGTATTGATTGATGATCATGTCTCATGGATCATGGTATGGTGATACCAAATCAATAATATGGACATGTGTTAGTGAACAAATGTTGGATAGACCCGCCATGAGACACTGCAGAGATTCATGTGTCATCAGTTGGTCTCAAGTAGTGTTTATGTAGAATCCTTAGACTTGAGATCATCATGGTTCCCAACATGTGTAGTAGCCTATTTTGGGACTACTAAACACTACTCCGTAACTGGGTAGTCATAAAAGTAGTCTTCGGGCTTGCCATGAAACATGTAGTGGGATGTGAATGATCAAGATAGAATTTGCCCCTCCTTATGGGAGAGATATCTCTGGGCCCCTCGATGTAATGGATTATGAAAGTGCATGGCCATGCCAAGGTGATCGAGGAGTCAATCACGAGTTTATAATCCATCACGGAATCGAGAGAGTAATTGAGCTATTAAGAGGATGACACGGTCTGCGCTTGAGCTCAATCTATATCGTGAGGCAAAGGGATTCGTACATGAGAACATTACGAGTTCAGTGATATGATCTTTACGTATACTTTGGGGTTAATATGTCTTACTAGAGGCCGCTATTAACGGGGTGACCGGAAAGGTGTTTCCGGTCGCGACCAAGTATCGTGAACCTCTGGTCGCACACTTAACGGGTTGGAACACTAATTGAATGTGATTCGAATGTGGGCTCAATCGGATAGAGATCGGATAGACTCCTATTGGGCCTCGGTCCACGAGACCCAAGTGAGGAGGTCTATATATATGGAGGCGAGGGCTAAGGGTGCATGCTTCATAATCCCGAGCCAAACCCTAGCCGCCACCTCCCGAGCCAAACCCTAGCCGCTCGCGATCTTTGGTACACTCGCGATCGGCGTTCGGCCAGGGCGTGTGGATACGGTGGAGGCGCTGCTCGTTGCGGCGTTGATCGGCATCAACAACCTACGATTGGATCTGCTCGTGGTGTGGTTGATGGCGTGGAGAGACGATCTGTTCGGGACGATCGGCTACTTCCACTACTACCTCGGCGCGTGGTTGGATCGGCTTCTCCAACTCTTCTTCACAACATTGCCACTGGCGTCTAGTGGTAACGATCCATGATCCCACCTTAAGCATGATGTCCTTGTGTGCGCGGTAGAAAAGTTTTGTTTTCTGCTTCCGTAGCCTACGCGCATTCCTACATGTATGCCATGTACCTTTGTAACCCTAGTAGTACCTTTGTCTCATTTATGGGAATTACATACTCCTTTGGTAATATTAGACAGTAGTTTAATGCTTAGTTATGCTAATTAGTCCTTTTGAAATCTTGAAATGGGAAATCATATGACATTCAACCAGTAATTGTATTTAGAATTAAGTGGTGACTGGAGTTGCCACTGTTATTTTAAAAGTAAAATAAAATGTGAAAGTTGGTTTAGACTGGGGTGGATGGTTGGTTGGGATTGGTGCTGAAAGCACGAGATCTTGTAAAGTGTATGTTCCACCCTAGTTGATTAAGGACCGACGCTTGTGTTTGTCCAGACTGAGCATTACCGTGCAACCCCAAGTCTATATGGGTACGACCTAGCTGATTAACTTATGATAGTCTAGTTTAGGTGCCACCAGTGGAAAGTGGGTGTCAGGGATTTACTGGTTATTCGCAGTGAGGGACAGGGATTTACTGTACTCATATGGCGCAAGAGGGGGCTTCGAATTGGGCGGATTTAACCCTTCTGCGGTGAAACCTCAGCGGGTGGTATCTAGCTAAACTAGAGTGAGGAGAAGGCTTTGTGATATTTTATCTGTGTCTCATGCCAAAGGAAGCGTGGTGACTGTTAAGATAATCTATCTCTTGGGGGTAAAGTTGTACAACCTCTGCAGAGTGTCAAACTATTCGAATAGCCGTGCCCACGGTCAAGGGCGGGCAAGGAATGCATTCACATGGTAGACTCTTGGTTTTGGTTTTAAAATCAAAGTTTTGGTATTCCGAGAGTGGAGGGAACTCTCGGAAGGATATCCTGGCAGTTGGAGCCAGAGAGGGTGGATGTAACCCGCAGTTTCAAACCTTATCTGTTAAAAATTGGTTAGCTAGTGTTGGTGGTTGGAACCCTCATTATGCAGTGCTTATTAGTTTCAGTTAAAACAATTAAATTGGTCAAAATGATGCCTTCGAAATTAATTAATGGTATTTGAAATAAAATATTGCTTTGTGCAAAAGAACCATATAACCTTCCATTGTTAAGCCTTGCATCTATTACATTTTTCCCAAGACTTGCGGAGTACTTTATGTACTCACATGCTGCACTCAAAAATAATACTCAGAGGAATACGAAGCTCAAGAGGGAGACTACGACTACTTCTTGGGTGGATTCGACGAAGGATTTCCGGAGAACTTGGTCGCGCTTCCCCAGTCAATTGCCTGTGGCGTGTTAATGGGTCTCCGCTGATTTATTCTTGCTTCCCCAGTCAATTGCCTGTGGCATGTTGATGGGTCTCCGCTGATTTATTTCTTCTTCCACTGTGTTTTATGTTTGTGAGAGGTCTTGAAACCTCGAATTGTAATAATGAGACCTGTTGGTCTGTACTCTTTATATTTGTAATAATGTGTTGATGGTTATGAATCATTTCTGTTTAACTGTGTGCACTAGCTTTGATCTGGGACTAGTGCGGTATTACACAGAGGGTCCGGGTTTGGAAATCCGGGGTCTTGACACCAGTGTGGACTGATGAATGGATCCATTAGGTCAAGGTTCATGTGTAAGCCTACAAAAGGGAGAGGGGAGGCAAGTGTTAGGGTTGAGATGGTCGGCTGTGCCTTGGAGGCAGCCGCCTCTCCCTCCCATGGGAGTCTATCTGTGTGAGTGTAGCTCTAGGGTTAGAGCATGTCCTCCCGAGGGGAGTGGCTGTAGGGAGTGTGTGTGAATCTTTCATGTATGCAATCGTTCATCTCTTTGCCTCAATTTGAGTTGTGTTGTCTGCTTATGGTTTGAATGTTTGTTTGCGCTTTCTTTGCTCCTTCGTTTATCTGTGTTCTTGGCTTTATGAAATCGCAGTGACATGTGGGTTGTACTCCAAGCCATCTTGGCTACTCTAGTCCCACGAGCGGTTCTATTCAACAACTCTGGTGTTTCTTGCTTTGAGTTGTGTTCTTGGTTTGAGTAGGGTTGGTTTTCATTTGCTCAGAATAGGGAATCTATCTCAAGGCTATTTGGCCAGTTCATTCCCGAGAGCAAGAGTCCAATCGGAGAAGTGTTTGCGTCTCACGTTCGTGCGCCTCAAGTTTCTTTGTTTCTTGTTCGACCGTGACTCTTGATTCGACCGCCGTGAAGAGTTCTTATTTTCTTGGTAAATTCTCTTTTAGAGATCTTGCTCTTGCTAGGATTCAAGTTTCATGAGCTTAGGATCTTTGTGCCGAAAGTTCTCTAAAGGCTTAGTCCAGCGGTCGTGCGATCTTTCTCTGTTTTCGGCCGTTACTATGTTCTTTCTGTTGTCAGTCGATTTCTCACTGCTGAATCTCAACTGCTCTGAAACTGTTTTTGGTCACTTTGACCACAGCTGAGAGTTGAGTGATCACACAGTGATGCTTTGACCACTCTGGACTTCGGCCGAGCATCTGCCTTGATCTATTGATATTTTGTCTCTTTTCTGACCTGGCAGAGCATTTGTTCTTCTTCCGCTGTTTCAGTCTTGCTCTCTCGGCTTCCAGTTATCATTCATCTTCTTACTTCATAGCTCCTGTAGCTATCGGAGAAAAAGAATTGTATGAATTCGTTGAGGAGTTTTTAAGGCACCATTCACCCCCCTCTGGTTGCCAGTTCGGTCCTACAGGTGGGTGCAGGCATGCGCTATTGTTTGGAGACATAGTGTTGATTGTTGGGCATAGGGGTATGTGGTTGAGCCTAAGTCAAATTAAGGACCAGTCTGTGAACTATTGTTGCAAAGCCCTATTGTACTACCACAAGGCTGGTATGGGACAGTCCTGCCTAATTAATTTATGGATCCCAACCTGAGTCATGTCGTAGGTTGAAAGTGAGCGTGGTGTAGGCCATGAGAAGTCTTACTCGGCTCAAGAGGGGGTCCTGGTCTGGTGGATTCTTTACTAGGGTGAAACCTTAGTGTTGGCTTGGCCAGGTTGAAGGATTTGTATTGTAAAGGCCTTGTCATGATCTTCTCGCCGCACACCTAAGGCAGTGTGTTAATCCGGTGGCAATATGGGATGATCATGTCTTGTGGGTAAAGCTGTAAATCTCTGCAGAGTGTGTAATCTATCTTGGATAACTGTGCCCACAGTCATGGGCATGCTGAGTAAAGTTTTCATGGATTAGGCTCTATTTTTGAAAATGATTTATGAAACCTTATGGATGAAGTCCATGTGAGATCTTTTGGAAAGGATGGTCCGGGTGGGATGCCCATGGTTGGGTTAGTTTTTGGTCGGAGCCTGCACTAACAGTAATATTTTTCATTTACAGTTACTGTTTTTACTTATTGTATTATATTCAGCAATTTTAATCTATTCACTGTATTTCTCAATATTATTGCTTTTCGCTCAACTAACCCTATATGCCTTCCTTTTGATGCCTTTAACATTATGCTGCATTTTTTTGGTGTGATTTGCGGAGTACAAGTTTGTACTCACCCTTGCTATCTCATCTCAGAGGAAGACTACCTTGACTACGGTGAGGACCATGACGAGTAGGCCGCGTCTTGCAGTCGTTTGCCTGTGGGCAGACTTGGGCTTCGCCTTTACCAGCTTGCTTCTACAGTTATTATTGTTGCCAATGAGCATTGATGCAAACGCTAGCCATAAGGCCGTACTCTTTTAAATTAATAAAGTTTTCATTGTTGTTTGATATGTATCCCTGTTATGCTGTGTGCACTAGCTGATCCTGGACTAGTGCGATTTACACAGCAGATCTAGGAGTTGTTGCTCCAGGATCCGACAACATGATTCGAGACAGGTCAAGAACTAGTGTGAAAAATCATGGTCTAGGATTTAATTTCATTGAGCATGCTAGGAATAACCCTCCTAAAATATCCAATGTACTCGAACCTGGCAAATTTGAAGTAGAATTAGAACCAAAACAAATTATTTTTAGATCTGCTGATTTTAAAAAAGGAAACCTTACCAAATCGAGTGTTGTTAAGTCGACCGATACGACCACCCACCACGTCAAGTTTCAATGTATGTATTGTCAGAACAATGGTCATCTAGCTCAATTCTATTTTAGAAAAGCAAAGAAAGATAGGATAGAAAAATGTTTTCAACCAGTAGTTCCCATGGTCGATCCAATGCTATTGGATCAGGTGCTCGACCAGTTTGCTCTTGTGGTCGGACCACAAATTGAACGAGATTTTTGACAAAGTGGTACTTGCGGTTAGACTAGCTTCACAACGGACTGTTGACCAGTGTTCTCTGCTCTCTTAGACTAGTCAGGGGCTAGACCCATGCAACATAATCAGACAGGGTGGTTTTGATCATTGACATCCATACGATCCAACCAGTCAGCTGTTAGACCACCTCCTCTAAGAAGATCAGATTGCTTCGTGGGCACGTCCACCTTTCAACGACCGACTGGTCAAAACATTATGCTAATGCTTCACTAAACCCTTTATCAGTACACACTTTTGCTCCTGTTCGTCAAGTATCTCAGTACTAGATAGCTAGAACTTTACTAACCCTAGTACTAAGATAACTAGCGACTGTCTATGATCTGTAGGCTTGTTGTAAGAGGAAGGAGCACATCTGGTTCATTGACTCCAGCTGCTCTCGCCACATGACCGGAGATTCACGTTAGTTCTCCTCCCTCACTTGTGCCTCCGGTGATGAGATGATCACTTTTGGAGACAATTCATCAGGACAAGTCCTTGCAAAAGGCTTTATACACATCAACGACAAGTTCATCCTAAAGAATGTCACTCTTGTTCAGTTTCACAGTTGGTAGATGATAACTTTGAAGTGAAGTTTAAAAAGCATTCTTGATGTATGTTAGACTCTTTTGGAGATTTAGTTTGCAAAATTAGTCAAGTTGGTCGCTTGTTCAAGGGTGATTTTTTGTACTCAGCATCCTCTAATCTTAGGTGTCTTATTTCTTCAGCCTCTAAGGATTTGTTCTTCTGACACCATAGATTAGGTCGCAATGGTTTTGATCATCTAGCATGGCTCAGTAAATTGAATCTGGTTAGAGGAATTTCTAGTCTTAAAACTGAAAAGTCGATGGATCTAGTCTGTTCACCGTGCATCATGGTTAGATGGTTGCTTCATGCATCCCCCTCTCTCAAAGGTACTGACTAATTCCCCAGGACAATTATTGCATATGGACACTATAGGTCCTTCTAGGGTTCGATCTGTGGAAGGCAAATGGTATGTTCTTATTATTATTGATGATTACTTTAGATACTCATTGGTGTACTTTTCGGCCTCTAAGGATGAAGCTTTCGGTCACTTTCAAGAGCTAGCTCTAAGTCTATTTAACGAATTTCCAGGAGCACTTAGAGCAATTAGAAGCGATAATGGAACTGAATTCAAGAACTCATCATTTGCTACCTTTTGTGCTGAAAGGGATTTAGACCATCAATTCTCATCAGCTCGGGTACTACAACAGAACGGTGTTGTCGAACGCAAGAATAGAACTCTGGTCGAGATGGCTAGAACAATGCTAAATGAACACTCTACTCCTAGAAAGTATTGGGCTGAAGCCATTTTGGCTACTTGCTATATTTTGAATAGGGTATTCTTGCGAGCCAAACTACATAAGACGTCCTACGAGCTTTGCTTTGGTCAGACTCCTAGTGCTTCTCATCTAAGGGTGTTTTTGTAACATCCTGATTTTTAGAGCCTTTTTGAAGCTTTTAAAATAAAATTCACCATTTGAATTTTTCTGGAATTAATTAAAGCTTAACTGGAATTTTCATTAATTAAAAAGATTTAATATGATTAAATTAAACATTAATATTTGTCAAAAATATTTTATTTGGGTTCCTTGTGTCACAAGGAATTTTTCTGTATTTTCTTGGATTTTTCGGAGTTTGTTTGAGCTCAATTTGAAATTTTCAAAAAAAAAGAGAGAGAGAATGAACAGTACCCGCGGGTACTGTTCACTCGTCTTCCCCGCGCGCCCGCAGAGCCCGATCGATCTGTTCGCTGTGTACAGGTTTCTTTCCGTTTTTCTCTCTCTTCATAACTTTCAATCTGGACCTTATCTCAATGTCTTCCCAAAAGGAAAGTTGTGCCAAATCACGCAAGGAATCCATCCCAACTGGCCTCCTTCCATTTCGTTCATCCGTTTGCCTTTTATCTCCAATTTTCTGAAACGGACTCAAAACCGAAATCCACGAATTGCGGTCGGTTTCTACCTCTTCCAAGCCTATAAATAGGACCCCATGGCACCCCTAAACCCATCCCAAGCCGTGGCAAGTTCCCTCAAAGGTCAGGACGCCGTCGGCATCGAGGCCCTTCGGTCTCGGATTTGCTCGTCGCGTCTCGAGCAATCCGGTGAGTTTTTCCGTGATCCTTTCGCGTCACATTGTGCCATCATGTGCCATCTACCATCT
This sequence comes from Dendrocalamus sinicus, assembly GCA_036346575.1. NCBI lineage: Eukaryota > Viridiplantae > Streptophyta > Magnoliopsida > Poales > Poaceae > Dendrocalamus > Dendrocalamus sinicus. Next base: position 28,570,891 of record CM070645.1, read on the forward strand.
TGCCAAGTTAATTTGGTTTTGGTGCAGCCAATCTCCCGGAATCGAGTTTTCCCCAATCTAGGTCAAGAGCGCTTCCCGACGTCGATTCGTCATCTCCGGTAAGTTTCAGCCCTTGCCATAATTTTTCTTAGACTTGCCTCATCGCGTTCTACGCCGTGCTCACTCCCTTTTCCCCAAAAAGCCTCCACAAATTTTTGCCTCCGAACCTCGCCATGGCCGTCAATGGCATCGCGTGTCCCCCATCTATCCGGTGGTGTTTTCCCCAATCCGTTCACGTCACATCGTGCCAAACCGTCCCAGGTAGTTACCTTCCAAGTGGTTTTAGATTCCGTTCACCGAGCACCAAGATAGTAAGTTTTTCCTTTTTCCTTCCCGACGTCGTTCAAACATCGATTGCGCCGTCTCCGATGGGTTTCTGGCCGAGCCCATAATTTTCCTAGCCTCGCCAAGCCGCGTTCTAGCCCGTGCTCATCCTACTTCTCCATGTTCCATGCCCGGATTTTATTCCTCTCTTCTACCCATGTCGTTGTAGTCGCCGTGCCGTCACCGTACTCGTTTGGCGTGCCGTCGCTTCCTATGTGTGCCTTAGGTCCCTAGCAACCCATATTGCTAGTTAGATTCACCTCCCATGCCTCCTCTCGCCAGCGCTAGCCTTCACATAAAATTACGTTCTCGGATGAACAGTAACATCTGTAATTTCCAGCATTTTCTCGCCTCAAGAAACTTTAGATCGCTCGTTCTCCTTCGTCCGAACTCCGATCAACCCGATTCTTTTCCTAAATTCATATAAAATTGAGCTCTATCTTTTGGTTCTGGTTTTGCAGTTTTGGAGTTTATTTGAATTTTTTTGTTTTGTCGTTTGCGCGTAGAACAGCGTCGCCAAGAGTTTATCGAACCGCAGACAAGAGGGACCAAACAGGTACAAGAAGGCAAGTCTCCTTTGATCATCTTGAACCCATGATTTTGAAATATTTTTAAATAATTTAAATTATGTGCATTGCTATTTACATTAAACCTTAGTTCAAATCTTAAGGTGTTAGCTAATCCAACTTTGTTATACCCTCCTTTGAGATTGAATGCCATGTACCATTGTAACCCTAGAAGTTTCCTTTGTCTCATTAATGAGATTATTATAACCACTTGTGAATAGTAGTCTGGTAGTATAATGCTTAGTCATGCTATCTAATACATTGGAAATTCTTGAAAATGGGAAATTATGGTTTATGAAACCTTTGTGTTTATAAATGAGGTGGCAATTGGAGTTGTCACTGTGATTTTAAAATAAAATAAAATGTGAAAATTGGTTTAGATTAGGGTGGATGGTTGGTTTGGCTTGGTGCAGTTAGCACGAGATCTTGTTAAGTGTATGTTCCACCCTAGTCAATTAAGGACCGACGCTTGTGTTTGTCCAAGCGAGCATTAACCGCACAACCACAAGTCTATATGGGTACGACCTAGTGACTAACTTATGATAGTCTAGTTTAGGTGCCACCGATGGAAAGTGGGTGCCGTGGATGGACCGTTATCCACAGTGAGGGACAGGATTTCTGTACTCATATGGCGCAAGAGGGGCTTGGTTGGGCGGTTAGCCTACCTGCGGTGAAACCTCAGCGGGTGGTATCTAGCTAGATTAGAGTAAGGTAAAAGCTTTGTGATATTTTATCTGGGTCTCATGCCAAAGGAAGCGTGTTGACTTTTAGGATAATTTATCTCTTGTGGGTAAAGTTGTACAACCTCTGCAGAGTGTAAAACTATTCGAATAGCCGTGCCCACGGTCAAGGGCGGGCAAGGAATGCATTCACATGGTAGATTTCTGGTTTTGTTTTAAAATCAAAAGTTTTGTATTCTGAGAGTGGAGGAACTCTCGGAAGGGTATCTGGCAGCTTGGAGCAGAGAGGGTGGATGTAACCCGCAATATTAAACTTGTTCAAGTTGTTTAAGCTAGTGTTGGTAGATGGAACCTTCACTATAGAATTAATGTTAGTTCTGTTAAAACATTTACTTTAATAAATTGATGCCTTCGAAAATAATTAGTAGTAATTGGATTTTAAAATATTGCTTTGTGCAAAAGAACCATATAGCCATCCTTTGTCAAGCCTTGCATATATTGCATTTTTCCCAAGACTTGCGGAGTACTTTATGTACTCACGCGTTGCACTCAAAAATAATTCTCGAGAGAATATGAAGCTCAAGAGGAGACTACGACTACTTCGCGTGTGGATTCGATGAAGGCTTCCGAGTTCTAGGTCGCGTTTCCCACCAATTGCTCGTGGCGTATTGATGGGTCTTCGCGATTTATTTACGCTTCATTGTGTTTACGTGAGTGTGTGAGGTCTTAAAACCTCGGTTGTAATAATGAGACCTTTCGGTCTGTACTCTTTATTATTGTAATAATGCGTTGTTGGTTATGAATCATTTCGTTAAACTGTGCACTAGCTTTGATCCGGGACTAGTGCATAATACCACGAGGGTCCGGTTTGGAAATCGGGGTCCCGGCAGAGATGGTATCGAGCCAATTTGGTATGGGACGTGACCTAGTTAGAATGGTCGTTAAAAGAAGAACTTCAAAATTTATTTTTTAAAATAAAAAGTTAATAATGTGCTATCCTTGTCTTTTCTTGTCTTTCTATCCTTACCTTCGTCATGGCATTCTCCTTATCTATCTGCTTATTTCCTTTTGGAATGGTAATTATATCTCCTTTCCTCTGTACTTTCTATAGATGGATCGATGAGGTTGCGTATGAAAAGCACTTGTAGAATTCTTGGAGACCTAGAGTATACGAAAGACAACAAATTTATGGAAAGTACTCTTGTCGGAAAGCCGTCATAATCGGTGCATATCAAGTTAGGTAATTTGGAGAATTGTTGCTAGAGTGGTATATTTTGGATTTATAATTGACAAGATTGAATAATGTTCGAGAGGATTGGGATAAAAGGTATACTTGTGGATATCAATTGATTATAAATAAATCTAAAAAGTATCATCTTTGTGGATTGACTAGAGAATATACAAAGTTGAACTCGGGGGAGCTAATTAGATCATGGGAAGAGTCTAAACTTTGCCTTGGATTTATTATCTAGGATTGAAAGGAGTGGTTGGATGTAAAACAAGATTTTGTTGAACGGATTATTTGTGATTATTGGAGAATTAGTATTAAGAGATTGATCCAGTAAAGAGAGGGATTAAAAGATTAAGAAGTTGAATTGTCATAAACAATTCATGATATCAATTTTGGATGATTTGGTTGAATCATGAAGAGTAGATGAATTTTGTGGAGTTAATTGATTATCAGAGTTTGGTGGACCTATTGATGATAAGTGGATACTAGTGGAATTCTATAAGATAATACACTTGTATATCTTGGTGGATTAATTTTATCATTGCAAGTGGACTTTGATATATCCATTTGAATTGGTGGATTTAATAGATCAATGTTAGATAATTGGATTTTAACTAATGGGATTAATTAGGTCATTTAAGGATGTTTAACCTGGAGGATTTAAATTAATTGTGGGAGATAGATTGTTCAATAAGAATTAATTGAGAGATTGTCTGATAAGAATTAATTGTGGTATTTGAACTCATTCAAATTTGGTGGAACCAAAATGATGATTATCAAGAGATTGGTTTTGGTGGACTAATGGATATTAAATTATTGCTTAGATGATCTTAAAACTTATTGAAGGTTGAATTAATATTATTTGATCGAGTTATGGATCATTGGATTAGATCATGATCATAAAACAATTGGTGGAAATCATGAATTACAATGTTATTGGATTATTGGATTCTTGTTAGAAAATTTTCTATGGTTGGTCGTCGATCCAAATTAGAGCAGAGAATAAAAGTTTAAGAGATTATTTGCTGAAATCAATAAGGTGCATTTGTGGTATATGATTTTGGAATCAAGAATTTTGAAGAGTTGAAATAATTATGTCTTTCTCGGATGAACCCTTGCGGAAGTTAAGCCCTATTTGGTGGAATTCTGAATTAATCGTTATGATGAGGGCAAATGAAGTTAATCCAAAGCTTACGCATCGACTAAAGATGTACCCTCCGATTTATTTATTGTCTTCCGTATTTCTCGATTAAAGGAAGGTTTCAGAGTACCAAAGAACAAGATAGAATCATGATGAAGCGAGGACTAGTTCTTTAGTTGTAGTACCCAAGTAAAGTCTTACGATTTTAGAACGCTTATATATTACTTATTTGTGTGCTAGATGGACTGTACTAAGCCTAAGTGCACTCGTGGTACACCATTCTTAAAACTAGGTTGATTTCAATAAAAGTTCTTTTGCTAAAAGTTAATTTGCTTGCTTCTTCCTTGTGTGTTGGCTTGGGATGTGACTTAGTCTCCTCAATCTCTTACCTTTGCTAATTCCTCTTACCTTATGCTAACCTAAAACCGCTTGGATGGTGAGCACAAGGAGCAACCCCGACAACGGCCGTGATGCTAACCCTCGGCCAGAGAACAACATTCGCCACCCCTCCTCAAGCCCCCTTAGAGCAAATGATGGCCATGCAACCTGCAGCTTCTCCAGGCCCTAGCTCAAAACCAGTGCAAACAAGCTCGCAGCACCCAACCAAGCTCCCGGATAAGATGGGAGAATTTATGAGGACAAGACCTCCTACCTTTGCTGGATCCGTAGATCCCATGGAGGCGATGATTGGATTAAGGATGTGGAGAGGAAGTTGGTCCTAGCCCAGTGCAATGACAATGAAAAGGTGTTGTATGCGGCTCACCAACTCAAAGGGATCACTGCTAACTGGTGGGAAAATTACCGCGCCGCTCATCAAAATGCACAAGCTATCACATGGGATGAATTTGTGGAGGCATTCCGCTCTGCGCATATTCCTACGGGAATAATGGACATGAAGAAAAGAGAATTCTACCAACTGCAGCAAGGAAACCTCAGCGTTTCCGAATACCTCTGAACAAGTTCACCCGACTGCACCGGTATGTATGCAAGAGATCACATCGAGGCAACAAAGATTTGGCGGTTCATGCAGGGACTTGATCCCAACCTCAAGGTGCAATTGGTGTCCAAAGATTTTTCGACATTTCAAAGACATGATAAATAAGGCCCTTGTCCAGAAGATGCTCAATATCAATTGCAGGACTCTCGTAAGAGAAAGATGGCTTTTGGACACGAGTAATGCAAGCGGTTCAAGGCCTCGAGTAAATCCACCCGAGTTCAACAAAGCTCCAGCAGCAGCAGATGCACCAGAACTCCAGGATCTGCGCTCGTTCAGAGATGCAAGAACCCGCATCTTCACCGAGTCCGACCTCGAAAAGCAACACCTCGGCCGCGAGTGCAATGTTTTCGATGTCACGAGATGGGGCATTATGCGAGCAATTGCCCACGAAGCCTCGAGGCTATCACTCCAATTCCTTTCAATTTGGGAAGTACACCAATACAACTCCAGTTGTAGGACAAGGACGGGAGTATCTCCAAGCTGCAGAAAAGCTCCAAGAACTCCGCAATCACAAGAAAGAGGACAAGTTAACCACATCACCGCAAAAGGTGCCCCAGGCAACAATCCTGCTTAGTAAGTTTCAATTTGGTTCAAAGCAAGAAGCGACTTGAGAACACAAAGAAGGAACCAAGAGCTGCGTTGTCCTCTCCTATCTTTTCCTAGTCCGTCCAATCTCGGGACGAGATTCTTTCTAAGGGGGTAGATTTGTAACATCCTGATTTTTAGAGCCTTTTGAAGCTTTTAAAATAAAATTCACCATTTGAATTTTTAAGAATTAATTAAAGCTTAACTGAATTTTTATTAATTAAAAGATTTAATATGATTAAATTAAACATTAATATTTGTCAAAAATATTTTATTTGGGTTCCTTGTGTCACAAGGAATTTTTCTGTATTTTCTTGGATTTTTCGGAGTTTGTTTGAGCTCAATTTGAAATTTTCAAAAAAAAGAGAGAGAGAGAATGAACAGTACCCGCGGGTACTGTTCACTCGTCTTCCCCGCGCGCCCGCAGAGCCCGATCGATCTGTTCGCTGTGTACAGGTTTCTTTCCGTTTTTCTCTCTCTTCATAACTTTCAATCTGGACCTTATCTCAATGTCTTCCCAAAAGGAAAGTTGTGCCAAATCACGCAAGGAATCCATCCCAACTAGCCTCCTTCCATTTCGTTCATCCGTTTGCCTTTTATCTCCAATTTTCTGAAACGGACTCAAAACCGAAATCCACGAATTGCGGTCGGTTTCTACCTCTTCCAAGCCTATAAATAGGACCCCATGGCACCCCTAAACCCATCCCAAGCCGTGGCAAGTTCCCTCAAAGGTCAGGACGCCGTCGGCATCGAGGCCCTTCGGTCTCGGATTTGCTCGTCGCGTCTCGAGCAATCCGGTGAGTTTTTCCGTGATCCTTTCGCGTCACATTGTGCCATCATGTGCCATCTACCATCTTGCCAAGTTAATTTGGTTTTGGTGCAGCCAATCTCCCGGAATCGAGTTTTCCCCAATCTAGGTCAAGAGCGCTTCCCGCGTCGATTCGTCATCTCCGGTAAGTTTCAGCCCTTGCCATAATTTTTCTTAGACTTGCCTCATCGCGTTCTACGCCGTGCTCACTCCTTTTCCCCAAAAAGCCTCCACAAATTTTTGCCTCGAACCTCGCCATGGCCGTCAATGGCATCGCGTGTCCCCCATCTATCCGGTGGTGTTTTCCCCAATCCGTTCACGTCACATCGTGCCAAACCGTCCCAGGTAGTTACCTTCCAAGTGGTTTTAGATTCCGTTCACCGAGCACCAAGATAGTAAGTTTTTCCTTTTTCCTTCCCGACGTCGTTCAAACATCGATTGCGCCGTCTCCGATGGGTTTCTGGCCGAGCCCATAATTTTCCTAGCCTCGCCAAGCCGCGTTCTAGCCCGTGCTCATCCTACTTCTCCATGTTCCATGCCCGGATTTTATTCCTCTCTTCTACCCATGTCGTTGTAGTCGCTCGTGCCGTCACCGTACTCCGTTTGGCGTGCCGTCGCTTCCTATGTGTGCCTTAGGTCCCTAGCAACCCATATTGCTAGTTAGATTCACCTCCCATGCCTCCTCTCGCCGCTAGCCTTCTGCTAAAATTACTGTTCTCGGATGAACAGTAACATCTGTAATTTCAGCATTTTCTCGCCCGAAACTTTAGATCGCTCGTTCTCCTTCGTCCAACTCCGATCAACCCGATTCTTTTCCTAAATTCATATAAAATTGAGCTCTATCTTTTGGTTCTGGTTTTGCAGTTTTGGAGTTTATTTGAATTTTTTTGTTTTGTCGTTTGCAGTAGAACCCGACGTCGCCAAGAGTTTATCGAACCGCAGCAAGAGGGACCAAACGAGTGCACAAGAAGGCAAGTCTCCTTTGATCATCTTGAACCCATGATTTTGAAATATTTTAAATAATTTAAATTATGTGCATTGCTATTTACATTAAACCTTAGTTCAAATCTTAAGGTGTTAGCTAATCCAACTTTGTTATACCCTCCTTTGAGATTGAATGCCATGTACCATTGTAACCCTAGAAGTTTCCTTTGTCTCATTAATGAGATTATTATAACCACTTGTGAATAGTAGTCCAGTAGTATAATGCTTAGTCATGCTATCTAATACATTGGAAATTCTTGAAAATGGGAAATTATGGTTTATGAAACCTTTGTGTTTATAAATGAGGTGGCAATTGGAGTTGTCACTGTGATTTTAAAATAAAATAAAATGTGAAAATTGGTTTAGATTAGGTGGATGGTTGGTTTGGCTTGGTGCGATTAGCACGAGATCTTGTTAAGTGTATGTTCCACCTAGTCAATTAAGGACCGACGCTTGTGTTTGTCCAAGCGAGCATTAACCGTACAACCACAAGTCTATATGGAGTACGACCTGGTGACTAACTTATGATAGTCTAGTTTAGGTGCCACCAAGTGGAAAGTGGGTGCCGTGGATGGACTGGTTATCCACGAGTGAGGGCAGGGATTTCTTGTACTCATATGGCGCAAGAGGGTCTTGGTTGGGCGGTTAGCCTACTGCGGTGAAACCTCGGCGGGTGGTATCTAGCTAGATTAGAGTAAGGTAAAAGCTTTGTGATATTTTATCCGGGTCTCATGCCAAAGGAAGCGTGTTGACTTTTAGGATAATTTATCTCTTGTGGGTAAAGTTGTACAACCTCTGCAGAGTGTAAAACTATTCGAATAGCCGTGCCCACGGTCAAGGGCGGGCAAGGAATGCATTCACATGGTAGATTTCTGGTTTTGTTTTAAAATCAAAAGTTTTGTATTCTGAGAGTGGAGGGAACTCTCGGAAGGGGTATCTGGCGATTGGAGCAGAGAGGGTGGATGTAACCATAATATTAAACTTGTTCAAGTTGTTTAAGCTAGTGTTGGTAGATGGAACCTTCACTATAGAATTAATGTTAGTTCTGTTAAAACATTTACTTTAATAAATTGATGCCTTCGAAAATAATTAGTAGTAATTGGATTTTAAAATATTGCTTTGTGCAAAAGAACCATATAGCCATCCTTTGTCAAGCCTTGCATATATTGCATTTTTCCCAAGACTTGCGGAGTACTTTATGTACTCACGCGTTGCACTCAAAAATAATTCTCAGAGGAATATGAAGCTCAAGAGGGAGACTACGACTACTTCGCGTGTGGATTCGATGAAGGCTTCCCGGAGTTCTAGGTCGCGTTTCCCCAGTCAATTGCCTGTGGCGTATTGATGGGTCTTCGCCGGATTTATTTCTGCTTCCGCTGTGTTTCTGTGAGTGTGTGAGGTCTTAAAACCTCAGTTGTAATAATGAGACCTTTCGGTCTGTACTCTTTATTATTGTAATAATGCGTTGTTGGTTATGAATCATTTCTGGTTAAACTGTGTGCACTAGCTTTGATCTGGGACTAGTGCAGTAATACACAGAGGGTCCGGGTTTGGAAATCCGGGGTCCCGACAGTTTTGCTGTTGTTGCTTCATTCTTAAACATGGCAATCTTGACAAGTTTGAAACTAGATCCTTAGATGGCATCTTCGTGGGGTATGCAGATCACACTCGGGGTTATCATGTACTCAACTTAGAATCTAAAAAAAAGTTGAGGCCTGTGAGGTCACTTTTGATAATGCTAGTCCTAGCACTAGACCCGACAATGCAGATATACAAGCCCCTAACGCACTTGATGACATTTTCTATGACTTTGATGACAACTATCAGGAGTTCCTAAGTTCTTCTACTATGACTACAGGTGCTACATCCACTCCTACTACTATAGAGGCCACGACTGCTCCTACTACTACAGACGCTATGACCACCTCTATGGCTACAGACACTACGAGTGCATCAACGATGACTGCTGTTATGACTACCTCAATGACCACGTCTACGACCAACCCGCAAGCTCCTCTGCACATTCAATGGCACCATCCCCCAAAATTAATGATTGGTGACATTCAAGAAAGGGTAACATGTTCCAGGTTTACTTCTCCTGACTCACATGCTCAATCTGCTTTTATTGCCACTTTTGAGCCCAATGATGTAAGTCACACTTTATTTGATGAGTCTTAGATTAATGCCATGCTTGAAGAATTAGAAAATTTTGAGCATAATAAAGTATGAACCTTAATTGAACCTCCACATGGACATAATGTGATTGGAACTAAATGGGTTTTTAAAAATAAACAAAGTGAGGATGGTGTTGTGGTTAGAAATAAGGCTATACTGATTGCTCAGGGGTTTACTCAGGAGGAAGGTCATGATTTTGGTGAAACTTTTGCTCCTGTTGATAGATTAGAAGCTATTAGAATTCTCTTAGCATTTGCTGCATCTAAAGGTTTTAAATTATATCAAATAGATGTTAAGAGTGCCTTTCTTAATGGCTTTATTGAGAAGAAAGTTTATGTTAAGCAACCACCTGGTTTTGAAAATTCTAAATTTCCTAATCGTGTCTACAAATTGTCTAAAGCGTTATATGATTTGAAACAAGCTCCTAGAGTATTGTATGAAAGGCTCAAGTCATACTTATTAAAGAATAATTTTCAAATGGGCAAGGTGGAGAAAACTCTTTTCACACTTAGGCATGGCAATGATCTAGTACTTGTTTAGGTTTATGTGGATGATATCATCTTCAGTGGCTCCTCTCATGATTTGGTTTCCAAGTTTTTTGATACTATGAGAAGGGAGCTCGAGATGAGTATGATGGGGGAGTTAACTTACTTTTTGGGCTTACAATAAAACAAACTAAGTAGGGCATGTTTATTCATCAAACCAAGTACACAAAGGATCTGCTTAGGTGTTTTGACATGGGAACCTGTAAACCTAGTTCTACACCAATGGGATCTACAATTTTTCTTGATCCAAATGAAGAAGGTGAGGCGGTGGACCAGAAAGAATTCAGAAGCATGATTGGGTCCCTACTTTACCTTACTGCTTCGAGCCTAGATATACATTTTGCTATGTGTTTGTGCACTCAATTTCAAGCTTCACCACGTGCATCCCATCGACAGGCTGTGAAAAGGATTTTTAGGTACCTCCAATCAACTTTAGAATTCAGACTATTGTATTCTTCTTCATCTTGTCTTACCCTGCGTGCATATTCAGATAGTGATTTTATGGGTTGTAGGATTGATAGAAAGAGTATTTCTGGTACATGTCACATTTTAGGCACATCGTTAGTTTCTTGGTCTTCTAGAAAACAATCATCTATTGCACAATCCACTGCTGAAGCTGAATATGTGGCTGCTGCTGCTAGTTGTTCTCAAAGTTTATGGATTTCTGCTACACTCAGGGATTATGGATTAGAATTGAGTAGTGTTCCACTTTATTGTGATAACACCAGTGCTATTAATATTGCTAAAAATCCAGTGCAATATTCTAGGACTAAACATATTGATATACGATTTTACTTTCTAAGAGACCATGTGGAAAAGTGTGATGTTGTTCCCCACTTTGTTGAGTCTAATTCTCAAGTTGCTGACATTTTCACCAAACCACTTGACTCTTCTCATTTTGTCAATTGCGGTGTGACTTAGGTGGAATGCATCCTATGGGATTATTCTGAGGGGGAGTTTGGTAGTTAAAATTCAGAAGCTTTGTTTATTATACATGTTCAATAATTCGTCAAGTCCAAGCCATTGAAAACAAATGAGTTATAGAGCTTTCTTTATCATATTCACTCATATGTTGTCTAGCCATGGTCAAGACTGATGTTATTTAACTTGCTACAATTGATCTAAAGCATGACATGGCAAAACATCTTGACTAGATTGATTATAGATAGTACTTTATGATGTTCATCTAAAAGGATTAGCATGATTTTGAGTCTTATTTTAAATCTTGGCTACGAGGTTGGTAGTTTGATGTCACAATCTTTTCATGATCACTCAAGTCGGCATGTTATATAAAGAAAAGTGTACAAATGAAAAGATGTATGCTTCAAGCACTCCATGGTCAATTTTAAAAAGAAGCACAAAAACTGTGCTAGTGAAAAGATGTATGCTTCAAGCATGCCACCATTTAAAACAAGAAAAAACTTCAAAAACATGACATCAAGAAAATAAGTATGCTACAAGCATGCCACATGCCTAAGACTCAAGTGTAAAATAATAGGTTGCTACATGAAATGGCTAACTTGCCTAAACTTAAAGTCTGCCTCATTTTTAGGCTTTGATTTTCCAATGTGATATCTCATTGTGATTTTTATAATTGGTTTAGTCTCTAGTGTAGTGCCTATCATTAATATAAATTGCTTTATTGAGATAAACGATTGTTTGGATCTTGCTATATGACATATGATTTATATGATCTAGTTAGCTCTACTCAAATAGATGACTTGGTTACACTATTAATTCATTGTATATTAGCTTAGGTAATCTACAAAGCTTCTGGATGTTTATTTTCTGGTTCACTTTTAGAATTATTCTCACTTTTGAGCCCTTGATGATTTCATTGCCAAAGGGGGGAGATTTGCTTTGGAAGTTATTCTTTGGGTTTGTTCTTGTTTGGTTGTACGGTCGGTTGTCTCGGATACTCATTGTTTCGGATCGCAAATTCTTTCTCGCAAAGTCTTTCGTTTGAGTGTTTTTCGAGGTGTTGTCAATGTATTCATTAAGGGGAGATTGTTAGACCATATGAATGGTCATGATTAAAAATGATGATGAATAATTGACATTTGGATTGCTTTGGAATTTGCATTTGTGAAAGTATCAGGTGATCGTAGTCGAAGATTTTGGGTTCAAGTGGTTTTGGTCGTTTATGAGTAGTTTTGGTTATTTTTGAGTGGTTTTTGCCTTCTTCAAGTGTTTTGGCTGGCTTTTCGACCTTGGCTAGCTTCAACCATGTCCTGTTTTGACCGCAGCAAATTTCGTCCATGAGTTGTTTACGACCACGCACGACTTTATGACCACGACTGTATGACTGTGACAGCTTTTGACCACATTCAACTACAATTACGTTTGGCTTTGACCATGCACGACTTCGACCATGGCAATTTGACTTCAACCACGGCAATTTGACTTCGACCATGCATGACTTCTACCATAGCAATTTGACTTTAACAATGCACGACTTCGACCACGGCAACACGACTTTGACCATGACAACTTGACTACGACCACGATAGATCGACCACTGAAGGTAATCATAGCTACAGTACTTTTACATGATCGTAGCTTTAGTACTTTTGATAGTCATGGACTTTACTGGTCATACTCGATAGTCGTAGGATTTTCTGGTTGATAATCGGTGAATTTGCAGTCGATGGTCGTAGATTGTGCGGACTGCTCTTGTAGTCGTATATTTTGCAGCCTTATTGATAGTCATAGACCTTGCAGTCTATTGTTGTTGTCTTCGGTAGTTGAAGGCTTTATGACCGGTCGCCGTAGGCTTCTCGATTGGTACTCGTAGACTTCTTTATCGATACGAGTGCTTTACTCCTTATGATCTTCGAGTACTTTGAGTATATGTGTTAGGCCAACAGGGTGCTTGGCCGGTGCTTGATGGAATGGAGTTGGTACTCGGTAGTCGGAGTGTCGGATCCTGGAGCAACAACTTCGAAACCCTCTGTGTTAATTGCACTAGTTCAGGATCAGCTAGTGCACACAGTGATAACAAAGACAAATATCATGCATAATGACAAACTTTATTTAACTGAATATGGGCCATGAGAGACCATGTGGAGGTGACCCCATGTTGGTGATGAGTAATTGACTCTTGTTTTGGGAAAATTGAATTTGATTTGAGTGTTTTGTGCCAAGTCGTAGCTCTCTGGCCATAGTCGGAAGACCGTACGACCACATTGGCCGTGGTCGAAGCCGGCAGTAGCGTTTCCCGAGTGATCGGATGGCTTACGACCACGTCAAAGGAATTCTAAGGTGGTCGGAGGGGTCTACGACCTGGCAGCGGTCGGAAGCCATCCGTGTCTTTTATGACCACATTGTTAGCGATCGGAAGCTGGAAATCAGGTTTACGACCATTGTAGCTATGGTCGAAAGCAGCTACGACCACGCTGGCCGTGGTCGAACGCGTTTACGACCATGTTGCCCTTGGTCGAACGCTGCTACGACCACGGTGTCAAAAACGTACTTACGACCATGTTGAGAGGGATGCGGTTGTAAGGCGCAGTCTGAGGTTGAAGACGTATTTACGACCATGTTGACACCGACTTCACTTCCTGAAAACGAAAGTGGGTTTCGACCATGTTATGGACGGAGGTGGTCGTAAGGTTGTCTACGGTCGAAGATAGTTTTACGACCATGTTGTCTTCGATCACACGGTCTGTGATCGAAAGTGCTCGTTGTGATCACACTATCTTCGACCACGTTTGGGTGTGGTCGAACGCAGTCGGTTTGAAGTCGAGCTCAATCGGTTGAGGTCATAAGTGGTCGGTTGCGCTTGGACTCGATCGGAGGTGCTCGGACGCACCCGATTGCGATCTAAGGTGCTCGAACGAGGTCGGTTGCGCTTGGACTCGGTCGGAGGTGCTCAGACACGCCTGGTTGCGGTCGGAAGTGGTTGATCTACACTCGTAAGCGGTCGGAAGCACCCGAGAGACTTGAACGTGGTCGTAGGTCTCCTGTAACTGGTCATATGACTTCTAGAAGCGGTTGTTTCAAGTGGGAATCGGTCGTACGGTCTTGTGATGCGGTCGTAGACTTTGTGCATTTGATGGTTTGGCATTCCGACCGATCTTAATGCATTTACGACTTTGTTGGAGCATGTTGAGAGTACATTCTTCTAATGCAGATGGTTATTCGCAATATTTTGTGCAGTGCTATGTGATGTTTTCTTGTCTGTGATGTTTGAAGGACTTTGAGGCTAAGTCATGGCGAGGCATGAGATGGCCGGGACTAGGCACGGGCGGTGGTGAGGTCGAGATCGATCGGGAGATGCCGAAGACGATGAGGCTTGCGAGGTGGTTGAAAAATGTGCACAGCAAGAGAAGTGGAAGTTTTTGGGAAGGTGCGTGAGGGGTAATTTGGTGAAATTGACTCAGGCCGGTGGAAATGGTTCGGTTGAAGATAACGGGTAAAGCATGGAGTCTGTTGGAGATAACAGGTAAAGCGCTGAGTTTGTTGGTGCTAATGGACAAAGCACGAGTAAAACCCAGTGTTAGTTTGGGGTTAACGGGTTATCCCCTGGTAGCTTGAGGCTATAAATAGAGAGGCTAGAGCTCGGGTGATCGGAGAGGTTGTTCCCGAGTTGCTTTGAGTTTTGCGTTTCTATTTTGCGTGAGTTGTCTCTGGGTTGAGCTTGATGCTCGTGTACCTCCAGATGGAGTGGCTGTAGAAACCTCCATGATCAATCATTCATCTCTGTTCTTAATGTTGAGTTCTATCTCTATGTGATGTTTTGATTGATTTGTTTGCAATCTGTGTTGATCTATCCTATTCTCTCATCTCTTCTCTTTGAGATTGACTTGTTCAGTTCTTGACTTGCTTAGAACTGGGATGTGTTTCCAAAGCCCCTTGGCTAGTTTATTCCTGAGAGCAAGGTTGTAGACTTTAGTTGTGCTTTTGCGGTCGAACTCGTTTCATCTCCTCTGCTCATAGTTCGACCACATCGTTCTCCTCGACTGCAACGAAGATTTTTGGTTTTCTTGGTATTTTCTCAAGTATAGGAAGTCTTCTCTCTTCGGTTAAAATCTCACATCCATCCGATCAAAGAATCGCAAGATATTCGGATTTTGGTCGGTCATGCGTCGTGTGCTGCCTCTGGTTGTGTTACGATCACATTGAATTTTCTGTGCATGTTGCGATCGGATCCTCTGTTTTAATTTCGACCACGTCATGCGTCTCGTTCTCGGCAGAAGGATTTCATCTGCTTTGGATTTTCCCTGTCAAAAGATGTGGTTGTGCTTTGTTTAAAGTCTTTTGACCAATTGATTTGTGAATAACAAGTTATTCAGAAATCAAATCAAGCGGTCGTGTGCTTTCCTTTGTTATCGGATAGGTTTTGTTGATTTACTCTGTTGTCGGTCTGGTTTTCCAGTGAGCAGTCGACTTTGTGCTTCATAGTTTCTATAGCTATTGGAGCAAAAGTTTTTGTGGATACTTGGGGATTTTTGAAGGCACCATTCACCCCCCCCCCTCTGTTGCCTGTTCGATCCTACAGGCCTGATGGCCAAAGTTTACATCAATGGCACATAAGCCAAAGTTAAATATAATCAGCGGAAGGAAAAACAGAAGCGGAAGAAGCCCACTAAGCCTGTCCATAGGCAAACAACAGTAAGACGTAGCCTATTCGTCCAGATCTTCACCGTAATCGAAGTCCTCTTCCTCAAGGTGAGTACAAACTTGTACTTCACAAGTCACACAGAGAAATGCAACATAATGATAAAGGCAACAAAGGAAGACTTATAGGGTTAGTTTGAGTATAAAACAGGCTTTAAAGAAATACAGTAAATAGATTGAAATTGCTGAATTTAATGTAATAAGTAAAAATAGTAACTGTAGTTGAAGTTAATACCATTAGTGCAGGCTCCGACCAAACACTAACCTATCCACGGGCATCCCACCCGGACCATGTTTTTCAAAAGATCTCGTATGGATTCCAACCATCCACACACTTCCAACCACTCATGGATTCCATCCATCCACAAGCTTTCAATCTCTCATGGATTCCATCCATCCATAAGGTTTTCGAAAACCATTTTTGAAAAACAAAGTCTAATCCGTGAAAAACTTTTACTCAGCTTGCCCATGACCGTGGGCACGGCTATCCAGGATAGATTATATACTCTGCAGAGGTTGTACAGCTTTACCCATAAGACATGATCATCCCATATTGCCACCAGATAAAAATAGTTCCTTTGGTGTGCGGCGAGGAGATCATGACAAGGCCTTTACAATGCAAAGCCTTCAACCTAGCCAAGCCAACTCTAAGGTTTCACCCCAGTAAGGAATCCACCAGACCAGGACCCCCTCTTGAGCCAAGTGACACTTCTTATGGCCTACGCCACGCTCACTTTCAACCTACGATGAGACTCAGGTTGGGACTCACAAATTAATCAGCCAGGACTGTCTCATACCAGCCTTGTGGTAGTATGATAGGGCTTTGCAATAGTAGCTCACAGACCGATCCTTAATTGACTTAGGCTCAAACACATACCCCCTGTGCCCGACAATCAACACTATGTCACCGAACAATAATGCATGCCTGCACCCACCACCTAACCATTAGCCTAAGTCTAAACCAGGTTTTATATTTTATTTCAAAATATTTCATAATCCTTCTTGACTCACCGAAGTCCAGAATACATTTGAAAAGCTTATGATTGTATGTGAAAAGGTTATCCCAAAACAAAGATCACGTCTAAGCAGGTCTAAGCATTTCATATAAGACTCTTTAGCCAATACTAGTATACTAACTAGAATTTTATTCTAGGGTGACAAGGTATCGAGAAATTCAATGTTAATGGAGGAATTAACTAGTAGGCAATAACTAAATTTAAAATTGAATTGAAATACATTGGATAAAAATATGCATGCAAAATAATTTAAAACAACATAATTTTATTTCACAAACTGGGATCAACATGATCAAGGAGTGTGACTTGCCTTACTCTTCAGTTGGGTGCAAATTGTCGTCAAAGAATTCTTCTGAATCATTGAAGTCTACACATGAAAATAATCCACTAAATTCAAATAAATTCCAAATAAATAAAATGAAGGCATAAATGGATAGATTGAAATTTTTTGTGAATTCAGGAATTTGAACGGGTTCAATCGGAGCTAGGAGAAGGAGAATGGCCTCTCGGAAGTTTAAAATCAGAGAAAACGAATAATTTGGATTTTCTGGAGTTAATTTTCTAAAGAAAATTGGAATTATGACATCAGTGGGGAATTTCTTTTTTGGCCAAATTATTTTTCTACTGGAAAATTGGATTTATGACATCAGCATGACATCAGCCCTGTTGACTGAGACTGACCAGTGGGCCCGGCTCACGTGGACCAAGTCCATGGACCACAGGAATGGCTGAGGTGGCAGGGACGGTGATATGGTGCTGACATGGCAGGTGATTGGGAAAATTTGCTAACGTGGCTGCCCCATGGGTCAGGGGGTCTCAGGTGCTGACGTGGCTCGCTGGCGGGACCACTTGTTGAAGCCCAGTCCCACGACTGTGAGTACCTGGTACTCGTTACAACTATACAGTCAAACTTACAACTACGCAGTTGAGCTTACGACCACGCAGTTGAGCTTACGACCACGCAGTCGAACTTATGACTATGAAGTCATTTACGACCACATAGACGGGCTTACGACTATGAAGTCCTTTATGACCACATAGACGAACTTACGACTATGAAGTCGTTTATGACCACATAGACGAGCTTACGACTATGAAGTCATTTATGACCACACAAACGAGCTTACAACTATGAAGTCGTTTATGACCACTCAGAGCTACGACGAGTATCTTGTCGCAACTGGCAGTCGTAAGTCGTATACGACTATAGTGTCAGAGGCACTCCTCGACTAGCAAGTTTAGTCCAACTAGTAAGTCGTAAACGCTCGATGACTTATGAGAAATCACACGATAGAGATGGAGAGGGCGCTTGGGACTTGAGGGTCGTCGGTGAATGGCGGCACAGCGGCGGCCGGCGTGGGGCGCAACAGAGAGGGAAGACTAAAGGGAGTGTAATGGTGCATGCGGATTTTACCGAGGATGGCCGGAGAGTGGTCAGCGACAAGGAGGCGGTGATGGCGCTCGGGTCACTGGTGCAGCGGCACTTCGGCGGTGTCTTGGCTTGACAGAAAGGTGGAGGAGGTGCGTACGGTCCCGACAAAGGTGAAGACGGCGGCGGCATGGCTCGAGGCAGCCCGGCCTAGGCAGTCGGAATCCCTCGCTGGAGTTGGTGGCGGCGCTCAGAGAGAGGAAGCACGGCGCAGGGGTGATGGAGAACCCGAGAGAGGGAGTGGAGGTGGGGACGGGGTTGAGTGAGGGGTGGCGGTGCTCGGGAGGGGTTTAAATAGGGTCGGGGAGGGGCCGACGTGGTGGGATTTCTCGCTAGAGAAATCAGGGAGGTGGCGGTGGTTGCGGGTGGATGAGGCTGAGTGGGGGAGGTGGGCAACGGGGCGCGGGAAGTGCGGCGCACGACGGGAGAAATGGGGCGGCACACTCATGGGGAGGGGACGTGGCTGGGAAGGGCAAGCAGCCAACGGCCTGGCAGCGATGTTCGTGCGGGGTAGATAGAGGGAGGTTGGGGATAACAGGTGGGGCCGGGGTGTCAGTGAGACCGAGAGAGGGGAGGGGAAATGGTGGGGATTTCGGGTCGGCGCACAGCAGGAAGATCTGGGCCGACCACTTGTCGGCCGAGGGGAAAGGCGGGATCAGGTGGGTGGGGACGTGGGTAGATCCGGGCCGTCCACACGTCGCTCGGAGGGAAGCTGGGATTTTATTTTCTTTTTTATTTTGGATTTTTAGAAAAGCTGAGAAAATTCAAAAAGGCTCAGAAAAATACCAAATAAATTCTAAAAATTTCAGAAAAATTCAAAAAAATTCTTGGAGATGTTTTGGACTTAGATAAAATGTTTCCAAATAAGTTGGTATTATATTTTTATACTTGAAATACTTTTAAATTTCAAAATAGATTTTAAACTCCAGAAAAACCAGATAAAAGCCAAACAAATCCAAATAATTAATTTGAAATACGATTTTATATAAAATCAAAATATCATTTTGTTTAATAATATTTTTATGTTTTAACCTAAATTACTTTTTCAACTCCAGCATTTTTAAAAGCAAAAAAATCAGGGCAAATCAAAAATAAAATTTAGACAGCCAAAACCCTTATTTTTATTTTAAATTATTTTTACTATTATTATATTTTATAAAAACCTGGGCTATTACACGGAGCGACTAGGTACTCAATAGTCGGTGAGCGATAGTCGTGGGTGTTGCGATCAGTTGTCGGAGTTTACTGTGATCGCTTCTCTGTAGTTTGTTCTCAGTGTGGTCGTGCTGAGTGGTCGAAAGAATGTTTTTTTGAAAGTGATGGTTTTTAGTGGTCATAATATGTAGTTTGAGACTGTTTTCTGGATAGCAATGAAGAGATTGGTCGCGGATGGTTTTGTTCTTGTCTCTAGTTGGACAAGGATGTTGTGAGTTGTTGTGTTAATGATGGTCAAGCTAGGAAGAGCTTGTGCCGGGAAAAATGTTTCTTTGTTCTTTGCATGTGCAAGAGAGCGTGCAGACGATCACAGTTGGTGACAAGGATGACCGGGACTAGGATAGGGAGATCTGAAGTTCAGACGGTTGAGGATGTCATGCGAGGTGGTCGGGCTAATGTTGGAGCACATGGATATTAAGGATTGTGAAGCGAGACGGAGCCACAGGAGGGGATATCCTGGAGGCTTCGTCGTGTGTTGAGCCGAGAGTGTTACGAATAGAGTCCGTGGGCTGGAAGAGGAAGAGTTTAATAAAACCCATGTTAGAAAAGGGTTTCAGGTCCCTTAATTTAAGGAAGAGATTAGGTGCTGTGTTCATGTTTGAATTGGACATGATTGGGACGTTAGTCCATAAAAGCAGGAAGAGGCTTGGGCTAACGCAACCAGTTTTTAGGGCTTTCATCGAGGAAGTTTTTAGGTGTACCGTAAGGGCGCTTTGTAGCCAAAACTTGTTACAGAAATAATCGATCAGATCTATCCCAAAAGAAGTTGATTGGCAGCATGTTTTTCTAAGCATCACTTTTCTTGTGTCTTCGGTGGTGTGCTAACAGACCTCGCTCAAGTGCGATACGAGCAAGCAGTTTTCTTCAGCTGGTACTCGTTCAAGCGAAAGCATTCGAGCGGTCGAAGGTTTCTGAGCAGTTGAAGTCTGTGAGCGAGTTCAACCACATAAAAAGGTGATCGTAGTGAAGCAATCAAATGTGCGATACGGCTAGCACATCCGTTAATTTAGATTTGTTATCTACTGCTTGAAGTTTTGATTTCAGGTTTTTGTTGTCGACCACGTAGAGATTGGATGAAGTGGAAAAATGGAGGCAATCATTCAGCCCCCCTCTAATCGTGCCATATGATCCTATAGGTGTCACGACGACGACAATGGTAAGTGAGAGGGAATGAAGGTTGTGACGGCTACGATGGTTGTGAAGTATTCTGAAGAAGACCCATGTGCTGCGTCAAAGCTGCCAACTGAGAATTGGTTTCAAACTGAGAATCTCAAATGTCAGAAAGAGTCTGATTGATTTGAGTCAAAGCAATGAGAATGGGGTCTTGCTCTTATGGTTGCTCTTCTTGAGGTTGAGCGATGGTTGGCATGGGAGGACCTTCACAAGGCTTGTGAATAGAAGGTTGAGCCCCTTGATACTCAGTTGTCCTCATATGAGTGCCATGATATAAGGAGCATAGTATATGCACTTCACTCAATCATTCTTGGAGGAGACTATCTCTCTTATGATCAAATCCACTACATCAAATTTGTGTCCTTGCATGATATAGTCAATGATGTTCCATGCATACCCTCAAATTGCTGCAAAGTTTCGAGGCCGGCGTGGAGGGAGGAAGAAATTAGCAGGCGCAGGAGCATGAGGGGTTCGCGGGGATGCTTACCGGATGCCTGGCTGAGCCGGAGAGGTAACCCGGTGATCTGGCGGCGATGGCCCACGGTGGTGCGGGGAGGCTTACATTGCCGGTGGGCTGCAACGTAGGGGAGAGCGGGGCGGCGCTTGGGAGAGCTTCACAGCGGCTGGGAGATGCTCCCGTTCCAAGGAATCGAGGGGAGAGGAACCGGAGAGGAGGCAGCAGTGGGATTGGCGGCGGTGGCCTGCGCACAGGCGGAAGCGGGAGAGGGAGCAGGGGAAAGAGGAGGGCAACGCGGGGGAGAAATGGGGGGTGGCGGACGCTCCTTATAGCATGGGAGAGGGGAGGCGCCGGTGGTGGGTTCACGGGTGGGACTGGGCGGCGGGGAAGGTCCGCCGGGTAAAGACCGGTGCGAGGCTCGACGCGGCGTAGGGGTTGGCCAAGGTGAAGTGATGGGGCAACGCGCACTGGCAGTGGGGCAGGAGCGGCGCAGGGGGGTGGCGATGAGACGGGGCATGAACGCGGTACTTGAGTGGGCTGCGAAGTCAGGGGGAAAAGCGGGGCACACGCAGAGAAAAGGGGAGAAAGGAGAAGAACAGGAGGGAGGAGAGGCGCGGGGAGAGAGAGAAGGAGTGCGGGCGGGGCGCGGGCCCGTGTGGCAGAGGGATGGGGCGGAGGAATGGGCTGGGCCGGCCGTGCGGGGGAAAGAAGCGGGGAGAGGGGGGTTGGGCTGGGCCATTCGGCCGGCCTAACCTCTCCTTTCTCTTTTTTTATTTGCTTATTTATTGTATATGTTTATATATTTTTTCCTTTATCTCTATTTTTGTATATTTACATTTGTATATCTCCAATTCTTTCTCATGAGACTGCTTGCCATTGCACTAGGCATGAACTCAGGGGAGTTTTGGTTGACCAAGATCATTTCCTTAAGCTTTTCGCTTGGAATGGTCGCATAAGACTTGAGATCTAGCACATGACTAAATAAAATCTGGTTGGCAACAATCAGGAGATTTCAAAAGAAAAAAAATATGTCAATTGTGCTAAATTTGCTTAATTACACAAAAGGCCAAGTACTAGAACTAATGATTCATTCTTGAACTTGTAGCACTCTAAACTTGCTCAATTCTAGCTTCTTGGTTCCACTTAGACTATTGACATGGCTTGCATCATCCTTGGATACCTTTAGCTAGACTAGGATCATGTATGACTTGATATGCTAAGCAATTCCTCTAAATTTCAGATTGTCACTCTTTAGCTTAGCTTGATTATACATGTCTTGTCATGATCTTGATAGCATCTTATGAGTTGTGGCTTGGTGTAATACTCATATGGTCAAATTGGATAATCTTCATGGCTCTAAATGCTTAGAATAAACAAACTTTAGCCATTTCATCCAATATCATGTCATATTCTCTCTTTTGCATCCTTGATGTGTTTATTGCCAAAATGGGGAGAATAGTGGTAGAAAAAGCCATTTTGGGAGCTTTGAGGAAAACTTGCTCTTTCTTTTGCTCCTTGTGTCAACATGGTCATTAGCTTCATTTTTCTTCCTTTGGACCATGTTTGACTTTCTTAACAAACTCAACTTTGTGCTTTTTCGGTGTTTGTCAATATACTCATCAAGGGGGAGATTGAGAGACCATGTGGTGGTGACTACATGATTATGATGAGTAATTGACGAGTTTGTTGCAAAGATTGAGTTTGGGTTGAGTGATTTGTGCCAGGTAGGCATTTGGCTCAGTCGGGCTGGTTAGACGGTCTTATTGCATATTCGTCTTCCCGATTGGTCGTTTGGGCATTTTTATGCTTGAGTATGGTTCACTAGTGCTATTTATGCCTTCATGTGTCGAGCGGTGCTATTTGATGTGTTTCTTGTTTGTGTTGGCTGCAGGATGTCGAGGCGGAGTCGTGGCGTGACACGAGGTGACCGGACTAGGCGCAGAGGTCAGAACGGTCGGGATGTGTCAAAGACGGCGGAGACTCGAGGTAGCTGCGAGGCTTGCAAGGCAAGGAATGAGGAAGCTTCCCGGAAGGTGCAGGAGGCGCGTTTTGGGGAATACGCAAAGCTGCACTAAAGGAAGCGGATTATGGATAAAGCATTCGAGTTGTTGTAGCTTAATGGGCAAAGCAAATTTCAAACCCATTAGTGAGAGACTATAAAAGGAGGGTGTCTCCTTGCATGGTCTTCATGGCTTTGGGAAAGGGTTAAGGCCTTTGCTTTGAGGCTTTAGTTGTTGAGAGTGGTTGTGGGAGGCAGAGTGTTGTTGGGTTCTTGTCCCTTCGTTGTTTTCCTCTGTGTATGACCATGTGAGTTCTTGATGTTCATGTGTTCTTGAGTCTTGGAGAGGGATAGGAGAGGGTTTGAGCCACCATGTAATCATTCTTGTTCTAAGGTCCATGCGTATGGGGACTCTCTGTATTCCTTGTTTTTCATGAATGAAATCACTAAAGTTTATCTCTCTGCCTTCTGTGTTCTTCGTTACTCTCTGTGAGATTTTTGAGTTTTTGCGATTTGAGTGATTTCGTGCTGAGAAGGGCCAAAATGGGTTGCTATATGTCGGGATGATGCCTCAAGATCATTTGATCAGTTAAAATCCCAAGAACCCATTCTTGATTCCAGATTTTGGCTTTTGGCTTCCTCTGTTCTTCATTTCTTCTCCTAGGGTTTTGGTGCAAATCTTGTTTCCTTATTTGAGTTGGCTTGAAACTTGGCATGCAAAGTCCAGAGGCTATTCTCTAGCTATTCTCCAAGTTTCATGCTCAAAGGATCTGAGATGGAGTGGCAATTAGAGTTTTTGGGCTGCCTTCTGTATTTTTCAGGTTTTTGTCCCAAATCTAAATTCCTTGGTCCTTGATTGGAATCTTTGGTTTCCAAGGGTTCCCAAGGTATTTGGAACAAGTTCTTGTCCCTGTAGTCTGAGGAGAGTAACTCCTTTTCTCAAACTTCCTTGAAATCTCAAGTTTTGTGTTTTTCTGAATTTTCTATCGGCATGTTCTGCTGTCTGCTCCCGAGAAGCGGTCAGACCGGCCCGTGGTTGGTGGTCAGACCGGCCGGCGGTTGGTGAGAGCGGTCTGACCGCCCGGTCCATTGCGGTCAGACCGCCCCAGCTGCATTTTGCTGCTAGCTCTTCTTGATCTTTTTGCCTAAGTTTCTAGTGAGGCCTTCTCTCTCTTTTTTTCTCATATGGTTCTCCAGAGAGCTTGCTTTCTTTCGTTTCATAGTCTCTAATTGCTATCGGAGTGAAACGTGTTGAGAACACCTTGTGGGTTTTCTTGTTTTTTAAAGGGTCGATATTCACCCTCCCTCTGTCTCCATTTCGGTCCAACACAAAAAAACCTCCACGTGGGTTTTCTAATAGAGATAGTACGATCCATGAAAAAATAGTGACTTACCTGAAAACCAATTATGATCCGATGCCATCGCAATCTGCTCCGATACCACTTGTAGGACCATCAATGATAATCAGAGAGGGTTGAATGATTGCAGTACACAACGAAATCTCTTTTTTTAAAAATAATCTACTATGTTCTGAATTTCTCAACCTGCAAACCCAACAAGAACACAAAAGTGAAAGACAGCAAAAGATAATCATAATAATAATCTTCAATCATTTGATCATAGAGAAACCGAGACATAAGAAGATGATGCGCAGATAGAGAAATTTCGACGGCACTAGCCGAGAGAAAACCATATTCAAGAGACTCTAATCACGTAGCATCCAACCTCCTAATTACCTCCCTCCTAATCATGTCTAATCACAAGTAGAAAATATAGCAGCCTTAATCAAAGCTCTCGCCAGATCATGCATGCTGCACCTACCTCCTGTACCTCCATACAGCCCCTAACGCAACTTCTATATAGCCACATGTCCCGTACACATGCAGCCCTCATGTCGAATAATGACTACACTTCTGATTAACCCTAATACAACTCGTTTAACTGGATCTTTTTATCTCAACCACGCTTTTTATCCCACTACTTTTCAAGGGATTCGAAATCCTTCCAAACACGAATTTTCCAAAAATCCAACTTTTCAACTCGTCACATGTCGAAGCCTCTGGGACTATACCTCTCGTAGCTTCTCCACGCACCATCCACTACGTGTTGTAGCCTCTAGGCCGCACTTCCGTTGCTCCAACACGTAGCATCTGTCTCTGATCTCCTTGTGCCCCAAGCATGAGCCTAACCATCTCATGACATCTTTGATCGTCTGAACCTCGGATCTGCCATCCTAGTCTCGGTCCACCTCGTCACCGATCATGATCGCCTCTATGCTCAATCTACACTTCAAATACCAAAGAATATTTTTCGGCACAAGTTTATCCCAACTTGATCAACATATGTCCACACACCTCAAGTAAAAGTAAGTAATATCATCAATTATTCATCATAAATTAACCATTGTTAATTATTCATCATAAAAATATTTTAGACCACAACTTTAGTTAGATTGGTTACGTGCTCCATTGGTTAATGCCTTGACGGTTCGAGGATTTCTGATCTGCAATGAAGCTGCATGGTGTCACTAAATGAATGGCTTAGACTGAAAGGCTAAAGGCATAGAGGGAGGGATAATGCTTACATAAAGATCAGGAGTTACGAGAATAGGTGAAAGGTGCTCATGGGTTAACTAATCTTTCGAAGTAACTTGGGTCATGAAAATTTTTCAGCAGAGGATGTCAAGCTGAAATCGCTCAGGATGAGTTGTTGGGTTGCCATTCCGGGGCACGAGCTTGACACAATCGCTGATACTTCCTTGATGTCCATAATTAAACATTTTGAGCCGCCACAGCACCGGCGTCTGGAGGCTACTTTGCCTATCTGGTGCGTAGCCACCTATTTTTTCTCTCCTTTGGTTCAATGGCAATAAATAATGGATTGATTCCTGAAACTTTTCTGCAGGTGTGTCCTTCAGTCAAGTTTATTGAAATTTGGATTTTATTTTATTTTTGGGTTGCTGCTTTTGTCCTGCTTTCAGAGTGCTATTCAAAAAAATTGCTTGATTTCACGGCGAGCTAACCACAAACAACGCTAACCATGCCCAATCATAGCAGCTTGCACTTAGCTGCGATGGAAATCGAGGATTTATAATTCTGGGTAAAAAGATGGCATCGTTGGTATATGATCAGAAGCAAAGGATACGTGAGGAAGATAATTACTACTACCCTGTGTTTGAACTTGAGAAGTGATTAAATTGTGCATCTAAACTTTGCATGACATGCTGAAATTACAGAAGTTTCGATTAGACCATGTTTTGATCAATATGTAGGAACTAGCATATTCTCAGCCTTATTATTATACCATTGTACAATAGCTTAGAAGGAGCTGTTGAAGAGGGAAATCATCTGTCATGAAAATGCCATTAATGGGTCCATCTGGGCTCGCCATTGGAAGAATATCCATGTATCTATACTCGAGCTAAGATGTGTAGTTTTTTTTATAGTTCTGATATTAAAGTTATAGGTTTACAAAATTTACTTAGAAAAAAGAAGATATACGGT
The DNA here is from genome assembly GCA_036346575.1 of Dendrocalamus sinicus. Lineage (NCBI taxonomy): Eukaryota > Viridiplantae > Streptophyta > Magnoliopsida > Poales > Poaceae > Dendrocalamus > Dendrocalamus sinicus. The sequence continues at coordinate 28,597,377 of CM070645.1, forward strand.
AACACTAAGAAATTACACCAACGGACACACCTACCAATTGTAGGGTTTTTATTCGGTTACATTGGCGTGCAGGAAGATGAATAAGCTCAATCATTGCCAAAACCATTTTTTCTCGCATTATGTTTTTTGGCACGACCTGGCTTCGAAGCACATTGTGGGAATTATCCATATAGTCTTGTTTGAATTTAGTCACACTATCACAACTACACAAAACCATATTACAGACGGTTCAGAAACATCATCACAGACGGTTTTATGAGCCATCTGAATTTATGGGTCAGAAACGTCATCACAGATGTCATCACACTTTCTTCCTTTCAGTTATTTGTGTAATAACTTTTCGGATTTTTAAGCTTATGTGTGCCATCTTTTTTATTACCTTTGTGCGCTCTGATTGTCAAATTCTTTTTATTGAGAAGGTGCTCATCTCCCGATTTTCATATGATTTCTTAATGTGAAGGAGATGCGAGTCATGTAGATGTTTTGATTGTGACCTTGATGGGTATACATTGTTACATGACTAACAATACGGACAAAAAAAGATCTTGTTTGTAGTAATTTTCAACTTTAGAATGTCTGCCTGTTAATTGAAATTATTTATTCAATACATCTTTACAAAAATACAAATACGGTATCTATATTATATGAGAAAGGGTAATATTAAAAGTTATTTCTATTTTCATTCTTATTTTCTTAGCGACGTGCATTGACTTAGTAGTTGCCTACTAAGGCCCTGTGTGTTTAGATTAATGCTTTTTAGCTTATAGCTTAAATCTAACATTTTCGCTTAAGGAGCTTAAAAGCAGTCCACTTTTAAGCTCAATAATTCCGAAGCTCGTCATAGCCTCATGAGATTGACCAACAATGATACGAATCACTCAAAGAAAAATAAGTCGAATCACAACAATAATAGGTAGAACATACAACAATCAGGGGTAATTCAATCCATGACCATAAACTTGGTAATCACAGTTCAATTCAGAACAAGAAAAAAGTATGTAAAATAACCGTCTTCGCTAGTCACCACTGTGCAGTGGTGTCTCCACTACTACTGAGCCACCATCGGTATGCACTTTTGATTTTTGAAAATACTTTTTCCAAAGAAATTCCAATAAAAACTAAGGGAAAACAAATGTATGCAAAAGTTTTTAAATTGCCTTATTTTCATATTTCTTGGAATTTCATGATGTTACACGGGAGAGGCAAAAGTTTTTAAATTACCCTCACGATGCCTTCACCAAGGCCGCCGTCCCGTCGCCGCTCATGCAGCGCAGCTCATACTCCGTGAAGATATCAGTCGTCTGCACGGCCATCACCAACCTCATCAAGTGAAGATAGTTGTAAAGAAAATATCTACAGGATAGCAGCAGATACATTGCTTGCAAACAAACCACCTTTTGTAACAACATATCCCCAAGATTTCAAATTTTTGTCTCCTCTCCCCAGTGCTGCACAAGATACACAACAATTTTATCATCTCATCGGAAAGCCTCAAGAGAGCCTATTTCAGATTAGGATTATTTCCACACTTCCACTTCCACGTCAAGCAAGGAAACAAAAAGTATTCACCTTTCGAAGAAAGGAGCCAATTTTCAGCATACAGGCACCAGAAAAGCCTCTCAAAAAAGAAAAAAGAAAGATCAGCGCCTATAAAATGTACGCAGTCCGTTGTTGAAATAGCTAACTTGTACATCAAGTAGACGCGCGTGTAGCTATACATATGAACTAATCAGGTCTCCTCTATACATAGAAAGTGATTTAGTGCCTCTCCTGTATACATAGAAAGTAATCACCGGCATTAGTGCATTGTAATCTCGCTTGTTAATGTCTCCGATCCTGTAATTACGATTGTATGCATATAAAATAGAAGCTAGAGGCCACGGAAATTGTGTGCCGAACCAATCTCTTTCTTCCTCGTTCAGTCAGTGCCAACCTCAATTCTGTCCCAACAAAGATAGAACCCACCACGAGTAAATCACATGCACCCTCCCGGAACACAAGTTACAAAACCAACAACATCGATATGATGCCGTCTACGGCTCGCCTTCTCGCCGCAGCGTCCCTTGCCGCCGTCCTCGCGGCGCTCACGAGCGGCGTCGACGCGACGGTGGTGACTACGTGCAAGGCCGCGGCCGACAGCGACGGGCGCGTGGACTACAAATTCTGCGTGTCGGAGCTGAGCTCGCACCACTTAAGCCCCGACGCGGACACATGGGGCCTGGCCAAGGTGGCGGCCGAAGTCGGCATCAATAACGCCGACGACGCGATCTACCACATCAAGGACCTGCTTTCCAAGCCGGGCACGGACGCCAGGGCGCGGGCGCCGCTCGGGCGGTGCCAGGACCTGTACGACAGCATGGGGTTCGCGTTCGCCGAAGCGCACGACGACATCAACAACCGCGACTACGCGGCGGGAAGGAGAAGGCGGGGAGGCAATCTCTCTGCGCACCAGTGCGACGATGCCTTCGCCAAGGCCGCCGTCCCGTCGCCGCTCACGCAGCACAGCTCGTACTCCGTGAAGATATCGATCATCTGCACGGCCATCACCAACCTCATCAAGTGAAGAGCATCCAAGTCGCCCTCACTGCCGAGCTGAGAGCTCTTCAAGTTTGCAGCGATTGATTACTTGGAAATAATTAATCGTATTTCAAGAATTACTTGGAAACAATAAAAGCGTGTAAATTCCTTTAATTCGAGGTTTAATTACTTGCTTAATGGTTCGCGTGCTTTTTCGATTATGTTGTTGCTTTTCATTTTCTTGCCTTTGTATTGCGATACCCTTTTGTGTACTAGTAATAGCTATTAAATTAAAAATTAATTGCATAGGTCATTACCCTGCCCATCCAATGCTAGATCCGATAAGCATGTACCATCAATCAATTTGACAAACTAGCTGGTTTTCCTACCTCAACGACGGCATCGTCAGGTTCAAGCTCGCGGCCCTCCCTGAGAAGGACGAGATTACCTCATCGATCAGACAAGGACAATGGTCAGTGTCTGGGTGCTACACGATTACGTCAACGGGCATGGGTGCGCAGGTGCCGGATTTTTCTGCCGGAGGCTGAAATCGTCGCTAACGATGGCTATGATCCATTGGGAGAAGCAATAGTGTACATCGTGTCCCAAGAACTAGATGTGCTGGTGCGGTGCCCGTATATCCTGCCCTAATCTGACGCTAGTGGTGCTGTGCTGCAACATCACCGGCACCCCACATATGCTTCAAGAAAGCTTTGTTCTGCAAGCGTTTCTTTCGGAGCAGGGGAATGATTGGGAGCCGCCCTTCTTCCTACTGCAGTAACCATTGTGTGACTTGGGGGGTTCCCTATCCAGTAACCTTGTTTGCGCTCCTGTGGGTTAGTGGCGGACTAAAGAATTTCAGAATGGGTATTCAAAGTTGTAAAAATATTGTTCAAATAGAAAACATAAATGTTCACATTAGTGAAAATTAATGTGCAAAAAATTTAAAAAATCATGAGTGATGACGAAGAATACCTCTGTTAAGTCACCACATCTTTCACAGGTCCACGTTCAAGTCCATAACAATTACTCCATGTATTCACTGAGTTCTAAATCATGAAATCAGAACCAACATTAGAATACGATAATGCATTCAATACATCAAACATGATGGGTATAAAATATAAATGTGTTAGAATGATCTCAGGGCATTTGGCCCAACGGCCAAATGACCCCTCTCCCTTTGATCGCGCCCTGATCGGGGGCACCCAGCCCAATAGGCTGGTGGGCCCCTGTCGCCAGCGCCATATAAAACAGAGGTGGGGGCCTGGGCGGCACGCACGACGAGGTTCACCGTGCCACCACAAACCCCACCGACAAAACCCTAGATCCGATCTAAGAGGGGGCGCTCCAGCGACGGGAAGCACCACCGCCAGATCGCCGCCGCTAGGGAGACCACCGCCGCCCGGGACACGCCGCCGCCGAGGAGCCCCGCACCTCTTCCCCGACCGTCGCTGCCCGTGCGCAGACTTCACCGAGCGTACCCGCGATGGCCAACCCCTCCTCCTCCACGTCGGACGGTTAGCTCTCTCTCTCTCAGTATTACCTCAAGAACCCGAACCCGTAAAAGAAACCCCGCTAGATCTAACCTAGGAGATCCTAAAAGCTATCCTAACAATGGTATCAGAGCACCTAGGCGTAGATTTAGATGGGGAAAAGAAAAGAGAAGAACCCCCCTAACCCTAGAACAACGACCGCCGTCAGTTGACCGACGTGCGGAAAAGAAAGAAAGAACAGAGAAGGGGAAACCCTAGATCTGAAAAGAACCGACTCACCTGGCCGTCTTCGCCGGGCCGTCGTCGTCGCTGGCGTGCGGGAGATCGGCCGAGCCGTGGGCTCGCCGGCGCTCCACGTGCGGCCACCGTCGACGCGCGGGACAGGGCGCCAACACAAAGCCGCTCGACGGCGGCGCGCTCCCTCTCAGGGGAGCGCGCACACCGGCGAGAGGGCCCGCGGTGGCACCGTCTTCTTCTTCTCCGGCGGCGTGGACGTAGTCGTCGCCGCCGCTGAGTTCGCTCGGGCGCGAGAGGAGAGGGAGAGGAGAGAATGGTTAGGGTTAGGGTTTTCCGCCGCGCGAGCGCGGTTTTGATCGGGCGAGATCGCCGCGCAGCCGTCGGATGCGATCGGACGACTGAGATCGCTCCGAGCGCGCACGGGCTGGCTTTCGGCCCAGGCAGGCGAGAGAATTCACGGCCCAGGTGTAACATCCCAAATAGGGAGTTAGTGTAATTTCAAAATCTTAAAATCTTTTAATCGTTTCTTTGTGGCTTCTCAAAAAGTTTTTGGCAAAGTTTAAATGTCTCGATTTGATGTCTTGCCAAAGTGCCCGATTAATAAAAATCGAACTGAGAAAATCCAAACTTACTTGGAAATCTTAAGTTCGAATTTAAATTAAAAATCTGGGCATTCAAAGCCAAGAATCGGAATTGAAAATAATATAAAATCCTTCCATCCAATTTTCGTATCCGAAATTCAAATTGAAAAGTAAGATGTATTTCTCCAAAACTCGATAATCTCAAAATTAAATTGTTGCACCTAAAATATGAACCAAGTTTTTAAATTCAAAATCTACTTACAAATCCAAGGGTTAAAATCCCAAAATTTCAGAACTTCTTAAAATAACTAAAGTCTATTTTGGGCCCACCCATTTTCCTCTCGGCCCAAACACCTTTTTTCCCCGCCTAAATTTTTTTCTCCCGGTTGGACCGGCTGCCTCCTCCTTTTCAGCCATTGGCCCAGCGCCTTCTTCCTCCCCATTTCTTCCTTCCTTGCTCCTTCGTTCTCCCGCTGTTCATGGCGTCGCCGCCCGCCCGCGCCGCTCCTCCCGCCACCACCCAGCCCATGCTCGCTCCCGAGTTCGCCGCCCGCCCGGATTCGCCCCCGGTTGCCCGCTGCCCCATGCCGCCGTCACGCACAGCCATACCTGTGGTACTCGCCATGCCGTCGCCCATGCCGCAGCACCGCGCCATGCCGGCGGTACTCATCGCCATACCCGACGCTGTTCAGCTTGCGCTGTCTTCCCGGCTATAAAAGAAGCTCTCGGTTTGCCTCCTCTTCCTCCCCATTTGAGCTCGCTCGAGCCGCCGGAGTCGCGTCAATTCCGCCGCCTCGCCATCCCTTCCACGAGCCAACCGCGCCGCAAAGACGCCCCCGTAGTCCACAGCCTCCCACGCTAGGAATTGGGAATTCCGCCGAGCAAGCTGCGCACACGTCTTCTCCGCCTCGCCGGCCACCACCACTTCGCGCCGCTTCCCAGGTCGACCGGACCGATTCCGCGAGGAGGGAGCATCTCCTCGGCACCCTGCGGCTTCCCCAACCGACGGCCGACCCTCTCCCCCACCGGCGCGACCCCTCCACGGTGGCCTCTCCGCGCCGCCACTCGTGCTCGCCGCCAGCCCGCTCCAGCCTCTCTCCGATCAAACCAACCACTCAGGTAAGTTCCAGGTACTTTACTACTGCTCATGCGCGCCTCACCTGTCCCTCTCCCTTCCCGGCCGCCGGCGCCCCGTCTCCCCTCATCGCCGGCCACCAAACGCCACCGCCAGCTAGCCTCGTCGCCACCACGGCCGAAGCGACCACCTTCTCGAGCTTCCTCATCGCCGGGGAAACCCATTTCGCCAGTCACCACCTCCTCCCCGGCCGCTCCTCACCGGCGTCACCGCCGCCCAGCCCCGGTGCCTCCCTCCTCTGTTTCAGCCCCCTGCTCTGCTCTCTCTACCGACCCGGCTCCTTATTCCCTCCATCTCACTCTGTATGACATGTGGGCCCAGCAAGAAAGTGGACTAGCTCACGTATATCACTGGCATCCCAATCTTAGAGCATGAGTTGTAACTAAAAATGGGGACCAGAATCTAATGGTGAGACTAAACTAAAAGGATTATGAAAGTAAGGTAACAATTTAACTCTAGTTGATTACATGCAAATAGAAAGTAATGAACTAATCTTCATAGGATCAATAAAGCAAGATTATGTCATGAATATCCCCCATATGACACGTAATCGATATGGATTCAATGGATATTGATGTTAAGAATCAAATATGAGAAAATAATTAAGATACCATCTTTTACAAATCGAGGTGCTAGAAGCTATACTCTAGAAACTCAAATACTAACTTTAATCATACCTCGAGGGATTGAGATGCTATTTTTCATCCGCCGATCTAAATCCAATTATGCAAACCAAGTAAATCGATTTAACAAGATTTTGCCACATAAAATATTGACCATAAATTGCTCATCTCTAAAATCATGTCATCTCCCTTATTAGTGCTTAAAATAATCATTGGCAAGCCACATAAAATATCAAGTGTGGTTTACTCGTCTCTAAAATCATGGAAGATATCTTTTCACAAAGTACTTAAAATATTTGTGGTAAAGACTTTAACATTCCTCTTAAAAATGCTAAGATTTAAAATAATAGATGTTTGCGGTTGGGAGTCCATGAACAGGAAAAGAGTAATAACTAATCTTTGTCTTGTGCTTAAATCTCCGATCACTATCTCGAGATTTAAACTTAATGATTGAATATAATTAATAATAAAAGAAATAGTCTTATCAAGGAGGTCCTTACTAAAATCATAAACTCCCCTTTCGAATAACTCGCCACCGTTGGCCATTTCTAATAAGTTTGTTAATCAAGTAGAATAATTAACTATGCTCATATTGACGACTGGATTAAAATGGCCAACCCCATCTTCTACCTAAATTGCTAACCTAATGATTTATTAGGTTGGCTCGCAATCCCAGATAAGTTTTGCCACATAAAATATCAAAGTTGCACCGCCTATTTAATTATACTCACCTTACGTATCCGTGTCCTACAACCTTAAAATCATGATTCTCTTTACTACCATTGATACCCTCTTCTACCTGTCCATAAGTCCTGCCTGACTCATGGAGCTTCCTTGATAAATAGGAATCAATAAAAAGAAAGTCATCAATTAAAAAGGTCAGGCCTCGCCTTTCCCCAATCGGCTATGTTTGGCCACTTCCTTCCCTAAAGCAGATAATTCCTGTAAATACCCATTCACCTCCGATCCCTCTTTATCCTAAAATTTTCCCTCACGGTAAAGCTATTCTGCCACCTCATTCCTTCGCCCAATTCATCTACCGCTGTGCTTACGGCGCACTAACCCGAATCATCCTTCTATTCTCAAATCGTAATAAATGTATAATTTAAATTAACTTGGGCATTTAAAGTGTTTGGATTTATTTGGTCTTTCTTTACTTTGCCGCGTATTAGAATCTGAAGACTCGATGAGGCGACGGATTCGAACAAGATCAAGACTCGGGTAAAGCGACGGATAGGAAATTAAGATCGCTGATGAAAGCGTGCTTTGATTTAGTTCAATCAAGGCCGTGGTACCCCAAGCAAGGCAAGTCATCACTTTGATCATGTTGATCCTACATTTTATGCAAAATTATGTTTCTTTAAATTATCAAATTGCATGCTTACTTTACTATGCAAATGTATGTTAAAGCTTAAGGTAGTTACCGCCAATTGGATGTCTTAAAAACTACTATGTCTTTCCTTGACACTTGAATCACCTGACCATTGTCACCCTAGATGTTAATAATAACCTTACTAGCTATAAGTCATAGTAATGTCGTGCTAGTCTTGACAAGTCCAGGGCACTAGTGGCCCTGATCATCAATCTTTAAATATGAAAACTGGTTTTGGGACAGTCACGGGATGTACGTGGCTGATTATTTGTGATAACTTAAGTTATGCTTCTCAAAACCTTAAAAATCTGCTATACCAGTCTGGGCGGATGGTAAGAGTGGTGGGTGTGGATGTAGCACAAGGATTGTGGTCTGTGGAATGAACCGCCCGGACAAATTAAGGACTTAATCCTGTGATGACCCCTCCGTGTACAACAGTACAACCACAAGCTGGCAAATTGTAAGCTTGGCTGAATAATTTACTAGACTCTCTAGCCATTTCACGGAGAACGTGTGTAGGTGGGTAATAAAATTCCCCGTGGAATGGGACATCGGATATAGGTGACGTCGCCGAGGCTAGCGTATGGTGGAGAGTGCAGTCCGAGTGCGCTAACCTGTGGTGGACATCCCGCACAACCTATGGAAGCAACCCCATAGGGGTGAGATGCTAGAGAGCGAGGTATTGTAAAGGCCTCGTGGTAGTCTCTCGATCTGCATGGCTAAGGAATCATGTAGAACCATCGAGACGATTACCTCTTGTGGGTAAAGATGTACAGACTCTGCAGAGTATACAACTATTCGAATAGCCGTGCCCACGGTCAAGGGCGGACACGGAAATCTTCCTCGAGTTAGTTCTATTTCAAAAATCTTTGTGGGTGGGACAAAAACCTATCAGAGGGAGGTACTCTGATTTTGGGCTTTTTCCTGGAGGGACGTACTCCAGCGTGGTTGATAATATGGAAGTGGCATAAGGATCAAAAGCTAGCATAGGTGGTTGGAACCATGTAATCGATGGATGGAACCTACACCGTTATAAATATTGCACAATTTCAAACTCTTTAAAGCATGTTTATAAAATGCCAAGTTATAGGAATTTTAATTATGAGTATTGCAAATATCGCACTAAGCAAATAAAAGAACCTCAAGCCTCCTTTGACAACCTTGCATCTATTATTATTGCATCCTGTGTGGTGGCTTGCTGAGTATCATCGTACTCATTCTTGCTTAACTGCTATCATTCAGTCAGAAAGGAACTAAAGTCAAGCCCTGCGATGCCTAAAAAGGGTCGACAGAGCTGGAAGACGATGAGGTCATGGACTAGGTCGCGAACCCCAGTTGGCTGCCTGTGGGCAAGTCCTGCGGGTCCCACCTGTGTGAAGTTTCCGCTGCTGCATTTTATCATTTTTGGCCTAACCGGCCCATGAGGAAGTATTATTGTATTATTTACGCTTCCGCATGATATGTTTTCGATATACAGTAATGTATCTGTGAGCACTATCTACTGATCCAGGGAATAGTGCGGTGAATCACAGAGGATCTGGGTTTTGCTAACCCGAGGTCCGACAGAGCTGGTATCAGAGCATGTCGACTGTAGGTCGTAACCTTAGTTAGCATGGCCGTTAGCTTTATGACTAGAATTATTTCTTCAAAATCTAACTGCAAAATATAAGTAGTATTACTACTCTTATCCCTCTTAGATGATTCCCTCTCATCTATTTGCTGCCCTGGCCATTTTTAGCCCCAAGGCTCTCTTATCCCGAATTCAAACTAACGCGTGCCTGAGTCTCTTCTGAAAATTTCCTTGGGCCAAAATCATAAAACCTATATTGAGTTTTATTTAGAAAAGTTGTTTATCCTTGGAAGATTAAATTGCCAAATTTTATTTGCAAAGCTTATTTTCACGCTTACTTCAACTAACTTAAGTTTCCAAGGAATGTTTTCCAAGAATTTAACCCCCTGCCAATTTATTCTAAATATTCGCTTTGATTACTCATATGTATGTGTAAATCTTGGTGGATTCATGTCAATCGTAAGAGAGAATCAACGGTGAGAATTTCTGGGTGAAAAATAGGCAAATCAATTTGAATGACTGGATTAGTTACATGGATGAACCAACTTGATGATCGGATTGATTGAATGGATAGATGAGTTTACTTGGTTGGATTTGTTAAAACAGGTGGACCAATTTGAATGATTAAATTGGCTGAATTAGTAGACCAATGTAAAAGGACTGAATAGGCTAAAATAATCGGATTGGTTAGATAAATGGAGCGATATAGATGATTGAATTGGCTAAATGAGTGGACCAACTCAAAAAGATTGGATTGGCTCAAATAAGTGGATCAATGGAATTTTAGAAAAGTGGGGAGTCTAATAACAATTGTTGGGTTGCAGCTTTAATAAACAATATGGCTCCCGGTGAATGTTTGCACTAGTGGGATAATAGGATATAGCTGATTCTTGGATGGATTATTGGAAATTCGAGGAAAACTAGGAGAGGTAATAATAATCCTTGATTTATAGATTTGAGTAATAACATTACTCTCGGTGGACGTTATGACCATGAAGTCGCTTGGAAGGAAATTTGTGATAGCAGGATCAACACTTGAATAAACAGATTATGAGTATACATCAATGGTGGAAAATGTTGGATGATAATACAAATGCTATTGGTGGATTGAAATATTGGAACCATAATACAAGTGGTACTGGTGGATTTAAAATGTAAAAGATGTGAGTGGTATTGGTGGATTTAAAATATAGAAATCTTGAAACCATGATGCAAACCAGTACGGGTGGATTTAAAGGTAAAGATTTTGGAGTATTATTCAGGTAAATAGTTGAATGGGATTGTGGAATGATGAACCCAAGACTGGATTTATGATTCAGGTAGGAAAGTGAGATCCATTTGAGGAATAGGTAACCCTGATTTGGTGGAAGAAACTATAGATGATACCTTGGAAATTATATGATCTGTTGATTGGATGAAGGATAACACTCACTAATTGGAGTATTAGACAATAGTCGTGCTGAGACTAATTACTAAAGGGAGTTACTTTTAGATTCAATCAAGTATATGCAAGATTAACAAGGCCTTGGATTAATGGCCTACAAATGGAAATATTATGGGAATAGAATTAGTCCATTGGATTTGTGATATTGGAGGATGCTAAGATACCTTTGCAAAAAAAAAACAAATGTTTTAAACCTCAGATTTTACAAAGTCGTTTTCTAAAAGCTCTGCTTTCAAAATAATAATAAGAAGCATGAGCTTCGCTGCCAAAGCCCTTCACGACACTTTCCTTCCTCTACCTCTATCTACGAAAAGGAAATTTGCCTTTTTTTCCCTTCACCCCCCCTCCAAAAATTTAAGCTCGAAGATATCAGGGTGCTCGTGAAGATTTGGTGGCCTCGTTTCGGCAAACCTAGTGTTCAGAACATTGTGCTCTCTTGTGGGTGCCTTCGTGCATAGACGTTGCTTGATCAAAAAGATTTTTATTGGCCCTGTGCACTACCTTCTTGCCCTCGGGCGTTTATTTCGTAGTCACAGGAAAAGCGTGTTTTCAAAAGCTTGGTTTTTCTGTGTGGCTTGTGTACTGCCCCAGCTTCTGGGTGTGCACTCCTTAGAATGGGTTAGAATATCTCCCCCCTGTAATCTTTTCCGTACCCCGTGCTAATTCCCCCTCACCTTATTGCTAAAAACCTCGACAGGTCTGCAGGCAAGAGGTAGCCGATTGCCAAGACAAGACACTTCAAGTTTTGAGGTGGAAAGAGGCAATATCTTTAAAAAGGACAACAACTAAGAGGCCTTAGCCTGCAAAAAGGATCCAGACTCAAGCCTCTATTCCACAGTAGACTCGCTGATACAGTCATCGTCAAGACATTGTCAATGGCCAAAAAGAAGGCTAGAAGCAAGAAACTAGAACCAACAGTTTCTACTCACCACCGTCACAAGCCAATACTCAGATCCATTCCGCCAAGACCACCAAGAAAGAGTCGCCACATGACAGGCAACCGTACCACTACATCAGGTGGACCCCGAAAGAACACCACTTGCTTTTATTGCGGAGGAAAAGGACATGACATTCGTAGTTGCCCTGAGAAACGGAATGGTAAGGGTGCTTATCCCCTTTGCAGTAACACAGGATGTTGCGTGATCAAATGTCCCCAATGGAATCTAGAAGGATTAGCCTGGGATGCTATCACCACCAATCAAGGCCCTCGAGGAAGCTGTGCCAAGGGTTCAACGCTTCAAATGCAAATGACCAGACATTATGTGAGAGACGCCTCTCGAAAATCGAACAAGCAAGAAAAGGATGTCGACGCCACCAACCTCGGTCTTGGCGAGAGGAAAGTGTAGTAGCTCCAAATGCATTATCCAGGGCCAACAAGACCAAAGAAATCCCTACTACTGTGTCCGGGAGCTCGCGATTCATCGCATGTGCTGAATATGGCAAGACAGACATGACGCCCAATCATGCCCTCCATCGCGACAGTTACATGTTCGCTTGTGGACAAACAGGCACTACAGCTATAATTGCCCAGCTCGCACTATCCTTACTGCAAGAAACATCCTCTACTGAAGGCTATCTCACAAACCTAATAGCATGTAGGCGTTGTGGAGAAAAGGGACATGAGAAAAGTCAATGTACCGCCAATCGCCCCAATCGTGAAGAAGACCACCCGCTAGGAGAGTGTCCAATGAGTAGGGTCACATGTTTTCTCTGTGAAGGACAGGATCACCGCCCCAAGGATTGTTCCATGAATCTGTTGCTGACCAAGGCTGCTGAGATACAAAGACTAAGTCTCCAAATCGCCATCAGACTCGTCATGAATGGAGCTGACAAGAGCAATTAGTACCGGTCACTCTTCATGTTAAGGAGGGTAGCCTGAATAAATAAGGAGTGTCAGAGAACCCTGAGGTTAGGCCCTACTACCACTCCAGCATAAAGAGAAGTTAGCAATCAAGATCAAGAAACAACAAACCCACAAGTGTCAAGCAATGGAGTGAGGCTAGCTGTAAGCTATCCAGAAGAACAAGGTCTCCGGTGTGGTGTTTTCTCCAAAGTGTTAATCCGCTTTTGTTTGGATGTTCTCTCTTCGAATGGCTCCAAGGAAAGGGCGCAGTACCAAGTAGTACTCTAGAACCTATTGCTAGCCAGCTTGTTCCCACCTCCTTCTTTCTACTCCGCTCGAATCTCGAGGACGAGATTCATGTTAAGGGGGGTAGGATCTGTAACATCCCAAATAGGGAGTTAGTGTAATTTCAAAATCTTAAAATCTTTTAATCGTTTCTTTGTGGCTTCTCAAAAAGTTTTTGGCGAAGTTTAAATGTCTCGATTTGATGTCTTGCCAAAGTGCCCGATTAATAAAAATCGAACTGAGAAAATCCAAACTTACTTGGAAATCTTAAGTTCGAATTTAAATTAAAAATCTGGGCATTCAAAGCCAAGAATCGAATTGAAAATAATATAAAATCCTTCCATCCAATTTTCGTATCCGAAAATTCAAATTGAAAAGTAAGATGTATTTCTCCAAAACTCGATAATCTCAAAATTAAATTGTTGCACCTAAAATATGAACCAAGTTTTTAAATTCAAAATCTACTTACAAATCCAAGGGTTAAAATCCCAAAATTTCAGAACTTCTTAAAATAACTAAAAGTCTATTTTGGGCCCAGCCCATTTTCCCTCTCGGCCCAGCCAGCCCTTTTTTCCCCTGGCCTAAATTTTTTTTTCTCCCGGTTGGACCGGCTGCCTCCTCCTTTTCAGCCATTGGCCCAGGCGCCTTCTTCCTCCCCCATTTCTTCCTTCCTTGCTCCTTCGTTCTCCCGCTGTTCATGGCGTCGCCGGCCCGCCCCCGCGCCGCTGCTCCTCCCGCCAGCCCAGCCCATGCTCTGCTCCCGAGTTCGCCGCTCCGCCCCCGGATTCGCCCTCCCCCGGTTGCCCCGCTGCCCCATGCCGCCGTACGCACAGCCATACCCAGGGTACTCCTCGCCATGCCGTCGCCCATGCCGGCAGTACCCGCGGCCATGCCGGCGGTACTCATCGCCATACCCGACGCTGTTCAGCTTGCGCTGTGTTCCCTGGCTATAAAAGAAGCTCTTGGTTTGCCTCCTCTTCCTCCCCCATTTGAGCTCGCTCGAGCCATCGGAGCTCGCGTCAATTCCGCCGCCTCGGCCATCCCTTCCACGAGCCAACCGCGTCGCAGCACGCCCCCTGTAGTCCACAGCCTCCCCACGCTAGGAATTGGGAATTCCCCGCCCGAGCAAGCTGCGCACACGTCTTCTCCGCCTCCGGCCGGCCACCACCACTTCCGCCGCCGCTTCCCCCTGGGTCGACCCCGGACCGATTCCGCGAGGAGGGAGCATCTCCTCGGCACCCTGCGGCTTCCCCAACCGACGGCCGACCCTCTCCCCCACCGGCGCGACCCCTCCACGGTGGCCTCTCCGCGCCGCCACTCGTGCTCGCCGCCAGCCCGCTCCAGCCTCTCTCCGATCAAACCAACCACTCAGGTAAGTTCCAGGTACTTTACTACTGCTCATGCGCGCCTCACCTGTCCCTCTCCCTTCCCGGCCGCCGGCGCCCCGTCTCCCCTCATCGCCGGCCACCAAACGCCACCGCCAGCTAGCCTCGTCGCCACCACGGCCGAAGCGACCACCTTCTCGAGCTTCCTCATCGCCGGGGAAACCCATTTCGCCAGTCGCCACCTCCTCCCCGGCCGCTCCTCACCGGCGTCACCGCCGCCCAGCCCCGGTGCCTCCCTCCTCTGTTTCAGCCCCCTGCTCTGCTCTCTCTACCGACCCGGCTCCTTATTCCCTCCATCTCACTCTGTATGACATGTGGGCCCAGCAAGAAAGTGGACTAGCTCACGTATATCACCGCATCCCAATCTTAGAGCATGAGTTGTAACTAAAAATGGGGACCAGATCTAATGGTGAGACTAAACTAAAAGGATTATGAAAGTAAGGTAACAATTTAACTCTAGTTGATTACATGCAAATAGAAAGTAATGAACTAATCTTCATAGGATCAATAAAGCAAGATTATGTCATGAATATCCCCCATATGACACGTAATCGATATGGATTCAATGGATATTGATGTTAAGAATCAAATATGAGAAAATAATTAAGATACCATCTTTTACAAATCAGAGGTGCTAGAAGCTATACTCTAGAAACTCAAATACTAACTTTAATCATACCTCGAGGATTGAGATGCTATTTTTCATCCGCGATCTAAATCCAATTATGCAAACCAAGTAAATCGATTTAGCAAGATTTTGCCACATAAAATATTGACCATAAATTGCTCATCTCTAAAATCATGTCATCTCCCTTATTAGTGCTTAAAATAATCATTGGCAAGCCACATAAAATATCAAGTGTGGTTTACTCGTCTCTAAAATCATGGAAGATATCTTTTCACAAAGTACTTAAAATATTTGTGGTAAAGACTTTAACATTCCTCTTAAAAATGCTAAGATTTAAAATAACAGATGTTTGCGGTTGGGAGTCCATGAACAGGAAAAGAGTAATAACTAATCTTTGTCTTGTGCTTAAATCTCCGATCACTATCTCGAGATTTAAACTTAATGATTGAATATAATTAATAATAAAAGAAATAGTCTTATCAAGGAGGTCCTTACTAAAATCATAAACTCCCCTTTCCAATAACTCGCCACCGTTGGCCATTTCTAATAAGTTTGTTAATCAAGTAGAATAATTAACTATGCTCATATTGACGACTGGATTAAAATGGCCAACCCCATCTTCTACCTAAATTGCTAACCTAATGATTTATTAGGTTGGCTACTGCAATCCCAGATAAGTTTTGCCACATAAAATATCAAAGTTGCACCGCCTATTTAATTATACTCACCTTACGTATCCGTGTCCTACAACCTTAAAATCATGATTCTCTTTACTACCATTGATACCCTCTTCTACCTGTCCATAAGTCCTGCCTGACTCATGGAGCTTCCTTGATAAATAGGAATCAATAAAAAGAAAGTCATCAATTAAAAAGGTCAGGCCTCGCCTTTCCCCAATCGGCTATGTTTGGCCACTTCCTTCCCTAAAGCAGATAATTCCTGTAAATACCCATTCACCTCCGATCCCTCTTTATCCTAAAATTTTCCCTCACGGTAAAGCTATTCTGCCACCTCATTCCTTCGCCCAATTCATCTACCGCTGTGCTTACGGCGCACTAACCCGAATCATCCTTCTATTCTCAAATCGTAATAAATGTATAATTTAAATTAACTTGGGCATTTAAAGTGTTTGGATTTATTTGGTCTTTCTTTACTTTGCCGCGTATTAGAATCTGAAGACTCGATGAGGCGACGGATTCGAACAAGATCAAGACTCGGGTAAAAGCGACGGATAGGAAGTTAAGATCGCTGACTGAGCAGGCTTTGATTTAGTTCAATCAAGGCCGTGGTACCCCAAGCAAGGCAAGTCATCACTTTGATCATGTTGATCCTACATTTTATGCAAAATTATGTTTCTTTAAATTATCAAATTGCATGCTTACTTTACTATGCAAATGTATGTTAAAGCTTAAGGTAGTTACCTGCCAATTGGATGTCTTAAAAACTACTATGTCTTTCCTTGACACTTGAATCACCTGACCATTGTCACCCTAGATGTTAATAATAACCTTACTAGCTATAAGTCATAGTAATGCCGTGCTAGTCTTGACAAGTCCAGGGCACTAGTGGCCCTGATCATCAATCTTTAAATATGAAAACTGGTTTTGGGACAGTCACGGGATGTACGTGGCTGATTATTTGTGATAACTTAAGTTATGCTTCTCAAAACCTTAAAAATCTGCTATACCAGTCTGGGCGGATGGTAAGAGTGGTGGGTGTGGATGTAGCACAAGGATTGTGGTCTGTGGAATGAACCGCCCGGACAAATTAAGGACTTAATCCTGTGATGACCCTCCGTACAACAAGACAACCACAAGCTGGCAAATTGTAAGCTTGGCTGAATAATTTACTAGACTCTCTAGCCATTTCACGGAGAACGTGTGTAGGTGGGTAATAAAATTCCCCGTGGAATGGGACATCGGATATAGGTGACGTCGCCGAGGCTAGCGTATGGTGGAGAGTGCAGTCCGAGTGCGCTAACCTGTGGTGGACATCCCGCACAACCTATGGAAGCAACCCCATAGGGGTGAGATGCTAGAGAGCGAGGTATTGTAAAGGCCTCGTGGTAGTCTCTCGATCTGCATGGCTAAGGAATCATGTAGAACCATCGAGACGATTACCTCTTGTGGGTAAAGATGTCTGAGACTCTGCAGAGTATACAATTATTCGAATAGCCGTGCCCACGGTCAAGGGCGGACACGGAAATCTTCCTCGAGTTAGTTCTATTTCAAAAATCTTTGTGGGTGGGACAAAAACCTATCAGAGGGAGGTACTCTGATTTTGGGCTTTTTCCTGGAGGGACGTACTCCAGCGTGGTTGATAATATGGAAGTGGCATAAGGATCAAAAGCTAGCATAGGTGGTTGGAACCATGTAATCGGTGGATGGAACCTACACCGTTATAAATATTGCACAATTTCAAACTCTTTAAAGCATGTTTATAAAATGCCAAGTTATAGGAATTTTAATTGTGAGTATTGCAAATGTCGCACTAAGCAAATAAAAGAACCTCAAGCCTCCTTTGACAACCTTGCATCTATTATTATTGCATCCTGTGGTGGCTTGTCGAGTATCATCGTACTCATTCTTGCTTAACCGCTATCATTCATCGAAAGGAACTAAAGTCAAGCCTGCGATGCCTAAAAAGGGTCGATGAGCTGGAAGACGATGAGGTCATGGACTAGGTCGCGAACCCCGCTTGGTCGCTCAGGCAAGTCTGCGGGTCCCACTGTGTGAAGTTTCATTGCTGCATTTTATCATTTTTGGCCTAACTGCCCATGAGGAAGTATTATCAGATTATTTACGCTTCCGCATGATATGTTTTCGATATACATAATGTATCTGTGAGCACTATCTACCGATCCGTGGAATAGTGCGGTGAATCACGAGGATCTGGTTTTGCTAACCCGAGGTCCGACACTGTGCCCAGTTGCGGCGGTGCGCGCGAACGGAGCCGCCGGATCGCGCGTGGGCGGCTCGGATCGCGCCGACGCGGCGCGCCGCCAAGGCCGTGACCACGCAGATCTCGGCCGTTGGATGTGAATCCAACGGCTGAAATGAAAGGGAGAAAGAGGCCGCGCGCGCGCGTGAGGCCGGCTGTGCGGGCCGCGTGAGAAGGCCGCCGAGGCCGCGGGCAGGCCGAGCAGGCCGCCGAGGCCGCGCGCGGGCAGGCCGCCGTGGGCCGTGGCCGGGCTGAGCAGGCCGAAATGGCCAAATGAACAGTGAACCCGATTTTTGATATTTATTGATTTTCAGAAGTATTTTTTGATGAATTTCAATGAAATTTGATCCAAAATCTCTGTAAATTTTTGCACCAACGTGTTTATTTTTCCAGAGATTAAATGTGTACAGTATAATGCTTCTGAATAATGAATTATTTTTAGAATAATTACAGTTTCCGCTGCAAAAGTTAATGTTGATTGATTTTTCATTATTAAATTCGAACCAACGGGAGAATTTAATTTTGGAAAAATAGATATAATTTCCAGATATTTATGATATTGTTATTTTCTGACCAACGTTGATAATAACAGTATTATAATTTTTTAATTGATGATTTTATGCATTATTTCTATTTCTGCCCAACGGTGATGTAGATTTAATGTATAAATAAAATTTATTTAATTGTATGTCGTATTTTTGACCAACGTTGGAAATAAGGCATATAATTTTCCTGTTATGTTCTCACTTTATTTGAAATATTTTTCAGGAGGATACAACTTGATGAGTTGTATCAAAGAGATCCCCACTCTTAAAGGAGATAATTATGGAGAGTGGAAGAAAAAGATAGACTTAGCGTTTATCTTGGCTGAGGTGGACTGGGTCCTCACTACAGCACGTCCCACTGAGCCTATGGCACCAGTGAGGGATCAAAATGAGGATGATACTGCTTGGCAGAAAAGACAAAGGGATCATGCTCCCTTACAGATGTCTTATGATCTTGATCATAAGAAATGGACCACAGCCAACAAGAAATGTATGGCTGTGATAAAGAACACGATTGAGCCTGCTATCGTGGGCTCAATCGCAGAGTGTGACACTGTCACAGAGTACCTTGATAAGATAAAGAGTCAGTTCACTGGCTCTTCAAAGACTTATGCTACACAGCTGATTAAGCAGCTTGTGACAGAAAGGTACTTTGGCAGTGGCAGTGGCATAAGAGAGCACATACTAAGGATGAGCAACTTGGCATCCAAGCTTAAACCAATGGATTTGGCTCTCAAGGATGAGTTCCTTATTCATTTGGTTTTTGCTTCCTTGCCCAAAGAGTTTGACACATTTGTTGTCAACTACAATATGCAGCCCGAGAAATGGGACTTGGAAAAGTGCATAGCTATGTGTGTGCAAGAGGAGGAAAGAATTAAATCCTCACATGGTGGATCCATCAACTATGTGAAGGATAACAAGAAAAAGAACTTCAACAGTACCTCCTTCTCAAAGAACAAGGGAAAAGCCTCTGTCCATCAGCCTCAACAGAATAAATTTGCTATAGACAAAGATCAGTGTCTTCACTGCAAGAAGACGGGACACTACAAGAAGAACTGTCCTGATTACTTAAAGATGATAATGGCAAAGAAAGGTGAGAACATTATTACCTTTATAAATGAATGCCTGTATGTGCA
Source organism: Dendrocalamus sinicus (assembly GCA_036346575.1). Classification (NCBI taxonomy): domain Eukaryota; kingdom Viridiplantae; phylum Streptophyta; class Magnoliopsida; order Poales; family Poaceae; genus Dendrocalamus; species Dendrocalamus sinicus. Next base: position 28,617,114 of record CM070645.1, read on the forward strand.
ATATTCAAAATCCACTTGGTGGATTGACTCAGGAGCAACTGTTCATGTTGCTAATTCCTTACAAGGATTCCGTTCGACGAGGACTACGCAAAGAAACAAAAGATGCATTAAAGTTGCAAATGGAGTCCAAGCTGAAGTTGAAGCCGTTGGCGATCTTTCATTAGAGTTAGCTAATGGCTCCAATCTTTTACTTAGAGATGTCCTTTTTGTTCCCTCTTTACAGAGGAATTTGATTAGTGTTTCAAATTTGGACAAAGATGGTTATGATTGTAATTTTGGAAATGGCAAGTGTGAAATAATGTTTAATAAAGAATGTGTTGGTCTTGCCATCTTACAGAATGAGCTTTATTTGTTATCATTATGTGATGATGTGAATGTCGTATGCGATAATGGGAACGTCGCGTGCGAGAAAGTGATTGAATCCTCGTCTACGAATGTAAACAGAAAACGAAAGAGAACTCTAGATGAGTCGTCGAAATTATGGCACTGTCGTTTAGGCCATATTTCGAGGGGGAGAATAGAAAGACTAGTTAAGAATGATATTCTTCCTCCATTAGAGTTCTCAGACTTAGAACAATGCAGAGAATGCATTAAAGGAAAATATGTAAAGAAAATTAAAAAAGACGCTAAAAGAAGCACAGGAGTTCTACAAATTATTCACACAGATATTTGTGATCCTTTTTCTGTGAAAAGTGTGGATGGATATGACTCGTTCATAACATTCACGGATGATTACTCCCGTTATGGATATATTTATCCAATCAAAGAAAGAAATGAAGCCTTGGATAAATTCAAGATATTTAAGGCTGAAGTTGAAAACCAACACGATTTAAAGATTAAGATAGTCCGATCTGATCGTGGGGGGGAGTACTACGGTCGACATACCCCATATGGACAAGTTCCTGGACCTTTTGCAAGGTTTTTACAGGAAAATGGCATAGTAGCCCAGTATTCTACACCGGGAGAACCTCAGCAAAATGGAGTAGCTGAAAGACGCAACCGTACCTTGAAGGATATGGTGCGAAGCATGATGAGCTATTCCACACTGCCATTGAGTTTATGGATGGAGGCGTTGAAAACCGCCATTCATATTCTCAACAGAGTGCCTAGTAAATCGGTGCCCAAAACACCGTATGAGTTGTGCACAGGAAGAGTTCCCTCACTAAACCACTTACGTGTGTGGGGGAGTCCTGCTGAGGCTAAAGTATTTAACCCAAACCTTGGGAAGCTTGATCCCAAAACAGTAAGTTGCCATTTCATTGGCTACCCTGAAAAGTCAAAAGACTTTCGTTTCTACTGTCCAGACAGATATACAAAGTTTGTAGAAATGAGACACGCTGTCTTCTTAGAGGATGAGATGATCAGGGGGAGCATGGTAGCTCGAGAGATTGACCTTGAAGAGAAGCGGGTGTATGCGCCCACTCCAATGATTCAAGAACCATTCTTCACACTACCTGCTATCGCTGCACCGACGGTGCAAGACACTGTGGTGCCAGCACCTGTTATTGTTCCTCCTGTGGCAACAATGAATGATAATGAGGAACCTGTTTTTCAGGATCCTATAGAACCTATTGCCACAGATGAGGGGGAGCAACAGTAACCTCAAACAGAAGATGTACCAAATGAGGAGGCCCCGAGGAGGTCTCAAAGAGTAAGAAGATCAGCTATTTCTGATGATTATCAGATTTATCATACAAAGGATTTTCAAATGGAGGATGATCCCACCTCATTTGAAGAAGCCATGAGAAGCGAAAATTCCTCAAAATGGCTTGAGGCCATGGAAGAGGAAATGAGGTCCATGAAGGCTAATAAAGTCTGGGACTTGGAAATTATTCCTAAAGGAGCCAAAACAGTAGGCTGTAAATGGGTCTACAAGACAAAGCTTGACTCCCGAGGGAATGTAGAAAGATACAAAGCGCGACTTGTGGCAAAAGGCTTTACGCAAAGAGAAGGGATTGATTACAATGAGACCTTTTCTCCAGTCTCATGTAAAGATTCCTTCAGAATCATAATGGCATTAGTAGCACATTATGATTTAGAGTTACATCAGATGGATGTTAAGACGGCATTTCTTAATGGGGATTTGGAGGAAAATGTTTACATGGCACAACCGAAAGGTTTTGTTGTGGAAGGAAATGAAAGAATGGGATGCCGCCTAAAGAAATCGATTTATGGGTTAAAACAAGCTTCAAGACAGTGGTACTTGAAGTTTGACAGTACAATAAGAAAATTTGGGTTTGAAGAAAATGTAGAGGACAACTGTGTTTATGAAAAGTTTAAAGATGGGAAGTTTACCTTCCTAATCCTGTATGTGGATGATATCCTACTAGCTATTAGTGATGTTAGTCTGCTACTGGAGACAAAGAAGTTTTTGTCCTCAAACTTTGATATGAAAGATCTTGGTGAAGCTTCATTCGTTCTAGGGATCGAAATTCACCGGGATAGAAACAAAGGGACATTGGGACTATCGCAAAAGACATACATAGAGAAAATCTTAAAGAAATTTGGTATGCATAAATGTAGTCCTTCACCTACACCTATAGTCAAGGGCGACAGATATGGGGATTTTCAATGCCCCAGGAACCAGTATGAGATCGATCAAATGAAAGCGGTTCCATATGCTTCAGCTGTCGGAAGCTTACAGTATGCTCAAGTATGCACACGCCCGACTTAGCGTTTGTTACGGGTTACTTGGCGATTCGAGCAATCTGGAATAGAACATTGGAAATTGATAAAGAAAGTCTTGCGTTATTTGCAAGGAACAAAAGGCCTCATGATGACATACAGAAGATCAGATTCACTCCATATAGTGGGGTATACAGATTCTGATTATGCGGGAGATGATAGAAAGTCAACATCCGGATATGTGTTCACTCTCGCTGGAGGAGCTATATCGTGGAAAAGCTCAAAGCAAACCGTCACTACATCGTCCACAATGTATGCCGAGTTTGTAGCATGTTATGAGGCTACGGGGCAGGTGAACTGGCTAAAGAAGTTCATACCCGGTTTAAAAGTGGTTGACGACATCAATAGACCACTTAAGTTGTACTGCGATAATGAACCCGCAGTAATGTATGCCCACAACAATAAGTCAAGTGGTGCTGCCAAACACATTGACATAAAGTACTATGTTGTGAAAGACAAAGTTCGGGATCAAATTATAAGTCTTGAGCATATAAGTACCGCAAAGATGTTAGCGGATCCACTTACTAAAGGCTTACCACCCAACGTGTTCAGAGAATATGTAGCCGGCATGGGTTTAAGGGAAAGCCTATGATTCCTCTCAAAAAAGAAAATAGAAAGATCAGCGCCTATAAAATGTACGCAGTCCGTTGTTGAAATAGCTAACTTGTACATCAAGTAGACGCGCGTGTAGCTATACATATGAACTAATCAGGTCTCCTCTATACATAGAAAGTGATTTAGTGCCTCTCCTGTATACATAGAAAGTAATCACCGGCATTAGTGCATTGTAATCTCGCTTGTTAATGTCTCCGATCCTGTAATTACGATTGTATGCATATAAAATAGAAGCTAGAGGCCACGGAAATTGTGTGCCGAACCAATCTCTTTCTTCCTCGTTCAGTCAGTGCCAACCTCAATTCTGTCCCAACAAAGATAGAACCCACCACGAGTAAATCACATGCACCCTCCCGGAACACAAGTTACAAAACCAACAACATCGATATGATGCCGTCTACGGCTCGCCTTCTCGCCGCAGCGTCCCTTGCCGCCGTCCTCGCGGCGCTCACGAGCGGCGTCGACGCGACGGTGGTGACTACGTGCAAGGCCGCGGCCGACAGCGACGGGCGCGTGGACTACAAATTCTGCGTGTCGGAGCTGAGCTCGCACCACTTAAGCCCCGACGCGGACACATGGGGCCTGGCCAAGGTGGCGGCCGAAGTCGGCATCAATAACGCCGACGACGCGATCTACCACATCAAGGACCTGCTTTCCAAGCCGGGCACGGACGCCAGGGCGCGGGCGCCGCTCGGGCGGTGCCAGGACCTGTACGACAGCATGGGGTTCGCGTTCGCCGAAGCGCACGACGACATCAACAACCGCGACTACGCGGCGGGGAAGGAGAAGGCGGGGGAGGCAATCTCTCTTGCGCACCAGTGCGACGATGCCTTCGCCAAGGCCGCCGTCCCGTCGCCGCTCACGCAGCACAGCTCGTACTCCGTGAAGATATCGATCATCTGCACGGCCATCACCAACCTCATCAAGTGAAGAGCATCCAAGTCGCCCTCACTGCCGAGCTGAGAGCTCTTCAAGTTTGCAGCGATTGATTACTTGGAAATAATTAATCGTATTTCAAGAATTACTTGGAAACAATAAAAGCGTGTAAATTCCTTTAATTCGAGGTTTAATTACTTGCTTAATGGTTCGCGTGCTTTTTCGATTATGTTGTTGCTTTTCATTTTCTTGCCTTTGTATTGCGATACCCTTTTTGTGTACTAGTAATAGCTATTAAATTAAAAATTAATTGCATAGGTCATTACCCTGCCCATCCAATGCTAGATCCGATAAGCATGTACCATCAATCAATTTGACAAACTAGCTGGTTTTCCTACCTCAACGACGGCATCGTCAGGTTCAAGCTCGCGGCCCTCCCTGAGAAGGACGAGATTACCTCATCGATCAGACAAGGACAATGGTCAGTGTCTGGGTGCTACACGATTACGTCAACGGGCATGGGTGCGCAGGTGCCGGATTTTTCTGCCGGAGGCTGAAATCGTCGCTAACGATGGCTATGATCCATTGGGAGAAGCAATAGTGTACATCGTGTCCCAAGAACTAGATGTGCTGGTGCGGTGCCCGTATATCCTGCCCTAATCTGACGCTAGTGGTGCTGTGCTGCAACATCACCGGCACCCCACATATGCTTCAAGAAAGCTTTGTTCTGCAAGCGTTTCTTTCGGAGCAGGGGAATGATTGGGAGCCGCCCTTCTTCCTACTGCAGTAACCATTGTGTGACTTGGGGGGTTCCCTATCCAGTAACCTTGTTTGCGCTCCTGTGGGTTAGTGGCGGACTAAAGAATTTCAGAATGGGTATTCAAAGTTGTAAAAATATTGTTCAAATAGAAAACATAAATGTTCACATTAGTGAAAATTAATGTGCAAAAAATTTAAAAAATCATGAGTGATGACGAAGAATACCTCTGTTAAGTCACCACATCTTTCACAGGTCCACGTTCAAGTCCATAACAATTACTCCATGTATTCACTGAGTTCTAAATCATGAAATCAGAACCAACATTAGAATACGATAATGCATTCAATACATCAAACATGATGGGTATAAAATATAAATGTGTTAGAATGATCTCAGGGCATTTGGCCCAACGGCCAAATGACCCCTCTCCCTTTGATCGCGCCCTGATCGGGGGCACCCAGCCCAATAGGCTGGTGGGCCCCTGTCGCCAGCGCCATATAAAACAGAGGTGGGGGCCTGGGCGGCACGCACGACGAGGTTCACCGTGCCACCACAAACCCCACCGACAAAACCCTAGATCCGATCTAAGAGGGGCGCCAGCGACGGAAGCACCACGCGGATCGCGCTAGGGAGACCACGCCGCCACGCCGCCGAGGAGCCCGACCTTCCCGACCGCCGCCGGGACACGCCGCGATGGGCAACCCCTCCTCCTCCACGTCGGACGGTTAGCTCTCTCTCTCTCAGTATTACCTCAAGAACCCGAACCCGTAAAAGAAACCCCGCTAGATCTAACCTAGGAGATCCTAAAAGCTATCCTAACAATGGTATCAGAGCACCTATGCGTAGATTTAGATGGGGAAAAGAAAAGAGAAGAACCCCCCTAACCCTAGAACAACTACCGCCGTCAGTTGACCGACGTGCGGAAAAGAAAGAAAGAACAGAGAAGGGGAAACCCTAGATCTGAAAAGAACCGACTCACCTGGCCGTCTTCGCCGGGCCGTCGTCGTCGCTGGCGTGCGGGAGACCGGCCGAGCCGTGGGCTCGCCAGCGCTCCACGTGCGGCCACCGTCGACGCGCGGGACAGGGCGCCAACACAAAGCCGCTCGACGGCGGCGCGCTCCCTCTCAGGGGAGCGCGCACACCGGCAAGAGGGCCCGCGGTGGCACCGTCTTCTTCTTCTCCGGCGGCGTGGACGTAGTCGCCGCCGCCGCTGAGTTCGCTCGGGCGCGAGAGGAGAGGGAGAGGAGAGAATGGTTAGGGTTAGGGTTTTCCGCCGCGCGAGCGCGGTTTTGATCGGGCGAGATCGCCGCGCAGCCGTCGGATGCGATCGGACGACTGAGATCGCTCCGAGCGCGCGCGGGCTGGCTTTCGGCCCAGGCAGGCGAGAGAATTCACGGCCCAGGTGTAACATCCCAAATAGGGAGTTAGTGTAATTTCAAAATCTTAAAATCTTTTAATCGTTTCTTTGTGGCTTCTCAAAAAGTTTTTGGCAAAGTTTAAATGTCTCGATTTGATGTCTTGCCAAAGTGCCCGATTAATAAAAATCGAACTGAGAAAATCCAAACTTACTTGGAAATCTTAAGTTCGAATTTAAATTAAAAATCTGGGCATTCAAAGCCAAGAATCGGAATTGAAAATAATATAAAATCCTTCCATCCAATTTTCGTATCCGGAAATTCAAATTCAGAAAAGTAAGATGTATTTCTCCAAAAACTCGATAATCTCAAAATTAAATTGTTGCACCTAAAATATGAACCAAGTTCAAATCCGGAAATGTTTGAATCTCATTCAAACAAGTCACGCGATTTTCACGCGAAAATACGCGAATACGCGCGCGCACGTGCGCGCGTGTGTGTGACTAGACATAACCCTCATAATATTATCTCTATCCATATTGAAGGAGTGGTGATGACTCTACCTTATAAATCGATCTTCCTCACCTTGCCTTAGCAATATGGTACTAAACCATGCATGCTTTGGAATTAAGAAAATGGGCCATAATTAAATAGACCAATTTCTAACAATCCCCCACCAATTCCAAAGCAAAAGAAAAATATGACAAAGATATTGTGCTAAAGTAATGTTAATATAACAGTCTTTTAGTGTAAGTCCCGTACAGGTTGAACTTGCACCTAGAATGACAAGATTCATCTTCTCACAGCTGATGAATGGACTATGCCTTGAATTCACAGCTTTTCGTGATCAAATTTCACTTGAAATCTCAACTAGTACTAGGTTGCCAATGAACCACGCCTAAACGGAGCGCTATATGGTCATGATCCCTTATCTACACATGAGCTTTCTAGGGAATGCCCCATTCTCGTGAACTGCGACCACACAGTTAAGCTCAAGTATGTGTATTCTTTCTAGGTATCCTGCAAGCTAATACCTTTTCCTTATTTGGACAACAGAATACATTAAGGTTTTATGCCAACCTTCCATACAATTGAAAGTACATTGTTTATTAGGACATGGGTATAATAAATATGTACTTTCTTGTTACATCATCAATTTGTTTTTCCCATTGCATAAGTCACGGGATCTCCGATGAAGAAGGTATGGGTTACCATTGAGATGTAACTTAAATGAGCCTCTTTCCCATATCCATAGATGTAACAGAAATCGCTTTCCGTGCTAACCCCTTTGTAAAAGGGTTTGCCAGATTTTTCTCAGTGTGAATATAGTTCATAGTGATCACTCCGGAGTTTCTCAGTTTTCCGATAGATTTAAGCCTACGCTTCACATGTCTAGAGAACTTCATATTATCCTTTGTACTTGTGACTTTGGCCAACACTGTTTGATTATCATAGTACATCAGGATTATAGGTATTGGTTTCTCAACCAATGGCAAGTCCAATAGAAACTCTCTTAGCTATTCAGCCTCAACTGTGGCTGTGTCAAGTGCTACAAGTTCTGCTTCCATAGTTGACCTCGTCAATATGGTCTGTTTGCAAGACCTCCATGGAACTGCAGCACCAGCTAAAGTGAATACATAACCACTTGTAGCTTTGATCTCATCCGCATCAGAGATCCAATTAGAGTCACTGTATCCTTCTAATACAGAAGGGTGTCCAGTATAATGTATTCCAAAAGATGTTGTGCCTCTCAAGTAGCGCAACCACAGAGGCCATAACCAATGTAGTCGTAAGCCACCGAGTGGTCGAGCGACTAATGTGGTTGTAAGGCCCTCTGGTCGACAACCACAGAGACCAGAACCAACGTAGTCATAAGCCTACGAGTGATCGAATGACTAACGTGATCGTAAGGCCCTCTGGTCGACAACCATGGAGACCAGATCCAAACATGACATAAAATTGATTGCGACAACGTGGTCGTAAATTTGACTGCCGACCATGTGGTCGTAAATTCAACTGCCGATCACAGAGACAAACTACAGCGGTCGTAAAGAGCAAATCGTGAAAGCTCTTATGACCACCAAGTCGTAACAGCACCTACAACCACCTAGTCGAAATGGCACCTATGACCACTAGGTCGTAACAGCGCCTACAACCACAAAGTCGTAACAGCACCTATGACTACCAAATCGTACGACCATCAAGTCGTAAGGATGACTATCGATCACATGGTCGTAAAAACGCCTATCGACAACGTGGTCGTAAATGCCATTGCCGACAATGACGCCTGTCGACAATGTGGTTGTAAATGCCACTGTCGACCACGTGGTTGTAAATGCAATTGACCAAGTCGCAAAGGCTTAAGACTTTACAGAAAGAGAACCAACCTCTGCACAAATCTCAAAAACCAAACTCAATCTCTCTAAACCAAAGGTCAATTACTCATCATAAATATAGGGTGACCTTCACATGGTCTCACATAAACTATTCCAAGAACAAGATTATATTCTCAATCTCACGGCGAGGGCAACAACTAACCAATTCTAATGCAAAATGTTCCCGTAAGCAATTGATTACTTGGAAACAGTTAATCGCATTTCAAGAATTACTTGGAAACAATAAAAGCGTGTAAATTCCTTTAATTCGAGGCTTAATTACTTGCTTAATGGTTCGTGTGTTTTTCGATTATGTTGTTGCTTTTTATTTTCTTGCCTTTGTATTGTGTACTACTAATAGCTATTAAATTAAAATTTAATTGCATGGGCCATTACCCTACCCATCCTAGATCCGATAAACATGTACTATCAATCAATTTGACACCTATCAGTAAAACTAGCTGGTGTTCCTACCTCAACGACGGCATCGTCGGGTTCTGCACTGCAGCCCTCCCGGAGAAGGACGAGATTACCGGGTGAGGTACCAGACGGGAGATCTACAGATGGCAAGCTCGTGCTGGATCCGCGTTCTGGGCGCCCAGGAGCTGGACGCCGCGAACATCTGCCCAGCATGCTCCACAGTAGCCTACACTGGCCAGTCCCCTTGGTTTAATATGGACGTGTTCCAGCTGCTTGAGATGGAGGGCATGCTCGCCGTGGCCATTATCGACCAGACAAGGACAACGGTCAGTGTCTGGGCGCTTCACGATTACGTCAACCGGGCATGGGTGCGTAGGTGCCGGATTTTCCTGCCGGAGGCTGAGATCGTCGCTAACGATGGCTATGATCCATTGGGAGAAGCACTAGTGTACGTATTGTCCCAAGAGCTAGATGTGCTGGTGTGGTGCCCGTATACCCTGTTGCAATCTGACGCCAGTGGTGCTGTGCTGCAACATCGCCGGCGTCCTAACCACTGAACCATCGGCACCCCTGATATGCCTCAAGAAAGCTTTGTTCTGCAAGCGTTTCTTTTGGAGCGGGGGAATGATTTGGAGCCGCCCTTCTTCCTGCTCCAGTAACCATTGGGTGATTTGGTGGTTTCCTATCCAGTAACCTTGTTTGCGCTCCTGCGATTCTATACTTTAGACAACAGAAGCTGCACTGTCTGAAGGTGAAGCTTGAAGTAGTTACTCGTGGGAAATGATCTGTTGCCGTACGCTGATAAGTCGTTTGACGGGTAGCAAGCTAATATGTATCGTACTTCTCTTGATACATGTGTACTATACTATGTGAATTCTCAATCATGTCGGATGAGTATACACTACTACAGAAATGGTCATTACAGACGGTTCAGAAATATCATCACAGACGGTTTTCCGAACCATCTGAATTTATGGGTCAGTGATAATCGAAGGTTATCACAGACGGTTGTCGAACCGTCTGTGATATATCAATATCACATACGGTTTTGACTTAAAAAACCGTCTGTGATGTTCCTTCCTACCCCTAAATCTATTTCTGTTTATTGGCTAGCCTCAGGAAATGCTAGCTATGCCCTCTGAAACAAACAGATTCAGATACATACAATTCACATCTCAATTCATTTCAAATACATAAAACATCTAATTCACATCTCAATTCATTTCACAGACATAAAACATCCCATTCACATCGCACTTCATTTCACAAACATAAAGCATCCATTTCGCAAATCAATTAATTGAAATGAAATAAAATAGAATATCCATTAACAAATGCAGAATTATAAAAGATCTACATTGCATTTGCGCAGTGGAACTCTCCATCTGATCCTATGACTTTAGTCCACAAAAACCAAACGAGCTCTCCTCGAATTTTTGCAAAGTCCGACTGTTTCAATGCATATGTAGAGATGGGCTTGGCCTGTCGATAGGAATATCATCGCGCGTACATATAAAACCTAACATGTATGAAATAAATGTGGGAAGATTGACAAACCTTAGAATTGGTGATCTTGGTGGAATCGAGGAGTAGTCTCATATGGTGGCACACGTAGTATCCACACGTGTTGCCCGGCTGCTGCTGGTGGCACTGCAAAAAATAGAATGTGTTAAATCAAGAGGCATTACTACTAAGTGTTGTATATGATTAATTAATGTGTAGCTAGCGAATACCCAAAAATTGCGAGCATGTTTGAAGGGCTTGGCCCGTGTCGTCGAGCCACCTGTTTGTTGAACGTATGTGGCGAACGACCTTCGTTATTCGAAAAAGTTAGATTAGTCATTCGGAAGGAAAGAAAGAGTATAATGTACAATGTACTTACCTATCGAGTATTTGGGCGATAGCTGTGTACTTGGATTTGTTCTTACTTAGAGAATCAATGTATATAGCCTTGTTCCATTTTGGTATAATTACAATTAAAATCCAATCGAAGTGCTCATTGTATGGCATAAGAACAAATTCCTTATCGCAGTGAGCCAGCAGTGCTTTTGTAATATAGTTCTCGACGAAGGATGCATCCTCGTTGATGGTATCAATGGCGACCAAGTGTGGGTCCAAGAAACCAATTGGTGATTTTGATGATCTAGCTTCGGTCAGCATGAATATATATATATACAAAGAAAAGCAACAAATTGTGACATATATCGGTATTACGTGAACAGAGACTGTGATTGTACAGACTTACAGCGTCGAGCATCGAACGAGTGAGGCGTCGAGAGCGTTGAGCGTGAAAAGACCAAATATATAGTCAAAGGTCACCGCGAAGACACATTCCTGAACTTCGTGCACGAAATATTCCGGCTTGAATTTGACAGTGATACATGAGCGCCGTTCTGCCTCTAGCCTATTGGACTGTTCCATATACCAAGCGTGGAATCTTTGGCAACCAAGTCCTAGGGTTAAGAGGGGCTCTTTTGGGAATATCATCGGCTTGCCTAGCACGAATTTGCGAGCCAATGACAGGTACGGGATATCGTCATCATCCTTCGTCTTTGATTTGCCCTGGCCACTGCCTTGACTGTAGGTCGACTTTATGGTAGTCGACTATAATGGTACATACGGTGCAAGTTGCTTTGGTGAGAATAGCACCCGTGGAGATAGCACCGGTGCAGGTAGCTCTGCTTTGCATTGCCCTTGTGGAGATAGCACCAGTGCATTTAGCTCCGGTTCGCGCTGCCCTTCTGGTCCAGCCACCAATGAAGAAGCCTCCAGGGAGATGTCGCATTTGGGCCACTGGATGAATGTTCCAATGGCCTGCCCTAGAGTCACGATCTCGTCGTTGGGGGCCTTCGGTAGCGGGACGACCTCAAAATTGACATGCACACCATCCACATTAACTTTTGCGTAGCCTGGCGCTAAAGGTTGACCGTGCACCATGGCCCCGATACCAGACTGATATGCCTGGCCCCAAGCAGCGTACAAGGGAACGGAGGCACATCTCACTTGGAGCCTGCACTTCGTAGGCTCCTACATAACGATACAAAATTAGCTACTCCAATAGGCCAATCAATGGAGCAAGCATTCGAGAGATAATAATTATTACCTGGATGTTGCCCACAGGAAATTTGGCCTCGCTTTCCGTCGGATTGGACGCGCAACTACTCGGACGGTTGTGCGGGCTAGCTAGCACAGGAGCGGCGGCCTGCTGATTTTCCGTATGTTTTCGCACCTCATCTTTGACTACATCAGCCAGCTCACCCATTCGCTCCTCTCTAAGAGATGCCTTGATCTCTTCTCGTAGCCACTCCTCACGCTCGGCTTTGGTTCTCTTCCTACGCCGATACATTTCGGAGTCATCTTGGAAACCATGTTTCTAAGGAACGTAAAGCCCAAGGCCTCTCGTACGGCCCGGGTGCTCCTTGTTTCCCAGGGCCACGGAGAGCATATCATTCTCCCTTGTTCCCTGGAATGATCCCAGGGTAGATTCAAAACTCAGCTCTTCCTGCAAGAGCACGACATGTCATTTCAATTCGTACGAAGTTGGGGAGTAATTACAAACTACGTAGTCCGATCGATATCTTACCAGGCACTGGTCTGAAGGGTTTCGAGAGGAGACTTCCCCCGATGTCGTTGTAGATGACCTTGCTCTAATCCAATTTCGAGCGCGGGCATCCGGGATATTGCTAAAAGGTGGGGCGATGTCTTGCATGGCTACTAGTTCATCCTCCTTCGTCCACTGCGGGATTTTACCCGCATAACCAGTTGTGCCAAGTCTGTGGGGGTGTGTGTTTTTTGCCTGGATGGCCTTGTGCACCGTACTTGTACTTTTGAAATCCTCGGACGTCTTCATCGCCTTGAACTCTTCCCATTGTGGTTCTAGGAATGGGTATTTATGAAAAGGCGTTTCGTCCGTCTCCACGTATTTCTTAACAAGCGTGCTCTTGAAGTTCTTCCATGCTTTGCACGCCGCTAGGTAGGTTTGTCGTTGCACGGCGTATTGGTGTTCTTCTGGGATCTCGAACGATGCCAAAATTTCGGTCTACAGCTCACGTTTCTGAGTCTCAGACACGTTCTTCCACGAATTGAATGTGATCTCAATTCGTTCTCGTGCAACTATTCCGATCAATGTTCGGAATGCGCTTACTGCTTTCTTAGGTTGTAGAGGGACCCCAGATCCATCTACCGCTGTGATGGTCAATCGGCCCTCAGGCTTCTTAGATAGCCCTCTTCCCTGGCGTCTTGATGTTGGAGCGGACGCCTCCGGCGATGGCGTTGAAGAATGCGCGGATGACATGTTGCTCAATTTGTGGGTCTATTACAGATAAGAAAGTGCCATACCATAAGATAAGAAAGTGCAATATCTATCTATTTCGCTCAATATAGGCGATTACAATACATATATATGTGTACATACATACATACATATACATATATATACCTACATATATATATATATAATGGTAGCAATATGAAGCAACAAGCAACAAGCATCAATAATAGAATCAATAACAGTCTAAACATGAATATGTATGACAATGTAAAAGGCATGTATCAATTAAGACTAGCAACAAGCTCAAGTTTTAATTGATTAATTTGTGCTCTCAAATTGTAGGGTTGCACAAGATTAATCTTGGCCGTCCCGCTACTAAATCATATACTCTTCCTTGATTGGTTATGCCAAATAATAAACTCGGTCTTTTGAGCTCTAGATACAAACTCTATAAGACAACAAGATTCCCAACAGATCAACATATGAATATGCTAATATCTGAAACAGCATGAATCGATTGAATGACAGCTATATCCCATAAGCAATCTATGTTTCCAGAGTCACAAGACAACAAGACTCACTCACAAGCATATATACCAAATTAACTTTGCTCAATAATTTATGTTTCAACTTAACAAAATTCCCAACAGATCAACATATGAATATGCTAATATCTGAAACAGCATGAACCGATTGAATGACAGCTATATCCCATAAGCAATCTATGTTTCCAGAGTCACAAGACAACAAGACTCACTCACAAGCATATATATCAAAGTCTAGAGACTGCCTTCCAGAGTCACAAGACAACAATGACAGCTATTAGAGCTCAATGACCGATAGAACCAATCTCAGTATATGATATTTATTATCATCGAGCAACCAAATATCCCATAAGCAATCTATGTTTCCCAGTGCCAGGTAATGTAAAGAAGATTAACAAACTTGCACAGCCCAGTGCGAGGGCTCGGGGAGGCGACGGCTCGGGGAGGCGGCCGGCGACGGCTCGAGGGAAGCGGCTGGGGAGGGCTCGAGGGAGGCGACGGCGAGGGCTTGGGGAGGCGGCCGGCGAGGGCTCGGGGAGGCAGCGGCGACGGCTCGGGGAGGCGGCGGCGACGACAGGCTCGGGGAGGCGGCCGACGAGGGCTCAGGGAGGCGGCGGCGACGACGGGGTCGAGGAGGCGGCCGGCGAGGGCTCGGGGAGTTGGCAGCGATGACGGGGTCGGGGAGGCAGCCGGCGAGGGCTCGGGGAGGCGGCAGCGATGACGGGCTCGGGATTTAGATCTAGATCGAATAACTGTAGCGCACACGGAAAACCCTAGCCAGAGGGTATATATAGGAAGCTTATTACAGATGGTTCTAAACATAGAACCGTCTGTGATATCAAAAACATCATAGACGGTTCTAAACTTAGAACCGTCTGTGATATCAAAAACATCACAGACGGTTCTAAGTTTAGAACCATCTGTGATAAGCTTTTCACCGACTGTAGTTATTAAGACAAACACCAACCAGCTGCATTCATGATCAAACAGCTGCATTCATATACAACACCAACCAGCTGCATTCACACATAAATGCCAATTCAGAAATACATCATACATATACATAAATGCCAATTCACATATACATCATACATATATATAAATGCCAATTCACATATACATCTCACATATACGTCACATATGCATAAATGCCAATTCACAAATACATCACACTGCAGCATTGTTCTATACATAAATGCCAATTCACGTGTACATCACACATATACATCACATATACATAGATGCCAATTCACATATATGTCGCACATTCTCATTGTACTTGCTTATTTTCCTTTAAAAATTAGCCCTTCATCATGATCAATGCGTACGTAACTAGTTTCGTCACGTTGTTCGTCGTCGACCCTTATGCCATTTCCAAAAGGAGGTAACTCGTCAAATTTCGTCCACTACATTCTCTACTCCGACAATTCTCCTTTTTCCATAAAGAACTACATGGCGTTTCTTATTTGCCGGGTCGGTTACATAGAAAACTTGAACAACTTGGTTGGCGAGCACGAATGGTTCGTCTTTGTACCCAACACGTCGGAGGTCCACGGTAGTGACACCGTACTTGTCAACCTTCACCTGTGGGAGATGCACCCAACGGCAGCGAAATAAGGGGATCTTGAAAACCACATAGTCGAGCTCCCAAATCTCTTCTATGAACCCGTAGTACGAGTTTCTCGACCCATCGATACTGAACGCATCTATGCGGACACCGTTGTTCTGGTTTATGCTCTTTACATCCTGAGATTGCGTATAGAATGTGTACCCATTTATGTCATATCCTTGCCATGTCACAACTGTAAATGTTGGCCCTTTTGCCAACCATGTCAGCGTCCAACTTGGCGAGCTCCTAGCGATTTGCTCCTTCAACCATTGGTTGAACTGACTGTTATGTTGCCTCATGATCCAAACATCCGGCCGCTCCGGATGTTGTTGCCGAAGCACATTCTTGTGCTGGTCGACATAAGGCGCCACTTCAGTCATGTGTTGCAAGACCGTGAAATGGGCTTGAGTATACATGTCCATATCTGCAGTGATTGCTTTCCTTCCGATAGTTTCGATACCCTTCAGCCTCCCCTCATGACGAGATTGAGGCATACCTATCGGTTGAATCTGAGCCATATAATCGACACAAAACTCAGTGACCTCTTCGCTTGCATAACCTTCGACGGTGCTGCCCTCCGGCCAAGATCAATTCCGTACGTACACTTGAGAATTCCCATGAACCTCTCAAATGGGTACATGCTACCTAGGAATATGGGCCCGCACATTTTTATCTCCCACACAACGTGAACAATGAGATGGACCATGACGCGGATACGTTCATGTCTTGCACTTCTCAATTAAATATATTATTTAACTGGAAGGAATTATTGAGCCATATTAAATATTATCAGGTGAACTCTAATTTAATTGGGTCTTTAATAATTATACTTGGAGATACGGAGCTACTAAATAATTATATACATGCCTATACTTGATCTGTACAAGTCTAAAGTGAAGATGCGTACAAGATAATGAGGACATTCCAATCGGACCGATTACGCGAGCACGAGCTGAAAAGATTAAACAACAGGTGAACTCGCTCCTAATTAAATTTGATTTTAATTTACATGAGAACTGGCTGCTACCTAATACTAGTATTTTAATTGTTCTTAGGTTTGTACGGGAGGAAATTAACAAAGAGAATGGTGTAGAGGAAGGACAGCATGCAGACCAAGCACTAAAAGGAAATACATGTGCAAGGATTCAAGTGTTGGCGATGAGGGAATGATGCAGGGAGCCTTGTGCATGGCTCGTGAAACAACATGCATGCTGCACACGCAAGAAAAGGAAGGAGAAAGGAATCTGCATTAATTGTTTATCCTAAGCTGGTTAGGAAGGAGAATCAATTTGTCTTCTTTCTTCTCTACAAAACCAAAGGGGTTTTAGTAGGACACCACAAAAGCTAAAGGCCTGAATGAACGTGAGAACTTCGGATAGGTCCAGCCTATGCGTCGGTTTGTTTGGGCCGACTGTGGCATAGTCGGTTTGTATCTCTTTATTTCCGAACTAATTAGCAGAGCGGGTGCGCGTGAGTCGATCGATTCCTAGTCTAGTCGGTTGCAGGGGATATATATACCTGATGTACGTGAGTTTTTGAGACGACTATAAAACAGATCTATTATTTTGAGAGAGCCATGGCGCTTGTTCCTCCTAGGGTTTGACATATGATTGCAACCTAGAGGGGAATCGGGCGTTCTTCCCCGTCGTTCTTGTGATTCCTTGTGATTTGCGGAGCGGCGACGCGTCTACTTGGTGGTCGGTCGACGGGATCACGAGCGTGTGGTTGGGCGAATTCTTTTGTCGCAGTTACTTGTTCTACGATGGTTGGCGCCATCGATTCGTCAGGTTACACGGATCCGAATTATCTCCATCGATCCTACGCCGTGAAGATCGGGCAATCCCCCGCATCAGCTTGGTATCAGAGCGCGGTTGACACGGTAGGATCAATTTACCTATAGCTAGATTTATATTTTCCCTATACACAAAAAGCCAGAAAAAAAAATCTAAACCCTAGTTTTGCATCTATTATTTTTCATGAGTTTTGTTAAGTTTTCGTCCATTAGAATTTTTGTTTATGTGCTGATCATTGTGTTTCTTTGCATCGCTTAATCGTTGTGTTCATATAAATCCTAGAAAATTTTGCTAGTTAAATATCTTAATTAGCATTAAAAAAACGTCTTTGTGTTCACGTTCTGCAAGGTGGTTAAGCAGTAGCCGCACGGATCCCCTTTTTTCCGGCCAAAAATCCAAACGGTGGAGTCAAGAGTCCAACGCGGCGTGCTGTAGACTTCCTAGTTGATCTCCTAGCAGCTCTGTTGGGAGATTGAAATCGGCACCGCAGCATTTAAATTTCTATCAGCTGGCCGAAAGTCCTATTGCTGTTCGGTTTGTACATGCAAGGGTTGGTGGCCGAATTGAGCCGTGATTAGCCTGAGTGCCCTGCTGTGATTAAATCTGAATTCCATTGGGAGAATTATGTTCGGTTTTCACGTGCAAGAGCTTTTAGCCATCCGAATGCATTGCTAACTCTTCATGTGGATTAGAACACAAGTACTTTTGTCATCCGAGTGCATTGCTAAGTTTTTGGGAAGGAAGTCAAGCCCAAATCAAACACTCTGTCTGTCCAGAACCACTAAATCGAAATACTGATTCCTGTTTTCGGTTTGTTGGTGTTTTGCCCAACTGAAACTTCGGTGCTTTGAGCGTCACTTATATCCATATTTTATTTCATCTTCGAGACTAGCTGTTGAATATTGCATTTAGGGCTGCTCTTGAGTATTTTACACTCTGCTGAATATTTATGACTTGTGCAAATTCAAGGGACAACGAAACTCTAGTTCGGCATTTGAGTTAAAAAAAAAGAGAAAGCAAAAAAAAAGGCAGCCATTAAAAAAAAGCCACGGCGTGAGTATATTTCAAAAAAAAAATATAAAAAGAGCATTGGCCGAATTTGGGTGAGTTCTTAGTCCATAAATTCAGATTGTGTAATTTATCTTCTTGAGCAATCTTGTGCCCTTACATTCATATCATTGCAATTTGGTAGCGTCTCTCCTAGTACTTGGTGCAAAACGAGCTATTTAATTCTCAATTTCAGATCGCTTCTATTTAGCTCATTCCTTTGTTGCATCGAGTCACATTGATCTTTGCGTGTGCGTTCATACACTTCACTTAAACCTTTTGGATCAGCACTTAGGCAAAGTATTCTAGTTTGGACTATTACTTAACTTAACAACATCAAGAATTTCAGATTGCATAGGTTATTATTTTCCCTCCAAGCTCCACATATAAGCCATTGTTATAACAGTGCTTGTGCAATTGAATTCGCTTTATCTATCACCTTGTGTTGTCTACCGACACCAAAATGCGTGCAGCTCTTCAATCCCAACAAGGACGCATAAGAACTTCGGTTGGTAAGAGAAGGCGAGGATGAGTGATTCCACATAAATTCCACATATTCTTTGCTATTTTTTTGCAGTACTAACAATGGCAGGATGCCCAACATTTCGTTCCTCATGGTGCGACTCTCGATACTTGTATTTTCCATTCTATGGAAGTACAAATCCGGAGGAATATCTCGAATGGGTGGAACAACTTGAATGTGACCTTAAGTTTCAGAAGCTGTCCGAAGCCAAGAAAGTGACACAAGCCACCATGGAGTTTGAAAAATATGCATGCACTTGGTGGAAGCGATATCCTGAGAAGCAATATGTCACTATTTGGAAAGAATTAAAGGAAGTCATGAGAAAGAAGTTTGTGCCATATGAGTATGAGCTTGAGTTACTTCATCATATGAAGAGCATTCGCCAAGGACGTCGATCTGTCCAATCTTATTATGATGAGCTAGATTATGCTATGTATCGTGCCAATATCACAAAGGCATGTGCAAAGAGAGCTTACTTCAAAAGAGGTTTGAATTCTGAGATCGCTGCTACTGTTCGTTTGAAATATGATGGTAGTATGCAGGATCTTGTGAATTATGCTATAGAGGAGGAGAAGAGAATTAAGGAGAGGCGTACACCACGTTTCAACCTGAGTCCCCACTTCAGTTTGCATGCCTTTTCCAATACGTCACATGAGAAGATGATCGAGCATGGGACTTTCCCTTCGGTCAAGGCGTCATATAGTGCTGCCCCGTTGCTACATGAGGAGATCGTGGTTGATAGTAATTGCGCCATTGCTAGTCCACGATCCATAAAGGATGAGAAGTTTCAAAACCTATGTGAGGATGAGAGCCACATAGCCAAATTGAGTGAGAGCGATAAAAACAGTGAGTTATGTGATTCCACCATATGTGAGGTTGAGAGCATCCATATTGAGAATGGGATAAATACACAAAAAGAAAAGAGAGAAGTAGATGATAGTACAAGTGAGATTATTTTTTATACTAACGACTTACTCTCTACTTCTAGTGTTATTTCTCCCATTGTGCAGGTTAAAGAAGAAGAGAAGCTAAATGCTAAACAAACCGCACAACTTGAAGTTGAAGCTACCATACCTACATCGCCTACATCATCTGAGGAGGACGTTCAAGGTAATAATAAGGGTGATATATTGGTAGTTCATCAAGGAAAGGTGAGTAATTGTGAGAATTTTTGTGCTCAATTGGAAATACCACGTTCTGAATTTAATATGCTTAATTTACATAATGTGGAATTGATTACTCATAAAGAAGTTCTTAGTAGAATATCTCCTGATGATTCTTTGTATTATATCATGTTCGATGATCCTAAAGAGCTATCTAGTGTGATCCAGAATGTTGCTGAAATTTCATGTTTAAAATCACTAGTTAGTACATATACCTACACATATAAGTTCAATTTAATTGGAGATTATGGTGTAGATGACAAGTTTTATGTTTACCGAATATGCATTACATGTGATAAGCTTGCTGAATTGAAATTGCATATTTTGGATAAACAATCTTTTGTGCTATATCATGATCATAACGAGATGAGTTTCAACAATAATGCTTCATGTTTTAAAAGATTTCTTAAGCCTACTTGTTCATCCTTTAATGTACAATCATATACAAATAATCAGAGTAGCGCAGTTGAAGCATGGAAGGCACCAAAAATTTTCTCCCCCATATTTGAACAACTTAATTTGGATTGGCCCATTAATGACTTGTCCATGTACTTAGCAAAGTCGAGGACGACTTTTTCTCATGGGAGGGAGAATGATATGAATGACAGTATTGCAATGCATACATCTTATAGTTATTGTTGTACTAATTGGTTTATACAAAACAATAAGAATGACACAATAATTGATTCATACATATACCATGCATATGTGTTATTCTTTTTGTTGACCACACCTTCAGATGTTCAAGATATGTTAAACAGGAAAAGTGTGAACGATAGATACATATACCAGGCATATACATTGTATTCTTTGTTTAGAACAATTTCAGGCTATCAAAAGCCGAGGACGGCTTTTCTTGAAGAAGGGGAGGATGACGCGGATGCGTTCATGTCTTGCACTTCTCAGTTAAATATATTATTTAACTGGAAGGAATTATTGAGCCATATTAAATATTATCAGGTGAACTCTAATTTAATTGGGTCTTTAATAATTATACTTGGAGATACGGAGCTACTACTATTTTATTTAATTATATACAGGCCCATACTTGATCTGTACAAGTCTAAAATGAAGATGCGTACAAGATAATGAGGACATTCCAATCGGACCGATTACGCGAGCACGAGCTGAAAAGATTAATCAACAGGTGAACTCGCTCCTAATTAAATTTGATTTTAATTTACATGAGAACTGGCTGCTACCTAATACTAGTATTTTAATTGTTCTTAGGTTTGTACGGGAGGAAATTAACAAAGAGAATGGTGTAGAGGAAGGACAGCATGCAGACCAAGCACTAAAAGGAAATACATACATGTGCAAGGATTCTAAGTGTTGGCGATGAGGGAATGATGCAGGGAGCCTTGTGCATGGCTCGTGAAACAACATGCATGCTGCACACGCAAGAAAAGGAAGGAGAAAGGAATCTGCATTAATTGTTGATCCTAAGCTGGTTAGGAAGGAGAATCAATTTGTCTTCTTTCTTCTCTACAAAACCAAAGGGGTTTTAGTAGGACACCACAAAAGCTAAAGGCCTGAATGAACGTGAGAACTTCGGATAGGTCCAGGCCTATGCGTCGGTTTGTTTGGGCCGACCTGTGGCATAGTCGGTTTGTATCTCTTTTATTTCCGAACTAATTAGCAGAGCGGGTGCGCGTGAGTCGATCGATTCCTAGTCTAGTCGGTTGCAGGGGATATATATACCTGATGTACGTGAGTTTTTGAGACGACTAGAAAACAGATCTATTATTTTAAGAGAGCCATGGCGCTTGTTCCTCCTAGGGTTTGACATATGATTGCAACCTAGAGGGGAATCGGGCGTTCTTCCCCATCGTTCTTGTGATTCCTTGTGATTTGCCTGAGCGACGACACGTCTACTTGGTGGTCGGGCGAATTCTTTTGTCGCAGGTTACTGTTCTAACAGTGATTGGCGCCATCGATTCGTCAGGTTACACGGATCCGAATTATCTCCATCGATCCTACGCCGTGAAGATCGGGCAATCCCCCGCATCAGACCATGATATTGAAAAACGAAGGAGGGAAATACATTTCAAGGTGACATAGAGTCATCACCACCTCGTCCTGCAGAGCATCTAGTCCTTCGGGATCGATGACCTTCTGAGCAATTAAGTTAAAGAAATAACATACCCTCATGATTATCTCTCGGACTTTGATCGGCAAAATATTTCTAATTGCAATAGGGAGCATCTGTGTCATCAGCACATGACAATCATGAGACTTCATGCCATTTAACTTCAAATCTTGCATCGAAACAAGTTTCTTCACATTGCCGGAGTAACCAGACGGAACTTTGACACCATGCAAGCACTGGCACAGTTATGTTTTCTCAGCCTTGGATAGAGTGTAACACGCAGGGGAAGGTATGTTCGTCCATTATCAGTGCGTGTCGGTGCTAACTCAGGCCTGATGTCCATATCAGCCAAGTCAAGCTGTGCGTTGACGCCGTCCTTTGTTTTATCACGAATGTTCAGTAAGAGACCAATCAAGCTGTCGCATACATTCTTTTCTACGTGCATGACGTCGATGCAGTGTCGAACATCTAGGTACTCCCAATAATGTAAGTCCTAAAATATTGATCTCTTCTTCCAGGTGTTCTTCTCATGAGCCCTCAATTTACGTCCCTTTCCAAGGACAACATCTAAATCCTTAACCATATCATAAACCTCGTGTCCCCTTAAATGCCTTGGAGCTGAACCGTCTTCCTTCTCTCTGTCAAATTGTTTCTTCATCTTGCAGTATGGGTGAGCCCTCCGAAGGAACCGGCGGTGACGCATGTAGACCGTTTTGCGTGAGTGACTCAGCCACACACTCTCGGTATCATCTAAACAGTGGGTACAAGCTTTGGCACCTTTTGTACTATGGCCTGATAGGTTACCAAGGGCAGGATAATCATTTATGGTGCAGAATAATAAGGAGTGCAGAGTGACGTTCTCTCGTTTGTATGCATCCCATACCTATACCCCTTCGTTCCATAGTACTTTTAGATCTTCCACCAATGGTGCTAGGAACACATCAATATCATTCCCAGGTTGTTTTGGCCCTTGGATAAGTATCGACAGCAAAATATACTTTCGCTTCATACACAACCAAGGAGGAAGGTTATAGATGCAGAGAGTCACGGGCCATGTGCTATGTCGGCAGCTCATGCTACTAAAAGGATTCATTCCATATGTACTCAGTCTAAACCTTATATTCCTTGGTTCGGCACTGAAGTCTGCAAAACTCCTATCGATGTTTCTCCACTGCGCGGAATCAGCAAGGTGTCTTAGCATTCCATCATTCTTGCGCTCCTCCGAGTGCCAACGCAGCAGTTTTGCCTCCTTTTGATTTGCAAAAAACCTTTTCAAACGGGGAATTATAGGAAAATACCATGCCACCTTAGCAGGAGGTCCTTTCTTCGCCTCTGTTCCCTCGCCATCATCTGATTGATTGTTACGTTTGTATCGGGATGCGTTGCACACCGGACATACATACATGTTTCCATACTCTTTACGGTAGAGGATACAGTCGTTCGGACATGCATGTATTCTTTCTACTTCCATTCCCAACGGACAAAGAACCTTCTTGGCTTTATACGTGGTTTTAGGCAACTCATTTCCCTCTGGAAGCATGTCCGCTAAAAGACCTAGCAGCGTCGTGAAACTCTTGTCGGACCAACCGTTGCTTGCCTTCAATTTCAACAGTTCAAGCACGGCCGACAACCTCGTATACTTGCAACATGTGAACAAAGGTTTCTCTGAGTCCTCCATCAAGCCCCAGAATTTAACATACTCTCTCTCATCATAGTTCTCTTCTACATCGCGAAGCATCTGATCCAGATTATCATTGTGCAACCTTTCCGAATCCGAACCACAATCGACATCATCCGACGGCATGTCATTCACTTCACCGGCGATTTCATCCGGTGGCATATCATTCACTTCACCGGCGATGTCATCCGGCGGCATATGATCATTCACTTCGCCATGACTGGTCTAACACGTATAACCCTTTTTGAAACCCCTCCGAATCAAGTGCGCTTCAATTTGCCCTCGGTTCTTAAACATCTTTAAATTCTCACAGTCAGTGCATGGACAGTACATATATTCCACCCCCTTATTCAACATATCCTCCTCGGCGGCTCTTGTAAAAGCAGACACGCCATTAATGTACTCTTCACTCACACGACTCGTGGCATACATCCAGCTTCGGTCCTACATTACGTACATATATAACAATTTAGTATTAAAAATTAGATTAACTAATTATTACTACATATATACCGGCCACATGTATTATATTGAGGCTTAATTTGCTAGCTCAATTCATATTATAAACACAAAACCTATTATATAACCAACAATTTTGAAAACCATCTTCAATAACTCACCAATTACTTAGAACTAAATTGTAATGCAAAGAAAAAATAAAATTCATTACTAACCATATCTAGAGCAACCAGGAAAGTATAAATCTTCAAAAATCAATATCTGCCTCCTCCCACCAAATTAACTGGCCTGAAATCGCCAAGCTTGCCTCCTGAGCGAAAGAGTAAAGCACCAGCTAGATCTGGATCGAAATGAAGACAGATGCGGTCTGAGCAGCGCAATAAATGCCTACTTCCATTATCACAGACAAAAACCGTCTGTGAATTATCACAGACAAAAACCGTCTGTGAATTATCACAGACGGTTTTTTGTTCAAAATCGTCTGTGATAACCAGCTTATCACAGATGGTTTGTATTAAAAACCGTCTGTGATAATCTGGGATTATCACGTACGGTTTTTAATACGGACATCGTGCAGATACTTGATATCACGAGCGGTTTATCGAGACTGAACCGTCCTGTGATACTCCTTTTCTCAGACGCCGCCAACATAGACGGTGTCCAAATTAAAACCATCTGTGTTAGTTTTAATCACAGACGGTTTTGTCAAATCGTCTGTGATTGACCGTCTAGTATTAGGCTTTCTGTAGTAGTGCAATGAGTTAATTTCTGTTCATTTCAAAAAAAAAGGCATGCATTTGCTTCAGCAAAAGGCCGCTCTGTTGCAGGTTATACTTACAGTAATGTTGCATCATTTGTTTTTTTGCCATCTTTCTCTTACCATAGCTTGAAGGAACACATATGGCCAGCAGCTACAGGATTGACGATTGCAGTCTTCTGCAATAACAGTGAGTTTACCAATTGGTATGAAATGCCATCTTCCTATATTGAAGTTGATCCGAATTTGTATTGTGTCCGTATATAACACTTCGTCACCCCATGTCAGATGTGGTATGATAGATGTCTGAGCCATGCACAGGATGTATCAGACGTGGTGTCAATCTGTAGCAACCAACTCTAATTCAGTTTTCTCTCCGTGTGGGACTCGTTTCCCTCACCCTATATATATATATACTCTAGTAGTTCATAGGAACGGTGTGCTTAGGAAGAAGCGCTCTATTGTAATCTCTTCTCATTACAGTGATGTTTTCGAGCACCCGTGGTTTTTTTCACAGGGGTTTTCCATGTAAAATTCATGTCTCTTATCTCTATTTTTCTATGCGTTATTTGCAACAAAGTGGTATCAGAGCTCTAGGTTCAAGATTCAAACTGCTGCCCCAGGAGGAGCAATCTCCACTCCCAGGGCGGCCATCCCAGTGCGGCACGCACGGCGGCCATAGCGGCATCACGTGAGGATAGGAGATTTGAAGAAAAAGCAGCTCCGTGTCCTCGCGCGTGAAGACGAGAGAGCAGCAGCATCTCGCACACATCCTCTAAAGTTGTCATCGAATCCGAGACGTAGCCGTCTCCGAAGCCAAGTCGATGGGCCTCCGCAGCCCGTCCATCTAATAATAGGCGCCCCGGTGCATGAAAACGCAACAGCATCACCGGGCCTCAGACCAAGTGAGAGATCCACATGCCACCAGTCGCTCCAGTCGGCGTGCCACCTCTACGCGCGAAATCCAGACGCCAGTGTCGATTCGCTCTTGTTCGCGTGCATCATCGCTTCACCAAGCCATTCGCTGCCTCGGTCCAGTCATTAGTAGGAGAGAGATTAAGGTGCACGCAACCTGAGACAAAGGGAAAGGTGAAGTCGGTCTGTACACTTCAGTATATTTTTTGGGCGAATTTTCGAGGTGCACACAACAAGCGTACTAGGAGATTTTAGCATCTCTACCAGACGTTTTCAACTTGCCTTGACTCCGTTTCAAGCCTTGACTCCAATTCAGCACTGACCCATGCCATCCTCAGTGACTGTTCTAGTGCCATGTTTGCCAATATCGTCGCCTGTGCCGTCCAACGCCATGCCTTGGCGTCATACTACACAATCTCCATTGAAACTATCGTCAGCTCTGCATGTTTTGATTAGAGGTGGAGTTCATTGTAATTCAGGTTATTGTGCCTATTATCGGCGGCATCCATACGGGATCAATCAATTGGCAATTTCATCAACGATCCATCGTCTACTATGGGTTACTGTGGCAAATCCGTAAATAAGGAGTCTAAAGTAGAGTTGTAGGCTTTTCTACAATAAGTTAATTTGGGCTATGCTTGATTGAGCAGACTTAAAAATAATAATGTCAGTTGTGGAAACAACTGAATTTGGTGTTTTAATTCACCGTTTTGCTATTTGAAAGTGAATATTTTGCTCCAATTTTAGTTTGAGATGAAAGATTTAAGTGCAATGAGTTTTATTTTTGCGTGGATACTACAACGTCTTCCAGTTATCGCAGCTCAATATGAGGGGTCTATTGCAGTTTATTCTCCATTGACGGCACAAGAGTTCCATTCATCTAGACAATTTTACAGGAGCAGTTTCAACCATATCATGGAATTTTACACAAGAGTTACTTTTGAAGTCGGCAGTTTGATGTACGTGATGGTGTACATGTGCAACAAGACTATTCTAGTCTTTCTTATTGAAGAGTTGCTCTTCCAATGAGTATTGCTCGCCGAGTTTTGTGTTCCAAATGGAGTATACTAGATTCCATAATATGAGCTCTTCGCTATCTATCCAGCACCACAGATAATATTTTGGCTTATGCCATTTTGGTGATTGAGCATTTGTTTCAGGAGGTTAGTTGCATAGACTCGGACTTTGTGAGGAAACAATGCTTTTCACTACTCTCCTCTTTATATAGCCTCTACCAGTAGGGTATGGGCCACACCATAAGGAATACTGTAACCTGACATTGAGTGGAGCTACCGTTGTTTAACCTGACATTGAGTGGAGCTACCGTTATTAAGTATGGTTTTACCGCTTCCATGCCACCCCCTTACACGCGAGCTGTTCCCTTTTTGGAACAACATATCCTCCTGTAGATATTCAACTGACTTGAGTAGCTACTAGACTAAGTTTGACAAGTCAAAACTTGTTCTTTACTCAGTATAAAAGTTCTAGTTCTTACTTTTCACCAATGGGGCAACCATTAATGAACCCATAACCCAGTGCATCGTGGCAGTCCTACCACTCCAATCCAAACCTCCTTCCTAGGGTAAAGTTGTGGACTTCAACCATCTCGTGGCTTTCCACGTGTCATCCCTAACCCTAGCATTTTTTTGAAATTCTACAGGCAAAACGCTGAACCTCTTAGTAGCATGAAACGTTTGTGCTCCTAGTCTACCATGTTATATTTTATAATAATTTATTACTACTATGGCTTGTCATGGTGAATATGGGCATCAAATAAAATTGGATTTTTTCAGTGGTAGAATATAGCTAAATTATCATGTCATTCTAAATAAGTATTTTAAACAAACAGCAGTGCATAAATAATAGTAATGAAAGTACCGTAATTAAATAATTAAAATAGTGTAGGTTCAACATGATCAAAAATATATGACTTGCCTTGCTGTTCAAAGTCTTTGACTTGCTCTAGGTCTCCCGAGTCTTCATAAGCTTATGGGACTGACTGTCCAGTGAAATTGTGTGCTAGCACAAATAAAAAGCAACTAATCAACTTTGTGATCAAAAGAATATGAGCTAGGAAAATGAAGTAAAATAAAAGAAAGAAAATCTAGAGAAACCAAATAAAATTGAGTTGGGTTTTATAGGAGTCTAGGTTGATGAAACAGAGATGGAAATAGTTTAAATGGGCTCAAAACGATTAAAATTGATATATATATATATATATATATATATATATATATATATATATATATATATATATATATATATATATATATATATATATATATATATATATATATATATATATATATATATAAACACATATATGTCTAATGGTTTTTGGTGAATAGTAACAGAGTATTACTGTTCATTGCGGGTTGGGCTAGAAATAATAATGGGTTGTACTGTTCAAAGTGGATCGGATTTGCAATAGTAATAGGTTGGATCTTTGACAATAGTGGGTCAGATCCGAGTGGATGTGGGTCGGGCTGGTGACCAGTACCACTACAGCATTGGGCTTAGCCCAAAAAACTTTGGTGTCCTAGGCCGCTACTTTGCGGCCTATGGCCTATGATGAATAGTCTTTGTCTTCCTTAGTTGGGTGCTACAGTGCTCCTGAGCGACAAAATGTGATAGCAAGCAATTATGGCAAGTTGGCTGGTTTTTTATGGCATCCGATAGTATGGATGGGTTCTAGGAGGGGAGGGTAACCCATTTTAGGGCTTGGTGGTGGCCAGGGATCACTATAGAGGGCCGACGACGAGGTGAGCTTCATAGGACATGACCATGGCATAGGAGCTATCTCTACTATTGAAAGGGTCATCACAAATGGTTCAAAACCATCATTATAGATGGTTTCTAACCCGTCTGAATTTATGTGTCTGTGATAACAGATGGTTATAATAGACGGCTCTTGAACCGTTTGTGATAAGTTACAATATAGACGGTTCTAGTTAAGAACCATCTGTGATAGTCTATTATCACAGATGGTTCTAGTTAAGAACTGTCTGTGATAGTTTATTATCACAGACAGTTCTAGTAAAAACCAGTCTGTGATTGCATTCTTGTGTCCTCATAAATAGGCTTCCTTCAATTCATCAACATTCTCTACTTGCACTATAAAACAACATAATCAGAGAATGCAGATGAACCAAAATTGGCCTATTTATGAGGACACGAGAACTTTGGCAATAAACTTTGGCACCATGTCAACAAGGGCCAAAACCCTAGCCATCCATCAATCATCACAAGACCTAATTGAGGCATCAACAATTAATTTTTACATGCACGAAAATCAAGATTTACATGGCTGAAACCCTAGCCATCCAAAAATCTCAAATGGGGGTATATAATTGGCGATGGAGGAGAGGCAGCGGTAGTGTCACTGTTGTGTCATGATGGTGACACTACACAAGACAATTTTACAACACTTAGGACAAGAATGTCTTGTGTAGTGAACCATGGCATCACAACCGGAGGTGGAGGAGCCGGTGGTAGTCGGCATCGTCGAGGGGACAGGGCGCTTCGATTTGGGGAAGGAAGCAGGAATAAGGAGTGAATGAACTAGGAGGGGACCAGGCGCTTCAGTTTGGGGGAGGAAGCAGGAATAAGAAGTGGATGAACTAGGAGGGGACGGGACACTTCGGTTCTTAGAGTGAAATTGGGGGAAGGGAGAGGGGAGTAATAAGGGGCGGGAGGTGGGAGGAGACCGGTGCCTACTGTTCAATGCGGGGAGAATGGATGAGTGAGATTAAAATCCTGGGAGAGATGCTACAGATATGTGATGTGGCATTATCACAGATGGTTCAGATTAAAAACCATCTGTGATGTATACTACAATACAGACGATTTTTAGTCCGAACCATCTATGATAATTATATATCACAGACGGTTCTAGCCATCGGTAGTAACGTAGATAGCCATGTTTTTAAAACCGTCCATGATAATTGCAACACTAACGGTTCTCTGGAACTGTCTATGATAAGGCGTCCAGTATAGTCTTTTTTGTAGTAGTGTATAGGAAGGCTAATCAGTGAGGGCGATCCTAGATTGAGCATCCCTGGAGCAAGGGGATGACCATTGTGAGGTTGGCTCGGGCTATAAGATTCTATGGCAGGATGTCCACGGCGAGGTGGCATGGCCAAGCTGAGAGGCTAGCTGCCAGTGAGATATGGGGTCGGAGAGGTTAAGGTAAGGCTTTGGTATTGTTCATGGGGTCAGAGTGGTGCTATGCATGGAGGTAATTGAGAAATGGTGAAAAATCTAACGGGAATTGAAGATCGGGCTTACCGGCTATTCCACGGTGGTATTGGCGCATCCTTGGCCAAAGGGGAAAGGGAAAGGTTGGGGGTGGAGTTAGACGGCAATGCAGGCTATGGGGAGGGTTCACTGGCTTTTATAGGCGAGTTAAGGGGAATTGCTTGTGCAATTGCACGTCAAGATACTCTCTAATCTCCATGGTGTGTCGTCAAGCTCGAATATCTCCAAGTGCGGTTGATTAATGCAACATTCAAATAGATGAAGCTCTAGCCGTGCTTCCTTTGTCAAGTCTTACATACATAAAAAAAAAACAGGTCATGTAGCACAGCTCTTGCTCAAATTGAGAATCATCTCATTATAAATCGTAAATATGCACTAAACAACAATACTACAAATTCTGGACAAATTTCTCTCGTACCCATCGTCTCTGGTTCCTCACTCGCTAGTACATCCGGATGTGCATCGTGCTCCCAGGCTTCAAGCACCCATGATCCAATTCATGCAATAGAACGTGCATGGTGTACATACATGTAGCTATATATATTGTTTGCCGTGATCGGTTCAAAGTGAATTGGAGGCCTCTGAAACCAGTGAAATGGCAATGTGAAGTGGGTCAAATTGACATGAACGGCATGGCCTACGGCCATTGGAGTCCCTTTGAATATCTCCCGAAGTGGACACGTTGTTATGCCGCCAATACATGTAATCACCAGTCATGATCAAAGCTACATAGCATGTGAGTATATATGATGAAGAGAGCTCTACAACTCATTAGATTTCAATGGCTTAGAATTGATGAATTATTTCACAAGTATAATAAACAAAATTTACAAAAATTTTAACAATAAGCTCCCCCTCAGAATAATCCCGTAGGATATAATACACTTAATTCACTTCGCAAATGAGCAAAATGTGACAAATCAAGCGGTTTTGAAAGAATATCAGCAACCTGAGAATCTAACTCAACAAGGTGTAAGACAACATCACCTTTTCCATATGGTCTCTCAAAAAGTCAAATCTCTTGGAGGCAATCAAAGAGAGAGAAGAACCATCAAGTATTCCAATCAAGCAATGATGTAAAAGACCAGAACCTAATCTAACTTATGTTCTCCATCCTTGTCAGCTGTTCTTACATCACAGGGAACATCAGTCTCACAGTACTGGGGTTAGTGAAGTAAGATCTAGGAATCCAGTACTAAAACACGTGACGAATAGGTGCAACAAAGCTAGAACCAAAATCATGTGCATGTGGGTGATCAGAATGCCAAAAAGAACGTGAATTATTTGAATTAAATCCCAATCTAGCATTTGAAGTAGATTTAAAGCCATCATAAAAGTTCTCTAAAAACCTAGCATTCGCATTTGCTCTAGGAACAAAAGAGGTTGCACGTTTTTGTCTTAAAGTATCCAATCTTTCCTTCTTCTCTTTCTTAGCTCGCCTAAAGCAAAATTCATGCAAGTGTCCATCTCTTCCACAATAGGTGCATTGAAATTTAACATTACCAGAATTTTTTTGAGGAGATGAACTAGCACCTATAACATGATATGATAATTTTTCCACAAAATCAGCAGATTTAAACACAGTTTTATGAGGTTCATTTTTTTGTTTCAATTAGCCCACTTTCTATGATCTTAACAACCTTAGGTAGATTATTCTTGGCATGCTCAAAAAAATTAAATCCTAGATCACGATTTTTCACACTTGTTTTTGACTTGTCTGGAATCATATTTAGATTTTTCGTGCCAAAAGAAAATATCTCTATGGTGTCTTTAAGGTACTCATTTTCTTTAGCCAAAGTGGAACAAGTAGTTAATTTAACAAGTTAATTCACAAAATTCTTAGAAGCACTAGACTGAGCCAATCTTTCTTTTTTAGCAAAATCATTAAGTTGTCTAGTCAATGCTTTTATTCTGTGTTAAGCTTAGGACTTTTAGACCAAGAAGATATCTCATGATAAAGCAACTATTGAATTGTTTCCTAAGATGAATTAAGTCTAGCTTCTAGCAATTCACATTTAGAGCAAGGTTTAGATTGAGCATTTGAAATACTTGACTCTAAACATGTAGAAGAATTAGATTTTAGCTTTTCAATTTTATTATTTGCAAGTTTTAACTTTTCATCACAAGAGTCATGTACCAATCTTAACTCATCAAGTTTAGTAGTTACATCGCTAAGTTGAATCAAGTTTAATGTATTAATTGTTCTAGCAGTCTCTAACTTAGAATGTAAAACTTGGCAATACTCATAAGATTCATCATTAGGAATAAGAGCTCTAAGTCTATTGATTTTAGAATTTAAGCTCTCAACAATGAAATCATGATTTTTAATTTTATTTTTATATTTTTTGAGCTCCTCTATCAATCTAAGCACATCACGAGATAAATCAATATAAGAAGGTTTTACCTTATCAGGATCACTGTAAAGTTCATCATCGTTGAGCTCCTCACTGTTGGCCATAAAACACATCCATGTGAAGTCCACCTCCATTGCCTTCTTACCATTGCCCTCAGCGTCGCTTTCGGAATCATCATCACTTAAAACAATCTCATCAAGTACTGAAATTATCTTGTTGACTACCCTACGATAATTGCGCTTCATGTTTAAATCAATCTTGATTTGAGAGCGACAAGTTGGTGCCTCGTCATCTTTGACCTCCTTGCTCCTCAGTTTGGGGCAACTCATCTTAATGTGGTTTAGCTCACCACATTCATAGCATCTAATTGGAGCTCCTCTTCGTCTTGATCTGATGTTAATTGCCTTGGTTATCCTGTTGGAGAGAAGTACAAGCTGTTCTTCTGGAATTTCCTGTAATTGTTCATCTGAAATAGAGCACAATCCAGACAAAGAAACAATAGAAGAACTATCAGTTTGGTTAGTCACTAAGCCCAAAGAATTAGTCTTGTTTATTTTGGTCAAAATATCAATCTCATGTACTTTCATCTTGGAATAAAGATCATTCAAAGTGAGTGTTTCCATGTTAACAAAATGATTAATAGTAGTGACTAACACATTCCAAACAGACATATCCAAAGCATTTAAAATTTGACGGGTATTGTTAGAATCAGAATATGTGACATCAACAGATTGCAAATCACTAACAATTTTATTGAAGCGATCAAAAAGTGCATCTACTGATTCTCCAGGTTTCATCTAAAATTTATAATACTCCTTTTTGAATTGATTC
The DNA here is from genome assembly GCA_036346575.1 of Dendrocalamus sinicus. Lineage (NCBI taxonomy): Eukaryota > Viridiplantae > Streptophyta > Magnoliopsida > Poales > Poaceae > Dendrocalamus > Dendrocalamus sinicus. Next base: position 28,650,490 of record CM070645.1, read on the forward strand.
TGATGCACATCTTTAACAGATTTAGATCCTTCATGATAATCGACTAGAGTGGTCCAAATTTTATTTGCAGATTTAAGGTGAGCAATTCAAACAAACTCATTTCTACTTAAAACTTGCAATAAGATATTTCTAGCCTTAGCATTAACTTTAACGTCAGAGGAATTTTCAGTTGTAACAACAGGAGGCACTTCATATGTATTTTCATCTTTTTGCCAGATATAATTACCTTATATTTGAAGAAAAGCCTCCATACGGGTTTTCTAATAGAGATAGTCTGATCCATGAAAAATGGTGGCTTACCTGAAAACCAATCACGATCTAATGTCATCGCAATCTGCTCTAATACCACTTGTAGAACCATCAATGATAATCAGAGAGGGGTGAATGATTGTAGTACACAACGAAAGCTCTTTTTTTAAAAAAATCTACTATGTTCTGAATTTCTCAACCTGCAAACCCAACAAGAACACAAAAGTGAAATACATCAAAAGATAATCATAATAATAACCTTCAATCATTTGATCATAGAGAAACCGAGACACAAGAAGGTGATGCGCAGATAGAGAAATTTCGACGGCACCAGCCGAGAGAAAACCAGATTCAAGAGACTCTAATCACGTAGCATCCAACCTCCTAATTACCTCTCTCCTAATCATGTCTAATCCCAAGTAGAAAATATCACTACTACAGAAAGCTTAATAGTAGACGCCAAATCACAGACGGTTTTGTGAAACCGTTTATGATTTACACTATTACAGACGGTTTTAATTTGGAGGCCGTCTGTGGTATTTGCGGTGGGAAAAAGGAGTATCACAGACGATTCTTACCGCTGAACCGTCTGTGATACTAGAATATCACAGACGGTTTTATAATAAAAACTGTCTGTGATAATCTGGAATATCACAGACGGTTTTTATTATAAAACCGTCTGTGATGTTCTAGTATCACAGACGGTTTTATAATAAAAACCGTCTGTGATACGTTTCCCGCCTTGCAATCCCTCAAAATTTCATATTTTCCCGCTTAAGTCCGAGTATGGTTCAGTTTTGAGACACCTTCAGTAAAACGGGCATAACTTTTGCATACGGTGTCCATTTTCGACGTTCTTGTACTCGTTGGAAAGCTAACGACGAGGCCGATCCAAAACAAATGACCAGCTTGTGCCAGTCACCCTCCAAGACCCCGAAAATCGGCCATCTTTGGACCTAAACCGGGCATCTAGCTCGTGCCAACCGGGCAGACGCTCAATCAACGCCGACGATGGTGGTCATTAAAGACATTCAGCTCATGCGTTGCATCAGGGGCAAGAAGGCATAGATGATCTTTGCTTGTTGTGTAACCTGCTTATTGTTCTTGTTGTGTAACCTGCTCGTTGTTCTTGTTGTTCTTGTAGTATAACTTGCTCGTTGTTCTTGTTGTGTAACCTGCTCGTTGTTCCTGTTGTGTAACCTGCTCGTTGTTTTGAGATATTGTAATGGTATACTCTAATCTTAATAAAAATTGATGTTTTATGTTTGTGAAATGAATTGAGATGTGAATTGGATGTATACATGTACATGTTGATCTGCTTGTTTCAGAGGGCATGGCTAGCATTTCCTGAGACTAGCCAATAAACAGAAATAGGTTTAAGGATAGAAGGAAATATCACAGACGGTTTTTAACTAAAAACTGTCTGTGATAGTTATAATCACAGACGGTTTTTAACTAAAAACCGTCTGTGATAACTATATATCACAGACGGTTTTTAACTAAAAACCGTTTGTGATATTTGCATCACAGACGGTTCGAAAACCGTCTGTGATGACCTCGTATTATCACTGACCCATAAATTCAGACGGTTCACAAAACCGTCTGTGATGACATTTTTGAACCGTCTGTGATGACCTTTTCTGTAGTAGTGTATAGCAGCCTTAATCAAAGCTCTCGCCAGATCATGCATGCTGCACCTACCTCTTGTACCTCCATACAGCCCCTAACGCAACTCATATATAGCCGCATGTCCCATACACATGCAGCCCTCATGTCGAATAATGACTACACTTCGGATTAATCCTAATACAACTCATTTAACTAGGTCTTTTTTTATCTCAACCACATTTTTAGGCCCACTACTTTTCAAGAGATCTGAAACCCTTCCAAACAAAGATTTTCCAAAAATACAACTTTTCAACTCGTCACGTGTCGAAACCTCCAGGACTGCATCTCCCGTAGCTTCTCCACGCACTATCCACTACGTGTCGTAGCCTCCAGGCCGCACCTCCGTAGCTCCAACACGTAGCATCTATCTCTGATCTCCATGCGCCCCAAGCATGAGCCTAACCATCTCATGACATCTTTGATCGTCTGAACCTCAGATCTCCCATCGTAGTCTCGGTCCACCTCGTCACCGATTATGATCGCCTCTATGCTCAACGTACACTTCAAAGACCAAAGAATATTTTTCGGCACAAGTTTATCCCAACTTGATCAATATATATATGTCCACACACCTCAAGTAAAAGTAAATAACATCATCAATTATTCATCATAAATTAACCAGTGTTAATTATTCATCACCAAAATATTCTAGACCAAACCACATGGTATAACACAACTTTAGAGAGATTGGTTACGTGCTCCATTGGTTACGGTTCAAGGATTTCTGATCTGCAATGAAGCTGCATGGTGTCACTAAATGAATGGCTAGACTGAAAGGCTAAAGGCATAGAGAGAGGGACAATGCATACATAAAGATCAGGAGTTACGAGAATAGGTGAAAGGTGCTCATGGGTTGACTAATCTTTCGCAGTAACTTGGGTCATGAAAATTTTTCAGCAGAGGATGTCAAGCTGAAATCGCTCAGGATGAGTTGTTGGATTGCCATTCCGGGGCACGAGCTTGACACAAATCGCTGATACTTCCTTGATGTCGATAATTAAACATTTTGAGCCGCCACAGCACCGGCGTCTGGAGGCTACTTTGCCTATCTGGTGTGTAGCCACCTATTGTTTTCTCTCCTTTGGTTCCTTCAGTCACATTACTACTACTCTGCAGGTGTGTCCTTCAGTCAAATTTATTGAAATTTGGATTTTTTTTTGGGTTGCTGCTTTTGTCCTTCTTTTAGAGGAGTTTTTTGCTATTATAGTACTCTGCAAGTGTGGCTTCGATAAAACGGTATTCACGTCGTGGGCTTCTCTAAAACGATACCTATTTCGTGTACTTCTCTCTATAATAGTATTCTCAAGGATTTGAACTCAAATTATTTTGATTTTCGAATTTTATCTCCTCCATATGACTAAACTACCCTTCCTAAATTTGTTTACTAAATTCGTTGGAGGTGGTGTCGAGGCCGAAGAGGTAGTCCGGGACCTCGGAGACGATCGACGATGCCTCGGATCGACCGCGTCCGATGGGCGCGGGTGCGGGGGCGTTGAGCGTGTCGACGAACCACTGGTCGGAGGAGCCATCGCCGGCGCCGGAGAGGACGGAGCCGAAGGCGCCCGCGGCGGCGTGGTCCGGCGAGGCGGCGAAGAGGAAGAGGCGGAGGCGGGGCGGCTTGATGGCGGCGGTGGCGAGGCCCTGGAGGCGGTCGAGCTCATCCATGAGGTTGTCGACGCGTCATCGGAGGTGATGGATATCAGCGCGTCGAGGTCATCTGGGGAGCTGGTACCGAGCGCCGGTCGGTCCTCCCGCGCGAAAAGCACCGGGCGGCCTTGGCGGCGCGCGACAAGGGCGGCGTAGGAGGCGGCGCGGGACGGAGACGATGCGGGTCTCCCCGCCGACGTAGCGGAGTTGATGGTCACCCGGGCGCGGCATGATGCGGCCGCTGAAGCTGCACATGAGGCGCACGCTCGTGCCACCCTGGGCCTGCGCGAGCGGCGGGGCAGGGGACAGAGGAGGCGGGTGCTGGTAGTTGCCGCCGTTGCCGACGCTGGTCGCAGCGCGCGGGGTGGAGGAGGCTGAGGAGCCGTCGTGGTGGTGCGATGACGATGACGCCATGGGCGGCGACTTGGCGGGCAAGGCAGGGAGAGAGAGGAGGGCGAAGAGATGATGAGATGGGAGGGAGGCTGCCGCAGGAGAGGCTGCCAGAGTTACTGTGTCGTGTGGGAAGAAAAGAAAAATCAAAATATGGAAAATTTAGGAAGGGTAGTTTAGTCATATGGAGGAGATAAAATTCGAAAATCAAAATAATTTGAGTTCAAATCCTTGGGAATACTATTATAGAGAGGAGTACACGAAATAGGTATCGTTTTAGAGAAGCCCACGACGTGGATACCGTTTTGTCGAAGCCATACTTAGGGAGTACTATAATAGCAAAAAACTCCTTTCAGAGTGCTATTCAAAAATTGCTTGATTTCACGGCGAGCTAACCACAAACAACGCTAACCATGCCCAATCATAGCAGCTTGCACTTAGCTGTGATGGAAATCGAGGATTTATAATTCTGGGTAAAAAGATGGCATCGTTGGTATGATCAGAAGCAAAGGATACGTGAGGAAGATAATTTCTCAGCCTTATTATTATACCACATTGTACAATAGCATATTGAAAAGGGAAATCATCTGTAATGAAAATGCCATTAATGGGTCCATTTGGGCTCGGCACTGGAAGAATATCCATGTATCTATGACTCAGGGAAGGTGGCAGCGTAATGGAGTTGTAGCTTCGTGAAAATTTTCGTGCTTGCATTTGTGGATCTCCAAAACTCGAGCTAAGATGTGTAGTTTTTTTATAGTTCTGATATTAAAGTAGGTTTACAAAATTTACTTAGAAAAAAGAAGATATACGGTCACTACTACAGAAATACTATTAGTAGACGCCAAATCACAGACGGTTTTGTCAAACCGTCTGTGGCGTGCACTATCACAGACAATTTTAATTTGGAGACCGTCTGTGTTGTTGGTGTTGGAAAAAATCTGTTTCACAGATGGTTCTTACCGATGAACCGTCTGTGATACTGGAATATCACAGATGGTTTTTATTAAAAAAAACCGTCTGTGATAATCTGAGAATTATCACAGATAGTTTTTTTATTAAAAACCGTCTGTGATAAGGTATTCCAGACAACACAGTTGCACAGACCTTATTGTCGTATGAACTATAGAAGCTATACTAAGACGAGAGTCAAATTCAAGGCAAATTTATTACAAAATTCCAAAAAAAGAGATTCCCAGATTTTAATCTTATGGGCTTCATATGCTTCTTCTTCGACTTCTGGAGTTGGAGGATCAGTCGCTAAGTTCTCGAATGCCATGAAGATTGTCCTTGCCCTCTCCACTTCCTCCTCTAGCCTGGGCAAATCATTAGCATAGTCCATAATCTCAAAGAGGATGCCATGATAAGCTTCCTCAGAATCGGCCGATTCTACTTGATCGGCAAGATTATCCATGTGTCTCTGCATTGCCGCAAGAGCTTCCTCTGCTTTGTGCACATTGGAGGGAAGAACGAGGCTGAGGATGGTTTCCCTTTCCTGAGCAGCAACGAGACACCTCCGCCGACGGTGGATGATGATCTCCAGCTGACGGATGGAAGCGAGTCGAGGAAGGAGAGCAGGGCGTGAGCGGAGGAGCTGCTCCAGACGTAAATTGTTGGCCGCCTGTGTAAGGTTGCGTCTGAACAACTCATGATGGATAGATGAGAGGAAGGAGATCAAAAGAATATTAGATGTTATTATTGAGAAATCTGGTGATGAAGAAGATGAGAGAGAGGACAGTTTAGAAGAGCTGGATTAGAGCGTACGTGCATATTTAAGCATTATCACAGACGGTTCGTATTCCAAACCGTCTCTGATATGTGTCTTATCACAGACGGTTTTTTATTAAAAACCGTCTGTGATAAGCTAATCACAGACGGTTTGTTTTAAAAACCGTTTGTGATAATCTGGCTATATATTTATTGCATCGCTCAGAACCGCATCTGTCTTCATTTCGATCCAGATCTAGAGCAGAGCCGCTGCACCTGGAGGAGGCGAGGAGGCAAGGCTTTCAGGCCAGTTAATTTGGTGGGAGGAGGCAGGAGATCAGCTTTGAAGATTCATACATTCCTGGTTGCCCTAGATATGGTTAGTAATGAAATTTATTTTTCTTTGCATTACAATTTAGATCTAAGTTTTGGTGAGTGTTATTGAAGATGATTTGCATTTACTTGACCATACATGATCAGTTCCCGTCATGTGGGAGGCCAAATTTGCCAAAATTGTTGGTTATAAGTGGTTCATCGATCGCTAGGGAAATAGCTGTTATGTTTATAATATGAATTAAGCTAGCAAAGCCTCAATACATGTGGTATATATGTAGTAATAATTAATTAATTTAATTTTTAATACTAAGTTGTTATATATATATATGCATAACGTAGGACCGAAGCTGGATGTATGCCGCGAACCGTGTGAGTGAAGAGTACATTAATGGTGTGTCTGCTTTTATAAGAGCTGCCGAGGAGGATATGTTGAATGAGGGGGGTGGAATATATGTACTGTCCATGCACTGACTGCAAGAATTTAAAGATGTTTAAGAACCGAGAGCAGATTGAAGCGCACTTGATTCGGAGGGGTTTCAAAAAGGGTTATACGTGTTGGACCAGTCATGGGGAAGTCAACGATATGTCACCGAATGACATTGCTGGTGAAGTGAATGATATGCCGCTGGATGACATCGCTGGTGAAGTGAATGATATGCCGCCGGATGATGTCGATTATTGTTCGGATAGGTTGCACGATGACAATCTGGATCAGATACTTCGCGATGTAGAAGAGAACTATGATGAGAGAGTATGTTAAATTCCGGGGCTTGATGGAGGACTCGGAGAAACCTTTGTTCACGTGCTGCAGGTCAAAGTACACAAGGTTGTCGGCCGTGCTTGAACTGTTGAAATTGAAGGCAAGCAACGGTTGGTCTGACAAGAGTTTCACGGTGCTGCTAGGTCTTTTAGTGGACTTGCTTCCGAAGGGAAATGAGTTGCCTAAAACCACGTATAAAGCCAAGAATGTTCTTTTCCATTGGGAATGGAAGTAGAAAGAATACATGCATATCCGAACGACTGTATCCTCTACCGTAAAGAGTATGCAAACATGCATGTATGTCCAGTGTGCAACGCATCTCGATACAAATGTAATAATCAATCAGATGACGGCGAGGGAACAGAGGTGAAGAAATGATCTCCTGCTAAGGTTGTGAGAGACCATGTGGTGGTGACCACATGATTACGATGAGTAATTGACGAGTTTGTTGCAAAGATTGAGTTTGAGTTGAGTGATTTGTGCCAGGTAGGCATTTAGCTCAGTCGGGCTGGTTAGACGGTCTTATTGCATATTCGTCTTCCTGATTGGTCGTTTGGGCATTTTTATGCTTAAGTATGGTTCACTAGTGCTATTTATGCCTTCATGTGTCGAGCGGTGCTATTTGATGTGTTTCTTGTCTGTGTTGGCTGGAGGACGTCAAGGCGGAGACGTGGCGAGACACGGGGTGACCGGACTAGGCGCAGGTGGCGCTGAGGTCAGAACGGTCGAGATGTGTCGAAGACGGCGGAGACTCGAGGTGGTTGCGAGGCTTGGACGACAAGAGAGGCGGAAGCTTCACGGAAGGTGCACGAGAGGCGTTTCGGTAAAAGCGCAAGGCTGCACAGGTGGAAGCGGTTCTGTTCGGAGTTAGCGGGTGTAACGGGTTGGAGACCCGTTAGCCAAGGGCTATAAAAGGAGGGGATGTCTCCTTATGGATCTCATGCACTCAAAGGGTTTCTAGGGTTTGCTTTAGTCAAAATGAGCTTTAGAGGGTTGTTTTGGCTTTAGGCCTTTAGTTGTTGAGAGTGGGTGGAGGAGACAGAGGTGTTCTGTTGTCTTCCTTCATTGTGTTTTTGAGTGTGTCTCCTCTCCAATCATGTAGTGTGTGTTCTTAGCTTTGGGAGAGGGAGAGGATGGATTGAGAACCTATGTAATCATTCCTCTGAATGTCCATGCGTATCGGGACTCCTTGTAATCCTTGTTTGATTGAAATGAAGCTTCTGAAGTTTTATCTCTCGTGTGTGCTTCTCTGTTCTTCGTTCTTCTTTGAGTGATTTTCCTCTTTTCGTGATTTTGAGTGGTTTCTTGCTGGGAAGGCCCAAAATGGGTTGCTCTATGTTGGGATGATGCCTCGAGATCATTTGATCAGTTAAAATCCCAAGAGCCCATCTTTGATTCCAGTTTTTGTATTTTGAGCTCCTCTGTTCTTCTCTTTCTTTCCTAGGGTTTCTTGGTCCCCCTTGATTCCCTTCTTGTGGTGGCCTGAGTTTTGGTCAGAAAAGTCCTTAAACCATTGCTAAGAAGATTGCAAAAGCCCATGGGCAAAGGACTTAAGTTTCTTGAGCAATTTGAATTTCAACCAACCTTCTGTAAGAATTTCAGAGATTTTGTCAAAATCTTGATTTATGGTGCACTTGGTGAAATCCTTGGTTCCCAAAGGACCTAGGACTATTTGGAACCTTTTCTTGAACTTATGGTCTGAGGAGAGCGTTTATTTTTCTCTAATTCTCTTCTGATTGGCAAGTTTCTGAAAATTTTGTTGCTTTCGGAGAAGGATGTTCTAAGTGCAAACGTTTGGGAGATAATTTTTAGAGTCGACATTGTAACAGCCCAGGTTTTTCCTAAAATAAAAATAAATAAATAAAAACTAATTAAAGTTAAAAATTTAAATTAAAATAAGTATTTTTGTTGCCTAAATTTTAAATTTGGATTTGCCGTGAATTTGTTTTTGAAAAAGCTGAATTTGAAAAGTATTTTAAGTAAAACCTAAAAATATCAGTAAATAAAATGATATTTTGATTTTCTATAAACAATTCTATGTCAAATTAAAAGTTTGGAGTTATTTGGATTTGATTTGGGTTTTTCTGAGTTTTTAGGAGTTTAAAATGTATTTTTGAAATTAAAAAGTATTTTGAATTATGAAAATTAAATACCAACATTAGTTGGAAATATTTTTAATAAGTCCAAAATGTCTCCAGGAGATTCTGTGTATTTTGCTGGAATTTTTGGAGTTATTTACTTATTTTTCTGAGCTTTATTGAATTTTCTAGCCTTTTCTGAAAATCAAAATCAACATTAAAAAATAAAAATCCCAACCTCCTCCCTCCAGACGACACGTGGATGGCCCAGATCCACCCACGTCGCCGCCCGGATCCCGCCTACCCTCCTCCCACGCTCGCCACGTGGGCGGCCGAGATTCACCCACCCCCACGCCGCCCTCTCTCTCTCCCCCGGCCCCACTCGTCGGCTGCCCCTCCTCCCTCTCCCGCAGCCGCCCGGGCCCGCTTGTCAGCCCACCCCTTCTTCCTCCCCGCCCCCTTCTTCCTCCTCCCATGGCCGCGACATCACCGCCGCCATTTCCGCCGCCTCCCCTCTCGCCCGGATTCCCTTCCCTGCTCCCTCCCTCTTCCTCCCCGACCAACCCCGCCATCCCCACGCCCGAATCCCCCATTCCCGTGCCCCGCCCCTCCCCTAATTCCACCGCGACCGCCGCCCCCGCGTCATCTCCGGTGACAAATCCCCGCCACCCCCGCACTCCTCCGCCCCTATAAATACCCTGCCCGACTCCGCCACAACTCGCCCCACCTCCCTCCGCTCCTCCCTTCCCCTCCCGGCCGCTCCACCACCGCCGCGCCGAAGCCTCCGAGCCACCGCCGCCTCTGCTCGCCGCCGGTCGTCTCTGGTAAGCCGCGCCCCTCCCCCGAGCTCCCCATTCCTCCCTCTCCCTCCTCTGGCCGTCGCTGTCGGCCGTCGGCCATCGGTGCGCTGCCGACGCAGCCGCCCCCGTGCACCTCCGGCCACCATGGGCCGCCCCGTCCCCGTCAGCGCCACACGGGTGGCCATGCCACCTCAGCACCTCCCTTCGGTCCGTGGGCTTGGTCCATGGACCGAAGGCCCACCTGTCAGTCAATCAAACCCCCCCTCAGGCTGATGTCATGCTGGCGCAGTAAAGCGGATTTTTTAGTTGGAAAATAATTCGGCCAAAATTGAATTCACTGCTGATGCAATAATTCAGATTTCCTTTAGGAAAATAATTCCAAAAATTAATCTTTTTCCATTTTCTCTCTTTTTAAACTTCCCGGAGCCTGTTCTCCTTCGTTCTAACTTCGATTGAGCCCATTCAAATTTCTAAATTCATAAAAAATTCCCATCTATCCATTTTTAGACTCAATTCAAATATTTTAAGTCAATTTGAATTTATTTGAATTTGGTGGGTTATTTTCACCTGTAGACTACGACGATTCCGGAGAATTCTTCGACGACGATTCACACCCACTTGAGGAGCAAGGCAAGTCACACTCCTTGATCATGTTGATCTCAGTTTTCAAAATAAAATTATGTTGATTTAAATTATATTGCATGCATAATTTTATTCAACGTATTTCAGTTCAGTTTTAAATTTAGTTAACACCTGTTTGTTACTCCCTCGTTTGATATTACAAATCCTTATACCTTGTAACCCTAGGTTAAAACTCTAGTTGATACATTAGTATGGCTAGAGACTTTATGAATAGAAAATGCTTAGCCCTGCTTAGACATAATTATGGGTTGGGATACCCTTTCACATAAAATGATAAGCTTCTGAATGTATTCTTGACTTGAGCGTCAAGAAGGATGATAAAATATTTTGAAACAAAATATAAAAACTGGTTTAGGCTTAGGCTAATAGTTAGGTGGTGGGTGCAGGCATGCCCTGTTGTTCGGAGACACAGGGTTGATTGTCGTGCACAGGGTATGTGGTTGAGCCTAAGTCAATTAAGGACCGGTCTGTGAGCTACTGTTGCAAAGCCCTAACGTACTACCACAAGGCTGGTATGGGACAACCCTGGCTGAGTAATTTGCGGGTCCCAACCTGGGTCATGTCGTAGGATGAAAGTGAGCATGGCGTAGGCCATGAAAAGTCTCATTCGGCTCAAGAGGGGTCCTGGTGCGCGGATTCTCATCGGGTGAAACCTTAGAGTTGGCTTGGCCAGGTTGAAGGCTTTGCATTGTAAAGGCCTTGTCACGACTCCTCGCCGCACACCTAAGGAAGTGTGTAACTCGCGTGGCAATATGGGAAGATCGTGTCTTGTGGGTAAAGTTGTACAACCTCTGCAGAGTGTATAATCTATCCTGGATAGCCGTGCCCACGGTCATGGGCATGCTGAGTAAAAGTTTTTCATGGATTAGACTTTGTTTTTCAATAATGTTTTCAAAAACCTTGTGGATGGATGGTATCCATGAGAGATGAAAACCTTACGGATGGATGGAATCCGTGAGAGATTGAAACCTGGTTGATGGATGGAATTCATCAGAGTTGCGCAGTGTAAGCGTGTGGATAGATGGAATCCATACGTGAACTTTTGGAAAAGATGGTCCAGGTGGAATACCCGTGGATAGGTTGGTGTTTGGTCGGAGCCTGCACTGATGGTATTATTTTCAAATACAAGTACTATTTTACTTACTGTATTAAATTCAGCAATTTCAATCTATTTACTGTATTTCTTTAAATGTTGTTTTATGCAAACTAACCCTATAAGCCTTCCTTTGTTGCCTTTATCATTATATTGCATTTCTCCGTGTGACCTGCGGAGTACAAGTTTGTACTCACCTTGCTATCTCCACACAGAGGAAGACGACTTCGACTATGGTGAAGTCCAGAATGAGGAGGCCACGTCTTGCTGTCGTTTGCCTGTGGGCAGTCTGGGGTTTCGCTTTTCCAGCTTGCTTTCGCAGTTTCTTTTGCAGTTATTTTTGCCAATGTGCGATGATGTAAACGCTGGCCATAAGGCCATACAGGCCGTACTCTTTAATTTAAATAAATGTCATTATGCTTGGTATTTGTCTTTGTTGTCCACTGTGTGCACTAGCTGATCCTCGACTAGTGCGATTTACACAGAGGATCCTGGAGTTGTTGCTCCGGGTTCCGACAGAGATGGTATCAGAGCCAGGTTGACTCCAAGACGTGACCGTTGGTAGAATAGTTTGGTCAAACCATTAGGACTTATTTTTAAATAATCAGTAATTTCAAAAAGTTTTGCTTAAGCCTTACCTTTCAAATCCTTGCTCATCCTTATCTCTCAATTCTTCCTCACCTTTGTATTATCATTCCAAAAACAATTGTAGATGAATACTTTCGATGTTGCACCAACTGATGGGTGGAGTAGAGGCCTTCATCACCTGCTTCACCGTTTGGGTTTTCAACGTCGAGCTATCTACATACACCGAGAAGAAAGCCATGGAGATCAGACGATGGGACATCACTTCACCTTACTCATCACTAAGCAAACTGGATATGGGGGTCTTCGCTACCGCTTCACAGGAAATGGTTACTCGTTTGAAAGAGCCAGACAAGAAGCTGCTCGTAAAGAAGTTCTCCGCCTCTGCCGCCATTTCAGTCTTCGCATTGAAGGATCGCGCTTTGTACCTCGACAGCCACGAAGGATGACACCAAGGCGACCCTTAGCCCTTTAGGATAAGTTGTTAGGCTAGTTAATAAAACATTGTTATGAGCTGTCAGTTTTCTCTTTTGTTGGTAGCCATAACTATTAATTAATAAAAAGGTTCTACTGAGTTTTGTTTGGGTTGTGCAAAATATCCCCTATCCCCCTTTGCCTTGAGTCTCCTCTCTTCTAATTCTTAAAGCACCCAGCAGATGGTTAACACAAGGAGCAACAACAACGACAATGTCCACGACAACAACAACCCTACTGGCAACCAGGCTGCACATATCCCTCCACCACCTCCTGCTAATGGACCTGATTGGGCTCAGATGATGGCCAATCAGAATCAGCTTATCCAACTACTGGTGCAGACCATCAACAACCCTGCACAACCTGCTCCACTAGTACCAGCTCAAGCTCCACAGCCAAGACTGCCTGAATTTATGAGGTTGCGTCCCCCGACCTTCTCTAGCAGCGCAGACCCCATGGATGCAGATGACTGGCTCAAAGTCATAGGAAAGAAGCTGGACATCATCCAATGCAGTGATCGAGAAAGGGTCTTATTCGCTTCTCATCAACTGAACGGACCAGCGTCAGAATGGTGGGACACTTACACCGCTGCTCATGCCAACGCACAAGCCATAACATGGGATGAGTTTGTGCGGAGTTTCCACAAAGCTCATTCCCAACCGGCACCATCACTCTCAAGAAAAGGGAATTCCGAACTCTGCGCCAAGGAAGCTGCACCGTGAATGAATATTTATGGAAGTTCAACCAATTGGCGCGTTACGCGCCAGAGGACGTTGCTACCGATGAAGCTAAGTAGGAAAGGTTCCTTGAAGGACTCAATGATGACCTATCGGTTCAACTACTCTCCAACGACTACGCTGATTTTCACCAACTTGTTAGCAAGGAGATTCGCCAAGAGTCCAAGCACCAAGAAATGGAGAATCGAAAGAGACGTATGAACACCCAACACATGAACACCAGAAGTTTTCCCAAGACCGGAAGGACTCCACCACAGGCCAATAGATTTCAGTCTTCATCTTCAGCCGAAGAACAAGTCCAGACTAACACTTTCCCCAACAACGAAGACAACAAAGCCTTGGCAATTGACTTCCCAAAGGACTCAAACCCTGCAGCAGGAGTCACCTGTTTCAACTGCCATGAGACAGGGCATTACGCCAACAACTGCCCCAAGAAGCAACACGTAGTGAAAAATAGAACACCGCGAGCACCAACTGCCAACCACCTTCAAGCAGGAAGAAAAAGGCCGCAGAAGTTCGTAAAAGGACGACTGAATCAGATCTCGGCACAAACCATGCAAAGTAAGATCCAAACCCATTTCTTTGCTAGCCCGTGCGAATCTCGGGGACGAGATTCTTTTTAGGGGGGTAGATTGTAACAGCCTAGGTTTTTCCTAAAATATAAATAAATAAAACCTAATTAAAGTTAAAAATTTAACTTAAAATAAGTATTTTTGTTGCCTAAATTTTAAATTTAGATTTGCCCTGAATTTGTTTTTGAAAAAGCTGGATTTCAAAAGTATTTTAAGTAAAACCAAAAAATATCAGTAAATAAAATGATATTTTGATTTTCTATAAAAATTCTATGTCAAATTAAAAGTTTGGAGTTATATGGATTTGATTTGGGTTTTTCTGAGTTTTTAGGAGTTTAAAATGTATTTTTGAAATTAGAAAGTATTTTGAATTATGAAAATTAAATACCAACATTAGTTGGAAATATTTTTAATAAGTCCAAAATTTCTCCAGGAGATTCTGTGTATTTTTCTGGAATTTTTGGAGTTATTTACCTATTTTTCTAAGCTTTATTGAATTTTCTAGCCTTTTCTGAAAATCAAAATCAAAATTAAAAAATAAAAATCCCAACCTCCTCCCTCCGGACGACACGTGGACGGCCCAGATCCGCCCACGTCGCCGCCTGGATCCGCCTACCCTCCTCCCTCGCTCGCCGTATGGGCGGCCGAGATTCACCCGCCCCCACGCCGCCCTCTCTCTCTCCCCCGGCCCCACTCGTTGGCCGCCCCTCCTCCCTCTCCCGCTGCCGCCCGGGCCCGCTTGTCAGCCCGCCCCTTCTTCCTCACCGCCCCCTTCTTCCTCCTCCCACGGCCGCGACTTCACCACCGCCATTTCCGCCGCCTCCCCTCTCGCCCGGATTCCCTTCCCTGCTCCCTCCCTCTTCCTCCCTGACCAACCCCGCCATCCCCGCGCCTGAATCCCCCATTCCCGTGCCCAGCCCTCCCCTAATTCTACCGCGACCGCCGCCCCCGCGTCATCTCCGGCGACAAATCCCCGCCACCCCCGCGCCCCTCCGCCCCTATAAATACCCCGCCTGACTCTGCCACAACTCGCCCCACCTCCCTCCGCTCCTCCCTTCCCCTCCCGGCCGCTCCACCGCCGTCGCGCCGAAGCCTCCGAGCCACCGCCGCCTCTGCTCGCCGCCAGCTCGCCGCCGGTCGTCTCTGGTAAGCCGCGCCCCTCCCCCGAGCTCCCCATTCCTCCCTCTCCCTCCTCCGGCCGTCGCCGTCCACCGCCGGCCACCGGTGCGCCACCGACGCTGTCGCCCCCGTGCACCTCCGGCCGGCGCCGCCTCGGGTGCACACGTGGAAAGCACGTGGCGCCACGCCAGCGCCACCTCGGGCCGCCCCGTCCCCGTCAGCGCCACACGGGCGGCCATGCCACCTCAGCACCTCCCTTCGGTCGTGGGCTCGGTCCGTGGACCGAAGGCCCACATGTCAGTCATACCCCCCCCTCAGGCTGATGTCATGCTGGCGCAGTAAACCGGATTTTTCAGTTGGAAAATAATTCGGCCGAAATTAAATTCACTGCTGACGCAATAATTCAGATTTTCCTTTAGGAAAATAATTCCAAAAAATAATCTTTTTTCCATTTTCTCTCTTTTTAAACTTCTCGGAGCCCGTTCTCCTTCGTTCTAGCTTCGATTGAGCTCATTCAAATTTCTAAATTCATCAAAAATTCCCCTCTATCCATTTAGAGACTCAATTCAAATATTTGAAGTCAATTTGAATTTATTTTGAATTTATTTGAATTTGGTGGGTTATTTTCACGTGTAGACTGCGACGATTCCGGAGAATTCTTCGACGACGATTCACACCCACTTGAAGAGCAAGGCAAGTCACACTCCTTGATCATGTTGATCCCAGTTTTCAAAATAAAATTGTGTTGATTTAAATTATATTGCATGCATAATTTTATTCAACGTATTTCAGTTCAGTTTTAAATTTAGTTAACACCTGTTTGTTACTCCCTCCTTTGATATTACAAATCCTTATACCTTGTAACCCTAGGTTAAAACTCTAGTTGATACATTAGTATGGCTAGAGACTTTATGAATAGAAAATGCTTAGCCCTGCTTAGACATAATTATGGGTTGGGATACCTTTTCACATAAAATGATAAGCTTTTGAATGTTTTCTTGACTTCGGAGCGTCAAGAAGGATGATAAAATATTTTGAAACAAAATATAAAAATTGGTTTAGGCTTAGGCTAATGGTTAGGTGGTGGGTGCAGGCATGCCCTGTTGTTCGGAGACACAGGGTTGATTGTCGTGCACAGGGGTATGTGGTTGAGCCTAAGTCAATTAAGGACCGGTCTGTGAGCTACTGTTGCAAAGCCCTAACGTACTATAACAAGGCTGGTATGGGACAACCCTAGCTGAATAATTTGCGGGTCCCAACCTGGGTCATGTCGTAGGATGAAAGTGAGCGTGGCGTAGGCCATGAAAAGTCTCACTCGGCTCAAGAGGGGGTCCCGGTCTGGTGGATTCCTCACTGGGGTGAAACCTTAGAGTTGGCTTGGCCAGGTTGAAGGCTTTGCATTGTAAAGGCTTTGTCACGACTCCTCGCCGCACACCTAAGGAAATGTGTAACTCGCGTGGCAATATGGGAAGATCGTGTCTTGTGGGTAAAGCTGTACAACCTCTGCAGAGTGTATAATCTATCCTGGATAGCCGTGCCCACGGTCATGGGCATGCTGAGTAAAAGTTTTTCATGGATTAGACTTTGTTTTTCAAAAATGTTTTCGAAAACCTTGTGGATGGATGGAATCCATGAGAGATGAAAACCTTGCGGATGGATGGAATCCGTGAGAGATTGAAACCTGGTGGATGGATGGAATCCATCAGAGTTGCGCAGTGTAAGCGTGTGGATAGATGGAATCCATACGTGAACTTTTGGAAAAGATGGTCCGGGTGGGATGCCCGTGGATAGGTTGGTGTTTGGTCGGAGCCTGCACTGACGGTATTATTTTTGATTACAAGTATTGTTTTTACTTACTATATTAAATTCAGTAATTTTAATCTATTTACTGTATTTCTTTAAATGCTGTTTTGTGCAAACTAACCCTATAACCCTTCCTTTGTTGCCTTTATTATTATATTGCATTTCTCCGTGTGACTTGCAGAGTACAAGTTTGTACTCACCTTGCTATCTCCACACAGAGGAAGACGACTTCGACTATGGTGAAGACCAGAACGAGTAGGCCACGTCTTGCAGTCGTTTGCCTATGGGCAGACTGGGGTTTCACTTTTCCGGATTGCTTTCGCAGTTTCTTTTACAGATATTTTTGCCAATGTGCGATGATGTAAACGCTGGCCATAAGGCCGTACTCTTTAATCTAAATAAATATCGTTATGCTTGGTATTTGTCTTTGTTGTCCACTGTGTGCACTAGCTGATCTTGGACTAGTGCGATTTACACAGAGGATCCTGGAGTTGCTGCTCCGGGTTCCGACAGAGATGGTATCAGAGCCATAACGACTCTAAGATGTGACCGTAGATAGAATAGAATGGCTGGACTTTAAGGATTTATTTTAAATAACCAAAAATTTCAAAAGTTTTGCTTATTCTTATCTCTCAATCTATGCTTATCCTTATCTCTCAGTCTTTTCTCATATTTATGTCATTTTAAAAAACCTATTTCTATCTCTTCTCTTGTTGCAAAACAACTATAGATGGCAACAGCTGGAATTCTTCAATTCTGCCACCACTGCAATCTCGCCTCGTTGGAACATGCTTCTTTCCTTGAGAGTTGCAAAGGATCGCACAAAGACAACCCCTGCCTCGATAGGTTAAGCTGTTAAGTAGACGGAGTTATGAGCTGTTAGTTTTCTCTTTTGTCGACAGCCGTAACTATTACTTGTTATTTGCTTAATAAAGGTTTTTGCTAGGTTGTTTTGTTTTGGGTTGCGCAAAACGTCCGTTGTTCCTTCTTTGCCTTGAGTTCCCTCTCTCCTAGTCTTTAGAAGCATCAAGCTGGAGCACCTACTGCCAACAACCTTTGCGAAGGAATGTTTAGACCAAATCTCAGCTCAAGCCACACCGGGTAAGATCCAAACCTATTTCTATGGTAGCCTGTGCGAATCTCGGGGACGAGATTCTTTTTAAGGGGGTAGATTGTAACAGCCCAGCTTTTTATAAAAAAATAATAGTAGTAAAAAGAATTTAAAATAAAAATAAGTGTTTTGGTTGCCTAAATTTTATTTTTGGTTTGCCCTGATTTTTCTGCTTTTAAAAATGTTGGATTTGAAAAGTAATTTAGGTAAAAACATAAAAATAGTATTAAATAGATTGATATTTTGATTTTATATAAAAATCCTATTTCAAATTAATTATTTGGAAGCATTTGGCGTTTATCTGGATTTCCCGTGTTTTTTTAAAAAAAAAATCAATTTCAAAGCTAAAATGTATTTTTGTAAAAAAATTAAAAGACCAACTTTAAGTTGGAAATATTTTTCCTAAGTCTAAATCATCTCCAGGAATTTCTGTAGATTTTTCTGGAATTTTTAGACTTTATTTTCTAAGTGTTTCTGAAATCTCTCCTTTCTCTCGGGCTGACAAGCGTCACGCCTAAATCCAATCTTCCGCACCCGATTAAATATCGGCCCTCCATCTTCACTTAACCCACTCCATCTCCATCCGACGGCCTGGATTCAATCTACGCTGCCAGATTTGTTCCCACGTCTTAATCTTTCTTTTCCAGTACAAAAATAATTCAGAAAATCTCTTTTTCCTTTTTCTTTAGTTTCAAACTTCTAAGAGCCCGTTCTCCTTCGTTTTAAATCCGTTTAAGCTCGTTCAAAATCCTAAATTATTTAAAAATTTTAATTTATCTATTTATTTTCTCTTTTAAAATTGTTAAAGTCTATTTCAAAATTTATTTCAATTAAATTATAGCTTAGTAGTTAAAAATATTTTAAATGGTTAAAATATGTTTAAAATAAATCCGAAATTTATTTATTTAATATTTTCGGGTTCCAAGAATTTTGGTGAAATTTTTCTGAATTATTTTTCGAATTTATTTTATTTTTTTCGGAAAACAATTATATTATTATTATTTTCTCTCTCCTCCACTATTCATCGTCTTCACGGATCGTTCCAGAGTGAGCTCAGCGCCATGACTGTTTCTTGCCATTTCTTGAAACTTCAATAACTCTAGATTTTCTCAACTATTTCTTGCGCAACAAAATGCATTTGAATCCTCTCATCAAGACCTTTCCATTCCCAGCCTTAGCTCTCAATTTCATGCACCAATTTCGCGGGAATATGCCATGCCACCGAAAGACATCACGGATCTCCCCATCCGGTCCACCTCCGCGCCTATAAAAGGAAGCACCAGGTGCCCCTTCTCATCCTCATTCACCACCGAAAATCTCACATCCTCTCTTCCTTCCTCCTCGTCGCAATCGGCATTTTTCTCTCGCCAACAAAACGGCATTCTTCGGCCATTTGTGCTGTCTACAGTGGATTCCGGTCATGATTGACCACACCATTGGCTTCGCCTTGGCGCGTTCTACGTGATGCTCCCCTCGCCTTCACCGGAGCTTCGCCGGAGCACCGTGGCCAAACCGTGCCGCCGCTTCTCTCCTCGTGTTCCCCATGTTCTCCTCTTCATTTCTCCACAAACCTCACCCGCTAACTCCTCTCTGTTTGCCTGGAACACCGATGTCAACCCGACGGTCGCTATAGGTCTTCCCTGCCGTGTTCCGCCACCATCCGTTGTCCTTTGGCCATGCCGTAATTTTTCTTAGACTTGCCTCGCCGCGTTCTACGCCATGCTTCTTTCCTTTTCCCCGAAAAGCCTCCACAAATTTTCACCTCCGACACCTCGCCATGGCCGCCAATGACATCTCGTGTCCCCATCTATCCGGTGATGTTTTTCCCCAATCCGTTCGCGTCATATCATGCCAAACTATCCCAGATAGCTACATTTCAAATGGTTTTGGATTCGCTTCACCGAGCACCAAGATATCAAGTTTTTCCTGTTTCTCCACTATCGTCGTTCAAACGTCGATTGTATCGTGTCCGATGGACTTTCAGCTTAGCCAATAATTTTCCTAGCTCCACCATGCCATGTTCTACCCCATGCTCACCTTACATCTCCATGTTCCATACCTAGTACTATCTCTCTCCAACCTGCCATTGTCGCTCCCCACGCCGTCACTGCCGTTTTCCCTCACCGCCGGTGATTACCGCTGTTCCTCGCCACCGTAGCCGTGTCACCACCTTCGCCTCGTCACCAGGATTCCATTTTGCCCATTCGCCAGCCACCTCACAGCCAACTGGCACCATACTATTCAAAAGATAAGTCTCGGATTTTGTTGTCATTTCATGTGACATCTAAAACTTCTAGATATTCGTTCACCCTCATACAAACTCTGAATCCATTGATTCTTTCTCCTAAGTTCATCTAAAATCATAATCTATCCGTCAATATATATATTTTATAATTTTTGGATTTATTTGGATTTTATTTGAATTTGGTGGGTTATTTTCACGTGTGGATTTCAAAATTTAAAAATAAAAATCCCAACCTCCTCCCTCCGGACGACACGTGGACAGCCCAGATCCGCCCACGTCGCCGCCCGAATCCCGCCTACCCTCCTCTCTCGGCCCCACGCCGCCCTCTCTCTCTCTTCCCCGGCCCCACTCGTCGGCCGCCCCTCCTCCCTCTCCCGCTGCCGCCCGGTCTCTATCGGAACCCGGAGCAGCAACTCCAGGATCCTCTGTGTAAATCGCACTAGTCCAGGATCAGCTAGTGCACACAGTGGACAACAAAGACAAATACCAAGCATAATGACATTTATTTAAATTAAAGTGTACGGCCTTATGGCCAGCGTTTACATCATCGCACATTGGCAAAAATAACTGCAAAAGAAACTGCGAAAGCAAGTTGGAAAAGCGAAACCCCAGTCTGCCCACAGGCAAACGACTGCAAGACGTGGCCTACTCGTTCTGGTCTTCACCGTAGTCGAAGTCATCTTCCTCTGTGTGGAGATAGCAAGGTGAGTACAAACTTGTACTCCGCAGGTCACACGGAGAAATGCAATATAATGATAGAGGCAACAAAGGAAGGCTTATAGGGTTAGTTTGCATAAAACAGCATTTAAAGAAATACAGTAAATAGATTGAAATTGCTGAATTTAATACAGTAAGTAAAACAGTACTTGTATTTGAAAATAATACCGTTAGTGCAGGCTCCAACCAAACACCAACCTATCCACGGGCATCCCACCCGGACCATCTTTTCCAAAAGTTCACGTATGGATTCCATCTATCCACACGCTTCAACTGCGAAACTCTGATGGATTCCATCCATCCACCAGATTTCAATCTATCACGGATTCCATCCATCCGCAAGGTTTTCATCTCTCGTGGATTCCATCCATCCACAAGGTTTTCGAAAACATTTTTGAAAAACAAAGTCTAATCCATGAAAAACTTTTACTCAGCATGCCCATGACCGTGGGCATGGCTATCCAGGGTAGATTATACACTTCGCAGAGGTTGTACAGCTTTACCCACAAGACACAATCATCCCGTTTTACCACTAGATTACACTTCCTTAGGTGTGCGCTTAGGAGTCGTGACAAGACCTTTACAATGCAAAGCCGTGAACCTGGCCAAGCCAACTCTAAGGTTTCGCCCCAGTAAGGAATCCACCAAACCGGGACCCCCTCTTGAGCCGAGTGAGACTTCTAATGGCCTACGCCACGCTCACTTGTAACCTACGAAATGACTCAGGTTGGGAGCCCCAAATTTCAAATGGTTCTTGAACTTATGGTCTGAGGAGAGCGTTTATTTTTCTCTAATTCTCTTCTGGTTGGCAAGTTTATGAAAATTTAGTTTTTCTGGCTGAATTGCGCAGCTGCCTAGACAGAGGAGCCGGTCAGACCGATTCTCGGCCGGCGTTCTGACCGGGCTGTGGTTGCCGGTCTGACCGGCGTGAAACAGGCGGTCTGACCAGGCCTGTGCGGTCTGACCGCCCATCACACTACGGTCAGACCGCCCCTGCTGTTTTTGCCTCGGTGTTCTTCTTGTGCAACCTTTGGTTTTACTTGTTTCTTCGTCTTGCTGGTTGGAGTTCCAGAGAGGCTGTTTCTCCTCTTCATAGCTTGTATAGCTGTTGGAGAGGTAACCCTAGCTGTCATTTTGAAGGTCTTTCTGCTGCTTGCCTAGCTCCATTTCTTTTGAGTTGTTGTCTTCTCTGCTGTTTACTTGTGGTGTTGAGTTTCGGTTCAGTACTTCTCCTCGGTTGTCTTTTCTCTGGTCTTTCTCTCTGTTTGTGTTGCTTCTCCAGTGAGCATAATCTTTTCTTCCTAGCATTTGTTGCTTTCGGAGAAGGATGTTCTAAGTGAAAACGTTTGGGAGATAAGTTTTAGAGTCGACATTCACCCCCCTCTGTCGCCATTTCGGTCCAACTACATCGACTACGTTTGGCAAAGGCGACTACGGCGGTGTGAGCAAGAACGACTACATCGACAAGAACCGCAACAAGAAGCCTCCTGCTCACACCCAAGGCAAGGAGAAGTTCCGCGACCTTGGCAAAGCCAAGAAGCTCTTCCACCGCGTCCTCATCGCCTTCGACGACATCAACCTCAGCGAGGTGGAGGGGTGGAGCGACGACGATGGAACGGACGAGCAAGATCCCAAGGGCGGTGACGACTTCTCCGGCATGTGTTTCATGGCCCTTGAGGGCGAACTAAGCGACAGCGAGCTATACTCCGACTTCGACGAGGTATCTCCCACCTATGACCAGCTTAATGATGCTTTTCTTAAGCTAGGTAGATTCCATGCTAGATCTAGAGCTAGGTGTAGCGAGTTGGAGAAGGAAGTAGAGAGCTTGTCACGGGAGCTTACTTCACTTAGATCTGCTCCCTCCCGTGATGATTGTGATGTTTGTTGTGCTTTGCTGGATGACATGGAGAAACTAAGGACCTTGCATGATAGTGTGTCCTCTGAGCTAGATATGATTAAGGTGGAGAATGTTAGTCTTCTTGCTGAGCTTGAGATTAGTAGAGTAGCGCCTATTTCATCTACTGTTGTTGAGACTACATATTGCACCTCATGTGAGGATTAGGACAATACTTTTAGAGGTCTTTATACCATGCTTCTGGATCTGCCCGAGTCTTGTGAAAACTGTAATAAGTTGAAGATGACTCTATGTCAGCCCCAGACCCTGAGTGCTCCTAAGACCCACACGAGGTCTAGGACTATTCAGCTGGATGGGTTTGGGCATCATCGAGGACTTGGATTTTCTGAGTTTTC
Organism: Dendrocalamus sinicus; assembly: GCA_036346575.1. Taxonomy (NCBI): domain Eukaryota; kingdom Viridiplantae; phylum Streptophyta; class Magnoliopsida; order Poales; family Poaceae; genus Dendrocalamus; species Dendrocalamus sinicus. The sequence goes on from CM070645.1 coordinate 28,673,473, forward strand.
TGACTTTCGTCCTCAATATGCTCCTGGTCGTGACTTCCGCCGTCCTGAGGGTAGATCTCGTTTCTCCCGTCGAGATAGCTACCCGCGGCGTGATCAGCATGTTGTTGGTGTCTTGACTCGCTCCTCTGTAGCAGTCAGGCCCAACAACAGCTTCAGGTCTACACATAGACCGCCTGCTTCTTTGAGTGACAAAGAGCGTAGGGTAGATAGAGGTCAGTCGTGCTTAACTACTTCATCTGCTCGATGTGTTACTCAGTATTGGGTGCCAAAATCACTCTTGATTTACCCAAGTACTGAGACTTTACTCTCTTGTTGACTCAGGTTCGCCGGGCAGGGAAGGGAAAGGTTTGGCTCGTAGACTCCGGGTGTTCACAACACATGACCGGAGACTCCCGTTGGTTTTCTTCCCTTGCCCGTGCTCCAGGTGATGAGACGATCACCTTCGGAGACGCTTCATCTGGGCGCGTCATCGCCAAAGGTACAGTGCGCGTTAATGAATCTTTCATTTTGAAATATGTTGCCTTGGTTAGTAAGCTGCAGTATAATTTGCTTTCAGTTTCTCAGCTTACCGATGACGGTTTTGAGGTGAGCTTTAAGAAAACGCTTGCAAAATTCTTGATTCTTCTGTAGTCCGTTTATGGATTTCGCTTTGGGAGGATCTTTCGTGTTGATTTTTCTGAGACCTCTGGTGATCCTCTAAGGTGTTTAGTTGCTTCTGAGTCCCGCGACCTTTCTTTCTGGCATAGAAGACTTGGTCATATTGGATTTGACCATTTGACCCGAGTTAGCGGCCACGATCTCATTCGTGGTTTGCCAAACTCAAGATGGTCAAAGATCTTGTTTGCGCTCCATGCCGCACGGCAAGATGGTTGCCGCTTCTCACCCTCGTGTCACAAGCACTATGATCGATGCACCGGACACCGCTCCATATGGACACGCTTGGACCACTCGAGTGCGATCGAGAGGAGGGAAGTGGTATGTTCTTGTCGTGGTCAATGACTTCTCGAGGTACTCTTGGGTGTTTTTCTTAGCCTCGAAGGATGAGACGTTTACACATTTTCAAGGTCTTTTCAGTAGACTTTCTGTTGAGCTCCCAGTGCCTTGCGAGCGATCCGCAGAGACAATGGCACGGAGTTCAAGAATTCCTACTTTGAGAGGTTTTGTGATGAGAAAGGTGTAGAGCATCAGTTCTCCTCTCCGCACGTCCCACAGCAAAATGGCGTCGTGGAGAGAAAGAACCGTACCTTGGTCGAGATGGCCAGGACGATGCTTGATGAGTACTCTACACCACGGAAGTTTTGGGCTGAGGCTATAGCCACCGTGTGCCATATCTCAAATCGAGTTTTTCTTTGGGCACACTTGCATCGCACTTCTTATGAGTTGAGATATGGGCGAAAGCCCAATGTCTCGCATTTTCATGTGTTTGGTTGCAAGTGCTTTATTTTGAAGTCTGGGAACCTAGATAAGTTCGAGTCACGTTCATGTGATGGGATCTTTCTAGGCTACTCGACTTCTTCGCGGGCTTATAGGGTCTGGAACTGCGAGTCTAGTAAAATGGTAAAGACCTGTGAGGTGACCTTCGACGAGGCCAGTCTAGGGACTAGCCCCGATATCTCAGGTTCTTTAGAGCAGTCCGAGCCCATCTTTGTGGATGATGAGGATGATGGAGATGAGGGTTGTCTACCCGATCTAGTCCCTCATCCACCCCTTGAGGTGCCTTCTTCCACCGCACCTCGAGGTGATCAGCCCTTGCCTTTCGCTTCTTCTAGAGCTAGTGGCTCTGTTCCTACCTCGTCAGCTCACAAGGTAGAGGCCACTTCTTCTTCTCATCCTGGACCTCCCCGACATATCCAAAAAGACCATCCTTCTGAGCTGATTATTGGAGACCTCTTTGAGCGAGTCACTCGTTCAAAGTCTGGCATGTCAAATTTCTGTCTCCATTCTGCCTTCGTTGCTTCCTTCGAGCCCAAAGACATTTGTCATGCCCTTTCAGACGAGTCTTGGGTCAATACCATGCATGAGGAGCTAGAGAATTTCGAGAGAAACAAGGTCTGGTCGCTTGTTGAGCCCCCTCGAGGTCACAATGTCATTGGGACTAAGTGGGTGTTCAAGAACAAGCACAGTGAGGATGGGGTTGTCATTCGGAACAAGGTTAGACTGGTAGCTCAGGGATTCTCCCAGGTTGAGGGTCTAGATTTCGAGGAGACCTTTGCCCCTGTAGCTAGACTTGAGGCCATTAGAATCCTGCTTGCCTTTGCAGCTTCTAAGGGTTTCAAGCTTTACCAGATGGATGTCAAGAGTGCCTTCCTCAATGGCTTTATTGAGGAAGAAGTCTATGTTAGACAGCCTCCAGGTTTCGAAAACCCCAAATACCCAAACCATGTCTTCAAGCTTTCTAAAGCGTTGTATGGACTTAAGCAGGCCCCTAGAGCTTGGTATGAGAGGCTTAAGTCCTACTTGTTGAGTCATGGGTTTGAGATGGGTAAAGTAGACAAGACCTTGTTCATCCGCCGGCATGCCACTGATCATCTGCTCGTTCAGATTTATGTGGACGACATCATCTTTGGCAGCTCCTCTCATGCTCTTGTTTCCCAGTTTTCCGAAGTCATGAGCTCGGAGTTTGAGATGAGCATGATGGGTGAGTTGAGTTTCTTCCTTGGCTTCCAAATCAAGCAGAATCGGGAGGGTACTTTCTTACATCAGGGCAAGTACACTCGTGACCTCCTGAGACGCTTTGACATGAGTGACGGTAAGCCAGTGTCAACTCCCATAGCGTCTTCTGCCACTCTTGACCCAGATGAGGATGGCGAGCCAGTTGACCAGAAGGAGTATCGCAGCATGATTGGCTTCCTCTGGTACCTCACCGCCTCGAGACCAGACATACACTTCTCCGTGTGTCTTTGTGCTCGATTTCAGGCTTCCCCTCGCATATCTCACCGCCAGGCGGTGAAGCGCATTCTTCGGTACCTTCGAGCCACCATTGACTATGGTATCTGGTACTCTTCCTCATCCTGTCTTTATTTAAGAGCCTACTCGGATGCAGACTTTGCTGGCTGTAGGATAGATAGGAAGAGCACTTCTGGCACCTGCCAATTCATTGGCACTTCTCTTGTTTCCTGGTCCTCGAGGAAGCAGTCCGGTGTTGCACAGTCCACCGCAGAGGCCGAGTACGTTGCTGCTGCTAGCTGCTGCTACCAGGTACTTTGGATGGTCTCGACCCTACGGGACTTTGGGTTAGCTATCGACAGTGTTCCACTCTTTTGTGATAACACTTCTGCGAGTAATATTGATATTCGCTATCACTTCCTTCGAGACATGTGGAGAAGGGTGACATAGTGCTCCAGTTTGTGGAGAGTGACCACCAGTTGGCTGACATCTTTACCAAGCCATTGGATAGCTCTAGGTTTTCAGCTCTGCAGGGAGAGCTTGGGGGAGTCATGATCAATCTAGCAGTGAAGCATAAATCATGGCAAGCTGGATTTTCTTGCATTTCTTTCTTTCTGCATTGTAATATAACTACTGGAGCCTTGATTATTATCCTTTTATGACATGTTTACAATGCGTTACATCTTTGCCATGATTAATTGCTTAAAACTGCACAACTTGAATTAACTCATATCATGGTATCACTTGAGACTAGTATGCCTCTAGTTATCCTCTTATGATTCACGCCATGTCAAATAGGCTAAGTTGAATCTTGAATCTGTGTTGAGCTTTAGATTGAGCTATGTTAGCTTCTTGATGAAACATAAGTTAGTACAACTTGTTAAAAGCAAAATGATCTCTTTTCGTGCGAAAGAACTGATCTCACCAATTCTCTCTCATGAGACCGCTTGCCATTGCACTAGGCATGAACTCAGGGGGAGTTTTGGTTGACCAAGATCATTTCCTTAAGCTTCTCGCTTGGAATGATCGCATAAGGCTTGAGATCTAGCACATGACTAAACAACATCTGGTTAAAAAAATCATGTGATTTCAAAAGAAAACAAGTCAATTGTGCTAAATTTTCTTACTTACACAAAATGACCAAGTACTAGAACAATTGATTCATTCTTGAACTTGTAGCACTCTAAACTTGCTCAATTCTAGCTTCTTGGATCCACTTAGATTATTGACATGGCTTGCATCATTCTTGGATACCTTTAGCTAGACTAGAATCATAAATGACTTGATATGCTAAGCGAATCTTCTACATTTTAGATTGTGACTCTCTAACTTAGCTTGATTATACATGTCTTGTCATGATTTTGATAGCATCCTATGAGTTATGGCTTGGTGTAATACTCATATGGTCAAATTGGATAATCTTCATGGCTCTAAATGCTTAAAATAATCAAACTTCAGCCATTTCATCCATTACCATGTCATATTCTCTCCTTTGCATCCTTGATGTGTTTATTGCCAAAAGGGGGAGAATAGCGGAGAAAAAGCCATTTGGGAGCTTTCTAGAGCTTTGGAGAACAATTTGCTCTTTCTTTTGTAGCTCTAGTGTTCCTTTGTGTTGGACCAAAATGGCGACAGAGGGGGGTGAATGTCGACTTCTAAAGTTTGCCCCACTCTCCAAAAGAAACAACAAGGATCTTCCTCCAAAAGCTATGAGCAGCTATGAAGTGAAAGATTCAAGTTCTCTGGAAGAATAAACTAGACAAGAAGGAAAACAGAGCAGAGAAGAGAAACCCCAAAAAAATTGCAGCACAAACCCTAGCGGTCGGTTTGACCGCAAAGGGCTGGGCGGTCAGACCGCCTGGTGACCTCCGGTCAGACCGGTTAAGCTGGGCCGGTCAGACCGCTTTGATACGGGCGGTCAGACCGCAGGTATCCACCCGGTCAGACCGGTTAGGTCTGAACCAGAGCATGAACAGCCCGAGATCAAGGCTGGCACACTGCACTTACAGAGAATGGCAGATTTCAAGAAAATTTGAGAGAAGAGGGTAAACGCCTTGGACTACTGGAACAAGAATATGTTCCAAATAGCCTAGGAACCTCAGGGAACAAAAGATTTCAACCAAGAAGCAAAAATTCCAGATTATGACAAAAATCTGAAACCTTTGCCAAGGCTGAACCAAAATCCAAATTCCCAACAATTCTTTGATCCTTTGGCCAAAAGACTTTGCAGATATGTTAGCAATAGCCACTGGACTCTACAAGCCAAGAATCAAGCCATCTCAAAGAGGGAAACAGGATTTTCAACAAAACCCTAGAAGTGCTTGGGAACTTCAGAGAGGAGGACAAAAATCCAAATTACTCAAGATTCACAAGTCCTTTGCACATGAGATTTTGCAATCAAGTTAGCAATAATTTATGGACATGCCAGCAAGAACCTTTTCTCTCGTTAGATCGCGTGTTCGAGGGAGCGAAGTTGGATTTGAAGACCAAGAGCCCTCATCTGAGCAAGGCCAAGGCAAGTCGTATTCTTTGATCATGTTGAACCCAGTTTTCAATCTATTATGTATTATTTTGTTTCAAATTATCATGCATGGCTATTTGTTAATAAAACCTCGTAATTGGTAGTTATACTCCTAATTGGTTAAATCCTCCATGATAACTTGATTGCCATGATTCCATTGACACCTTAGGATTGGGAATTATTTAGTGATAAATAATAATTGTCACATGGGGTTACGCTCAACCGCTTAGCTCGCTATTATTAGTTCGCGATCCGCTATCGCATGTGGTTAATTAACTCGACTTAATGGTTTACTTGAACGTGGTGGTTAGCCACGCTATAAAATTTGTATGTCATGACATGGGTAGTGTCATGGGCATTGGTTATACAAACTTGGCTTTCACGTACGCAATGATCGTCGCAAGAAGGGGGTGCCGATGCACATTGGGATGGATGCTTCACTGGGTAATTGTTAAGGACTTAACTTTGTGCGCCATTGATCCGAGCTTAATCGCAAACCACATGTCTAGTATGGGATAGACTCGCATAATAATTTGTGAAGTCTCCACTTTGGTTTTACTACTGATGTTGTGTGGCGCAAGAGGGGCAATTATCGACTAGGGGTTACCCTACTCGACGCTAATCCTTAGCGAGTGGGATCAAGTGGAGATGGACCATTGTAAAAGCCTTGTTGTGATTTCCTTGCCGAGGCTAATCACATCGTGGGGTACAGCTTGTGCAACCTCCGCAGAGTGTAAAACTATTCGAATAGCCGTGTCCTCGGTCATGGACAATGCTCTGTGATTTCACACGAGGTAGAGTCTTTATGAAATTTTGTTGGTTTGAGATGGGAAGTGAATGGTTAGTTCACTTGTGGTCTACTCAATTCCTTTGATTTATTTACTTAGTGTCTGTTGTTAAATTTGCTTTTCAATCTATTTATCATATTTACTCTAAATTGTCGTTTTATGCAAAACTAACCTTTCACCATCCATTGTTAAGCTTTGCATATTATATTGCATTCATTTGTTACAACGACTTGTCGAGTACCAATGTACTCACGGCTTTATGCCCATGTTGCTCGCTTGAAGAGGAGGGACCAGATCAACAGGAGTTGCTAGAAGGAGGCTACTACGAGGACTTCACGGATTAGGACTTCGCCCCCACCGATTGCCTGTGGGCATGTCGAGTGGCTACTACGCTAATTTTGGATTTCCGCTAGTTTCTTTAAAAGCCCTTCAGCTCATAATTGTAAGCTTGGCCATAAGGTCGCACTGATGGTTATTAATATAATTTGGATTTCCTTAGAGTATCGTGATGTGGATGATATTTGTCTTTGTTTACGCTGTGTGCACTAGCGTGATCCTCGACTAGTGCGTAACACACAGAGAGTCCGATTTGTATATTCGGTCTCGACAGAGATGGTATCGTGAGCCATATCGATCGTGAGGATCTAAACCCTAGTCGATAGTCGTGGTCTCAAGAATTCAAAACCTATTTTCTAAAGACAAAACAACCAAACCTGATATTTAGCAAATTCTTTACTCTCTTACCTTATTCTTAGGGATTCTTGCCTCTCACCTTAAAGGTCTGCAAATGAAAGTTTTAAACCGACTTTGTCTTGTGCCGGTCAGATGTCGCAGCAACTATAGCAGTCGAGGATGGAGGAGAGTTCTTCGAGTGTCGCTAAGAAGTCTTGGTTTCAAAAGAACACCAATCTACAGCTCCATGGATGATGAAGTAAGAGGATACCATTTCACACTGGTTGTACTTCACTACTGCTTGGAGGACACGTCAGACACCACAGCCTTTAAAAGTTCAAATGCACAAGCAATGCACGCAAGGTCATACTCAACTCGCCGACGGTACAAGATCGGTGATGACCAAGTTCATCCAGAGTACAAGAGGAAGTATGAACTCGAGGAGTACACTCGCGGACGCCAACACCTCGCCCGCCACGCCGCCAAAATGCCGAGGAAAGGCAACGCGATGGCGATGATCGCCGAGAGTACCTACGACTTGCCATTCCAAAGAACAACGCCATAATGCGCTCCGCAACCGATGGACGCCCACGCGATGCGTAAGAAGAAGAAGAACGACGCTGCACTCGCCGACCGGAGTGGGAGCCAAGAGTAGGCCGAGCATAGATAGCATCGGTTAGGAAGTGGTTTTGTTTGCATTGAGTGTGATGAGCTGCAGCTTGCCTCAAAAGCAATATGTTGCACCATATCAAATCTTTTATTGAAGTGATTTATTTGTTCTTTGTTAGCTTTTCGCTAAGTGATTGTTTAGTTTAGGATTTACCATTAGAATATCCCCTTAGACGAACTTACCACTTATCTTTGCTTCTCCTCTTACCCGTAAGCCCCGTGAAGCCGCCTCAAGCAAGTGATCTTTCTTTCGATGGTTGATACCCGAGCTCGCAGACGCGTCGATGAGTCAGACCTCGAGGCGCCAGCAACTCCGAGCAAGATGCAAACCCAGCTGGACGGATCCAACCTTGAGTCGGCTCATGGCAGCCTGCACTCAGCTTGATGAACACCATGATGCGTAACATGAACGCCATGATGAATCGACAGAATCAAGACATGGCCATGCCTCCCACCGCCGCCAAGAGTCCAAGTTTGCGAATTTATGAGAACAAGGCCTCCTACCTATTCACGGCCTTCGAGCCATTAGAAGCCGGCGACCGCTGCGCCACAGGGAAAAGAAGCTTAACCTTGCCCAAAGCAGGCGATCGCGAGAAGGTGTTGTATGCAGCCCATCGCCTTGAGGGTGCCGCAAACGAGTGGTGGGAAAATTATTGTGCCGCCATGAGGATCCGTCAGAGTATCACTTGGGCTGAGTTCGCAGGCTTTTCGCCATGCCCATATCCTCGGATGGGGTGATCAAATGAAGAAGGAAGAATTTCGGAGTTGCAACAGAAGAACATGTCCGTGAGTGAATATCTCAACAAGTTCACTCAATTGGCCCGTTATGCTCCGTAAGATGTTGCCACATGATGATGCTCGCGTAAGAGGTTCAAGAAAGGATTGAACCCTGGATTGAAAGTTCGTAGTGGGACATGATTATGCCGCTTCCAAAACATGGTGGACAAAGCAATGCTCATTGAGGAAAGTCGTCGCGAGTTGGAAGAATCTCGCAAGAGAAGAATGACGCAGCAAGGATCTCGATGCACCAAGCTCGAGAGCCCGCTTCAGCAATTTTCAGCCACTCGAGTTCCTCGCCAATGGGATTCAAAACTCCCGCACTCAGCCTCCCCGCGCTTTTCTTCGCCAAAACCAAATCCAGTGGGAAGCCAACAGCAGAGGATTACTGCCCATGTCGCAGCCACTTGTTTCAAATGCAATGAGACGGGACATTATGCCAACAAATGCCCGCAGATCACCGTGATTGACACCAGCCGCTTCAACTTGGGAGCCACACTGCATCGCACTTCGCAGCAGGTCGACGCGGAGCACCTCAAGGATCAAATCAACCCAACAAAGGATCGCATCGTGATGCGGGCTGTGTGAACCACGCCACCATGGAGGAGGCTCAAGCAGCCGCGATGTGGTGATCGGTAAGTTCCCAAGAAATTCGACACCGCCACGCTTTGTTTGATTCGAGCTTCACATTCGCTTGTTTCTGAGTTTTGCTCTAAAGCATAAGTTGGAAGTCGTTGCACTTGGTTCCATTTTATTGGTTCAATCCTGTGCTCCGAGATGAGTACAAACCTAGGATGCCCCAAAGTTAGGATAGCCATCCAAGGAGTAGAGTTCTCCGCATTTGGTTGTGCCAATATCCAATGTTAGACGTAATTTTGGGTATGGATTGGCTCAAGAAGCATCAAGCGTTGTTGGAATGTGGAAGCCGAGCAATACCTTGGACGGTCCCGATGGAAGCAAAGTAAGATTTGAAAGAAGTGCTTGGGAACTTCAGAGAGGCCACCTTGGACTTGCACCGACTTTGATAGTCGATTTGTCCATTATCCAATGGATCAAGGTTGGATTGAAAGAAGGAAAAGCGACAGGTTTTGTGGAGGATGATCAATCATATGGTACAAGAAGCGATTGTGCGCACTCCAATAAGGAAGAGTTGAAGCAATTGTTGCTTAAGGAGGCACACGAGTCATTATATTCAATTCATCCAGCAAGTACCAAGATGTATCAAGATATCAAGGATAAGTATTGGTGGCTGTATGAAGAGAGAAATAGCGGAGTATGTAGCGCTATGTGATGTTTGCCAATGAGTGAAAGCAGAGCATCAAAGACCCGCAGGATTGTTGCAACCGCTGAAAATTCCCAGTGGAAGTGGGAAGATGTGGGCATGGACTTCATCACCGGTTACCTAGGACCAAGGAAGGATATGACTCGATATGGGTAATTGTGGATCGATTGACAAAGGTAGCCCATTTCCTTCCAATAAAACCACATATTCGAGATAAGTTGGCGAATTAGGACAAAATCCAAATTACTCAAGATTCACAAGTCCTTTGCACATGAGATTTTGCAATCAAGTTAGCAATAATTTATGGACATGCCAGCAAGAACCTCAGGCCATTTCCTTAAGGGAATCAAAAACTTCATCAAAACCCTAGAAGAGGAAATGAAGAACCAGAGGAGCTGAAACACCCAAATCTAAGATTAAATGTGATTTGCTCTTGGGAAACTCGATCAAATGATCTTGAGGCATCATCCCAACATAGAGCAACCCATTTTGCCACTCCTCAGCAAGAATCAACAAGAAAAAGAAAAACTCAAGAATCCAACACAGAGAGCATCGAAGAGAAAAGAGTGCACGGGAGAAAAACTTTAGATTTTCATTCCATATCAAAAGAGGATTACAGAGGAGTCCCGATACGCATGGACATTAGAACAAGAAGGATTACATGCTCCTCAATCCATCCAGTCTCTCCCAAACACATGAACTCACTCACTACATGCTTGGAGAGGGGATGAACACAACGAAGGAGACACAGAACACCCTCTGTTCACCTCCTGCTCTCAACCAACTAAAGACTCACCAACTAAAGCCTAAAGCCAAAACAAACTCTCAAAGCCTCTTTTGACTCTAGCAAACCCTAACTCCCTCCCAAAACCATGGGGGTGCATGCAGCCCCTCCCACCTATTTATAGCGCTTGGCTAACGGGTCTCCAACCCGTTACGCCCGCTAACTCCGAACGAAACCGTCTTCCGCTTGTGCAGCCTCGCGAATTTACCGATTCACCCCTCCTGCACCTTCTGGGAAGCTTCCGCGCTCCTTGTCGTCCATGCCTCGCAACCACCTCGAGTCTCCGCCATCTTCGACACATCCCGACCGTTCTAACCTCGACACCACCCGTGTCTAGTCCGCCTCGACGTCCTGCAGCCAACACAGACAAGAAACACATCAAATAGCACCGCTCGATACATGAAAGTATAATGACATCAACAATTCATACTCACGCATGATAAAGCCAAAACCTGTCAAAACATCATGATATGTAACTTAAACCCTTTGACCAGGTTTGACCAAGTTCGACCGAGTCCATTGCACCATGCAACGACATGGTCCGACCACACAAACCAAACTCGACTTTCCTAAAACCTTGTTAATTACTCATCACACACGGGATGACCTCCACATGGTCTCTCACTTTGTCAACATGGTCATGAGGCTCTTTTGCTTTGCTCTTTCCTTTGGACCATGTTTGACTTCTTGCATTTCAAACTCAACTTTGTGCTTTTTCGGTGTTTCTCAATATACTCATCAAAGAGGAGATTGAGAGACCATGTGGTGGTGACCACATGATTACGATGAGTAATTGATGAGATTGTTGCAAAGATTGAGTTTGGGTTGAGTGATTTGTGCCAGGTAGGCATTTGGCTCAGTCGAGCTGGTTAGACGGTCTTATTGCATATTCGTCTTCCTGATTGGTCATTTTTATGCTTAAGTATGGTTCACTAGTGCTATTTATGCCTTCATGTGTCGAGCGGTGCTATTTGATGTGTTTCTTGTCTGTGTTGGCTGCAGGACATCGAGGCGGAGTCGTGGCAAGACATGGGGTGACCGAACGAGGCGCAGGTGGCGTTGAGGTCAGAACGGTCGAGATGTGTCGAAGACGGCGGAGACTCGAGGTGGTTGCGAGGCTTGGACAACAAGAGACGCGGAAGCTTCCCGGAAGGTGCACGAGGGGCGTTTCAGTAAAAGCGCAAGGCTGCACAGGTGGAAGCGGTTCCGTTCGAAGTTAGCAGGCGTAACGGGTTGGAGACCCGTTAGCCAAGGGCTATATAAGGAGGGGATGTCTCCTTATGGATCTCATGCACTCAAAGGGTTTCTAGGGTTTGATTTAGTCAAAATTGAGCTTTAGAGGGTTGTTTTGGCTTTAGGCCTTTAGTTGTTGAAAGTGGGTGGAGGAGACAGAGGTGTTCTGTTGTCTTCCTTCGTTGTGTTCTTGAGTGTGTCTCCTCTCCAATCATGTAGTGTGTGTTCTTGGCTTTGGGAGAGGGAGAGGATGGATTGAGAACCTATGTAATCATTCCTCTGAATGTTTATGCGTATTGGGACTCCTTGTAATCCTTGTTTGATTGAAATGAAGCTTCTGAAGTTTTATCTCTCGTGTGTGCTTCTCTGTTCTTCGTTCTTCTTTTGGGTGATTTTCCTCTTTTCGTGATTTTGAGTGGTTTCTTGCTGGGAAGGCCCAAAATGGGTTACTCTATGTTGGGATGATGCCTCAAGATCATTTGATCAGTTAAAATCCCAAGAGCCCATCTTTGATTCCAGTTTTTGTATTTTGAGCTCCTCTGTTCTTCTCTTTCTTTCCTAGGGTTTCTTGGTCCCCCTTGATTCCCTTCTTGTGGTGGCCTGAGTTTTGGTCAGAAAAGTGCTTAAACCATTGCTAAGAATATTGCAAAAGCCCATGGGCAAAGGACTTAAGTTTCTTGAGCAATTTGAATTTCAACCAACCTTCTGTAAGAATTTCAGAGATTTTGTCAAAATCTTGATTTATGGTCCACTTGGTGAAATCCTTGGTTCCCAAAGGACCTAGGACTATTTGGAACCTTTTCTTGAACTTATCGTCTGAGGAGAGCGTTTATTTTTCTCTAATTCTCTTCTGATTGGCAAGTTTCTGAAAATTCAGTTTTTCTGGCTGAATCTAGCGGCACTGCACAGACGAGGAGGAGCGGTCGAGACCGGTTCTCGGCCGGCGGTCTGACCGGGCTGTGGTTGCCGGTCTGATCGGCGTGAAACAGGCGGTCTGACCGGGCTTGTGCGGTCTGACCGCCCATCACACTGCGGTCAGACCGCCCCTGTTGTTTTTGCCTCGGTGTTCTTTTTGTGCAACCTTTGGTTTTACTTGTTTCTTCTTCTTGCTGGTTGGAGTTCCAGAGAGGCTGTTTCTCCTCTTCATAGCTAGTATAGCTGTTGGAGAGGTAACCCTAGCTGTCATTTTGAAGGTCTTTTTGCTGCTTGCCTAGCTCCATTTCTTTTGAGTTGTTGTCCTCTCTGCTGTTTACTTGTGGTGTTGAGTTTCGGTTCAGTACTTCTCCTTGGTTGTCTTTTCTCTGGTCTTTCTCTCTGTTTGTTTGCTTCTCCAGTGGGCATAATCTTTTCTTCCTAGCATTTGTTGCTTTCGGAGAAGGATGTTCTAAGTGCAAACGTTTGGGAGATGATTTTTAGAGTCGACATTCACCCCCTGTGTCGCCATTTCGGTCCAACAGGTTGCATGGTATTTTCCTATAATTCCCTGTTTGAAATAGTTTTTTGCAAATCCAAAAGAGGCAAAACTGCTGTGTTGGCACTTGGATAGCGCAAGAAGGATGAAATGCTAAGACACCTTGCTGATTCTGCCCAGTGGAGAAACATCGATAGGAGTTTTGCAGATTTAGATGCAGAACCAAGGAATATAAGGTTTGGACTGAGTACAGATGGAATGAATCCTTTCGGTGACATGAGCAGCCGACATAGCACTTGGCCCGCGACTCTCTGCATCTATAACCTTCCTCCTTGGTTGTGTATGAAGCAAAAGTATATTTTGCTGTCGATACTTATGCAAGGGCCAAAGCAACCTGGGAATGATATTGATGTGTACCTAGCACCGTTGGTGGAAGATCTAAAAGTACTGTGGAACGAAGGGGTATAGGTATGGGATGCATACAAATGAGAGAACTTCACTTTGCACTCCTTATTGTTCTACAGCATAAATGATTATCCTGCCCTTGGTAACTTGTCGGGCCAGAGTACAAAAGGTGCCAAAACTTGTACTCACTATTTAGATGGTACCGAGAGTGTGTGGATGAAACACTCACGCAAAACCATGTACATGCGTCACTGCCGGTTCCTTCGGAGGGCTCACCCATACCGCAAGATGTAGAAACAATTTGATGGAGAGAAGGAGAACGGTTCAGCTCCAAGGCATTTAAACGGAAACGTGGTTTATAATATGGTTAAGGATTTAGCTGTTGTCCTCGAAAAGAGACGTAAATTGAGGGCTCATGAGAAGAACATCTGGAAGAAGAGATCAATATTTTGGGATTTACCTTATTGGGAGTACCTAGATGTTCGACACTTCATCGACGTCATGCACGTAGAAAAGAATCTATGTGACAGCTTGATTGGTCTCTTACTGAACATTCGTGATAAAACAAAGGACGGTGTCAACGCACGGCTTGACTTGGCTGATATGGACATCAGGCCTGAGTTAGCATCGACAAAAACAGATAATGGAAGAATGTACCTTCCCCCTGCATGTTACACTCTGTCCAAGGCCGAGAAAACAGAACTGTGCTAGTGCTTGCATGGTGTCAAAGTTCCGTCTGGTTACTCCGGCAACATGAAGAAAATTGTTTCGATGCAAGATTTGAAGTTAAATGGCATGATTGTCATGTGCTGGTCACACAGATGCTCTCTATTACAATTAGAAATATTTTGCTGATGAAAGTCCGAGAGACAATCATGAGGCTATGTTATTTCTTTAACACAATTGCTCAGAAGGTCATTGATCCCGAAGGACTAGATGCTCTGCAGGACGAGGTGGTGATGACTCTATGTCATCTTGAGATGTATTTCCCTCCTTCGTTTTTCGATATCATGGTCCATCTCATTGTTCACGTTGTGTGGGAGATAAAAATGTGTGGGCCTGTATTCCTACGTAGCATGTACCAATTTGAGAGGTTCATGGGAATTCTCAAGTTCTATGTACGGATGTACGGAATCGATCTCGGCCGGAGGGCAGCATCGTCGAAGGTTATGCAAGCGAAGAGGTCATTGAGTTTTGTATCGATTATATGGCTCAGATTCAACTGATAGGTGTGCCTCAATATCGTCATGAGGGGAGGCTCAAGGGTATCAGAACTATCGGAAGGAAAGCAATCACTCCAGATATGGCCACGTATGCTCAAGCCCATTTCACGGTCTTGCAACACATGACTGAAGTGGCGCCTTATGTCGACCAGCACAAGGATGTATTTTGGCAACAGAATCCGGAGCGGCCGGATGTTTGGATCATGAGGCAACACAATAGTCGGTTCAACCAATGGTTGAAGGAGCAAATTGCTAGGAGCTCGCCAAGTGAAATGCTGACTTGGTTGGCAAAAGGGCCAACATTTAAAGTTGTGACATGGCAAGGATATGACATAAATGGGTACTCATTCTATACACAGGCTCAGGATATAAAGAGCACTAACCAGAACAACGGTGTCCGCATAGATGCGCTCAGTACCGATGGGTTGAGAAACTCGTACTATAGGTTCATAGAACAAATTTGGGAGCTCGACTATGTGGTTTTCAAGATCCCCTTATTTCAGTGCCGTTGGGTGCATCTCCCACAGGTGAAGGTTGACAAGTACGGTGTCACTACCGTGGACCTTCAACGTGTCGCATACAAAGACGAACCATTCATACTCGCTAACCAAGTTGTTCAAGTTTTCTATGTAACCGATTCGGCAAATAAGAAGCGCCATGTAGTTCTTCATGGAAAAAGGAGAATTGTCGGAGTAGAGAATGTAGTGGACGAGGATGAATACAATCAATTTGATGAGTTACCTCCTTTTGGAAATGGCATAAAGGTCGACGACGAACAACGTGACGAAACTAATTACATACGCATTGATCATCATGAAGGGCTAATTTTTAAAGGAAATAAGCAAGTGGAATGAGAATGTGCGATATATATGTGGGCATTTGCATTTATGTATATAACAATGCATGTATGTGATGTATATGTGAATTTGCATTTATGTGTATAACAATGCATGTATATGATGTATATGTGAATTTGAATTTATGTGTATAACAATGCATGTGTGTGATGTATTTGTGAATTTGCATTTATGTATATAACAATGCATGTGTGTGATCTATTTGTGAATTTGCATTTATGTATATGTGAAAATGTGTGATATATAGGTGAATTTTGAGAATGAGTCATACATATGTATCTCTATGTTCATTGGGCTGTTGTAAAGAAATACACTGTGAGAGGTCTTATTAATACACTGTGAGAGGTCTTGTTACAATGCCTGCTGGTTGGTGTAGGTAATAACTCCAGCCTATGGGAAGGAGAACTTATTACAGACGATTTTATTTCAGAACCATCTATAATAATCCTTCCTATGTATACCCTCTAAGTTTTTGCACGTGCACTTCAGTTAAGTGCTATACCAACCAGATCCAGATCGCCGCTCTCCTGAACGAGCCTGTCGCCGCCACCTCCTCGGATCTCCCTTCTTCGCCGACCCGAGCCGTGGTGACCGTCGACCGCCGTCCACGGTGTCGTCGCCGCCTCCTCGGACCTCCCCAGTCGCCGTCCACGCCGTCGCCACCGCCTCCTCGGACCTCCCTCCTCCATTGACCTGAGCCGTGGTGACCGGTGAACACTCCCTCCTCCTCCCTTTTCTCCTCTCCTCTCCTCTCCTCGCCGTCGACCCCCGTCCACGCCGTCGTCGCCTGCCTCCTCGGACCTCCATCTCCAGTCGGTGTCGACCCCCGTCCATGCCGCCGCCGCCTCCTTGGACCTCCATCCCCAATCATTATCGACCCCCGTCTACACCATTGCCGCCGCCTCCTCGGACCTCCATCCCAGTCGTTGTCAACCCCCGTCCATGCCGTCGCTGCCGCCTCCTTGGACCTCCCTAGTTGTTGTCTGTATCGTGAGTATTTCGGTCCTTTGTTTGCAAACATTGTGGGTTGTGCTTGTTTTATAATCTCTGGTAAATGTTCAAGTACTGAGAGACATTGTTTGCTTGTGGCTCGGTTTAAAGCTTGATGATGAAATTTGTCACATACTAAAAGCGATCTGTACATCTAGGATTAAATTGAGCTCAATCTGTGGTGCTTTCAACTCTCTGTCACATTGCTCTTTGAGCTCTTAGTTCGGTCAGTTAGTTAGATCTTGTTGCTCTATGATTATCAGGCATGCAGCAACTTGTATTCTGAATTCAAATCTGAATAGAAGCATTTTTCAACTTTGAAGTATTGAATATCTGTGGTTATGATGTCTATTAACTGATCATCTTAAGCTATTGTCATATTGTTACCTTATAGTCTTTGATTTAGATCTTCTGTCATACCGAAATTTTAGAAGTTGCTATCATTTGTATATGCAAACTTTACTGACAGAGAATGCATTCATTAGAGCTCAAATTTAATCTCTAGTTGTCTTATCACTTGATGAAGAGTATTGACGTAGTATTGAGATTTGAGCACCTCTACTTCAGAGAGCATAACATCAATTACAACTGAGCTTTAGGCTGTTATAATTGATTCTTTTGTCATGAACGTGGGTAATATGCACCTTTTAGAATTTATTATGTTTCATGAATTAAGATTACAAGTTTATATGCAATTTAGGTCATTTATATACTGCTTGAAATGTGCTTTAATATTGCTAGATTATCACCCTACTTCAGAGAGCTCTAACATGCTGATTTTAGTCTTTTATGTCCACCTGTTTATATCGTGAAGAAGTCATCTTTATATCCAATTTGTCTTGCTTGGGCTTTTCATATATGAGAAGGCCAACATGTCATCCACACATTCTTTAACATCATCACTGGATACGTCCGCTCCAAAATCAAAACGCCAAGGAAGAGGATTGTCAAAAAAGCCTAAGGGCCGATTTACCATCACAAAGGTCGATAGATCTGGGACCCATCTCCTTCCTCACCGAGCAGCATGCGCATTTCGAAGAATGATTGGAATAGTTGCACAAGAACGAATTGAGATCACATTCGATTCGTGGAAGACCATGACCGAGACTCAAAAACATGAGCTGCTGACAGAAATATTTGCATCGTTCGAGATCCCAGAAGAACACCACGACTTTGTGCAACGACATGCCTTGCTAGCAGCGTGCAAAGCATGGAAGAACTTCAAGAGAGTGCTTGTCAAGAACTTTGTGGAGAAGGATCTAACGCCCTTTCATAAGTACCCATTCCTGGAACCACAATGGAAGAGTTTAAGGCGATGAAGACGACTGAAAATTTTAGAAGTCCAAGTGCGGCGCACAAGGCCCTCCAGGCAAAAAACACACACCCCCACAGACTTGGCACAGCTGGATATGCAGGTAAAATCCCGCAGTGGAGGACGGAGGACGAACAGGCAATTCTGCGGGACACTGCCCCGCCATTTGCCACGATCCCAGATGAGCATGCTCGAAATTGGATTAGAGCAAGGTCATCTACCACATCATCCGGGGACATCTCCTTCCAAAACCCTGCAGACCAGGAAATGTCCCACCACATGGTAAGATATCGATCGAACTACGTAGCTTGTAATTACTCCACAACTTCGTAGGAAGTGAAATGACATGTCTGGCTCTTGTAGGAAGCGTTGAGTGTAGAATCTTCCAAAGGATCATTCTAGGCAAGTAGGGAGAAAGATATACTCTCCGCGGCCCTGGGAAACAAGGAGCACCCGGTTCGTACGAGAGGCCTTGGGCTTTATGTTCCTTGGAAACATGGTTTCTCAAATGACTCCGAATTGTATTGGAGCAGGAAGAGAACCAAAGCCGAGCGTGAGGCACAGCTACGAGAGGAGATCAAGGCATCTCTTAGAGAGGAGCTGGCTGATTATGTCAGAGATGAGATGCAAAGATATACACAAAATTAGCAGGCCGCCACCACCGCTCCTGTGCAAGCCAGCCCCTAACCGTCTGAGTAGTTGCGCGTCCAATCCTACGAAGGAAAGAGAGGCCAGATTCCCTGTGGACGACATCCTGGTAATAATTATCTCTGGAATGCTCAATCCGTTGATACGCCTATTGGAGTAGCTAATGTTGTATCGTTATGCAGGAGGCTACGAAGTGCACGCTCCAAGTGAGATATGCCTCCGTACCCTTGTGCCCTGCTTGGTGCTAGGCATATCCGTCTGCTCACGAGGCCATGGTGCACCATACACCTTTAGCACCATGCTTCGGAAAAGTTCATGTGGATGGTGTGCATGTCAATTTCGAGGTCGTCCCTCTACCGAAGCGCCCCAATGACGAGATCGTGACTCTAGGGCATGCCATTGTGAAAGACCATGTGGAGATGACCACATGTTTGTGATGAGTAATTGACTTTTGTTTTAGAAAGATTGAGTTTGGTCTTGGCGTTTCCTACAAAGTCGCAGCCCTTAGGAGTGGTCGGAAGACACTAGGAGCTATTATGACTGGTTTTGCCGTGGTCGGGAGTCACCCGAGGTGGTTACGACCGGTTTTGCCGTGGTCGGAAGTCACTTGCAGTAATTACAACCACTATAGTGCATTCTGACCGTGGTCGGAAAGGTTTACGACCACTTTGATCGTGGTCGAAGGTCCTCAGACAGGTTTATGACCATGTTAAGGCCATCCGGGGAGTTTACAACCACTCTGGCAGTGGTCGATCACAGCTACGACCATGTTGACTGTGGTCGAAGGTAGCTACGACCACGTTGGCCGTGGTCAAATGCAGCTATGACCATGTTGGCCTTGGTCGGCGGTAGCTACGACCACGATGACAATAGTCGAGGGTCTCTACGACCACGTTAGCCGTGGTCGAGCGCCCTTATGACCACGTTGGCCATGGTCGAGCGCCCTAACGACCACGTTGGTCGTGGTCGGAAGTCATAGTTTGAAGCCATGACCGCTGTGGTCGGAAGTCAGCGCTCGAAGTCTTCGCCACGTTGAGAGGCAGTCGAACGTGGTCAAATTGACTCGGGCTTGGTTGGTTGTGGTCGTAGCTGGTCGGATGCGGTCGAACAAGCCTCGGTTGCGGTCGGAAGTGGTTGTTTTGCACGTGTAAGCGGTTAGAAGCTCCCGAGAGTCTTGAGTGTGGTCGTAGGTCACTTGTAATCGGTCGTATGACCTCCAGGAGCGATCGTTTCAGCAGGGAATCGGTCGTATGGTCTTGTGTTATGGTCGTATACCTTGTGCTTTAATGGTTTGACATTCTGGCCGATCGTAATGCATTTACAACTTTGTGGAATGTGCTTTGAGTCGTTTTTTTAATGCAAATGGATGTTACCCATGTCTAGTGTGGCGCTATGTGGTATTTGTTGTCTGTGATGGTTGCAGGATCTTGAGGCTAGTCGTGGTGAGACATGGATGACCAGACTAAGCACAGGCGGTGCTAAGGTCGGTGAGCGGTGGGGAGATGCCGAAGTGTCACATCCCAAAAATTTGCTTTTTGGAAAATTTAAATTCAAGTTAATTATTTTAAAGTAATTGGAGCTTATTTGGCTTTTATTGGATTTCCTAAATTTTCTGGAATTTAAAACCTATTTTAAAAAGTAAAAAGGTAATTCAAACTATGAAAATTAAATATCAACAATAGTTGGGAATAATTGTATTCAGTCCAAAATGTCCCCAGAAGCTTCTGTGAATTTTTCTGGAATTTTTGGAGGTATTTTCATATTTTTCTGAGGCCTAAACAATTTTCTAGCCTTTTCTGAAAATCTAAATCAATTTCTAAAAATAAAAATTCCAACTCTCTCCTCCGGCCGCCACGTGGGCGGTGGAATACCGCCCACGCCGCCGCCGGCCCATCCAGGCCGCACCCCCTCTCCCTCGCTGTCTAGCGGGCCCGGCCCGTCAGCCGGCGGCCCCGCCTTCACCTCCTCCTCGCCTGACGCGTGGACAGCCCGGATGAGCTGCGTCCCCGCGCCTGGCCTCAATCCACCGTCCCTTCCACTTAGGCGCTCGACGCGATTTCTTCTTTCGGGTTACAACCACAAGTCTATATGGGTACGACCTAGTGACTAACTTATGATAGTCTAGTTTAGGTGCCACCGATGGAAAGTGGGTGCCGTGGATGGACCGGTTATTCACAAGTGAGGGACAGGATTTCTACAACCACAAGTCTAGACTCATATGGCGCAAGAGGGGCTTGGTTGGGCAGGTTAGCCTACTGCGGTGAAACCTCGTGGTGGTATCTAGCTAGATTAGAGTAAGGTAAAGGCTTTGTGATATTTTATCCGGGTCTCATGCCAAAGGAAGCGTGTTGACTTTTAGGATAATTTATCTCTTGTGGGTAAAGTTGTACAACCTCTGCAGAGTGTAAAACTATTCGAATAGCCGTGCCTACGGTCAAGGGCGGCAAGGAATGCATTCACATGGTAGATTTCTGGTATTGGTTTTAAAATCAAAGTTTTGTACTCCGAGAGTGGAGGAACTCTCGGAAGGGTATCTGGCGGATGGAGCCGAGAGGGTGGAAGTAACCCGCAGATTAACTGGTCCAAGTTGTTAGCTAGTGCCGGTAGTTGGAACCTTCACTAGAGAATTAATGATAGTTTTGTTAGAACAATTATTTGGTTAAAATATTGCCTTCTAAAATATTTAGTAGTAATTGAATTTTAAAATGTTGCTTTGTGCAAAAGAACCATATAGCCTTCCTTTGTTAAGCCTTGCATCTATGCATTTTTCCCAAGACTTGCGAGTACTTTATGTACTCACATGCTACACTTAAAATAAATCTCGAGAAGATCATGAAGCTCAAGAAGGTGATTACAACTCTCGCCAAATGCTGTGGTGTGACGGATTCTTCCCGAGGACTAGGTCGCGCTTCCCACCAATCGCCTGTGGCATATTGATGGGTCTCGCTTTGAGTTTTCTTTGCTTCATTGTGTTTGGATTGTGCGAGGTCTTGAAACCTCCAATGTAATAATGAGACCTTTTGGTCATACTCTAATTATTGTAATAAATCGTTGATGGTGATGTTTTCCATTCTGCTTAACTGTGTGCACTAGCTTTGATCAGGACTAGTGCGAAAATACACGAGAGGTCCGGTTTGATAATCCGGGGCCCGGCAGAGATGGTATCGAGCCTATTTGACTGGGACGTGACTTAGTTTAGGAATGGCAAACCATAAGGACTTATATTTATAAAAAGAGTATATTAAAATATATAAGTCTCTTTGCTTCTACTCTCTTCTTACTTAGGATCTCGCTCGGTCTCCAACTCTATTTTATCAAAACTTTTACTAAACTTCTCTTTTATTCAACTTTGTAGATGGTCGGTTCATCCTCCGCCGCCCGTGGGACTACTATTCACATGGAGAGGATGCTTTGAGCATTCGCTAGCCTTCTCCGACGCTTGATGCGATGTCTGAGTACCGTCAACCGCCCATTTTCAGGGGACGGAAGACGCGGATTCTGGATCGAGACTCCTGGACGATGGAAGTATTCCTGTATGCACGGGAAGGGGAATTCAACTCCCACACATACCCCATCACCCATCCTCGGTCCCGCTGTTTCGACGCTGTCCAGGACGCAGCACGCCTCGCCATTGACGAGTTGTGCCATCTGCACAAGGATGCTGTACATCGTCCCCTTTGCTTCTTCATCAACCTCGCCGGGACAGAGGTATCCAGATCCTTTTGATATATCAGCTGACGATCCTCGACTGTCACATCAGGTGCAGCTCACCCAGGCAATGGACATCACTTACGCTAGAGCTCAGGAGGAGATTGGACAACTCCGGATGCTTCTCACTTCCAGCTACCAAAGATTCGGACACACGCGCGCACAGCTTCTCGAGCGCTGCAGCTGAGTTTGAGCTGGGGCGTCTCGTGGCGCAATGACTACACGCCGTCTTCACCCATAGTGGACTACACGCCATCTTCTCTGTATCGCTTGCCGTCCCCAACAACCCGGCACCACTCGACTTTCGGACTCGCGTCGATGATGGCGACGCAAGAAGGTGCGACGCCCGATCCCGCCACCGGTCATCACCCTCAAGAAGCGCAAGCCTTCTCGTTCCGTTCGCGTTCGATCGCCTCCGATCGAATTCATCCCCGTGCCGACCACTTGTGATTGTTCGCGGCATCATGTAAAGGAGCAAGAAGAACTCGAGGAAGAACTCAAGAAGAACTCAAGAGGAACCAGAGGAGGACCACAAGAACGCATCTTTCTGAGGATTAGTAGCCTTTAGAGTCGGTAGTACCCAAATAAATGTCCACGTTATCGAACGCGTATTTATGTTTGGTGTGCTAGATGGATGTATCAAGCCTAAGTGCACTTGTGGTACAGCCATTCCTAAGCCTAGTTTGATTTTAATAAAAGACTCGTTCTTTGAGTTATTTGCGTGATTTTAAAAGTGTTGGTTTGGGATGTGGTTTAGTCTCCCGGATCTCTTATCTTTGCTATTTCCTCTTACCTTCTCGCTAACTCGAACCCCTTCAGATGGTGAACACAAGGAGCAACCCTGACAACAACCGTGAGGCCAATGCTCAGCCAGAGAACAACATTCCACCACCCCCTTCTCAAGCCCCCAGCTTGGAGCAAATGATGGCCATGCAATTGCAACTTCTTCAAGCCTTAGCTCAAAATCAAGTGCAGCAAACACCTCAGGCATCCAACCAAGCTCCTTAGTCTAAGATGGGAGAGTTTATGAGGACAAGGCCTCCTACTTTTGCTGGGTCCGTAGACCCCATGGAGGCAGATGATTGGATTAAGGATGTGGAGAGGAAGTTGGTTCTAGCTCAGTGCAATGACAATGAAAAAGTGTTATATGCTGCCCACCAACTCAAGGGAATCGCTGCTAATTGGTGGGAAAATTACCGCGCCGCTCATCGAAATGCACAAGCTATAACGTGGAATGAGTTTGCTGAGGCTTTTCGCAGATCGCGCATATTCCTACGGAATCATGGATATGAAGAAAAGAGAGTTCTACCAAGCTGCAGCAAGGGAACCTTAGTGTTTCAGAGTACCTGAACAAGTTCACCCAGCTGTACAGGTATGTATCTGAAGAGATCACATCAGAGGCAACCAAGATCTGGAGGTTCATGCAGGGACTTGACCCTAATCTCAAGGTGCAGCTAGTGTCCAATGATTATTCAACTTTCCAACAAATGGTGAACAAGGCCTTTGTCCAAGAAGATGCTCAGCGTCAGCTATATGAGAGCCGGAAGAGGAAGTTTCAAGCACAGCAGGGCGCGAGCAGTTCTCGATTTCGCCCCAGCCCACCTCAGTTCCACAGAACCCCAGAACCAAGTGCGCCACGGACTCCATTCACTGGACCTCGCCCAAATAACCAAGTTCCCCGGACAGGCAGTGGTGGCCAACCACAGCAGAACCGAACTTCAGCAGCAGGAGTGCAGTGTTTCAACTGCAAGAATATGGGGCACTATGCCAGTAACTGCCCCCAGAAGCGTTCAGCTGTGACCCCAGTTCGTTTCAATTTGGGGACCACTCCAACACGAGCTCCAACCACAGGACAAGGCCGTGGGACTCCTCAAACTCCAAAGACTCCGCAGGCAATGAGCAGGGGACATCTCAACCATGTGACCGCGAAGCGGCCGAGATGCAACCGACGTAGTTTTGGGTAAGTTTCTTGTCAACTCGATTACTGCATCAGCGTTATTTGATTACGAGCTTCGCATTCTTTTGTGTCAAGAGATGTTGTGGGAAAATATAATTGGGATGTGCGTAGATTACAGAATCCCATGCTAGTCCAATCTCTGGAAGGGAAATGAGGACTAACACAGTTTGCCCTAACGCAAACTGTGGATATTAATGGAGTTAAGTTCCTAGCGAATCTTATTATAATAGACTCCAAGGGTTTAGATGTAATACTTGGTATGGATTGGTTAGCCAAGTATAAAGGAAAGATAGATTGTGCTGACCGTGCTTTGTTACTCTTACCAACACGGAAGGGATTCAAGTAAGGTTTCAGTCAAATTCACATTCTCAGAAGGAGGGTAAGTTAAATAGTTTGAAAGGAATAACCTTGGAGAAGGTGCCTATAGCATGTGAATACCCAGATGTATTCCCTGAAGATTTGCCAGGAATGCCACCAGATAGAGAGATTGAATTTGTTATAAATCTGGTACCTGGAACAGCCCCAATTTCCAAGAGACCTTATCGCATGTCTGCAAATGACTTAGCAGAGGTTAAGAAACAGATTGAGGAGTTACTAAGCAAAGGTTTTGTAAGACCAAGCTCGTCACCTTGGGGAGCACCAGTACTGTTAGTAAAGAAGAAGGACGGTAGTCTTCGTATGTGTGTGGATTATCGATCCCTAAATGATGTGACTGTTAAGAACAAGTACCCTTTACCCCGAATAGATGATCTGTTTGATCAGTTGAAAGGGTCATGTGTCTTCTCTAAGATTGATCTTCGATCGGGCTATCACCAATTGAAGATAAGGCCGGAAGACATACCAAAGACAGCATTTGCTACCCGTTATGGATTGTATGAGTATACAGTGATGTCTTTTGGTCTAACCAATGCACCTGCATACTTCATGAATCTGATGAATAAGGTGTTCATGGAATATTTGGATAAGTTTGTGGTTGTATTTATCGATGATATTCTGATATACTCCAAGAATGAGGAAGAACACGCAGAACATTTGAGGATAGTTTTGGAAAAGCTCAGAGAAAACCAGCTGTATGCCAAGTTTAGTAAGTGTGAGTTTTGGTTGAAGAAAGTGGCTTTCTTAGGTCACGTGATTTCTGCCGGGGGAGTGTCAGTAGACCCCGATAAAGTAAATGATGTGCTCGAATGGACACAACCTAAGTCAGTATCTGGAGATCGAAGTTTCTTGGGTTTGGCTGGTTACTACTGTCGCTTTATTGAAGGATTCTCCAAGCTCGCAAGACCTCTCACTCAGTTGCTAAAGAAGGAGAAGAAGTTTGAATGGAGTAAAGCCTGTGAGGATAGTTTTCAAGAACTAAAGAAAGGTTGACTTCTGCGCGAGTGTTAACACTTCCGGATATTAGAAGGGACTTCGAAGTTTTCTGTGATGCGTCTAGGCAGGGACTAGGATGTGTGCTGATGCAAGAAGGGAAGGTAGTAGCATATGCTTCCAGGCAGCTACGACCCCATGAAGGAAATTACCCAACCCACGATTTAGAACTAGCTGCCGTTGTACATGCTCTAAAAATATGGAGGCATTATTTGATTGGTAACCGTTGTGAAATCTATACCGATCACAAAAGTCTGAAGTATATATTTACCCAGCCCGATCTTAACATGAGGCAAAGGAGATGGCTTGAGTTAATAAAAGATTATGATGTGGGAATACATTACCATCCGGGAAAGGCCAACGTAGTAGCAGATGCATTGAGCAGAAAGAGTTACTGCAGTAAGCTGTGGATCAAGGACAGTATGCCTGCACTTCAAGCAGAATTTCAGCAACTCAACTTAGAGGTAGTAGAGGAAGGATTCTGGCTACTCGGAGGTTCAACCAACTCTAGAGGAGATGATCAAGGCAGCTAAAGGAGAAGATAAGTATGTCAAGGAGATTCAAGAAAATATGAAGAAAGGGAAGGCACCAGGATTTACTAAGATGAGGAGGGTATCATCTGGTTTGGTAAAAGAATTATCGTGCTGAGAAGAAAGAAATAAAGGACTTAATTCTGAAAGAAGCCCATGAGTCTGGATATTCAATTCACCCTGGGAGTACAAAGATGTACCAAGATCTCAAGGAAAGGTATTGGTGGTCAAGTATGAAGAGAGAAATTGCAGAGTATGTAGCTTTATGTGATGTTTGCCAATAATTAAAGCGGAGCATCGAGACCTGCCGGGCTTCTACAACCTTTGCAGATACCCGAGTGGAAATGGGAAGAAATTGGAATGGACTTCATAACAGGATTACCAAGAACAAGATCAGGGTATGATTCGATTTGGGTTGTTGTAGATCGTTTGACGAAAGTCGCCCATTTCATTCCCGTAAAGACTACCTACTCTGGAGACAGACTCGCTGAGTTGTATATGTCCAGAATCGTGTGTTTGCACGGAGTTCCAAAGAAGATTGTGTCAGATCGAGGGACTCAATTCACCTCGAGATTTTGGCATAAGTTACATGGACTTTTGGGCACCAATCTAAACTTTAGCACAAAGATATCATCCCAGACATGGATGGTCGATGAAAGAGTAAATCAAATTTTGGAAGATATGTTGAGGGCTTGTGTACTCGCAAACAAGGCTAATTGGGATCAGAGTTTGCCCTATGCAGAATTCTCCTATAATAATAGTTACCAATCTAGCTTGCAAATGTCTCCGTTCGAAGCCCTGTATGGCAGAAAATGTAGGACCCCATTGTATTGGAAGGAGACGGGAGAAGGACAAGTATTTGGACCAGATGTGTTGAAGCAAGCGGAGGAACAAGTTCGTCTAATCCAGGACAGATTAAAAACAGCTCAAACCAGACAAAAGAGTTATGCAGACAATCGTCGAAGAACATTAGAGTTTGTACCTGGGGATCACGTTTATCTGAAAGTTTCACCTCTCAAGGGTATGCGGCGTTTTGGAGTTAGTGGAAAACTTTCCCCTAGATTCATTGGACCCTTCCCTATTACGGCAAAAAGGGGAGAAGTTGCCTACCAGCTTGAACTTCCACCTCAATTGTCCAAAGTGCATGATGTGTTCCATGTGTCCCAACTGAGGAAATGTCTCCGGTACAGAGGAGCAGATGTCACTAGAAGAAGTAAATGTGAATGAGGACCTAACCTATCCGAGTATCCGTGAGGATATTGGAAGAAGCGAGCGTCGAACCCAAGCAAGGTCATAAAATTTTGTAAAGTGCAATGGAGCAATCACTCGAGTCTGGCGACTTGGGAGCGTGAAGATGATTTAAGAGAAGAGTTCCCCGATCTTTTTCCCAGTCCATCCGAATCTCGGGGTCGAGATTCTTTCTAAGGGGGGTAGGTTTGTCACATCCCAAAAATTTGCTTTTTGGAAAATTTAAATTCAAGTTAATTATTTTAAAGTAATTGGAGCTTATTTGGCTTTTATTGGATTTCCTGAATTTTCTGGAATTTAAAACCTATTTTAAAAAGTAAAAAGGTAATTCAAACTATGAAAATTAAATATCAACAATAGTTGGGAATAATTTTATTCAGTCCAAAATGTCCCCGAAGCTTCGTGAATTTTTCTGGAATTTTGGAGGTATTTTCATATTTTTACGAGGCCTAAACAATTTTCTAGCCTTTTCGAAAATCTAAATCAATTTCTAAAAATAAAAATTCCAACTCTCTCCTCCGCCGCCACGTGGGCGGGTGGAATACCGCCCGTCGCCGCCGGCCCATCCAGCCGCACCCCTCTCTCGCTGCCTAGCGGGCCGGCCCGTCGGCCGGCGGCCCGCCTTCACCTCCTCCTCGCTCGACGCGTGGGCGGCCGGATGAGCTGCGTCCCGCACCTGGCCTCAATCCACCGTCCCCTTCCACTTAGGCGCTCGACGCCCGATTTCCCTTCGGGTTACGTGGCGCCATCCGCACCACGCACCCGCCTCGCCGATCGCGGCCCGCTGGCCGGTTCCGTGCTCTCGCGCGACGCCGGACTCCTCCTCCTTTCTCTCTCTCCCGAAGAAACCGGCGACCGAATCCTACCCGAACTCTGCCTCAATCTTCGATTCGTTCAGGGATTTGAATTCCCGGGGAGATACGCTCCTTATCCCCTAAAACCCGGAGCTCCGCGTCGACTCCGACGGCTCATCCCCAATTCAAACCGAACCCCGGCCGCGACTTCGGCGAGGAATTCCACCTGCCTCACCCCTCCCCGAGCCCTATAAGTAGCCCCTCGACCTCCGCCTCTCCCGCACCACCGCCCAAAGACCTCTATCTCTCCTCCGGAGCCCTGAGACGCCCGCAGCCGAGCTTCTCTCTCCGCGAGCCCCGCCCAACTCCGACGAGCTCTCCCCGCCGCCTCGGACCTCCCCGGAGCCCGTAGCCGCCACCTACAGCTTCTCCGAGCATCGGGAATCTCTGGCACCTCGGCCACCTCTTCCGTCGCCGGGCGCCGCCGCACCGAGCACCCGAGCTACCTCCGCTGCTCCTCGCCGCCGGCCGTCTCCGTTCATCCCGGACTTCGCCAACTACTCCAACCAACCCCTTCGCACGTAGATTACAATCTCGCAGCACCGAGCACGTCCGCCTTCCTCGCCGCCGCGCTGCCGCCTCAAACCATCGCCGCCGGGCCACCCAAGGTACCCCTCAAAGGGATTTGCTACCCCATATGGGTAGGCAAAGCCTCCCCCTCCCCACATTAACGGCGCGCTCTCAACTCCCGGTGCGCGTTGAGCCCTCGCCTCCGTGCTGGGTTGAGTTTTCGTTTATTTTCCGCGCCGACAAGTGGGTCCCACCGCCGGGCAGCACCTCAGGCGGGCCACTTGTCATCGGGCCCCACCTGTCTGCGTCGTCGACAAGTGGGTCCAGATCGATGGGTCCCACCGTCGCGACCAGCAGATGAGGTCATCGGCGGAGGGTCCCACATGTCAACGGCCGTAGAGGGTCTCTGTTCAGTGGGTCCCACCTGTCGATTCTCGAATTAAAATAAAAGATTAAATTTGAATATTCCCATGGGCCCCACCGCAGAAATTTCTTAATTTCTGGATTTATTCAAACTGAAAACTTCAAACAAGCATAACTTTCTAATTTTAACTCCAAATTCAGCCATTCAAATTTCTAAATTCATCTAAAATCCTGATCTATCCAACCATGGCCTCTATTTGAATTTTTGAGTTTGTTTGAATTTTTATTTGAATTTATTTGTTTTGTTGCTTTTCCCTCGTGCGTAGAATCCAACGTTGAAGAAGACCTCCCCACTCCTCAACAAGAAGACCCAGAGCCCCTGCAAGAAGGCAAGTCTCCTTTGATCATCTTGAACCCATGATTTTGAAATGTTTTTAAATAATTTAAATTATGTGCATTGCTATTTACATTAAACCTTAGTTCAAATCTTAAGGTGTTAGCTAATCCAACTTTGTTATACCCTCCTTTGAGATTGAATGCCATGTACCATTGTAACCCTAGAAGTTTCCTTTGTCTCATTAATGAGATTATTATAACCACTTGTAAATAGTAGTCCGGTAGTATAATGCTTAGTCATGCTATCTAATACATTGGAAATTCTTGAAAATGGGAAATTATGGTTTATGAAACCTTTGTGTTTATAAATGTAGTGGTAATTGGAGTTGCCACTGATCTTTTAAAATAAAATAAAATGTGAAAGTTGGTTTAGATTAGGGTGGATGGTTGGTTTGGCTTGTGCGATTCATACGAGATCTTGTTAAGTGTATGTTCCACCTAGTCAATTAAGGACCGACGCTTGTGTTTGTCGGTGAGCATTAACCGTACAACCACAAGTCTATATGGGTACGACCTAGGTGACTAACTTATGATAGTCTAGTTTAGGTGCCACCAAGTGGAAAGTGGGTGCCGTGGATGGACCGGTTATTCACGTGAGGGACAGGATTTATCAGTACTCATATGGCGCAAGAGGGGCTTCTGTTGGGCGGTTAGCCTACTGCGGTGAAACCTCGTGGGTGGTATCTAGCTAGATTAGAGTAAGGTAAAGGCTTTGTGATATTTTATCTGGGTCTCATGCCAAAGGAAGCGTGTTGACTTTTAGGATAATTTATCTCTTGTGGGTAAAGTTGTACAACCTCTGCAGAGTGTAAAACTATTCGAATAGCCGTGCCCACGGTCAAGGGCGGCAAGGAATGCATTCACATGGTAGATTTCTGGTATTGGTTTTAAAATCAAAGTTTTGTACTCCGAGAGTGGAGGGAACTCTCGGAAGGGTATCCTGGCGGATGGAGCCAGAGAGGGTGGAAGTAACCCGCAGTATTAACCTGGTCCAAGTTGTTAGCTAGTCTTTGGTAGTTGGAACCTTCACTAGAGAATTAATGATAGTTTTGTTAGAACAATTATTTGGTTAAAATATTGCCTTCTAAAATATTTAGTAGTAATTGAATTTTAAAATGTTGCTTTGTGCAAAAGAACCATATAGCCTTCCTTTGTTAAGCCTTGCATCTATGCATTTTCCCAAGACTTGCGGAGTACTTTATGTACTACATGCTACACTTAAAATAAATCTCAGAAGATCATGAAGCTCAAGAAGGTGATTACAACTTTTCGCTTCGTTCGTGGCTGTGACGGATTCTTCCCGGAGGACTAGGTCGCGCTTCCCCAGTCAACTGCCTGTGGCATATTGATGGGTCTGCTTTGAGTTTTCTTTGCTTCCGCTGTGTTTGGATTGTGCGAGGTCTTGAAACCTCCAATGTAATAATGAGACCTTTTGGTCAGTACTCTAATTATTGTAATAAATCGTTGATGGTGATGTTTTCCATTCTGTTTAACTGTGTGCACTAGCTTTGATCTGGGACTAGTGCAGAAATACACAGAGGGTCCGGGTTTGATAATCCGGGGGCCCGACACGAAGACGATGAGGCGTTCAAGGTGGTTGCAAGTCTTGGATAGCAAGAAGAGGAGGAAGCTTCCGGGAAGGCGGCGGAGTGGCATTTTGGAAAAATGCGGAAAGTTGCAAAGGGAAACTGTGTCTCTGCAAAAGCACAAGAGTGGTTGGCATTAACGGGCAAAGCAGTGAAGCAGTTGGTGTTGGCGGATAAAGCACTGGAGTCCATTTTGCTAGTGGGTAAAGCAATGGTAAAACCCGGTGTTAGGTGGGGTTAACGGGTTCTCCCCTGGTATCTGGTAACTATAAATAGAGAAGTAGAACTCGAGAGCAGGTTTGAGGTTTTCGGCAAGTCACTTGGGTTTTTCTCTCTATTTTGTGTGCGTTGCTCTGGGAATGATAGTGTGTATGGAGTGGCTGTAGAAACCTCCTTATGTAATCATTCATCTCTCTGTATCAATCTGAGCCTCATTTCATTTGAGATGTTTTGATTCCTGTATCTGTTCTTTTTTGTCTTGTGTTCTCAGGTGATCTGGTTGATTTCCCTTTATCTTTTGAGCAACGTTATTTGCCTGAGTAGCCTTGATTTCTTTTGCTCTGAACTGGGGATAATCTCAAGGCCATTTGGCCAGTCCTTCCCGAGAGCAAAGTCATATCGGCAACTGTTGGACCGAAATGGCGACAGAGGGGGGTGAATGTCGACACTTAAAAACCTTGCCCCTAAAAGAACCCCAAAAGGAACTCTTCTATAGCAACAAAAAGCTATGAAGAGATAAGCTCAAGTCTCTGGAACCTCAAACCCTCAGAAGAGAAGACTGGACAAGTAAAGTCAGCAAACGAAAACAATACGGAAAAATAAAGGGCTAAAAGAGTGCGGTCGGTCTAACTTGTATGCTCTGGGCAGTCAGACCGCTACAGCCAGGCCGGTCTGACCGGCCCTTTGCCGCCGGTCAGACCGCCGGCCATATGCCGGTCTGACCGCCATATGATTTCCGGTCTGACCACTTAACTGAAAACAGACTTGGGCAGAGAACTGCAGCCTGCGCAGAAAATGCAAGAAATGCAGATTTTGGGCAAAAGAAGAGATAACTTCAACTCTACTCTACTCAAAAGAGTAAGACCATATTCTAAACAACTAGAGGACCTTAAACAACTAGAGAGAACAACAAAGGCCCAAGAATTTGAGGATTTAGACAAAAAACTAAAAAGATACAGAAAGTTGCTCAAAAATCAAATTCCCATCTAAAGTGTGGTTTTTTGGCCATGAAACCTTGGGAATAGCTAATTAATAGCCTCTGGACTCAACATGCCAAGTTTCATGCCATCTCATGAGGGAAATCAAGAACTACCTCAAACCCTAGGTATCATGAACAGGGAAAAAGAAGAACAGAGGAGGCCAAGAGAAGAAATCTGAGATTAAACTTGATTTGCTCTTGGGAAAAACTGATCAAATGATCTTGGGACCTATTTCCATCACAGAGCAATCCATTTTGGCCATTCTCAGCAAGAAACAACTCAAAACACCAAAAGTCAAAAATCATCCAAAGAAATGACCAAAGAACAGACAGAAGCACGAGGGAAGAACTTCAACGATTTCATTCCAAAACAACCAAGGATTACAACTGAGTCCCCATACGCATGGACATTAGAACACGGGATGATTACATGGAAGCTCAACTCATCCTCTCCCTCTCAATCCTCAAGAACACCAAGAGCTCTACATGCTTCCTGGGAGGAACACAACACAGAGAGGAGATGCTACGAAGGAGACATGCTCTGTGCTCCACACCCACTCTCACCAACTAAAGCCTAAAGCCAAAACAAACTCTCAAAGCTTCTTTTGACTCTAGCAAACCCTAACTCTCTCCCAAAGCCATAAGGGGGCATGCAGCCACTCCCTCCTATTTATAGCCCTTGGCTAACGGGTCTCCAACCCGTTATGCCTGCTAACTCCGAACGGAACCGTCTCCCACTTGTGCAACCTCGCGAAATTACCAATTCGCCCCTCCTGCACCTTCCGGGAAGCTTCCGCGTTCCTTATCATCCACGACTCGCAACCACATCGAATCACCGCCGTCTTCGACACATCCGATCGTTTTAATCTCGACACCGCCTGTGTCTAGTCCGGTCACCTCGTGTCTCACTATGACTCCATCTCGACATCTTACAGCCATCACAAACAAGAAACACATCAAATAGCACCGCTCGACACATGAAAGCATAAATAGCATACAAGCATCATACTTACCCATGATGAAGTCCAAACCTGTCGAATCAAAGAATAGGCATCCTAATCCCATACGACCAAGTTTGACCAAGTCCAACCGAGTCTGTTGCACCATGCAACGACATGGTCCGACCACACAAACCAAACTTGACTTTCCTAAACCCTTGTCAATTAGTCATCACACACACGAGATGACCTCCACATGGTCTCTCAGCAACCCTTTTGGCCAAGCGGTCGTGCGTCTTCAAAGTTCCTCTATTTTTCTGTTCGACTTCATTGTCTGTCTTGAGCTCGACAAAGAAGACTTGTCCTCTTGGTATTTTCTCTAGCAGAGGTTGTGCTCTTACTGGGTTTCAAATTTTTTATGTTTTGGATCTTTGAGCCAAAAGTTATCCAAAGTCTTAGTCTTGCAACCTTGCGCCTCGACTTTGCTCTGTTTTGAGTTCGACCTCGTTGTCTAGTTTAATCTCAGCTGTGATGGCTTGTTTTCTTTGTATTTTCTCAGTCAAAGGGAGTCTTCTTGATGTGGTTAAATTCTCATGACCGGAAGAACCATGAATCATCGGTTATCTAGAAATCGGGTGTCGTAGTCGTGAGTCCTCCACTTCCTCTGTTGTCGACCGAGACTGTTTTTCTCTCTGGTTGCTTTCAATTGTCGGTCTAGTTCTCAGTTTCCAGTTTGCATTTATCTTCTTGCTTTATAGTTTCTACAGCTATCGGAGAAGAAGTTGTGTGTGAATACTTGGGGCGATTTTGAATGCACCATTCACCCCCCCCTCTATTGCCATTTCGGTCCTACACATTGGAACATTCATCTAGTGGACCAAAAGCGACATTTGCCTGGAGGCTTCTTCACCGCTGGCAGGTCCACAAGGGCATTCTGAGCCAGAGCTACATGCACTGATGCCATCTCCACAATGCCTATCTCCACCGCTACCTGCACCGGTGCCATGTCCACGGGTGCTATTCCCGGTGAAGCAACTTCCACCGGTGGTACCTTTACAGTCGACTACCGTGAAGTCGACCTACAAGCGAGATAGGGACAAACCAAAGAAGACAGATGATGGTATCCCCTACCTGCCATTGGCCCGCAAATTCATGCTAGGCGAGCCGATGATCGTCCCGGAAGAGCGCCTCCTAGCCCTAGGACTTAGTTGCCAGAGATTACACTCTTGGTATATGGAACAGGCTAATAAGCCACAGGCAGAACGGCGCTCAGGTATCACTGTCAAATTCAGGCCGTATCATTTGCAACACGACATTCATGATTGTGTCTTCGCGGTGACCTTTGAGGATTTATTTGATGTTTTCATGCTCAACGCTCTCGACGCCTCACTCGTTCGATGCTGGACGCTGTAAGTGTATACAATCACAGTCTTTGTTCATATAAAACCGATATATGTCATATATAATTTGTTGCTTTTCTGTGTACATATATAGATACATGGTGACTGAAGCTAGATCATCCAAATCACCAATTGGTTTCCTGGACCCACGCTTGGTCGCCATGGATACAACAACACTGCTGGCTCACCGCGATAAGGAATTTGTTCTTATGCCATAAAATGAGCGGTTCCATTGGATTTTAATTGTAATTATACCAAAATGGAACAAGGCAATATACTTTGATTCCTTAAGTAAGAGCAAATCCGAGTACACAGTTATCGGCCAATTACTTAATAGGTAAGTACATTTTCTCCATACATAACTATATTGTACTCTTTCTTTCCTTCTGAATGACTAAGTTAAATTTTTCGAATCACGTAGATCGTTCGCCACGTACGTTGCACAGACACGTGGCTCGACGCAAGGGGCCAAGCCCTTGCAACATGTTCGAAATTTTCGAGTATTCGCTAGCACACATTAATTAATCCTATACAACACTTGGAAGTAATGCCACTTGAATTAACACATTCTATTTTTTTTGCAGTGCCACCAGCAGCCGCCGGGCAACACGTGTGGATTCTAAGTTTGCCACCATATGAGACTACTCCTCGATTCCTTGAAGATCACCTATTCTAAGGTTTGTCAATCTTCCCACATTTATTTCATACTTATCAGGTTATATATGTACGCACATTGATATTCCTATCGACAGGCTGTGCCCATCTTTACAATTGCATTGCAACAGCCGGACCTTGCACAAATTCGAGGAGAGTGCGCATACTTTTTGATGTGTAAAGTGATAAAATTAGATGGAGAGTTCCACAGCGTTCAATGATTTTTTTTTGTTTGGGATAAGATTGACATTGATTGTAATTGTGTATTTGTCAATGGATATTTTATTTCATTTCAATTAATTGATTTGCGAAATGGATGTTTTATGGTTGTGAAATGAATTGAGATGTGAATTGGATGTATACTGTAGGATCAGAAATGGCAACAGAGGAGAGTGAATGGTGCCTTCAAAAATCGCCCCAAAGTATCCACATACTTCTTCTCCGATAGCTATAGAAGCTATGAAGAAGAAGATTCATGCTCGCTAGCAAATCGCAATCAAATCAACGAAAGAGTTGATTCAGGCTCGGCCGAAAACCGCAATGAAGCAATCAAGATTTGAGTGCTCATTGGAGACGAAGGAGAGAACACAAAACAGGAAGAAACATTGCCGAAATCAAGAACTGAAACTTACAAAAGGTCCTGCCCAAAGACTGAAAGACTACAGAGCTCAGAGCTACAAAACCAAAACAAAAGCGGCGGAGAGAATAGCCGGCTAGTAGCAGGCTTGACCCGGTCGATCGCCAAGAAGCTCACGGTCTGACCGGAGATGGCTCCCCGGTCTAACCGCCTGAGAAGCTTCGGTCAGACCCCCGAAGAAGTTGAGGTCTGACCACCCAAAGTCCTCCGGTTTGACCCCCATATGAGCTGCGGTCTGACAACTAGTTCCCCTCCGGTCTGACCGGGAACTGAGCTGGGATGAGTAGATGCCGCAGACTACAACTGACCAAAAAGAGTACAGAGCGACAACAGACTGAGTCGGCAAAGACACAACCAGAAAGCAGAGACAAACAGAATTAACAAAGACAACTAAGAGATAATTCTGATTGAGACACTGAACTTGATTTCAGATCGAGAGAGATCAACAAGCCTGGAATAAAGCAATCGGCAAATAAAATTAAGACAATCTCAACCGAAGACAGAGATGCAGTAATTACTGTAGACAATTGAAAAGCAGAGAAATTGTTCAGTAATTACTGCTCTTTTTATATTGAAAGATTGGAACTTCAACTTAAATAAAGGAATGACCTCAGAAACAAGAGAGTGCAGGCGAAAGAACGAGACACCAAAGAACTGCTACACATGCCGAAATAAACTGAAAGTGAGACCAAATGATGAATTTGCTTGAGATTTGAATATCTATTGATCATGGGACTTTAAATCTTTGCAGGAGACAACCTCAAATCTAGAAAGCACAAACTGAGAACAATTTCTAGCCAAGGAGTCAAAAACACCTAACTCCCCTGCCTCCAAACCCTAGAAGGATGTGAACAGAGGAAGATTGTTTAGCAAGGTTGCTCATGACCAAGGCAAGTGATTTTTGCACAACTTGAGGTTCTAGCATCATGAGATCTTAAGCATACCTAGCAATCATCCTCTGATCAAGAAGCGTCTAGAGACCACAACTCCTCTGCCACCAAGAATAGTAAACGCTAGAAATGGGGTAAACAGAGTAAATTTGAGGTGACAAAAAACTTAGAAGGAAAATTGTGTTTGAAATCTTTTGCTCTCGGGAATGAGCTAGCCAAGGGGCCTTGAGGAGGTACCCAGTTCAGAGCAAGAGAGATCTGTAGTCATTCAACCAAGAACTTCTAATCAAAAGGAGGCAGAGAAGAAGAAGCAGAAGCAAAAGACACAGAGGAAAACAGGAAACAAGAACAGCTCAACCACAATCCTTCTCATATTGATTCAGAGACATGAATGCTTACAAGTGTTCTTACAACCAACTCACCCCCAGTCTCTCATCCTAGGCAACTCACACACACCGAAAAAATAAAAACCAAGAGTGCCCAACACCAAACTCTCCTCACCACTGTCCCATACGCAATTGGAAGTTCAAGAAGAGTTAGCCATCTCACACTACTGGACTCACCCACACATCAGGCAAAGAACCAACACTCCTACAACCAAATAGAGGAGGGAAAACCAGGCTCCCTGCCTCCAAACCCTAACTCTCTATTTATAGCTTCCACAACTGGGTCTCCAACCCATTTGCTTCAACCGCCTGAGTCAATTTTACCGAATTGCCCCTCACGCTCCTTCCCGGAAGTTTCCTCTTGTCTTGCTGTCCACGCCTCGCAACCGCCTCGCGTCCTCGTTGTCTTCGGCATCTCCCGACCGCTTTGACCTCAGCATCGCCTGTGCCTAGTCCGGCCATCCATGCCTCGCCACGACTTAGCCCCAGTACTCGACCGACTGGACCTCGACTCCTCCCTGAGTCTAGTCCCGGTACTCGACCGACTAAACCTCAACTCCTCCCTAAGCCTAGTCCCGGTCCACCTCGTCGTTGCTCGTCGTGTCCACCTTCGGTAGCTCCAGCTCCGGTTCCTCGTCTCTCGGCTTGCAACCACTTCACCAGCCTCGATCATCTTCGGCGTCTCCTGACCGTCTGGACCTCAACACCTCCTGTGCTAGTCCCGGTCCTCCTACGCCTCACCATGATCTAGCTCCGAAGTCCTGCAACCACACATACAAGCAAACCATCACATAGCACCGCACAAAACAAGATAACATCAATATACATTAATGAATGTATTCGAACCACAAACCCTGAAAGTCATACACCCTATGACCGGTTGAACCGAAGCTACGACCTTCCCAATGTGATCGGAGCCCTTCCGACCACGACCGACCTCATTCGATCACAACTGACTCCGCCAGACAGTCTGGAGTCGAAGACCAGGAACTCCGACGCGGAGACACAGTAGAAGTCGATTGACTCGCAGGAATCAAAGCCGAGGTCTGACTCCTCTCGGGGCTACAACTTAGCAGGAAAAGCTCAAACTAAACTCAATCTTTCCAAGACCAGTGTCAATTACTGATCACACACATGGAGTTACACCAACGGACACACCAACCAATTGTAGGATTTTTATTCGGTTACAGTGGCGTGCAGGAAGAATGAGCTAGCTCAATCATTGCCAAAACCATTTTTTCTCGCATTATGTTTTTTGGCACGACCTGGCTTCGAAGCACATTGTGGGAATTACACATATAGTCTTGTTTCAATTTAGTCACACTTTCTTCCCTTCAGTTATTTGTGTAATAACTTTTCGGATTTTTGAGCTTATGTGTGCCATCTTTTTTATTACCTTTGTGCTCTGATTGTCAAATTCTTTTTATTGAGAAGGTGCTCATCTCCCGATTTTCATATGATTTCTTAATGTGAAGGAGATGCGAGTCATGTAAATGTTTTGATTGTGACCTTGATGGGTAGACATTGTTACGTGACTAACAATACGGACAAAAATGATCTTGTTTGTAGTAATTCTCAACTTTAGAATGTCTGCCTGTTAATTGAAATTATTTATTCAATACATCTTTACAAAAATACAAATACGGTATCTATATTATATGAGAAAGGGTAATATTAAAAGTTATTTCTATTTTCATTCTTATTTTCTTAGCGACGTGCATTGACTTAGTAGTTGCCTACTAAGTCCCTGCGTGTTTAGACTAATGCTTTTTAGCTTATAGCTTAAATCTAACATTTTAGCTTAAGGAGCTTATAAGCAGTCCACTTTTAAGCTCAATAATTCCGAAGCTCGTCATAGCCTCATGAGATTTGACCAACAATGATACGAATAATTCAAAAAAAAAAAGTCAAATCACAACAATAATTGGTAGAACATACAACAATCAGGGGTAATTCAATCCATGACCTTAAACTTGGTAATCACAGTTCAATTCAGAACAAGAAAGAAGTATGTAAAATAACCGTCTTCGCTGGTCACCACTGTGGTGTCTCCACTACTGCTGAGCCACCATCGGTATGCACTTATGATTTTTGAAAATACTTTTTCCAAAGAAATTCCAATAAAAGGCAAGGGAAAACAAATGTATGCAAAAGTTTTTAAATTGCCCTCACGATGCCTTCACCAAGGCCGCCGTCCCGTCGCCGCTCATGCAGCGCAGCTCATACTCCGTGAAGATATCAGTCGTCTGCACGGCCATCACCAACCTCATCAAGTGAAGATAGTTGTAAAGAAAATATCTACAGGATAGCAGCAGATACATTTCTTGCAAACAAACCACCTTTTGTAACAACATATCCCCAAGATTTCAAATTTTTGTCTCCTCACCCAAGTGCTGCACAAGATACACAACAATTTTATCATCTCATCGGAAAGCCTCAAGAGAGCCTGTTTCAGATTAGGATAACTTCCACACTTCCACGTCAAGCAAGGAAACAAAAAGTATTCACCTTTTGAAGAAAGGAGCCAATTTTTAGCATACAGGCATTAGAAAAGCCAATTACACACCCAGAAACCCGTAAGCACATGATAAATCACTGGGATCATAAATCTAGCAACAAAGGAGGCTCATCTCCTTATCAAGGCTTTGATAATGATACTAGATTCAAGTTCTAAATTATATTTCTAAATATCCAATGTATGTGCTAAATGTGTTGAGTTTGCTGCCATAGTATTGCAGGGCTCATTAAGTAATGGTTTGCTGAAATCCTCATTTTGTTGTTGATATGGATTGACAAATGATGCTTGGCTGAGATCTTTTTCGTACAAGGTCATATATGATATATCCATCCCTTTTCTGATGGAATTTGCCATTTAGTTTTACTCTTGTATATTTAGTTTTGCACTGTATATCATTAGAAATCTTGGAATTCATATTTAGCTGCTTGTTTTCCACTCTTCCATCAACTAGGCCACCTATAGCGCAGACAATTCATAATATAGGAGGTGACTATCATCTGTACGTACGATGGTAAGGTTTCCATCGTACACTCCTCTCCACCATCGGATATGACTTAGAAGGATCAATCTCAGTCACCCGACCTGATCTAGTGCAACAAAAATTAGTGGTTCTACAACAAAAAACATCCCCATTGTAGCAAATCCATCGATAAGAAGCAATTGATAAAAGTCTCCATTGTAACAATTTGCAATACATGGTGCAACAAAATAAAAAATCTTGTGCAACCAATCGATGCATTTATGCAACAAAATCTACTCTTGTTGCAACAAACCATCATGGCAGAATGGTGGAACAAAACGACAACACTATTCCAACACAAAATTACTCTAGTGTAACAAATAAAACATCTCAACACAACAAATAACTCTCGCTACAAGATTTGAAGGAGACATGCTGCAACAAACAAAATACTTCTTGAAACAATGGGGAAGAGGAATTGCAACATTTCTAGAAGAACCTTGCAACAAGCCTACCCAAAAGAGAAAGGTGTGAACAACAGTGGCATGGCATAGGTCAGGGCAGCACTAGCGAGGAGCCCGTAGTGGTGGAGCTTGTTTTGCCACTATGGCACTTGAGGATGCCACTACCAGCAACGAATCTTGAGATGCTGCGAAAACACCTAGAGGTGGCATCTAGGTGGTGGGGAGCTCCACTGTGGAGGCTCATGGAAGCAGTAGCCAGGCAG
This sequence comes from Dendrocalamus sinicus, assembly GCA_036346575.1. Lineage (NCBI taxonomy): Eukaryota > Viridiplantae > Streptophyta > Magnoliopsida > Poales > Poaceae > Dendrocalamus > Dendrocalamus sinicus. The sequence continues at coordinate 28,714,259 of CM070645.1, forward strand.
TGATGGAGCTTGAGTGGTGTTCATTGTTGCCACTGCCAGTGGCCTTGCGAGAACAAAGAGTGGCACTGACCTCCACATAGCCTTAAATGGGAACACTGATGACAACATCCTCACATAGGCATGAGCAGTGTCAACCTCTATAGAAGGGGACTACCACAAGTGCCCACCACCGTCAACGTCCAGCAAGAGGGGAGGGGGAGAGAGAAGCAGGAAGAGTGTTACAGGTATGATGGCCTGAGTGAGAGAGATAGTTAATGTTGAGAGAAGGGCAATAGATGAGTGTGTCATGGCCCGAACCTGAGCGTAGGTTATATGTGTGTGATATGGGTGGCTTCAGTCAGAATTCTTTAGCCGAAGCCATTCTGGAGAGTTGAAACACAAGGGAAAGGGTGCACAGGAAGCAGGGTGCAAGGTGAGAGATTGCAAGAATTTTTTGTACGGATAATCCCTTTTTTATTCGAAAATACATAAATATACCCGCGAGAAATTTTTTTACAAAAATAGTCTCCAGTCGCCGCCCCATTGGGCGACTTCTGCTTTTCGCCCAACCGGGAAGCGACAGTTAGGAAATGTGTGAACCATTGGGCGACTTATGCAGTCGCTCTACGGTTGAGCGACTGTAATTTCAATCGCTGTATGGTTGAGCGACTGAAATTGCAGTCGCTCAACCGTAGGGCGACAGGAGTGGATACCACTTATTCCACCGCCTACCACCCACTAGCAACCACTTTTCCCTCATTTCCCCCATTCTGCGCAGAGAGCCAGAGAGAAGAAGAGAGGAGGAAGAGGAAGGGGAGAAAAGAGGGAAGAGGGGAAGAAAAGGAGGAGAGGGGAGAAGAGAAGGAGAGGAGGACAGGGTTGAAGGAGGAGGTGAGGGCGGAAGAAGGAGTCCAAGCTATTCCATCGATTTGGATCCAGGTATTTTTGTTAATTAGGTTGTATTTACACTATTGTTTAGATGAAATATTGGTGTTAGTAAAAATTGTAGATGTAGTATACATTTTGTAGTATAGAAATTTGACTACCCTTTTTAGTATGGAAAGTTTAGTTTAGTGTTGAACAATGTTATTTGACATGTCGTAAATTTCAATCGTACATGTAGGTCTACATCATTAATGGCCAGTACTACATTGAGAGTGTATTATGGTGCTGGAATGATTCGTGAAGGTCCGAATGGTGTGGATTTAAGCAATTTTCCGCAAGTCACTCTCGTACTTCCCGATGACGAGAATGCTGCAATGACAGATGTGCAGCATTGGCTGACCGAGAGTTTTTCATTGGACCCCGAGGTGTGCAGCGTCGTTGTGCAAGGGCTTTGGAGCCGGTCTCCCACTGACATCAGATGGGAGTTGAAGACATTGGTGCGCTCAGCTTCGTGGAAGGGATTTGTGCAAGGGTGCCGGCGCCGTGGATACGAGTGTGTCTCGCCAGCAACCGTGCTCACTACAAGCAGCTGCGCAAGCTCGTGCGTCCGCCTATGCTTCGGTAGGTGCTAGCAGCTCGGGCGGGCCGCACGTTGGTGGAGCTGATGAAGTTGCTCGTGATGAAGGCAATGCGGTACATGGAGGAGAGTTACAGCTGTCAAGCTATAGAGACGGAACTGGGCAAGCAGATGAAGGAGAGTATAATGAGTATATCGTGCAGCAGATGGAATCTGATGACCAGAGGGCATGTGATGAAGAGCAAGCTGTAGAGGATGACGAGGAGGATAGTTCGGATGATGAAGAAGTTCCTATCCCCCAGGAATGGAATCGGTTTAATGCGGAGGGTGTTTCCGCCCATGATGAACATGAATCACCATGGGAGTATCATGAGACAGAGGTTCGGGTGCATGCTACGTTTGCTGACAAGGAAGCGCCGCAGATGCCATCAAGCTTTGGGCCCTCTCAATGCAACGGACATTTCGCGTCGTCAAATCAAGCCGGAGCAGACATCGTGAAGTGCGAGCGGCTGGTTGTCCTTGGAGGGTGCACGACGTGGACCGGCATGACACTCATCGGATTGTGTCCAAGGTGGAGCCGCACTCCTGCATTCTCAACATCGTCTTGGCGAGGCATCGTAACTTTGACGTCCGAATTTATAGCCAATTTGATGTATGGGGAGATAGTGCGAGAAGAGAGATATTGCGCAACGCATATTGTGGTAGCTATCGAGAATAAATTCAAGTATAAGATTAGCTACACGAAGGCGTGGCGTGCCAAGCAAAAGGCGTTGGAAAAATGTTTTGGCACTTTCGAGGCGGCGTACGACAACCTTCCTCGTATGCTTAAGGTGTTGCAACAAAGGAACCCGCACGTACATCGCCGCACGAAGCCGCCCATAAGTCCACCGGGATTTTCGGTGTTGCAGAGCATTGTTTGCATTTGGTGCTAGCATTGAAGCATTCAAGCACATGCCGCCGATGATCTCTGTAGATGGGACCTTCTTGACAGCAAATACAAAGGGCGGCTCTCGACGCCATAGGCGTTACGATAACAATCAAATATTGCCGCTGCTATTGCATTTGTGGAGAGTGAGAATTATGAGAGCCGTGTGGTTTCTCGGACATGTGAAGGCTGGAGTTGTAGGCACCATCCCGGTGTGTGTAATCCATGATCGCCACGCCAGATTATAAAGGCGATACGAAAACTTCAAGAAGACCACGAGGAGAGCGTTCCTTGGCCGGACATGAGGAACCGGTGGTGCGATGCGTCACTTAGGGGCAAACTTTTTCAAGCAATTCCCAAACAATCTTTGATGAAGCTATTCAAGAGGTCAAGCTAGGCGTAACCAAAGAAAGAAAATTTGATGCTTTATGGGGTTGTTGGATGAGCACACCAGAAGAACGTCGACGAGAGGAGTAAGGGCGGTCATTCTGGGCGGCACAACCGCAATGCTTGGCAGCAATCGATGAGTCTAACCCAAGTGGTCCAAGAAGGAGGAGCGCGAAACATCAAGTGCTTCTCGCAGTGGATTGAGGGGGAACCATTGGAGAAGTGATCGTTGTTGCACGACACGGATGGTGCAAGGTACGGAATAATGACAAGTAACCTTGCCGAGGTGTACAATTGGGTTCTCAGGGGTCTCCGTTCTCAGCCCCTCGTCGCCATCGTGGAAGGTGTTCTTCACAGCACAATCCGCTACTTCAGGGAGAGGCACGCGAGTGCCGCACTTCATGCGGCCAATCCCGGAGCCCTGTATTCGTCAAAAATTACCACGTACATGGAGACGAAGGCACAAAAGGGTCAATTGCACACAGTGCATGTCATGGGCAACAAGGAGCATCATTTCGAGGTGATACTCCGTGACAGAGCCAGATTTGGGACATCTCGTTCACTTATTACTCACGAGGTATGCCTTGGAGATCATGCAAACGAACCTAATCGCACATGCAACAAGCTTGTTGTTACACGTGCCATGCTCTCATGTCCTCGCTGCATGCGGAACCGTGGGCATGGATCCTTCCAACTTCGTGTCCGAGTACTTTTAAGGAGACAATCGCAAGCTTGGTGTGGGGAGCTCCGGGGGTTCAGGGCGGTGGAAACTTCACCACTTTGGACATTTCAGCGAGGACCTGGGTTCCGGATATTAACATGCTAAAGGGTGGGAAGGGTCGGCGACAAAGCCGACGTATTAGAAATGACATGGACGAATCACAAGCTGGAACATCTGGTGCACATTGTGGGCGATGCGGTCAGGAGGGGCACACAGCTAGACGATGCAATGCATGTCCGGATCAGTAGTTGGTGTTGTAATGCATGCTAAATTTCATGTACCATTTGTAAACCTTGTATGTTACATCCCTTTTCTGTAATGCACTTATTTACAATGTCATTTAAGTATGTACCATTTAAGTATTGCAATTTTTTGTTGCCTTGTGATAACAACTCCACGTACATAACAACCAATTCATCACATGCTTAACAACGTTGCACATTACATCGTTATGGAAAGAGGGCACAGAATATGAAGGTCACAGAAAATGGAAAGAGGGCACAGAATATGAAGGTCACAGAAAATGAAGGCGTCATGCACTTACAACACGAAACAACACATACATTGCACATACAGACAGAATTTATGGAAAGTTCTACACCCAAAACATACATTGCACCCTACATGCCAAACGAGCCTCGTGGCACCCACATGGAGAATCACGAGGGCCGCCTCGGACGGGGCTGGCCATCGTGGTAGTGGCACGCACATATGCAGCTCGGGTTCGCACAGCAACATGTGGGATCATAAGAGCTTCCTATGTTGACAACCTCCTCATTTCCCCTCTCGCGTTGCATCTGTTGGCGGAGCTCATTGTTCTCCTCATTGAGAGTCTCCATTCGGTACTCCAAGTCCATTATTCGGTCCCATAAAGTACCCACATAACGGCCAATATACCGCTCATGAGGAGGGTCGATCCAATGGGAGAAGTCGCATTTCGCCATCTGCGAAAAATGACGAGAAACATGGAGGGTCCATAAATAATAAAAATGTACTATTAGTAATTTGTACCCGGAGCGTGGGCATCGAAGAAACGGCGCCGCATCGCTCGCCCTTCCAGACCTGCACGACCACGTACTCATTGTGTCTGCATTTCGGCCACGCTGGTTGCGCACGCCGGCTTGGTACCAAGCGGTACTGTGGTCCGAACATCTCCCTCCTTTCCAAGGGAAGGTCTTCCTTAGGTGACCCATATCCGACTGGCCCCTCATCTTCCGCCATGGTATGTTCTTTGTTCGATTCTGAGGTTTTCTCTACAACTTCATGGGACCTCTACCGTGCTATTTATATCGAATGGCGGGACAAAAGATGGCTGCTTTGCCCAGAGACATGACAAAAGCGCTCAGCTTTACTCGGTGAGATGACAACACATGCCAGCTTTACGCAGTGATATGACAAATCGGGGCAGCTTTGCTCGGTCGGATGACAACACATGCCACTAAATCGCCTACATAAAGACTACGATCCAAAAGCCTTCATACGAACATTTATTGCTACTCAAAAGCCTACATAAGAACATTTATTGCTACTCAAAAGCCTTCATACGAACATTTATTGCTACTCAAAAGCCTATCGCTACGAAAACCAACAAAATAGGGCGTAGGTGTAGCCTTTACAAATGAGTGTTCACGCCATAGGCATGTATCCTTTCCAGTGAGTTTTCATGTCACCTTTCCTTGTTGTTTCATAAATACAGGATACGTGCTCAAAAGCCTACATAGGGACATTTCCATGGACTATGCCCATCGCACTGCATAACCCGCCTACATAAAGGCCTCCTATGTCTTCCATACCACATCTCCTCCTCAAGCCTTCACAATACTACTACACAACAATGTCTTCTCGGAGGTCCGACCCATTTGGAGTGCCGGAGTGGCATGAGCGCCAAGTGCCGCTGCGGCTTTAGGACGATGTTGGGAGTCTGGACGGATCAAGAAGAGCGAGCCAAATACGGCCGTAGGTTCTTCAAGTGTCCAAACCTGGATGACGATTTCATGGTAACGACGACAACTAAATCATTTGTTTCGTTGTCGTTTTCAACTTGATCCATGACATCTACCATGCCACACATAGGCTTGCGTGTTCATCGAATGGGTGGATCGGTGTCGCCGACATGGCCACATAACCAGCAAAGGAGGTGGAAAACAAAGGACAATACTTTGTCAAGATGACTCGAGCTCGCGAGGTGGAACGCAGCAGATGCGGCGTGAGCAAGAGCGCCGCGTGAGGGTGGACCAAATCCGTCGAAGGGCAAGGAGGATGAGCTGCAAAGGAGGCGGGAGCAGCTAAGTCTGCGTGAAGCAGCCATCAAGCGTCGGGAGGAAGAGCTTCAAGCTCGGGAGGCAGCTCTCAAGTCCAAGAATGACAGAAAAGGATGCAGCGGAGCCATCTTCAAGGCGCGATAAAAGGGGAAACAACCACGCTACACCCAAGAGACAAAATGTTACGAGCGGCTTGGGTGGGTTAGTCGATATCATGCTATATGTTATGCATGTAATAAAATTGTACGCTGCATGTTATGAAGTTTATTTCTATTCACATAAGGTTATTATCTCGTGTGTTCGCATTCAATGATTCAGATAGCAAGTCATTTAACAATATTAACATACTCTTGGTACACTAATTCTTAGTAACATAAAAATATCACTTACCAATGTATATATCAAACGTTCTACAGTCAATTGTTCTTAAAAAATTTATAAAATTTTTATGCACCTACAATATACAATAAACATAACCTTTTATTACAACTATACCATATTTTTTTCCAGTTTAAAACTACAAAATTGACAAAACTCTAAAATTTCACGGGGATTGACTAAAGTCGCCCATCCATTGGGCGACTACGCTTATAAGTCGCCCATCCATTGGGCGACTACTATGAAGTCGCTTAACAGGAAAGCGACTACTTGCAGTCGCTTAATCATCGAGCGACAGATATTTTGTCGCTTCCCGGTTGGGCGAAAGGCAGAAGTCGCCCAATGGGGTGGCGACTGGAGACTATTTTTGTAAAATAATTTCTCGCGGGTATATTTATGTATTTTCCAATAAAAAAGGGATTATCCATACAAAAAATTCGAGATTGGCAAGGGAGGAGGAGGTAAGCAATCTCTGGCTTGATTCAACAGCAATATCTCCTCCCCTTTAAATAGTATAGTACTTCCTAACAATCATATCTAACTCAAACTCTTATTTCATAATATAACTCTATCTCCTAACTTAACTCAAACTCAAATAAATCAAGCCGACTAATAATACCTCCAGTAAGTGAAGATACTTATGAAATTACAATATTAGATCATGAAAATTCTTTCTTGTACGTTATCTTTTTAAAAAATATTTAATGAAGATTGAAATTCCTAAGTTGGTAATTTCTCATCGATAACTTGAAATGTTTCTAAATGTAGGTTCAAGAGGATGATTTGATTACAGGAGCAGATCACAGTGCCCAAAACAATGGATGAAGGAACCATCACCACCTCCCTTCCCAATGTCGAGACCATCCACCTATCAGTATTTAGTCCATTGGTCCAGGTTTAATATTGGCCACTATTGTGGCTACAGACCAAACAGAGAGAGTATGGTAGTGGGGAGTGAATAATGGCTTAGGGTTTCCCATGGCTCTGTCAGTATATATATATATATATATATATATATATATATATATATATATATATATATATATATATATATATATCCACATGGGGAGTGTTTTTACAATTATACCCTCACATTCAGATATCCCCCTTAGGGGCACTTATGACATTACACATGTCCCATTTTGGGCCTTACATTCTCTAACAGGCCTGCTGGGCTTAGGTGGGGGCCACCCCTACAACAGGAGCCTCTCATGGTAAAGGGCTTCACGGGCCGAAGCCATGTTGCCGAGCCCTTTGGCCCCCTCCGTCCCTGCGGCCTGTGAACTTTCCAAACATCTGGCGAAGCCTTACAACTTGGTGTGGTGTCTGCCCCGCCACCAAAGTGTAGCGCTGGGTTGGCGAAGCCTCCCTTGCTTATAGGGCCTGACGGTGGCGGGCTCGAGGCTGCCTTCTGGGCCGAAGGTCGAAGTCGAAGCCGAGGTCGGAGCCGAAGTGTAACATGCGCCCGCCATGGCGGGGTGGCCTGGTGGCCCGGGCCATGTCCGGTCGCGAGTTCGTTGGGCGGCAGAGCCGAAGTTGGAGCGGAGGCGGACCTCGCGCCCATGGCTTTTCCTGGGCGTGAGGTGGGTGCGACTCCGCGGTCTGGTGGTGCGCTTTTAGTGGCCCCTGGAATCGCGCTGGCCCCTGGGCTGGCAGGAGCAGGCCGCTGCGGCCGTACGTGTTGTCCCCCTCGGGGCGTACACGTGGCGGGCCATGTTGCGACGTTCCTTCTTCTGGCCATCCACGCGGAGAAATGCGCTTAGCACAGCACAGGTGGAGGCATCGTGGCCGTACGATGCTGCAACGCTTCTCCGCCGGTTAGACTTCCCTCCCGCCGGCTGGTCTCCTGCCGGTTGGACTTCTGTCGGTCGGCTTCCCCACTGATGGGGTATATAGATAGTGCTGTTGTGGCATTGTACCTGCATTGTGTGCTCGGATAGGTACTGCTCCCCTAAAATGGGCCTCTTCAGTGCATCAACATTCCGCATGGGCGTTACGCGGCTTGGGGGATGTTGATGTACTGATGGAGGCCTGTTTTTCTTGGGAGCTTGGTTAGCGGGTGTTATCGGTAGCTGGTCGCACCTGATACTTTCATGTCAGTTTACCACAGATGGCGACAAGGTTTTGCCCTGTTTTCATAGGTAGGCTCACCTTCGGTTGGGTTTGCCCTTTGGTGCACCGAAGGTGGCCTGTTTATGAGAACAAGCCAAAACCTACCGCAACATGGCCTCCGGCTTCACCATATGTGGGGAATGCCGACGGATGGGCCTGCGCGCGTCCGCTCCTCGAAGCCGAAGTGGAGGTCAAAGCTGTGTCCGTGTTGGTGGGGTATACACCGCCGTGAGCTCGTTGGGCAGCGGGCCAATGTTGGGACGGGGGTCGTTGTGATGCCAACGATGTTCTCCGGGCACGAAGTGAGCGTGACCCCGCAATAGTGCGCTTTTAATGGCTCCGGGAATCGTGCCGACCCCTGGCCTGGCACGAGCGGGCTGATGCAGCCGTACATGCGTGCCCATTCGGAGTACACACATGGCGAGCTGTGATTGGTGCGTTGCGGCCTGCCAGAGGTGATACGACCGCGGCCGACTGCCCTTTCCCTAGAGGGGCGCGTTACGTGTCGTTGCGCTGCAGCTACGTCGCGCGCTGGTTGGCCACCCTTCAGTGCGCATCCCCGGCAGTTAGCAGTTGTGCTTTTTGGCGACCTTCGGTTGTCATTGCCACGCAGACTTGCGGTTGTCCCTTTGGACAGGTGCGGCCGAGGTCGGGAGAGCGAAGACCCCGTTTGGACTATTGTGGTTGAAGGGTCCGAAGAGCCATGCCGGCGCGCGCCGAAAGCTATGTTGGGTCGCGTGACCTGCACTTATTCCCTGTGTTGACCGACACGCGGCGGGACACTAGCGGCACGTCGTGTGGTGACAGGACTCTGTACGACCACGGTCGTATGCGGGCAACGCGTACCGTCGCGACGCTTCGGCTTTGCACGTGGGGAGGTGAGCAGTTATCGCTCGCCGTTTGCGCTTACCGATGGTGGGGGGCGAGGGGTCTTTAAGTACCCCCCGTGGGACTGCCTGCGCCTCCTTACGCTTTCTGGTTGTTCACGCCGCCTCTTGCATTTGCTCACCCTGTTCCTGCGCTCCGCTTTTGCCGTCGAGTTCCCCGTGGACGCCAATGGCGACTTGCGACGAGCGTGCTCAGGTGGGCGGTTGCGCCATCCGCTGGTGGTCCTCGCCGCTTGTGGTGAAATACACACTCGAGGAGCGAGATCCGGCGGCGGCAGACAAGCGGTGGGCGTTGAAGAAGAGCCAAGGTCCATACTCCGGCAAGTTGGGCCGCACACTCGTGAGGAGGACACGATTCGGTCACTGCTGCGGGAGGGGAGGCTGTCGGACCGCCAAGCGGTGCAGCTACCCACCGATGATGAGACGGATCCGTGCCCTGAGAAGTCAGAGGCGATCGTCTTCGTCGCCTACTTCGAAGCCGGACTTCGCATCCCGTCCGCAGCAATCGTTGGGGACGTGTTGCGGACCTTCAAGTTAGAGTTGTCACAACTGACTCCGAATGCGGTGGCTCGCCTTGCCGTGTATAGCTGGGCCCTGCGGTCGAAAGCGTGTTGGCCCAGCACCTCGCTGTTCGCATATCTGCACGAGGCCTGGTGCCAACCGAAGGAGCGGAAGGACGGGACGGTGTCAAAGTTTGGCAGCGTCAACTTCGTTCTACGGACATCATGCGGAAGGCTCTTCCCTGCGAACTCGACCCGAGGGAAATGGGAGTCCAACTGGGCGAGACGGTGGTTCTATCACCGTGTAGCGAGTGGTAGCGGCTTTGAGTGCACAGGCGGGCCGATTGCCTTCAAGCCCACACCTGGTCTGACGCTTGACCAGGAAGATAGGCGAAGGGCACGAAGACTTGTGGGGGTCACCGCCCACTTCAATATGCGCGACCTCGCTGAGGAGTACACCATGTACGATGCGACGCCGCTTGCCCGCGATTGGCGCTTGACGGCCGGGGGACGTCGGGACGACAACGTTCAACCGTCCGTTTGCTCGCTGCCCACGCCGACTGTACCTCGTAAGCCGCATCCGTGTCCTTCCCTTCATTCATACATATTGCATTGTGTGTAAATGTGCTTTCTACCCCGCACAGGAGCTCGCCTGGAGGACACAGAGCGCGCGTGTTCCTTGGGCCCTACACTGCCAGGGAGCACGGGTAACGCACAGCTGCGACTGCGGAGGCGGGATTGGGGCGGATAAACCGCGTGTGCGAGGCCCTAGGGCTTCCCGTGCCGGATCGCACCGCTTCGGACCCGCAACATCAGGATGATGGTGCCGCGAGGACGAAAGCGCCATCCTGCAAGAGGGCCCGGACCGCTGCGACCACGCCCCATACGACGGTCGCTGCTGCTCCTGCCCATGCGGCAAGCCCGGGGTCGGATTCGGCGAAGTACGCTGACTCGGACTTGGAGGGCATGAGCACTGAGAGCGAAGGTGACGAGGACGGAGGGCGCGCTGCAGGTTACCGGGAGGGGGAGGTCTCGCTGCCCACGACAGTCGCCGAGGCGGAGGAGGTGCTGGCAGGCGGCGCCGATGCGAGGTCCTCGCCTGCGGCCCCGGCTGCGGCGGGGTTGCCCTCCACAGGAGCATGTGGTGTGCAGTCCTCGCCAATAATAGCGCCCGAGACGGAGGTGCCCCCCGCGAGGGTCGTGAGGACGGAGCCCCCGGCCCCCGTCGTTGTGGCTGTGGAGACTCCTTCAGCGAATATTGTTGCCGCAGGGGTAGCAGTTACCAAGGTGGGGCCTTCCCCTCCGGCGAAGCGACCGCGCCTGCAATCTCCCCTTGAGCGGACTTCGCGAGGGTTCGCCGTGGTGACCGGCGTTGGGAGCTTGTGGGACTCCGCGTCGAGCACCGAAGTCCCTCTGCCCCGCGCGCTCCCAGCCCCTCGGGCCGCAGTGGCCGTGGCGCAGGGTCGGTTGGCGCTAAGTCCCAACTCGGAGGTCCCTCAGCGCCGCGAGTCAACGCTGTCCGCTGGGGCCGGAGTCGTTGCGGCCTCACCCCGGGTTAGGGCGGTGTCCCCCCGAAGCCCCCCCTCTGCCACCGAGGGTAGGCTAGGATGGCATTCCTTTAGCGAAGTCCCCCCTCAATTTTTTTTACCTTGTGACAAACGTGTACTTCATCTTGCAGCGGCTCTTATCCCGGAGGAGGAGCCATCCCTTGAGCGTGGGGGTCCTGACCCAAGCCCGGTGGACTTTGTTCCTCCGTCCGACACGCTGAGGGCCTGGCGCGGGATTGTGGACGACGTGACCGCCAGTATCGGTCAGCAGGCATTGCAGACCTACGGGTCAGCGCGCCTTGGGGATGCATTGGAAGTGTCGGGAGTAAGGGTAAGTATTTGTCCTGTAGACCACTCGCAGCCATTTAGCGTGTGCTAACTCCTCCCCCGCACAGACACTCGTGTTGGCCCGGGCCCTGCAAGTCGCTCACGCTCGCAAGCAAGGAGCGCTACAGGGTAGGCTGCAAGCCGCCGAAGGGGAGCTGCAAGGGGCTACAGGGGCGCGCCCTGCCCAGGACGCTCGTGTTCGCCACCTGGAGGCGGAGTGTGCGGAGATGAAGGCGCGCACCGAGGAGCTCATTGCCGCCGCATGAGCGGCAGCTGCCGAAGCGGTGCGACAAGAGGCTGCTGCGGAGCGGGACGGCTTATTGCAACAGTCGCTTCGCTGGAGAGGGAAAACGGCGAACTTGCCGCCTCTCTAGCGGAGCGAGATCGAGCCTTGGGCGATGCCTCGGTGGCTGCTTGGGACGCGATGCTGGCCCTGGAAGACACCCTCAAGGGGCTTATCACCGAAGTGCCGGCACGCTCCTTCGGGCCCGACGATCTGTCGCGATCGCTTCGCTGGATCGGAGACGCGGCTCACCTTGCACGCGGTGCTGCGACGACATTGGGCAACCACTGCGCCTACGTGGCATCGTGCCTGGTGTGCGCGCTCCTGCAGCTCCGCAGCTGTGAACATGCTGTCGGGCTAGCCGATCCTCACCTCGAGATGCCTGCCAGAAGCGGGGTAATGTCTGGTGCCGTGCGCGTCGCTCGCCGCGTTGTCAAGTTCTTCCATGAGCGGATATGGGAGTACTGCGGGGAGGCCGCAGCCATGGTCGAGCTGCGGAACAACCTACATGGGGAGGGAAACCTTGGCCAGTTTCTGGACGAGGTCCCGCGGCGTGACGAAGATGGCGTTGTGGCCCCAGGCGTCGCCACGAACCCACAGGTGTGACGGCAGGTTGTCGCGTGTTGGCGTGCATTGTAAACGATGCCGTTTTTTTAATGAAGTACGGAGTTGCTTCGCAGCTGTGCTGAACTTTGCCCCCTTGTTGCGAGCAGTTACACGGCCGGGGCCGGCTGCTAATTTCCGATCTCACGACCCGACGGCGTCTTCGGCACTGGCGAAGGGCCGAGGAAGCGCTGGATTTTTGGGCGAGTCGGGCGTCTTCAAGCGGGACCTCGGCACGGACGCATGTTAAGGATGAGCCCGCCGATTAGCGGCTTCGTGCGCCGGAGTTGTTCATACGCCTTTGTACTTTGCCTGTGCGAGTGTCTCTAATGATTGCAGAGAATAATCTTGGTTGGGCCTTGCGAGGTACGTCTCCGCCCTCTTAGCTATGCTGTCTCATGGCGAACTGAGTGTTTCTGCCCGCACACAACGATTTACGCCTCTGGAGGGTAGGCTGGTCAAGATGGACGTGTAGTTGAAGTAACCGCGCAAGCTCTCCACCCTTTACCACTCCGAAGCGGGTGGTGGTCGAAGTAGACGCGCGAGCGCTCCGTCCCCTACCCTTCGAAGTGGCGGCAGCGGAGCTGGCGCCTTAGTCGAAGTAGACGCGCGAGCACTCCATCCCCAACCCTTCGAAGTGGCGGCAGCGGAGCTGGCGTCTTAGTCGAAGTAGACGCGCGAGCGCTTCGTCCCCTACCCTTCGAAGTGGCGGCAGCTGAGCTGGCGCCTTGGTCGAAGTAGACGCGCGAGCGCTCCGTCCCCTAGGATTGCGCAAGGACAGCCTCTGGTGCCCTTCGTTCGCGGGTGCGCTCGCGTGGGACGTCGGGATAGCCTCCGCGTCCTTCCTTTCTCTGCTTTTTTTTATATTGCGGAGAGTGCGTGGGATCAACATCCATGTCTTGTTTATACTTCGAAGAGTACGCATCGGAACAACGTCCATGCGTGCGCGGGGTTCGCGTCTTGTTTACACTCCATAGAGTGCGCAGGGATAGCATCCGCGTCTTTTTTATACTCCGGAGAGTGCGTGGGATCGACATCCACGTCTTATTTATACTCTGAAGAGTACGCATCGGAACAACGCCCATGCGTGTGTGGGGTTCGCGTCTTGTTTATACTCCGTAGAGTGCGCAGGGATAGCATCCGCGTCTTTTTTATACTCCAGAGAGTGCGTGGGATCGACATCCACGTCTTATTTATACTCCGAAGAGTACGCATCGGAACAACGCCCATGCGTGTGCGGGGTTCGCGTCTTGTTTATACTCCGTAGAGTGCGCAGGGATATCATCCGCGTCTTTTTTATACTCCAGAGAGTGCGTGGGATCGACATCCATGTCTTATTTATACTCCGAAGAGTACGCATCGGAACAACGCCCATGCGTGCGCGGGGTTCACGTCTTGTTTATACTCTGTAGAGTGCGCAGGGATAGCATCCACGTCTTTTTTATACTCCGGAGAGTGCGTGGGATCGACATCCACATCTTATTTATACTCCGAAGAGTACGCATTGGAACAACGCCCATGTGTGCGCGGGGTTCGCGTCTTGTTTATACTCCGTAGAGTGCGCAGGGATAGCATCCATGTCTTTTTTATACTCCGGAGAGTGCGTGCGGAGGCGGACCTCAACGCTACGTCTTATTTAGAGTCTGTGGACTGCGCGCGGAGGCAAGCCTCTGCGCGTTGTGGGCGGTGAAGTTGCGTGCAGAGGCGGACCTCGATGCTACGTCTTATTTAGAGTCCGTGGACTACGCGCGGAGGCAAGCCTCTGCGCGTTGCGGGCGGTGAAGTTGCGTGCGGAGGCGGACCTCGACGCTACGTCTTATTTATACTCCGTAGAGTGCGCGCGGAGGCGTCCCCCCACGCGTCTTGGTTTATACTCATACCTGTGTCTTTGACAAAGAGTGCGCGTGCGGACGCGTGTCTTTGTTTATACTCATACCCGTCTTCGAAGGAGAGTGCGCGCGTGAACGTGTGTCTTTGTTTATACTCATGCCCGTCTTCGACGGAGAGCGCGCGCGCGAACGCGTGTCTTTTTTTATACTCATGCCCGTCTTCGACAGAGAGTGCGCGCGCGAACACGTGTCTTTGTTCATACTCATGCCCGTCTTCGACGGAGAGTGCGCGCGCGAACGCGTGTCTTTGTTCATACTCATGCCCGTCTTCGACGGAGAGTGCGCGCGCGAACGCGTGTCTTTGTTTATACTCATGCCCGTCTTCGACAGAGAGTGCGCGCGCGAACGGGTGTCTTTGTTTATACTCATGCCCATCTTCAACAGAGAGTGCGCGTGCAAACGCGTGTCTTTGTTTATACTCCGGGAGTACGCGCGGAGGCGAGCCTCCGCGCGTTCTCGCCGTGTATCTCTGTAGGCAATAAGGATAGTACGGCAGACGATGAACTTTATTAAATTCCCGTTTGCGCGAGTGAGCGATTACAAAAGACGGGGGAGGTACTGACCACTTGTGGCTCGCGTGGCCGGAGCCTCTGGTAACTGGACGATCTGCGCAGGGATTCACCATGCTGGTTCCTAGGATGCCGCGGGTCCATGCATTACTGTTCCTGTCTTAGGCGTTTCGTTGATGCTCGTGGTGCGGACCTTTGGTGCCGAGCTCGATACGCCGGGCCATGTCCTGGTCGCCACAAATGGTAATAATGGCCCGCGGTCCTGGGAGCTTCATGCATAGGAAGCCGTGGTGAGGCACCGCTCCGAAAGAGTTGAGGATTGGTCACCCCAGAATGGCATTGTAGGGGTACAGGATATCAACAACATCGAAGATGGCGTCTTCGCTTCGTGCGTTGTCGTCCTGTCCGAAGGAGACTTGTAGGCATATCTGGCCTAGCGCTCGCAGGGGTTGACCTCCGAAGCCTTGCAGGGGGATTCCCGAGGAGCCCAGTCAGTTCCGGGGGATTCCCATTTGGTCGAAGGCTGCCGCGAACAAGATGTTTGGGAGCTGCCGCCATCCACCAGAATGCGGCCAACATCGCACCCCGCGATGGTGGCTCGGATGACAAGGGGATCATAATGGGGGAATTCCACACCCTGAGCGTCGGCGGGCATGAAAGTGATCTCATGCTGCGCCCAGTCTAGGGGTGCCTACGCCGGGTACGCCGCTACGTGGTGTAGCCTCCTTGCGTAGGCTTTCCGCTGCCGTGCTGAGGCGAACCCCAACGAGGAACCTCCGGAGATGACGTTGATGACCCTACGCTGGGTTCCCTCAGGGGCATGCAGCTGCAAGAGGCCTGCCCGAGGCTGCTGTATGTGAGCTTGAATCCGCAGGAGGCCCTCCTGGGGCTGTGGTCCCTAATCTTGGATCTGCATGGGGGCTTCCAAGGGTTGCTGGATGTGGGCCACGACGGGTGGGCGTGCTTCCACGTTCTTGTCCCTGGCGACGCTTTGCCGGAGTGCCGCGATAGAGATGCACGCCTGCGTGTCTTGGGTGCCTCGGCCGTGGACCTCACACCACAGCCCGTGGTGGTGGTCTTCGTATTCTCATCGGCCTCTGTCGTCGCGACCCCAGCCGCGGCCCCGTTCTCGCCCCCGGCGCCCTCTACCGCCGCGGCCAGCTGGGGCATTGTCCTCGGAGCCACCCTTGATGTCGAATACATGTCGGGGCCTCCGCGACTTCTGCTGGCCGCGTTTGTGCCTGTCAGTAGACGACTCCTTGTGCTAGACGTCCCTACGTTCGGAGGCATCCTTCGATGGCTCCGGCTTGCGCTTGCCCTTCGAGGAGCCGTCTTTTGGTGGGTCGTCGCTCTTGGCCAGGTCTTCCTGATTGGCGTCGGAGTCGTCACCTTGTCTTCGATGTGTGTCCTCTTTTGCCCTGGCGTATTCCTCCATTTTATCGAAGAGCTTCGCCACCGTCTTGATTGGCTTTCGTGCGTTGTATTCGGCCATCGGGCCGGGGCGAAGGCCCTGTATGGCTGCATTGATAATGGTCATTTCGTTAACGTCCTTGACTTGACAGCGTACCTTCACGAAGTGCTTGAAGTAATCTCGCAGCTTCTCCGAAGATTTTTTCTTTACTGCAAAGAGCTGATCAGCATTGACTCGCTCGACGTAGTTCCCCAAGAAGTTGTTATAGAGGCGGTCGCGGATCTGCTCCCACACGCAGATGGAATTTGGCTCTATGGTGAAAAACCAAGAGAGCGCCACGCCTTGCAACGCGAGGGGGAGTCCCTTCGCCTTCGTGGTGTCGTCTCCGCTGGCGGCTTCAATGGCGGTTTCATATACCCGCACGAATTCTCGCGGGTCCGTGTCACCCTTGTACGATTCGACAGCGCTAGGGAACTTGAAGTCTTCCGGCCACGCCGCCTGCTGTAGGCCCGCGGAGAGTGGGGACTCTGGATCCACGCGTCGTAGCGGGACACGGCTGGACGTGGGGGCGTCGCGGCTGTCCGCCCTCTCCGGCGTGGGCTCCGACGCGATCGCCGGCGGGGTCTGTTGGCTTCGAGCCCCCTGCTTATCCCGCACGGCCCCACGGAGATCTGTTACCTCCCGCTGGAACGCGTTGAGGGCCGCCAACAAGGCGGTCTCCACCGCGGACGTGGCTGGGACAACCGGCACGGCGGAGACCATGGCCTGTGTGCCCATGCTGCCCGCTGCGTTGCCCTGGGGGATCCTGGAGCTAGTGACGAGGTCCGCGCCGTCGCCGGGACCGCTCACTACGTCGGGTGGGAACGTGGGCGCGCCTACGTTGCCACCGTCGGGGTTGATCGTCGGGGCGGTGGTGGCGGGGTTGGGCGTCACGGCGGCGACGGTGGGGTTGGGCGTCGTGTCGTGAACACCAGTGCTCACCATCGTCACACCTACACCGCCACCCGTACCTGTAGCTGCAGCTGCTAGAGCCGAAGCCCTGGTATTGACGCGAGACCTCGCCGCGCCCGCCTTCTTCTTCGCCGCTGATGGTGAAGCCTTTTTCGGTGCCATCCTCCTTCGGATCTGGAGGCTTGCTCTTGTCGTCCCCACGGACGGCGCCAACTGTTGTGGCTACAGACCAAACAGAGAGAGAGTATGGTAGTGGGGAGTGAATAATGGCTTAGGGTTTCCCCATGGCCTGTACCGTATATATATCCACATGGGGAGTGTTTTTACAATTATACCCTCACATTCAGATATCCCCCTTAGAAGCACTTATGACATTACACATGTCCCATTTTGGGCCTTACATTCCTCTAACAGGCCGGCTAGGCTTAGGTGAGGGCCACCCCTACAACAGCCACAAATTCTTCTCTCACTACTATTGAATGTACAATACCTCACGCCATCCTGAAATTAAAACAGAATATATGTTTTGTGGTAGTTTTTCTCATCAATCCTTGAATCTGAAGGTAAAATTTTTATGTATTGATAGGTATTGATTTCCTTTCGTAAGATTGAGGAGCAGCACTGCAAGAATTGCTAATTGAATTCTACTCTATTTTTTTATACAATGATGTTGTTCTTTGAACATGATCCTTCGGTTATTGTTTGACTAGGTTGGACATTTTCATATCGCACTCATTAAAAATGTTCGAAGAATTTAGATCTAAACATTCATATGTAAAATTCTGATATTTTCATGTCATAGGTTTCTGAAGCAAGATTCAACCTAACCAGGCAAGAGCAAGCAACAGGTATATATGAGAGGTTCTACGTAAAGTTGGTGTGACACTTGGGTCATACATTACACTGCTATATTATTTTCAGAAATTTAAGAAGTAAATCGTAACTAAATCATATAAAAAATTTAAACCTATTTGCATGACCTTGTAAGGGTTAAGGGCTAAGCAGCATAGTTCAGAGATAAAGATAGTATGGTAGTAATCAAACTAAAATAGGGTGCCTTTGATGAATTTCAGTGTCTTTCGCAAAATGGGTGAGGAAATGTTTTGTTCATTGTTTGCTCAAGAGAAAGTAGCGAGGGCACAAAGTATAACCAGTGCCTGGCTACTTCATACCTGCTGCATCTTATTGTGAGATATTTTCAACTTGTAGGATCGTCAATGACAACCAGAGAGGGGTGAATGATTGCAGTGCACAATGGAATCTCTTTTTTTAAAATCTACTATGTTCTGAATTTCTCAACCTACAAACTCAACAAGAACACAAAAACAAAAGACAGCAAAAGATAATCATAATAATAATCTTCAATCATTTGATCACAGCGAAATCGAGACACAAGAAGATGATGCGTGGATAGAGAAATTCCGACGGCACCAGCCAAGAGAAAACCAGACTCAAGAGACTCTAATCACGTAGCATCCAACTTCCTAATTACCTCTTTCCTAATCATGCCTAATCACAAGTAGAAAATATAGCAGCCTTAATCAAAGCTCTCGGCCAGATCAAGCATGCTGCACCTTACCTCTTGTACCTCCATACAGCCCCTAACGCAACTCATATATAGCCACATGCCCTGTACACATGCTACCCTCACATCGGATACCGATTACACTTCTGATTAACCCTAATACAACTCGTTTAGTTAGGCCTTCTTACCTCAATCACGCTTTTTAGCCCACTACTTTTCAAAAGACCTGAAACCCTTCCAAACACGGGTTTTCCAAAAATCCAACCTTTCAACTCGTCACATGTCGAAGCCTCCAGGACCGCACCTCTCATAGCTTCTCCACGCACCATCCACCACGTGTCGTAGCCTTCGAACCACACCTCCGTAGCTCCAACATGTATCATCCATCTCTGATCTCCATGGCGCCCCAAGTATGAGCCCGACCATCTCATAACATCCTTAACCATCTGAATCTCAGATCTCCTATCCTAGTCCTAGTCCACCTCATCACCGACCATGATCGCCTCCATGCTCAACCTGCATATACAAAAACCAAAGAATATTTTCGGCACAAGTTCGTCCCAACTTGACCAACATCAGTCCACACACCTTAAGTAACAGTACACAACATCATCAATTATTCATCACAAATTAACCATTGTCAATTATTCATCAACAAAATATCCTAAACCAAGCCACATGGTCTAACAATCTCTCCCTTGATGAATACATTGACAACACCTCAAAATCGCATGATAAATTACCTTCAAATAGATATAAGTGAAGAACTGAATACGAAAAAATATTTTAAATTAAAATCTCAAATCCCTTCAAAAAAAATTGTCTCCCTCAACACAAGAGAAGCAATTTTAGAACATTTTTCCAGTTCTCTCCATTCTCTCCAATTTCTCCAATCTCTCCATTCAGAGAAAGAATAATTGTAAGAAGGAGCAATGAGAGTAAAAATCTAGAAGCTTTGTAGATTATCCAAGTCACAGTGTATTGCTTTAATAAAGTAACCAAGCCATGTTTTTTAGTAGAGCTATCTACATCATATAAAGTCATATATCATACAGCAATATCAAAACTAGTCTTGAGCATGATTAAATAATTTATATTAATAACAGGCATCTCAACAATGACTAAACTAATTATAAAGAGCACAAAGAGATATCACAACGAAAAGTCAAAGCCTAAAAGTGAAGCAAAGTTTAACAACATGTTGCTCCACACTCAATTCATAGGTATGTGGTATGCTTATAGTATACTTCTTTTCATAATGGAATGCTTGTAGTATACTTGTTTTTTATGGTGGCATGCTTGAAGCACACTTCTTTTTATTTGTGCACTTTTGTACCTTTTCCTTTTTGTGTATCATGGTATGCTTGAAGTATACATCTTTTCAATTGACTCCTTATTTTTTTATAACATGCCAAATTGACTAATCATAAAAAGATTGCAATATGAAACATGCGAGCCTCATAGCCAAGATTTAAAATAAGACTCACATTATAGCTAATCCTTTTCGATGAACATTGTAGAGTACTATCTATAATCAATCTAGTCAAAGTATCCTGCCATATCATATTTTAGTTCAAGTATAGCAAATTAATTATAACCAGTCATGATCAAAACTACACAGCATATGAGTAAATATGATGAAGAGATCTCTACAACTCATTGGATTTCAATGGCTTAGACTTGATGAATTATTTCACAAGTATAATAAAGAAAATTTCCAAAATTTTTAACAACAAGCTCACCCTCAGAATAATCCTATAGGATGTAATACACTCAATTCACTTCGCAAATGAGCAAAAGTGACAAATCAAGCAGTTTTGAAAGAATATAAGCAACCTGAGAATCTAACTCAATAAGGTGTAAGACAACATCACCTTTTCCACATGCTCTCTAAAAAAGTGAAATCTCTTGGAGGCAATCAAAGAGAGAGAAGAACCATCAAGTATTCCAATTAAGCAATGATGTAAAAGACCGGAACCTAATCTAGCTTATGTTCTCCATCCTTGTCAAATGTTCTTACATCACTAGGAACATCAGTCTCATTGTACTGGGGTTAGTGAAGTAAGATCTAGGAATCCAGTACTAAGACACATGACGAATAGGAGCAACAAAACTAGAACCAAAATCACGTGCATGTGGATGATCAGAATGCCAAAAAGAACGTGAATATTTGAATTAAATCCCAATCTAGCATGTGAAGTAGATTTAAAGCCATCATTAAAGTTCTCTAAAAATCTAGTATTTGCATTTGCTCTAGGAACAAAAGAGGTTGCACATTTTTGTCTTAAAGTATCCAATCTTTCCTTCTTCTCTTTCATAGCTTGCCTAAAGCAAAATTCATGCAAGTGTTCATCTCTTCCACAATAGGTGCATTGAAATTTAACATTACCAGAATTTTTTTGAGAAGATGAGCTAGCACCTATAACATGATATGATGATTTTTGCACAAAACCAGCAGATTTAAACATAGTTTTATGATGTTCATTTTTTTTGTTTCAATTAGCCCACTTTCTATGACCTTAACAACCTTAAGTAGATTATTTTTTGCATACTCAACAAAATTAAATCCTAGACCATGATTTTCCACACTTATTTTTGACTTGTCTAGAATCATATTCAGATTGTTCTTACCAAAAGAAAATCTCTCTAATGTGTCTTTAAGGTACTCATTTTCTTTAGCCAAAGTGGAACAAGTAGTTCAAATAACAGGTTCATTCACAAAATTCATAGAAGCACTAGACTGAGCCAATCTTTTTTTTAGTAAAATCATTAAGTTGTCTAGTCAATGCCTCATTTGCCTTCTTACCATTGCCCTCAACGTCGCTTTCAGAATCATCATCATTCAAAATAATCTCATCAAGTGCTGAAATTATCTTGTTGACTGCCCTATGATAATTGCGCTTCTTATTTAAATCAATCTTGATTTGAGAGCGACAAATTGGTGCCTTGTCATCTTCGACCTTCTTGCTCCTCGGTTTGGGACAATTCATCTTAATATGGTTTAGCTCATCACATTCATAGCATCTAACTGGAGCTCTTCTCCGTCTTGATCTGATGTTAATTGCCTTGGTTATCCTATTGGAGAGAAGTACAAGCTGCTCTTCTAGAATTTCCACTAATTGTTCATCTAAAATAGAGCACAATGCAGACAAAGAAACAATAGAAGAACTATCAGCTTGGTTAGTCACTAAGCCCAAAGAATTAGTCTTCTTTATCTTGGCCAAAATATCAATCTCATGTATTTTCATCTTGGAATAAAGATCATTCAAAGTGAGTGGTTCCATATTAACAAAATGATTAATAGTAGTGACTAACACATTCCAAATAGACATATCCAAAGCATTTAAAATTTGACGGGTATTGTTAGAATCAGAATATGTGACATCAACAGATTGCAAATCACTAACAATTGTATTGAAGCGATCAAAAAGTGCATTTACTGATTCTCCAGGTTTCATCTCAAATTTATAATACTCCTTTTTAAATTGATTCTGGCGCACACCTTTAACAGATTTAGATCTTTCATAATAATCTACTAGAGTGGTCCAAATTTTATTTGCAGATTTAAGGTGAGCAATTCTGACAAACTCATTTCTACTTAAACCTTGCAATAAGATATTTCTAGCCTTAGCATTAACTTTAACGTCAAAGGAATTTTCAGTTGTAACAACAGGAGGCACTTCATATGTATTTTCAACTTTTTGCCAGATAGAATTACCTTATATTTGATGAATAACCTCCATGCGTGTTTTCTAATAGAGATAGTCTGATCCATGAAAAAACGGTGGCTTACCTGAAAACCGATCCCGATCTGATGCCATCGCAACCTGCTTTGATACCACTTGTAGTACCATCAATGATAATCAGAGAGAGGTGGCTGCGTAACGGAGTTGTAGATTCGTGAAAATTTTCATGCTTACATTTGTGGATCTCCGAAACTCGAGCTAAGATGTGTAGTTTTTTTTATAGTTCTGATATTAAAGTTATAGGTTTACAAAACTTACTTAGAAAATAGAAGATATACGGTAACACTAAGAAATTACACCAACGGACACACCTACCAATTGTAGGATTTTTATTCGGTTACAGTGGCGTGCAGGAAGAAGAATGAGCTCAATCATTGCCAAAACCATTTTTTCTCGCATTATGTTTTTTGGCACGACGTGGCTTCGAAGCACATTGTGGGAATTATCCATATAGTCTTGTTTGAATTTAGTCACACTTTCACTAGTACACAAAACCACATTTCAGACGGTTCAGAAACGTCATCACAGATGTCATCACACTTTCTTCCTTTCAGTTATTTGTGTAATAACTTTTCGGATTTTTGAGCTTATGTGTGCCATCTTTTTTATTACCTTTGTGCTCTGATTGTCAAATTCTTTTTATTGAGAAGGTGCTCATCTCCCGATTTTCATATGATTTCTTAATGTGAAGGAGATGCGAGTCATGTAGATGTTTTGATTGTGACCTTGATGGGTAGACATTGTTACATGACTAACAATACGGACAAAAAAGATCTTGTTTGTAGTAATTTTCAACTTTAGAATGTCTGCCTGTTAATTGAAATTAGTTATTCAATACATCTTTACAAAAATACAAATACGGTATCTATATTATATGAGAAAGGGTAATATTAAAAGTAATTTCTATTTTCATTCTTATTTTCTTAGCAACGTGCATTGATTATCGCTAATATCATACACACTTAGTAGTTGCCTACTAAGGCCCTGTGTGTTTAGACTAATGCTTTTTAGCTTATAGCTTAAATCTAACATTTTAGCTTAAGGAGCTTAAAAGCAGTCCACTTTTAAGCTCAATAATTCCGAAGCTCGTTATAGCCTCATGAGATTTGATTAACAATTATACGAATCATTCAAAAGAAAAATAAGTCGAATCACAACAATAATTGGTAGAACATACAACAATCAGGGCCGGGGTAATCCAATCCATGACCATAAACTTGGTACTCACAGTTCAATTCAGAACAAGAAAGAAGTATGTAAAATAACCGTCTTCGCTGGTCACCACTGTGGTGTCTCCACTACTGCTGAGCCACCATCGGTATGCACTTTTGATTTTTAAAAATACTTTTTCCAAAGAAATTCCAATAAAAGCCAAGGGAAAACAAATGTATGCAAAAGTTTTTAAATTGCCCTTATTTTCATATTTCTTGGAATTTCATGATGTTACACGGAGAGGCAAAAGTTTTTAAATTACCCTCACGATGCCTTCACCAAGGCCGCCGTCCCGTCGCCGCTCATGCAGCGCAGCTCATACTCCGTGAAGATATCAGTCGTCTGCACGGCCATCACCAACCTCATCAAGTGAAGATAGTTGTAAAGAAAATATCTACAGGATAGCAGCAGATACATTGCTTGCAAACAAACCACTTATTGTAACAACATATCCCCAAGATTTCAAATTTTTGTCTCCTAAAAATCAGAAAAGAACGCCTCCTAAGAAATGACTAGCAGTGGCCATCCCTTCATCGACGTCCGTTCCATGACGACTGACGAGGTGTGGCGGGAAGTGCCATGACGACTTTCGGTGTTAGGAACAATTGACACGATATATACAGATCGATCTCCTTGCCAAGAAAGTTTTTGGAAGAAGAACATCGCATGCAATACCCTGAAAAGAAAAAGAAGAAGAACGTTGCAATAGGCCGTTGGCGCATAAGTGAGGTCTACGGCGACAGACCTAAATTGGGCAAAATCTAACAGCTGAGGCCCACGATTCATTCTACAGCATTTAAGCTATCGATATCAACACCTATAAAACCCTCTCAAAAAAGCAAAAGAAAGATCAGCGCCTATAAAATGTACGCAGTCCGTTGTTGAAATAGCTAACTTGTACATCAAGTAGACGTGTAGCTATACATATGAACAAATCAGGTCTCCTCTATACATAGAAAGTGATTTAGTGCCTCTCCTGTATACATAGAAAGTAATCACCGGCATTAGTGCATTGTAATCTCGCTTGTTAATGTCTCCGATCCCGTAATTACGATCGTGTGCCTCTTCAAGCTTGCAGCGATTGATTACTTGGAAACAATTAATCGTATTTCAAGAATTACTTGGAAACAATAAAAGCGTGTAAATTCCTTTAATTCGAGGTTTAATTACTTGCTTAATGGTTCACGTGCTTTTCGATTATGTTGTTGCTTTTCATTTTCTTGCCTTTGTATTGCGATACCCTTTTTGTGTTCTAGTAATAGCTATTAAATTAAAAATTAATTGCATAGGCCATTACCCTGCCCATCCAATGAAGGCTCTTTTCTTCAGACCAAATTGTCTTCAGTCCAAAACAGCAAACTTGCTGCAGCCGAACGGGAGGACGGCGGTCGGACCGGAAGCAGAACTCACAGCCAAGATCACAATTGGCTAATATGAAACATGCCAAACATGCCAATTTTATAACATGCCAAATTGACTAATCATAAAAAGATCACAATATGAAACATGCAAGCCTCACAGCCAAGATTTAAAATAAGACTCACAATCTAGCTAATCCTTTTCGATGAACATTGTAGAGTACTATCTATAATCAATCTAGTTAAAGTATCCCGCCATATCATATTTTAGTCCAAGTATAGCAAATTAATTATAACCAGTCATGATCAAAACTACACAGTATATGAGTAAATATGATGAAGAGAGCTCTACAAATCATTTGATTTCAATGGCTTAGACTTGATGAATTATTTCACAAGTATAATAAACAAAATTTCCAAAATTTTTAACAATAAGCTCCCCCTCAGAATAATCCTATAGGATGTAATACACTCAATTCACTTCACAAATGAGCAAAACGTGACGAATCAAGCGATTTTGAAAGAATATCAGTAACCTGAGAATCTAACTCAATAAGGTGTAAGACAACATCACCTTTTCCACATGGTCTCTAAAAAAGTGAAATCTCTTGGAGGCAATCAAAGAGCGAGAACCATCAAGTATTCCAATCAAACAATGATGTAAAAGATCAGAATCTAATCTAGCTTATGTTCTACATCCTTGTCAGCTGTTCCTACATCACAGGGAACATCAGTCTCACTGTACTGGGTTAGTGAAGTAAGATCTAGGAATCCAGTACTAAAACATATGACGAATAGGAGCAACAAAGTTAGAACCAAAATCACGTGCATGTTGGTGATCAGAATGTCAAAAAGAACGTGAATATTTGAATTAAATCCCAATCTAGCATGTGAAGTAGATTTAAAGTCATCATAAAAGTTCTCTAAAAACCTAGCGTTTGCATTTGCTCTAGGAACAAAAGAGGTTGCACAATTTTGTCTTAAAGTATCCATCTTTCCTTCTTCTCTTTCGTAGCTCGCCTAAAGCAAAATTCATGCAAGTGTTCGTCTCTTCCACAATAGGTGCATTGAAATTTAACATTACTAGTATGATAGCTAGTACTGGGTCATTGCATTCTACTTATGATAAGGAATTACTTGCTCTCGTTCGAACTTTAGAAACATGGCAACATTATTTATGGCCCAAAAAATTTGTTATCCATTATGATCATGAATCATTGAAACAGATTAGAAGTCAAACTAAACTGAACCGTAGACATATTCAAGGTGTTAGCTAAGATTAATGATAATGCATATAAGCTTGATCTGCCTGCAGAATTCGGGGTTAGCCCCACATTTAATATTGCAGATTTGAAGCCATATCTGGGAGAAGAAGATGAACTTGAGTCGAGGACGACTCACATGCAAGAAGGGGAGGATGATGAGGACATCACTTCCATGCATACAACCAATGGATCTGAACCTATACACTTGCAAGGTCCAATCACATGAGCTCGCGCACAACAATTGAACTATCAGGTAACTTCGTTTCTAGGAGCATATCTTATTTCTCATGAGAATATGCTACTACCTAATGCATGTGATGTTCTTTTACTTAGGAACTTAGGAGCTGATCATGAAGACACACATGTGCGATTCAGTTCGGCCTCCGATGACAGCACCAACTTCAAACGTGCATAACTTTCACATACGGAGTCCGTTTGAGGCCCATGAGTACTCGATGGAAAGCTTTTCTCGTCCTCTTTCCAATGGATCTGGCCTCATCTCCAAATTCCTCATGTGCACATCGCAATCACTCAAAGAAGGTGCTGCATCACCAGTTTGGGCCAACTCGGGTCTTGTAATTTTTGGGCCCAAAGGAGAGGTGCCCCCCGCCAGGCCCATACTGTTCACGGATTACTGTTCACATGAACAGTACCATGAATAGTACCACCCCATTTGTCTTAGTTTTGTGTGGCTTTCCCTCCACTATTTAAGGAGGCTGCACCTTTCTAATTTGCTTGGATTTCGTTTGCTTAGTTTTTCCTTAAATCTAGAAAGCACAAACTGAGAACAATTTCTAGCCAAGGAGTCAAAAACACCTAACCCCCTGCCTCCAAACCCTAGAAGGATGTGAACAGAGGAAGATTGTTTAGCAAGGTTGCTCATGACCAAGGCAAGTGATTTTTGCACAACTTGAGGTTCTAGCATCATGAGATCTTAAGCATACCTAGCAATCATCCTCTGATCAAGAAGCATCTAGAGACCACAACTCCTCTGCCACCAAGAACAGTAAACGCTAGAAATGGGGGTAAACAGAGTAAATTTGAGGCGACCAAAAACTTAGAAGGAAAACTGTGTTTGAAATCTTTTGCTCTCGGGAATGAGCTGGCCAAGGGGCCTTGAGGAGGTACCCAGTTCAAAGCAAGAGAGATCTGCAGTCATTCAACCAAGAACTTCCAATCAAAAGGAGGCAGAGAAGAAGCAGAAGCAAAAGACACAGAGAAAAACAGGAAACAAGAACAGCTCAACCACAATCCTTCTCATATTGATTCATAGACATGAATGCTTACAAGTGTTCTTACAACCAACTCACCCCCAGTCTCTCATCCTAGGCAACTCACGCACACTGGAAAAAGAAAAACCAAGAGTGCCCAACACCAGACTCTCCTCACCACTGTCCCATACGCAATTGGAAGTTCAAGAAGAGTCAGCCATCTCACACTACCGGACTCACCCACACATCAGGCAAAGAACCAACACTCTTACAACCAAATAGAGGAGGGAAAACCAGGCCCCTTGCCTCCAAACCCAGACTCTCTATTTATAGCTTCCACAACCGGGTCTCCAACCCATTTGCTTCAACCGAATACGCTTCCCCAAGCCTGAGTCAATTTTAACGAATTGCCCCTCACACTCCTTCCTAGAAGTTTCCTCTTGTCTTGCTGTCCATGCCTCGCAACCACCTTGAGTCCTCGTCGTCTTCGGCATCTCCCGACCGCTTTGACCTCAGCATCGCCTGTGCCTAGTCCGGCCATCCATGCCTCACCACTTCACCAGCCTCGATCATCTTCAGCGTCTCCTGACCGTCTGGACCTCAACACCTCCTGTGTTAGTCCCGGTCCTCCTACGCCTCACCATGATCTAGCTCCGAAGTCCTGCAACCACACAGACAAGCAAACCATCACATAGCACCACACAAAACAAGATAACATCAATATACATTAATGAATGTATTCAATACATCCTTACAAAAATACAAATACGGTATCTATATTATATGAGAAAGGGTAATATTAAAAGTTATTTCTATTTCATTCTTATTTTCTTAGCGACGTGCATTGATTATCGCTAATATCATACACACTTAGTAGTTGCCTACTAAGGCCCTATGTGTTTAGACTAATGCTTTTTAGCTTATAGCTTAAATCTAACATTTTAGCTTAAGGAGCTTAAAATCAGTCCACTTTTAAGCTCAATAATTTCGAAGCTCGTCATAGCCTCATGAGATTTGACTAACAATGATACGAATCATTCAAAAGAAAAATAAGTCGAATCACAACAATAATTGGTAGAACATACAACAATCAGGGGTAATTCAATCGATGACCACAAACTTGGTAATCACAGTTCAATTCAGAACAAGAAAGAAGTATGTAAAATAACCGTCTTCGCTGGTCACCACTGTGGTGTCTCCACTACTGCTGAGCCACCATCGGTACGCACTCACTACTACAGAAAGGCTAATAGTAGACGCCAAATCACAGACGGTTTTGTGAAACCGTCTGTGATGTACACTATTACAGATGGTTGTAATTTGGAGGCCGTCTGTGGTATTTGTGGTGGGAAAAAGGAGTATCACAGACGGTCGGTCTATATTAAGAATCGTCTGTGATAATCCCAGATTTCTTGGAATTTCATGATGTTACACGGGAGAGGCAAAAGTTTTTAAATTACCCTCACGATGCCTTCACCAAGGCGGCCGTCCCGTCGCCGCTCATGCAGCGCAGCTCATACTCCCACTACTACAGAAAGGCTAATAGTAGACGACAAATCACAGACGGTTTTGTGAAACCGTCTATAATGTAAACTATTACAGACGGTTTTAATTTGAAGGCCGTCTGTGGTATTTGTGGCGGAAAAAGGAGTATCACGCATTTGTTCTTACCGCTGAACCGCTCGTGATATCGAATATCACGAGCGGTTTTATTAAAAACCGCCTGCGCGATAATCTAGATTATCACGCACGGTTGTTTATTAAAACCGCCTGTGTTGTGTCGACTATCACAGCCGGTTGTTGTTAAGAACCGTCGGGAATGTTCATGACGGTTTTTCACAAGAACCGCCGTGATGTCCCTTTGTCTGTCATATTCTAGATCGAGGTTAATATATAAGTACACATTGCTTCTAATAACTTAACTATAGAACTACTGAGACAAGAGATCACAAATTAAAGGCAAATTTATTAATTTCAATTAGAGGAAAATTTATTACAAAAGTTGCACAGTAAAGAGTTTCCCATTGTATTCTTTTGGGTTTCGTAGCTTCTTCTTCAACTTGGGGACTTGGAGGATCACCGCTAAATTCTCGAACGCCGTTAAGATTGCCCTTGTTCTCAGCACTTCCTGCAGCTGGGCAAATGATCAGCAGCATCCATAATGTCATAGATGATAGCATGAAAGATTCCTCGAGAATCTGCCGCTTGATCGGCAAGGCTATCCATCGACTCGCAATGCGTGTAGAGCTTCTTCCGCATTGCGCACATTGTGGAGAAGAACCGTGGTGAGGGCTGTTTCCCTTTCTTGAGCGGCACGAGACGCCTCCGTCGACGCGGAGGATCAGTCAAGCCGACGGATGCAAGAAAGTCGGGAAGGAGAGCAGGGCGGTGCGGAGAAGTCGCTCGGATGCAAATTGCTGGCCGCTGTGTAAGGTTCCGCCGAACAATTCGTGATGAACAGATGAGAGGAAGGAGATGATCACAAGAACAGTAGTAGAAGCCATGTTGTATTGTATATTGTATTGTACGACGTAGAAGAGACTGGATTAGGCGCGCATATTTAACCTTTAGCACGACGGTTCGTATACCCAAACATTAATGATATAGACGCCGTATACCCAAACGTTAACTAGACGATCAAACACGGCGCTCGCATCGAAACACGCAAGCGCTCGTATGAAGCTTATGACGCACGGTTTATACGGTAACCGTCAGGATATTGTCACAATCGGTTATTAACACGAACCGCTGCGTGATAATTGAGACATCGCTGCACGGTTCGTATTAAGAACCGTCAGGAAGTTTCACGACGGTTCTTAATTCAAACCGCTCGTGATATCTTGCAACACGCACGGTTCGTGTAACAAACCGTCGTGATAATCACATATCACCAATAATTGTTGACCAATAATTGGTGTATACCGTGATTTCGATCTCGACCGCCCATTCTCTCCACATGGAATGGCAAGCAGCAGCCTCCTCCCACTACTCACCCTTATTAATAACCCCATCTACCTTTCCAGCGGTACTAGTCACGCGTGAGTTCATCCACTATCTAGCTTCCTTCATGCATCTCCTCCGCTATGAGCTAGCGCTTGTCGCGCACGGCGGGCGGCTGACAACACACTCTTACCGTAAGTGTCGTAAGTGTGTCTTTGTTCGACGCACCGCCGTGCCATGAAGGGTTCGTTAGCTGTAATAGATTTGAATGTGTTGTTGTGCTTGCCTCTGTATTTGATTGTTTTCAGAGGGTATGGGTAACATTATTTTATTTGCTTGCTTGCCTCAGATTTGCATGTTCCTCGACGATGCCGACTCATCGCCGAGATGTGATGTCCACTCCAACAATCCTTCTTTTCCTGCAAAATTCAAGGCAATTTTATTACAAAAGTTCAAAGAAAAGACATTCCCAGATTCTTGGTGAGCAGCCATATAGCGACTTCTTGGTGGCGACTATCCATCTCCTCTTTCCACTCCTTTTCTTCATCTCGGTCTCGATCACGCACGCCGAGCGGCGATTCAGTTTTAGATGAATCGCCGCATCGCGCACGTGATACGCAGACCGAGATGTAGAAAAGGAGTGGGAAGAAGCAGATGGATAGTCGCCACCAAGAAGTCGGCTATGTCGCCGCTCAACGAAGAATCTGGAAATGTCTTTACTTTGCACTATTGTAATAAAATTGCTTTGAATTTTGTCGAAAGATGAATCGTTTGTCGGGCATGATCGCCAACTCGAAGCATATATAGCATAGCATTCGAGGCACATCCGAGGCTCGCAATGTGTCTTGAGGAATGCCACGAGCGACCTTCGATGTGGCGCCCACA
This sequence comes from Dendrocalamus sinicus, assembly GCA_036346575.1. Taxonomy (NCBI): domain Eukaryota; kingdom Viridiplantae; phylum Streptophyta; class Magnoliopsida; order Poales; family Poaceae; genus Dendrocalamus; species Dendrocalamus sinicus. The sequence goes on from CM070645.1 coordinate 28,745,533, forward strand.
TCCAAGACCAGCTCTTGGCATTCTCGGACACGAAGCAGCCTCGGATGTGCCTCAATGCAATGCTATATATGCTTCGAGTTGGCGTCATGCGCTCCGATTTAAACAAATTCATCCAGAACTATCACGCACGGTTCTATACACGAACCGCTCGGATACGCATAAATCATGCAGCGGTTGATATTTTGAACGATGCAGCGATATTATGTACATCACGACGGTTAATATTAATAACCGTCGGTGATACTTCACGCACGGTATTAATACGAACCGCTCGTGATATATAATTTTCACGCATCGCTTGTAGTTGGAACCGTCGTGATATTCCGCGTAGTATTAATTACTTGGCGTACTTTGCTTGAAGGATGTCGACACCGACCGTCTTCATTGCGCTGCATCGGTGGAGCAAGGCGCGGCTTTAGGAGTTGGGGTGAAAAATATCACCGCTTTCTTATTGATCTCGATCGAGGTTAGCATACTCAATTACTTAACATTCTTAGTAATCTGATCAGAGATTAGTATTCAATTACTTAACATTCTTAGTGATCTGATCAGAGGTTAGTAGTAGAGGTAATAATCATTTTTGACACCCATTTGTCACTTGTGTAGCGTAGATGAACCGAAGCTGGATGTATATTGAGAACCGTGTGAGTGAAGAGTACATCTGTAACATCCCAAAAATTTGCTTTCTGAAAAATTTAATTTCAAATTAATTATTTTAAAGTATTTGAGTTTTATTTGGATTTGCCCTGAATTTCTGTTTTTGAAAAAGCTAGATTTGAAAAGTATTTTAAGTAAAACTTAAAATTATTATTAAATAAAATGATATTTTGAATTTCTATAAAAATCCTAATTCAAATTAATTATTTGGAGTTATTTGGCTTTTATTTGGTTTCCTGGATTTTCTAGAGTTTAAAAATGTATTTTTGAAATTAAAAAGTATTTTAAGTATGAAAATTAAAATACCAACTTGAGTTGAAAATATTTTATTTAAGTCGAAAATGTCACCAGGAGCTTCTGTGAATTTTCCTGGAATTTTTGGAATTTATTTCATATTTTTCTGAGCTTTATTGGAATTTCTAGGCTTTTCTGAAAATCTGAAATCAGAAAATAAAATTCAAAATCCCTCCCCTCCCCTCTGGCCGCCACGTGGACAGCCAGATTGCCGCCCACGTCGCCGCCCGATCCCGCCTTCCCCTCCCCTTTGGGCGCCACGCGTACGGCCCACGCTGCGCCGTCTCCCTCCTCCACCCGATCTCCACCGTCCGCCTTCCACCGCGCCTCCCCCACTCCGACCCACCTGTCAGCGCCCTCTTCTCCCCCTTCTCTCTCTGCCAGCCGGGTCCCGCCCGAGCCCCGCTCCTCTCTCTCCTCACCCCGGCCCACCTGTCGGCGCCTCCCCTCCGCCTCCGTCTCTCTGCCCACGGCCCCGCCGCGCGCCCTCCTCCTCTCCCATCGCGCCGGCCCGCCTGCCGACGAGTCTTCCCCCGCACGCCGTCTCCTTCCTCCCGCTCGGCCGCGCCTTCACCGCCGCCATTTCCGCCGCCTCCTCGGTGTCCGAATCCCCTTCCTTTCTCCCCCTCTCTTCTCCCCGACCCGACCCCGCCATCCCCGCACCCGACTTTCCCATCCCCACGCCGCTTTCCCCTTTTTCTCCCCGCAATCGCCGCCAATCCCCGCCGTCTCCGGCGAGGAATCCCCACCAGCTCCCCCTCCCCGACCCCTATTTAAACCCCTCCCCGGCTCCGCCTCCTCTCGCCCCATCTCCCTCCGCTCTCCCGCACCTATCCCGAGCTCCGCAACGTCCCCGCGCCGTGCTCATTTGCCGCCGCCGCCGCCCCTTCCTCCGGTGAGGAATCTCGGCCACTCCGGTCCTCCTCACGCCCCGCCCGCGCTCCTGAGCCGCGCGCCGAGCGCACTCGCCCGCCTCGGCCGCGCTCTCCGCCACCGAGCCACGCCGCCACCGTAGCCCGAGCCGCGCCACCGCTTCTCGCCGCCGACCACCTCCGGCCGCCTCCGAACTCCCGCGCCACCCCGGGTTCCCCGCACCTCCTCTCCCTCTGCGCCACTCGCGCGGCCGCCGCCGCGAACGCCGGCGAAGCCGCCTTCCCAGAGCGCCACCATCGGCCGCCCTGCCACGTCGGCTTGCCCGTGCCAACGTGGACGGTGACGTGGCGGCACGCCTCAGCCACCTCGGCGTCCCCTCGCCCGGTCAGCTCCACCCCGCCACCTCAGCCGCCTCTGCCACCCGTGGACCCGGTCCATAGACCCGGGGTCCACCGGCCATCAAACCCCTCGTGGCCGACGCCGCATGGCGCAGTAAACCGATTTTTCCGTTGAAAAATAAATCAGCCGAAATCAAATTCCCTGCTGACGCAATAAATCCAGAATTTCCTTTAGAAAAATAATTCCAGAAAAACCCTTTTTCCATTTTCTCTCTTTTCTAACTTCCCGGAGCCCGTTCTCCTTCGTCCTAACTCCGTTTGAGCCCATTCAAATTTCTAAATTCATCAAAAATTGCAAAATATCCATTTCTTCCATCCTTTCAAATATTTGAAATTTATTTGAAATTTCAATTATTTAAATTTCAAATTCCAATACCTAGTTTAAATTCAAAGCCTCAGTTCCATTCCAAATTTTCTGTGCACTTTCAGAATTCAAATTCAAATCTTGCAAAGTCTCCATAAAATCCATTCTATTTTCCTGTGTCCAAATATTGCCTCAGTAATTTCTTTTCCCAACCGATCTTCCAGATATTCGTTCTCCCTCGTGTGAACTCCAAATCCGCTGAATCTTTCTCCTAAATTCATCTAAAATCATAATCTATCCAAATATGGCCTCTGTTGAATTGTTGGATTTTATTTGAATTTTGTTTGTATTTATTTGCTTTGTTTGCTTCGTCTTTTCTCGCGTAGATTCCAACGTTGTCGATTTATCCTCTTCACAAAGAAGAAAAAGACCGTAAACCCTGCAAGAAGGCAAGTCTCCTTTGATCATCTTGAACCTATGGTTTTGAAATGTTTTAATTATTTTAAATTATGTGCATTGCTATTTATATAAAATATTAGTTCAAATCTTAAGGCATTAGTTATATCCAACCTTGTTATGCCCTCACTTGAATTTGAATGCCATGTACCTTTGCAACCCTAGAAATTCCTTTGACTCATTAATGAGAGTAATATATTTAATTGTTGGTATTAGAACGGTAGAAATGCTTAGTCATGCTATGTAGTACCCTGGAAATCTTGAAAATGGGAAATTATGAATTATTGTAATACTCTTGTTTTTATAAACTTAGTGGTAATTGGAGTTGCCACTGTTCTTTAAAATAAAATGAAATGTGAAAATGGGTTTAGATTAGGGTGGATGGTTGGTTTGGATTGGTGCAGGAAGCACGAAATCTTGTAAAGTGTATGTTCCACCCTAGTCAATTAAGGACCGACGCTTGTGTTTGTCCGATCGAGCATTAACCGCACAACCACAAGTCTATATGGGTACGCGACCTAGCCGACTAACTTATGATAGTCTAGTTTAGGTGCCACCATGGAAAGTGGGTGCCGTGGATGGACCGTTATTCACAGTGAGGGACAGGATTTCATCAGACTCATATGGCGCAAGAGGGGCTTCGGTTCGGCAGTTAGCCTACCGCGTGAAACCTCGTGGTGGTATCTAGCTAGATTAGAGTAAGGTAAAAGCTTTGTGATATTTTATCTGGGTCTCATGCCAAAGGAAGCGTGTTGACTTTTAGGATAATTTATCTCTTGTAGGTAAAGTTGTACAACCTCTGCAGAGTGTAAAACTATTCGAATAGCCGTGCATACGGTCAAGGGCGGGCAAGGAATGCATTCACATGGTAGATTTCTGGTTTTGGTTTTAAAATTAAAAGTTTTGTATTCCAAGAGTGGAGGGAACTCTCGGAAGGGAATCCTGGCGGTTGGAGCCAGAGAGGGTGGATGTAACCCGCAGTATTAAACTTGTTCAAGTTGTTAGCTAGTGTTGGTAGATGGAACCTTCACTAGAAAGTTATGATAGTTTCTGCTAAAATATTTACTTTATTAACTTGATGCCTTCGAAAATAATTAGTAGTAATTGAATTTTAAAATGTTGTTTTGTGCAAAAAAACCATATAGCCTTCCTTTGTCAAGTCTTGCATCTATGCATTTTCCCAAGACTTGCGGAGTACTTTATGTACTCACATGCTACACTCAAAAATAATATCCAGAAGAATATGAAGCTCAAGAAGGTAACTACGACTACTTCGCGGGTGGATTCGACGAAGGATTCCAGGAGTTCTAGGTCGCGCTTCCCCAGTCAATTGCCTGTGGCGTATTGATGGGTCTCCGCCGAGTTTATCTTTTGCTTCTGCTGTGTTTTGTGTGTGCGAGGTCTTGAAACCTCAATTGTAACAATGAGACCTTTCGGTCTGTACTCTTTAATATTGTAATAAAGCGTTGTTGGTCATGAATCATTTCTGTTTAACTGTGTGCACTAGCTTTGATCTGGGACTAGTGCAGTAATACACAGAGGGTCCGGGTTTGGAAATCCGGGGTCCCGACAACATCACTGGCGTGTCTGCCTTTAGAAGGGCGGCCGAGTTGGATATGTTGAAGAAGGGGATGAAATATATGTATTGCCCATGTATTGATTGTGATAATCTCAAGATGTTTAGCAACTCAGCGCAGATTGAAGCTCACTTGATTCAAGGGGTTTCGAAAAAGGGTACAAATGTTGGACCATCCACGGTGAAGAGAATAGTACACAAGAAGATAGTTATGACATAGCCGAGGAGACAACGATATGCCGCTTGTGGACTGTTCTTTCGATCATGAGGATAGGTCGCAGGATGACAACTGGATCAGATGTTACGTGATGCGTAAGGAACTATAGTGAGAGAGAGTTTGGTAAATTCGAGGGCTTGATGGAGGACTCCGAGAAACCTTTGTTCCCGGGCTACAAGCCGCAATACACCAGGTTGTCATCAGTTCTAGAACTGCTAAAATTGAAGGCAAGCAATGGTTGGTCCGACAAGAGTTTCACGGCATTATTAGGTCTCCTAGTGGACATGCTTCCAACGGGAAATGTGTTACCGAGAACCACCTACCAAGCCAAGAAGATTCTTTGTCCATTAGGAATGGAAGTAGAAAGAATACATGCATGTCGGAATGATTGTATCCTGTACCGTAAAGAGTATGCTAGCTTACATGTTTGTCCGGTGTGCAAAGCATCCCGATACAAGCGTAAAAATGACTCTGATGATGGGAAGGGCATCGAGGTGAAGCAAGGACCTCCTGCTAAGGTGATGTGGTATCTTCCTGTAATCCCCCGTTTGAAGCGTTTATTTGCAAACAGCAAGGATGCAAGATTGATGCGTTGGCACTACGAGCAGAGTAAGAAAGATGAAATGATAAGACATGTTGCTGATTCTGCCCAGTGGAGGAACATCGATAGGATGTTTGTAGATTTCGGTGTGGAACCGAGAAATATAAGGTTTGGATTGAGTACAGATGGAATGAATCCTTTTGGTAACATGAGCACCGACATAGCACTGCCCGTGACTCGTGCATGTACAACCTTCCTCCTTGGTCGTATGAAGCGGAAATATATTTTGATGTCACTACTTATCCAAGGGCCAAGCAACCGGCAACGATATTGATGTGTTCCTAGCCCCATTGGTGGAAGATCTTGCAATCTCGTGGAATGAAGGGGTACATGTATGGGATGCGGACAAACGAGAGAACTTCACTCTACGCCATGTTGTTCGCACCATTAATGATTTTCCCGCCCTTGGTAACTGTCGGGGTTGAGTATAAAGGAGCCAAAGCGTGTCCACACCGCTTAGATTATACCGAGAGTGTGTGGTTGAACAACTCGCGAAAATCGTGTACATGCGCCACCGTAGGTTCCTTCCAAAGTATCACCCATACCGCAAGATGAAGAAACAATTTGACGGAAAAAGAGGATGACTCAGCATCAAGACCTTTTAGCGGAAAGAGGTGTATGATATGGTCAAGGATATAAATGTTGTGTTTGGAAAGGGACGTAAATTGAGGAAGAACATGTGGAAAAAGAGGTCAATATTTTGGGACTTGCCTTATTGGGAGCACTTAGAAGTTCGCAATTGCATCGACGCCATGCACGTAGAAGAATGTATGTGACAATTTGATTGGTCTCTTCTGAACATTCCCGACAAAACAAAGGATGGTGTTAACGCAAGGCGTGACTTGGTCGCTATGAACATCGGGACCGAGTTAGCACCGATAGAGACCGATAAAGGCCGGACCTACCTTCCCCAAAGATGTTACACTGTCTAAGTCCGAGAGAACTGAATTGTGCCGCCTTAAATGGTGTGAAAGTTCCATCCGGTCACTCGACAAGCATGAAGAAACTTGTTTCCATGGAACATTTGAAATTGATTGGCATGAAGTCTCACGATCGCCATGTGCTAATGACTCAAATGCTACCGTTGCAATTAGAAGTATTTTGCCGAACAAGGTTCGAGTGACAATCATAAGGCTATGCTATTTCTTCAACGCAATTGCTCAAAAGGTCATTGATCCGATGGACTAGATGCTCTGCAAACCGAGGTGGTGACAACTCTATGTCATCTAGAGATGTATTTCCTCCATCATTTTTTGATATCATGGTCCATCTCATTGTCCACCTTGTGAAAGAGATAAAAATATGTGGCCCCGTATTTCTACGCCATATGTACACTTTCGAGAGGTACATGGGAATTCTGAAGTCCTATGTACGCAATCGATCTCGACCGGAGGGTAGCATCATCGAAGGTTATACAACGTAAGAGGTCATTGAATTCAGATCGCTACATGGCTCTGTAGAGCCGATAGGTGTACCTCTATCTCGTCACGAGGAGGCTAGAGGGTATCGGGACTATTGGGAGGAAAGCAATAACTCCGATCAACATACGTATGCTCAAGCCCATTTCATGGTTTTACAACACATGACTGAAGTGACCCCATATATTGAAGAGCACAAGGACATGCTACGTCAGGAGAATGCAGCCGCCGAAGTTTGGATCACGAGACAACACAACCGTCAGTTCAACGAATGGTTCAAGGTGCAATTGACTAGGAGGTCGTCAAGTGAAACACTACAATGGTTGGCAAAAGGGCCAAAATTTACAATTGTGACATGGCAAGCATACGACATTAATGGCTACACATTTTATACAACAGATCAAGATAGAAAGAGCACAGTGCAGAACTCAGGTGTCCGCATAGATGCCTATGATGCGCACGGTAGTACCACTGGCCCAAGCTCGTACTACGGGCTTGTAGAGGAGATTTGGGAGCTTGACTACATAATTTTCAAAATTCCTCTATTTCGTGCCGTTGGGTCCAACTTCCACGGGTGTAAAGGTTGACAAGTGCGCGTCACTACCTGGACCTCGAATGTGTAGGATACAAAGATGAACCATTCGTACTCACGAGGCAAGTTGTTCAAGTATTTTATGTAACCGACCGCAAATAAGAAGCGCCATGTAGTTCTTCAGGAAAAAGAAGGATTGTCGGGTTGAGAATGTTGTGGATGAGGAAGAGTACAATCAATTTGATGATTTGCCTCCATTCGACACGGCATCGTGCTCGAGGAAGAACAAGGCGATGAAGCAAGCTATATGCGTGTCGATCATCGTGAAGGGCTTTATTTAAAATGATATAGCCAAAGTGTAATAAATGATATTGGTTATGCTTGTGTTTTTCATAAATGTATCTATGTTATATAGCCAAAGTGATATTGGTTATTCCATTGTAATTGTAAAATGACTAAGGAACTAAGAAATAGTTATATTTATGGTTATGCTTGTGTTTTTCATAAATGTATCTATGTTCCATATTGTAATTGTAAATGACATAGGAACCTAGCTAGTCATGGTATTTATAGTGAACTATCACAAAGTGTTTATCAAAAGAAACCGTCAGATAATACATCACGCACGGTTCTATAAATATAACCGTCAGGATAATAAATATATCACGACGGTTATATTGATAGAACCGCTCGTGATACCTCATCTTTAAATACCCGCAGCTAGGTTCGCGGAGTCCGCCTCGCGCAGCTCTCTTGTCTCCACCTGCAGCGCCCGCTAGCTAGGTTTTGCTCCTCCCACCGCCGCTCCTCCCACCGCTGCTCCTCCCGACGCCGCTGCCTCCCGACGCCCGACGCCGCCGGTCCTCCCGCCGCCGGTCCTCCCGACGCCGTTGTTCCCTCCCGACGCCGCTCCCTCCGACGCGCCGCCTCCGTTCCGCTCCCGACGCCCTCCGGCCCCGGTCCCGCCGCCGCTCCCTCCGACGCCGCCGGTCCTTCCCGACACCGCCGTTCCTCCCGACGCCGCTCCCTCCCGACGCTGCCGGTCCCTCCCGACGCCGCTTTATATGTTATATGCTTCACATGTTTTATGTTATATGCTTCATGAATTTTATGTTATATGCTTCACATGAATTTTATGTTATATGCTTCACATGAATTTTATGTTATATGCTTCATGTTATATGCTTCACATGAATTTTATGTTATATGCTTCACATGTTATATGCTTCACATGAATTTTATGTTATATGCTTCACATGTTATATGCTTCACATGAATTTTATGTTATATGCTTCACATGTTAGCTTTATGTTATATGCTTCACATGAATTTTATGTTATATGCTTCACATGTTATATGCTTCACATGTTATATGCTTCACATTTATTTTATGTTATATGCTTCACATGAATTTTATGTTATATGCTTCATGTATTTTATGTAGCATATAATATATGCTGCAGTTGTTTAGCTCACTGTAGGCACTTCATAGAACCTTGTTACAATAATATATGCTGCACTTGTTAGCTGCAAGGTCTATTTAGAAGGCCCATAGCTCACTGCAATTAGTTAATCGTTAGAACTTTGTCAAAGGGCATAAAGCAAGTGACACACTCCAGTGTATCTTGTTCAATGAACTTGATGCATTGGTTTGTGTCACTTGATTCATAGAACTTTGACAAGCTGGGTCCATAGCTCACTTCAGTTAGTTTTTTCTTAGAAGAGAGATGGCGCCCGCACGCCTTCGCTGCCGCTATCCGGTCTCACGCTCCCAAGATCGCGAAATCTAAACGTGGCCGAGGAGTATCGAAAGGCCAGAGGGCCAATGACCATCACGGTGGTCTCTCCAATGGGGTCCTCTGAACCGACAAAAGCAGCGCCATCATTTCGGACTACTGCGGGATAATTGGAAGGCAACGGGTCCCCATCACCATAGCAAGCTGGAAAGATTTGACAAAGGATCACAAAAATCAGCTATGGGAGGAACTTACAAATTGCTCAAGATCCCAGCAGAAGCACATGGACTCGCAACGGCAGCGCCCTCGCGATGGGAAAAGCATGGAAGAATTTTAAGAGCACTCTTGTGACGGCACGTGGCGAGGATATCACGCCTTCATGAAGTATCCTTTCGTGTCGCCGAAACATGGGAGGCCTTTGTGCAGATGAAGACGACGACCGAATTTGTACAACAAAGTGCGCGCACAAGGATCTCCAATACAAAACACGCACCCTCACTGACTCGCACTGCTGCTGGTACGCGGGTAAAATCCCGCAATGGAGGATGCAGGATGAGGTCGCAATCCGATCGGAGGCCTCTCCGCCATTTGCCGGATCGCAAACGAGCGCGCCGAATCGTGAAGAGCGAGGTCATCAACCACATCTTCGGATGTCTCTTTCAAAACCCCGCAGATGAGGAAGTGTCCCAACGCATGGTAAAATATGTTAAACAACATAGTTGTTAACACCTCTTGAAATTCATGGGTTCAAAATAACATGATTAATTGCCTCTTGCAGCAATCATTGACTACCGAATCTTCTCGTGGCTCCTTTGAAGATTATAGGAGATAGATTTACTATCACAGCCTTGGGAAACAAGGAGCACCTGTGTCGCACACGAGGCATGGGGTTTATGTACCTTGGAGGCACGGATTTCCAGACACTCCGACACATATAGGAGTAGGAAGAGATCCAAGGCGTGCACGCGGTGAACAAATAAAACAGAGCTTCGTGCTCAACTTGAGGAACAACTATCCGCCTCACTTCAAGAGCAGATCGCCTCACTTCGAGGAGAGATAGATTCGCTGGGAAGAATCGAGACAAGTCCGCAACCAATCGCAACCCACTCCTAGTACCGCGGTACCCAGTCCCCCTCAACGCCGCAATGAGCTGCGCCCACACCAATTTCTGAACATAGCGACGACCACTTACGTATTGATGACATTCAGGTAATGTACCTCTTTAGAATGGTACATAGATCTCTCTGGTGGACGCCTTAACTCATCTCTTGTATCGTTATGTAGGAGCTCATCCCTTGCAGCCTCGTCGTCGCTTGTTGGCTCTATTCCCGTTGACGCTGGGCGCGGCATGGTGTATCCATTGCTGCCAGGGACGCTGGTGCACCGTGTACAAGTAGACACCGATTTCATAAAGGTCCAGGTGGACATGATTAATGATATTTTTAAGTCCGTCCCTCTTGAGAAGCCCCCAAATGAAGAGATTAAGATATTAGGGATGTCGCCCACACATTCATTCATGGCCCAAGAGGGACATCGCCCTCGACATGTCCGTGCCACAATCTTCACATCCAAAGGCCCAAGAGGACGCCGCTCGACTCGGCACATCGGCCCGGTGGCTCCACCTCCACCTCCAAATCCAAGAAAGTTCGCTGCATCGGCTCCCGCCGAGACGCCACCGAGAACATATCATAAGCGAGGCTCCAAGGCCTCCAAGGCTCATGCGAAGAAAATTAAGCCGGGTCCCGTGCCATGGAAGTTTATTCTAGGAGTGTCGTTGGTGCCCGATTCACAATTACGCCAGCTTGGTATGATTTGCAATAGATTGCATGCCTGGTACATGGAGAAGTCCAACATGAAGCCAAACCGGCAGAGTGCATTCACTGTGAAATATAACGAGACGCATTTCCTCCACGACTTGGGCTACATCGTCGTGACATTCGAAGATTTATTCTTACTATTCAATCTCGACGAACTCGACGCCTCACTTCTACGATGTCGACATCGTAAGTGTACTGCATAATGAAGTTCTACATTCACGTTATACGATAAATGTCATTACTCTTTCTTTATGTATAGATACATGATCCAACAAGCCCGAAATTGCGACGACCGGTGGGTTTCTTGACTCACTTGGTCTCCGAGCAATCTATCAACGCAGATGCATCCTTCGTGGAAGGTTACATAACGAGGGGATTGATTGCTCACACCGACAAGGAGTACGCCATGGTACCCTTCAACCAAGGGTAAGTGCTTCACTAGTTGCCACACATATGTTTCATTTGTACTTTACATGCAGCATGAACTTAGGATTAATCACTATGGCGACACATATGACTAGGAATCACTGGATTTTGATTGTGATTGTACCAAAGTGGAGCAAGGTAATATACCTTGATTCCTCCTTAGGAGCAACCACGACTTCATGCGTGTGCAAGAAGTACTTAATGTAAACTCATTTCCTCCATACATAACTCTATTGTAATATTTCTTTGTTTGCCACGGCCGAGGCTAAGTTTTTTGAATCACGTAGGGCGTTTGCGAATATGTTGCCCAAGGAGGAACACACGACAAATCCAAAGACACGCTACGACACAACACGCGATTTCCTGTACCGCTACAACACAACAATCTGTATCATACTTTGTAATAATGCCTCTAGAATTGACAATACCGATGTATGTAATTCTATTTTTGCAGTGCCACCATCAGCTACATGTGGCAACGTATGTGGATTCTACGCTTGCCGCCATATGATGGAAATCATGGGTACTAAGATCAATGATCCGAGGTTTGTCAGTCCTTCCAATAATTATTATTTTCTGATTATATTACACACACATGCTAATTAATGACTTAACATTGCTCCTAGCGACAATGGTGAACTTCGACGGAAGTGCATATGATCTTGACAATCTCGCCGATATTCGTGCAATCATCTCCTAATTCTTGCTAGCAGAGGTCATAAATAAGAGGGGAGAGTTCCACGCGCGATGGTGATAATTAGATGTTGAAACATTGATTCAACTGCATAAATCAAACAATTCCTTCAATTGAATTCATTTGTCGATTTTGTGTAACAATTTTCATTCTATATATGTGATATTGTGATATTGTTACATTCATCTGTGTATCGAATTTTGTTGTAATTTACTATGAGTTGCAATTAACTTATATCTGTCATTTATCTGTAATCTGCTTGCTTTCAGAGGGCATGGCTAGCATATCCTGAGGCTAGCCAAGAAACAACATATAAAATGGATGATGCACTTGGTATCACATACGGTTCGTTGTTAAAAACCGTCTGTGATACCATATCACAGACGGTTTCAAAGAGTGCCGTCTGTGGTGTGACTGATATCACAGACGGTCTTGATTACTAACCGTCTGTGATAGGCGAGTATCACAGACGGTTTTTTATAAACAACCGTCGGTGATACTCGTCTATCACGACGGTTAGTAATCAAGACCGCTCGTGATATACACAATATCACTGACGTTAGTACTACAAACTGCTCGTGATATTGTGTATATCACAGACGGTCTTGATTACTAACCGTCTGTGATAGACGAGTATCACCGACGGTTGTTTATAAAAAACCGTCTGTGATACTCGCCTATCACAGACGGTTAGTAATCAAGACCGCTCAGACAATGTTTTATCACGACGGCTCGGAACCGCTCGTGATAACCACCAACTATCACTGACACCTAAACACTGACGGTTCAGGAACCGTCTGTGATGACGGTTCCGAACCATCTGTGATAGGGCTGTCTGTAGCAGTGTCCGTGAAGATAGCAGTCGTCTGCACGGCCATCACTAACCTCATCAAGTGAAGATAGTTGTAAAGAAAATATCTATAGGATAGCAGCAGATACATTGCTTGCAAACAAACCACCTTTTGTAACAACATATCCCCAAGATTTCAAATTTTTGTCTCCTCTCCCCAGTGCTGCACAAGATACACAACAATTTTGTCATCTCATCGGAAAGCCTCAAGAGAGCCTATTTCAGATTAGGATAACTTCCACACTTCCACTTCCACGTCAAGCAAGGAAACGAAAAGTATTCACCTTTTGAAGAAAGGAGCCAATTTTCAGCATACAGGCACCAGAAAAGCCAATTACACACCCAGAAACCCGTAAGCACATGATAAATCACTGGGATCATAAATCTAGCAACAAAGGAGGCTCATCTCCTTATCAAAGCACCGAACCCTCCCAAAATAATGGTCACTGGAACACACTGAGACCAGAATTTTACTAAACATCGATCACCACCTGTCTGTATCCACACGCCATAGCATCAATACACAATCCTAAGAAATGACCCGCCTTTCCTCGTCGAAAGTAATAAATAACGCCACCTAAAAATCAGAAAAGAACGCCTCCTAAGAAATGACCAGCAGTGGCCATCCCTTCATCGACGTCCCTTCCACCGTCGCTGACGAGGTATGGCGGGAAGTGCCATGACGACTTTCGGTGTTAGGAACAATTGACACGATATATACAGATCTCCTTGCCAAGAAAGTTTTTGGAAGAAGAACATCGCATGCAATACCCTGAAAAGAAAAAGAAGAAGAACGTTGCAATAAGTGAGGTCTACGGCGACACACCTAAATTGGCCAAAATCTAACAGCTGAGGCCCACGATTCATTCTACAGCATTTAAGCTATCGATATCAGCACCTATATATATATAAAACCCTCTCAAAAAAGAAAAAGAAAGATCAGCGCCTATAAAATGTACGCAGTCCGTTGTTGAAATAGCTAGCTAAGAGCAACTCCAGCAGTACTACTCAAAACAGGGCCCCTACTTTTCATTTGAGGGCTCCCTCTACTTTTGAGGGCCCTGTTTTTTTGCATCTACTCCAACAGCACCCCTCAAATCTAAGCCCTCAAATTCATCCCACAACACACTGACACATGGGACCCACTCCTAAATCCGGTCGGAGGCGTCGGGCGGAGACGTCGGGCGGAGGTGTCGGGCGGAGACGTCGGGCGACGGCGTCGGGCGGAGGCGTCGGGCGAGGTGTCGGGCGACGACGACGGGCGACGGCGACGGCGAGCCAAGGAGCCGGGCGAGGCGACGATGACGGCGAGGCGACGGCGTCGTGCGGAGGCGACGCGGAGGCGCGGGCGGGCGCCGGCGGAGGCGCCGGATTTTGGGGAGGGGCGCGGGATTTTGGGGAGGAGGCGGCGGATTTTGGGGGGAGGAGCCGGGCGAGGCGACGACGACGGCGAGGCGACGACGCCGGGCGGAGGCGACGAGAGCGGAGGCGGCGGAGAGTGGAGGCGACGGGCGAGGCGGGGGGCGAGCGGGCGCGGAGGCGACAGCCAGCGGGGGCGAGCGGGCGGTGGAGGCGGGGGATTCGGCGGGGGGCGAGCGGGCGGCGGAGGCGGGGGAATCGACAGGGGGCGGGGATTTTTTGGGGGGGGAGGCGGGGAATTTTGGGGTGGAGGCGGGGTAAGTTTCAGGAGCGGGAAGAAACCGTAGGATGAGAGCCAGAGTAGGGGGCCCCTGGGAATGAGGGGTGAAGGGGGGATTTGAGGGGCTCATCAAATTTGAGGGCTCTAGTAGGGGCCCTGTTGGACCTCTATTTTTGCCTCAAACCCTCAAATATGAGGTTTGAGGGCTCAAGTAGGGGCCCTGCTGGAGTTGCTCTAACTTGTAGACGCGCGTGTAGCTATACATATGAACTAATCAGGTCTCCTCTATACATAGAAAGTGATTTAGTGCCTCTCCTGTATACATAGAAAGTAATCACCGGCATTAGTGCATTGTAATCTCGCTTGTTAATGTCTCCGATCCTGTAATTACGATTGTATGCATATAAAATAGAAGCTAGAGGCCCACGGAAATTGTGTGCCGAACCAGTCTCTTTCTTCCTCGTTCAGTCAGTGCCAACCTCAATTCTGTCCCAACAAAGATAGAACCCACCACGAGTAAATCACACCCTCCCGGAACACAAGTTACAAAACCAACAACATCGATATGA
The DNA here is from genome assembly GCA_036346575.1 of Dendrocalamus sinicus. Lineage (NCBI taxonomy): Eukaryota > Viridiplantae > Streptophyta > Magnoliopsida > Poales > Poaceae > Dendrocalamus > Dendrocalamus sinicus. Next base: position 28,760,590 of record CM070645.1, read on the forward strand.
TGCCGTCTACGGCTCGCCTTCTCGCCGCAGCGTCCCTTGCCGCCGTCCTCGCGGCGCTCACGAGCGGCGTCGACGCGACGGTGGTGACTACGTGCAAGGCCGCGGCCGACAGCGACGGGCGCGTGGACTACAAATTCTGCGTGTCGGAGCTGAGCTCGAACCACTTAAGCCCCGACGCGGACACATGGGGCCTGGCCAAGGTGGCGGCCGAAGTCGGCATGGCCGACGCCGGCGACGCGGTCTACCACATCAAGGAAATGCTGTCCAGGCCGGGCACGGACGCCAGGGCGCGGGCGCCGCTCGGGCGGTGCCAGGACCTGTACGACAGCATGGGGTTCGCGTTCGCCGAAGCGCACGACGACATCAACAACCGCGACTACGCGGCGGGGAAGGAGAAGGCGGGGGAGGCAATCTCTCTCGCGCACCAGTGCGACGATGCCTTCGCCAAGGCCGCCGTCCCGTCGCCGCTCACGCAGCACAGCTCGTACTGCGTGAAGATATCGATCATCTGCACGGCCATCACCAACCTCATCAAGTGAAGAGCATCCGAGTCGCCCTCACTGCCGAGCTGAGAGCTCTTCAAGCTTGCAGCGATTGATTACTTGGAAACAGTTAATCGTATTTCAAGAATTACTTGGAAACAATAAAAGCGTGTAAATTCCTTTAATTCGAGGTTTAGTCACTTCCTTAATGGTTCGCGTGCTTTCGATTATGTTGTTGTTTTTCATTTTCTTGCCTTTGTATTGCGATACCTCCTAATTACCTCTCTCCTAATCATGTCTAATCACAAGTAGAAAATATAGCAGCCTTAATCAAAGCTCTCGCCAGATCATGCATGCTGCACCTACCTCCTGTACCTCCATACAGCCCCTAACGCAACTCATATATAGCCGCATGTCCCGTACACATGCAGCCCTCATGTCGAATAATGACTACACTTCCGATTAATCCTAATATAACTCGTTTAACTGGGTCTTTTTATCTCAACCACATTTTTAGGCTCACTATTTTTCAAGGGATCTGAAACCCTTTCAAACAAAGATTTTTCCAAAAATCCAACTTTTCAACTCGTCACGTGTCGAAACCTCCAGGACTGCATCTCCCGTAGCTTCTCCACGTACTATCCACTACGTGTCGTAGCCTCCAGGCCGCAGCTCCGTAGCTCCAACACGTAGCATCTATCTCTGATCTCCATGCGCTCCAAGCATGAGCCTAACCATCTCATGACATCTTTGATCGTCTGAACCTCGGATCTCCCATCCTAGTCTTGGTCCATCTCGTCACCGATTATGATCGCCTCTATGCTCAACGTACACTTCAAAGACCAAAGAATATTTTTCGGCACAAGTTTATCCCAACTTGATCAACATATTTCCACACACCTCAAGTAAAAGTAAATAACATTATCAATTATTCATCATAAATTAACCATTGTTAATTATTCATCACCAACATATTTTAGACCAAACCACATGGTGAAACACAACTTTAGTTAGATTGGTTACGAGCTCCATTGGTTACGGTTCGAGGATTTCTGATCTGCAATGAAGCTGCATGGTGTCACTAAATGAATGGCTAGACTGAAAGGCTAAAGGCATAGAGAGAGGGACAATGCTTACATAAAGATCAGGAGTTACAAGAACAGGTGAAAGGTGCTCATGGGTTGACTAATCTTTCGAAGTAACTTGGGTCATGAAAATTTTTCAGCAGAGGATGTCAAGCTAAAATCGCTCAGGATGAGTTGTTGGATTGCCATTCCGGGGCACGAGCTTGACACAATCGCTGATACTTCCTTGATGTCCATAATTAAACATTTTGAGCCGCCACAGCACCGGCGTCTGGAGGCTACTTTGCCTATCTGGTGTGTAGCCACCTATTGTTTTCTCTCCTTTGGTTCCTTCAGTCACATTACTACTACTCTGCAGGTGTGTCCTTCAGTCAAATTTATTCAAATTTGGATTTTTTTTGGGTTGCTGCTTTTGTCCTGCTTTCAGAGTGCTATTCAAACATTGCTTGATTTCACGGCGAGCTAACCACAAACAACGCTAACCATGCCCAATCATAGCAGCTTGCACTTAGCTGTGATGGAAATCGAGGATTTATAATTCTGGGTAAAAAGATGGCATCGTTGGTATGATCAGAAGCAAAGGATACGTGAGGAAGATAATTACTACTACTCTGTGTTTGAACTTGAGAAGTGATTAAATTGTGCATCTAAAATTTTCATGACATGCTGAAATTACAGAAGTTTCGATTGGACCATGTTTTGATCAATATGTAGAAACTAGCATATTCTCAGCCTTATTATTATACCACATTGTACAATAGCTTAGAAGGAGCTGTTGAAAAGGGAAATCATCTGTAATGAAAATGCCATTAATGGGTCCATTTGGGCTCGCCACTAGAAGAATATCCATGTATCTATGACTCAGGGAAGGTGGCAGCGTAATGGAGTTGTAGCTTCGTGAAAATTTTCGTGCTTGCATTTGTGGATCTCCGAAACTCGAGCTAAGATGTGTGGTTTTTTTTATAGTTCTGATATTAAAGTTATAGGCTTACAAAATTTACTTAGAAAAAAAGTAGATATACGGTCACTACTATAAAAATACTATTAGTAGATGCCAAATCACAGACGGTTTTGTCAAACCGTATGTGACGTGCACTATCACATACAGTTTTAATTTGGAGACCGTCTGTGTTGTTGGTGTCGGAAAAAATCTGTTTCACAGATGGTTCTTACCGATGAACCGTCTGTGATACTGGAATATCACAGATGGTTTTTATTGAAAAACCGTTTGTGATAATCTGAGAATTATCACAGACGGTTTTTTTATTAAAAATCGTCTGTGATAAGGTATTCCAGACAACACAGTTGCACAGACCTTATTGTTGTATGAACTACAGAAGCTATACTGAGACGAGAGTCAAATTCAAGGCAAATTTATTACAAAATTCCAAAAAAAAGAGATTCCCAGATTTTAATCTTTTGGGCTTCATATGCTTCTTCTTCGACTTCTGGAGTTGGAGGATCAGCCGCTGAGTTCTCGAATGCCATGAAGATTGTCCTTGCCCTCTCCACTTCCTCCTCTAGCCTGGCAAATCATTAGCATAGTCCATAATCTCAAAGAGGATGCCATGATAAGCTTCCTCAGAATCAGCCGATTCTACTTAATCGGCAAGATTATCTATGTGTCTCTGCACTGTCGCAAGAGCTTCCTCTGCTTTGTGCACATTGGAGGGAAGAACGAGGCTGAGGATGGTTTCCCTTTCCTGAGCAGCAACGAGACACCTCTGCCGACGGTGGATGATGATCTCCAGCTTACGGATGGAAGCGAGTCGAGGAAGAAGAGAAGGGCGTGAGCGGAGGAGCTGCTCCAGACGTAAATTGTTGGCCGCCTGTGTAAGGTTGCGTCCGAACAACTCATGATGGATAGATGAGAGGAAGGAGATCAAAAGAATATTAGATGTTATTATTGAGAAATCTGGTGATGAAGAAGATGAGATAGAGGACAGTTTAGAAGAGCTTGATTAGAGCGTACGTGCATATTTAAGCATTATCACAGATGGTTCGTATTCCAAACCGTCTCTGATATTAATATCATAGACGGTTCGTATTCCAAACCGTCTCTGATATGTGTCTTATCACAGACGGTTTTTTATTAAAAAACCGTCTGTGATAAGCTAATCACAGACGATTTGTTTTAAAAACCGTCTGTGATAATCCGGCTATATATTTATTGCGTCGCTCAGAACCGCATCTGTCTTCATTTCAATCCAGATCTAGAGCAGAGCCGCTGCACCTGGAGGAGGCGAGGAGGCAAGGCTTTCAGGCCAGTTAATTTGGTGGGAGGAGGCAAGAGATCAACTTTGAAGATTCATACATTCCTGGTTGCCCTAGATATAGTTAGTAATGAAATTTATTTTTCTTTGCATTACAATTTAGATCTAAGTTTTGGTGAGTGTTATTGAAGATGGTTTACATCTACTTGACCATACATGATCAGTTCCCGTCATGTGGGAGGCCAAATTTGTCAAAATTGTTGGTTATAAGTGGTTCGTCGATCGCTAGGGAAATAGTTGTGTGTTTATAATATGAATTAAGCTAGCAAAGCCTCAATACATGTGGTATATATGTAGTAATAATTAATTAATTTAATTTTTAATACTAAGTTGTTATATATATGGATAACGTAGGACCGAAGCTGGATGTATGCCGCGAACCGTGTGAGTGAAGAGTACAATAATGGCGTGTCTGCTTTTATAAGAGCTACCGAGGAGGTTATGTTGAATAAGGGGGTGGAATATATGTAATGTCCATGCACTGACTGCGAGAATTTAAAGATGTTTAAGAACCGAGAGCAGATTGAAGCGCACTTGATTCGGAGGGGTTTCAAAAAGGGTTATACGTGTTGGACCAGTCATGGAGAAGTCAATGATATGTCACCGAATGACATCGCTGGTGAAGTGAATGATATGCCGCTGGATGACATCGCTGGTGAAGTGAATGATATGCCGCCGGATGATGTCGATTGTTGTTCGGATAGGTTGCACGATGACAATCTGGATCAGATGCTTCGCGATGTAGAAGAGAACTATGATGAGAGAGTATGTTAAATTCCGGGGCTTGATGGAGGACTCGGAGAAACCTTTGTTCACGTGCTGCAGGTCAAAGTACACAAGGTTGTTGGCCGTGCTTGAACTGTTGAAATTGAAGGCAAGCAACGGTTGGTCCGACAAGAGTTTCACGGTGCTGCTAGGTCTTTTAGTGGACATGCTTCCGGAGGGAAATGAGTTGCCTAAAACCACGTATAAAGCCAAGAAGGTTCTTTGTCCATTGGGAATGGAAGTAGAAAGAATACATGCATGTCCGAACGACTGTATCCTCTACCGTAAAGAGTATGCAAACATGCATGTATGTCCAGTGTGCAACGCATCTCGATACAAATGTAATAATCAATCAGATGACGGCGAGGGGACAGAGGTGAAGAAAGGATCTCCTGCTAAGGTTGTGAGAGACCATGTGGTGGTGACCACATGATTATGATGAGTAATTGATGAGTTTGTTGCAAAGATTGAGTTTGGGTTGAGTGATTTGTGCCAGGTAGGCATTTGGCTCAGTCGGGCTGGTTAGACGATCTTATTGCATATTCGTCTTCCCGATTGATCGTTTGGGCATTTTTATGCTTAAGTATGGTTCACTAGTGCTATTTATGCCTTCATGTGTCGAGCGGTGCTATTTGATGTGTTTCTTATCTGTGTTGGCTGCAGGACGTCGAGGCGGAGTCGTGGCGCTGAGGTCAGAACAGTCGAGATGTGTCGAAGACGGCGGAGACTCGAGGTGGTTGCGAGGCTTGGACGACAAGAGACGCGGAAGCTTCCCAGAAGGTGCACGAGGGGCGTTTCGATAAAAGCGCAAGGCTGCACAGGTGGAAGCAGTTCCGTTCGGAGTTAGCGGGCGTAACGGGTTGGAGACCCGTTAGCCAAGGGCTATATAAGGAGGGGATGTCTCCTTATGGATCTCATGCACTCAAAGGGTTTCTAGGGTTTTCTTTAGTCAAAATGAGCTTTAGAGGGTTGTTTTGGCTTTAGGCCTTTAGTTGTTGAGAGTGGGTGGAGGAGACAGAGGTGTTCTGTTGTCTTCCTTCGTTGTGTTCTTGAGTGTGTCTCCTCTCCAATCATGTAGTGTGTGTTCTTGGCTTTGGGAGAGGGAGAGGATGGATTGAGAACCTATGTAATCATTCCTCTGAATGTCCATGCGTATCGGGACTCCTTGTAATCCTTGTTTGATTAAAATGAAGCTTCTGAAGTTTTATCTCTCGTGTGTGCTTCTCTGTTCTTCGTTCTTCTTTTGGGTGATTTTCCTCTTTTCATGATTTTGAGTGGTTTCTTGCTGGGAAGGCCCAAAATGGATTGCTCTATGTTGGGATAATGCCTCAAGATCATTTGATCAGTTAAAATCCCAAGAGCCCATCTTTGATTCCAGTTTTTGTATTTTGAGCTCCTATGTTCTTCTCTTTCTTTCCTAGGGTTTCTTGGTCCCCCTTGATTCCCTTCTTGTGGTGGCCTGAGTTTTGGTCAGAAAAGTCCTTAAACCATTGCTAAGAAGATTGCAAAAGCCCATGGGCAAAGCACTTAAGTTTCTTGAGCAATTTGAATTTCAACCAACCTTCTGTAAGAATTTCAGAGATTTTGTCAAAATCTTGATTTATGGTCCACTTGGTGAAATCCTTGGTTCCCAAAGGACCTAGGACTATTTGGAACCTTTTCTTGAACTTATGGTCTGAGGAGAGCGTTTATTTTTCTCTAATTCTCTTCTGATTGGCAAGTTTCTGAAAATTCAGTTTTTCTGGCTGAACTGCGCAGCTGCCCGGACAGAGGAGCCGGTCAGACCGGTTCTCGGCCGGCGGTCTGATCGGGCTGTGGTTGCCGGTCTGACCGGCGTGAAACAGGCGGTCTGACCGAGCCTGTGCGGTCTGACCGCCCATCACACTGCGGTCAGACCGCCCCTGTTGTTTTTGCCTGGTGTTCTTCTTGTGCAACCTTTGGTTTTACTTGTTTCTTCTTCTTGCTGGTTGGAGTTCCAGAGAGGTTGTTTCTCCTCTTCATAGCTAGTATAGCTGTTGGAGAGGTAACCCTAGCTGTCATTTTGAAGGTCTTTCTGCTGCTTGCCTAGCTCCATTTCTTTTGAGTTGTTGTCCTCTCTGCTGTTTACTTGTGGTGTTGAGTTTCGGTTCAGTACTTCTCGTCGGTTGTCTTTTCTCTGGTCTTTCTCTCTGTTTGTTTGCTTCTCTAGTGGGCATAATCTTTTCTTCCTAGCATTTGTTGCTTTCGGAGAAGGATGTTCTAAGTGCAAACGTTTGGGAGATAAATTTTAGAGTCAACATTCACCCCCCTCTGTCGCCATTTCGGTCCAACAGGTTGCATGGTATTTTCCTATAATTCCCCGTTTGAAACAGTTTTTTGCAAATCCAAAGGAGGCAAAACTGCTGTGTTGGCACTCGGAGAGCGCAAGAAGGATGGAATGCTAAGACACCTTGCTGATTTCGCCCAGTGGAGAAACATCGATAGGAGTTTTGCAGATTTCGATGCAGAACCAAGGAATATAAGGTTTGGACTGAGTACAGATGGAATGAATCCTTTCAGTAGCATGAGCAGCCGACATAGCACTTGGCCCGTGACTCTCTGCATCTATAACCTTCCTCCTTGGTTGTGTATGAAGCGAAAGTATATTTTGCTGTCGATACTTATCAAGGGCCAAAGCAACCTGGGAATGATATTGATGTGTACCTAGCACCGTTGGTGGAAGATCTAAAAGTACTGTGGAACGAAGGGGTATAGGTATGGGATGTATACAAACGAGAGAACTTCACACTTTGCGCTCCTTATTGTTCTACAGCATAAGTGATTATCCTGCCATTGGTAACTTGTCGGGCCAGAGTACAAAAGGTGCCAAAGCTTGTACTCACTGTTTAGATGGTACCGAGAGTGTGTGGCTGAAACACTCACGCAAAACCGTGTACATGCGTCACAGCCGGTTCCTTCGGAGGGCTCACCCATACCGCAAGATGAACAATTTGACGGAGAGAAGGAGAACGGTTCAGCTCCAAGGCATTTAAGCGGAAAAGTGGTTTATAATATGGTTAAGGATTTAACTGTTGTCCTCGAAAAGAGACGTAAATTGAGGGCTCATGAGAAGAACATATGGAAGAAGAGATCAATATTTTGGGATTTACCTTATTGGGAGTACCTAGATGTTCGACACTGCATCGACGTCATGCACGTAGAAAAGAATGTATGTGACAGCTTGATTGGTCTCTTACTGAACATTCGTGATAAAACAAAGGACGGCGTCAACGCACAGCTTGACTTGGCTGATATGGACATCAGGCCTGAGTTAGCATCGACAAAAATAGATAATGGAAGAACGTACCTTCCCCCTGCATGTTACACTCTGTCCAAGGCCGAGAAAACAGAATTGTGCTAGTGCTTGCATGGTGTGAAAGTTCCGTCTGGTTACTCCGGCAACATGAAGAAAATTGTTTCGATGCAAGATTTGAAGTTAAATGGCATGATTGTCATGTGCTGATCACACAGATGCTCTCTATTGCAATTAGAAATATTTTGCTGATCAAAGTCTGAGAGACAATCATGAGGCTATGTTATTTCTTTAACACAATTGCTCAGAAGGTCATCGATCCCGAAGGACTAGATGCTCTGCAGGACGAGGTGGTGATGACTCTATGTCATCTTGAGATGTATTTGCCTCCTTCGTTTTTTGATATCATGGTCCATCTCATTGTTCACATTGTGTGGGAGATAAAAATGTGTGGGATTGTATTCCTACGTAGCATGTACCAATTTGAGAGGTTCATGGGTATTGTCAAGTCCTATGTACAGAATCGATCTCGGCTGGAGGGCAGCATCGTCGAAGGCTATGCAAGCGAAGAGGTCATTGAGTTTTGTGTCGATTATATGGCTCAGATTCAACCGATAGGTGTGCCTCAATATCGTCATGAGGGGAGGCTCAAGGGTATCAGAACTATCGGAAGGAAAGCAATCACTCTAGATATGGCCACGTATGCTCAAGCCCATTTCACGGTCTTGCAACACATGACTGAAGTGGCGCCTTATGTCGACCAGCACAAGGATGTACTTTGGCAACAGAATCCGGAGCGGCCGGATGTTTGGATCATGAGGCAACACAACAGTCGGTTCAACCAATGATTGAAGGAGCAAATTGCTAGGAGCTCGCCAAGTGAGATGCTGACATGGTTGGCAAAAGGGCTAACATTTAAAGTTGTGACATGGCAAGGATATGACATAAATGGGTACTCATTCTATACACAGGCTCAGGATATAAAGAGCACTAAACAGAACAGCGGTGTCCGCATAGATGCGCTCAAAACTGATGGGTTGAGAAACTCGTACTATGGGTTCATAGAACAGATTTGGGAGCTCGACTATGTGGTTTTCAAGATCCCCTTATTTCGGTGCCGTTGGGTGCATCTCCCACAGGTGAAGGTTGACAAGTAGAGTGTCACTACCGTGGACCTTCAACGTGTCGCATACAAAGACGAACCATTCGTACTCGCTAACCAAGTTGTTCAAGTTTTCTATGTAACCGATTCGGCAAATAAGAAGCGCCATGTAGTTCTTCATGAAAAAAGGAGAATTGTCGTAGTAGAGAATATAGTGGACGAGGATGAATACAATCAATTTGACGAGTTACCTCCTTTTGGAAATGGCATAAAGGTCGACAACGAACAACGTGACAAAACTAATTACATACACATTGATCATCATGAAGGGCTAATTTTTAAAGGAAATAAGCAAGTGGAATGAGCAAGTGCGATATATATGTGGGCATTTGCATTTATGTATATAACAATGCATGTATGTGATGTATATGTGAATTTGCATTTATGTGTATAACAATGCATGTATATGATGTATATGTGAATTTGCATTTATGTGTATAACAATGCATGTGTGTGATGTATTTGTGAATTTGCATTTATGTATATAACAATGCATGTGTGTGATGTATTTGTGAATTTGCATTTATGTATATAACAATGCATGTGTGTGATGTATTTGTGAATTTGCATTTATGTATATGTGAAAATGTGTGATATATAGGTGAATTTTGAGAATGAGTCATACATATGTATCTCTATGTTCATTGGGCTGTTGTAAAGAAATACACTGTGAGAGGTCTTATTAATACACTGTGAGAGGTCTTGTTACAGTGCCTGCTGGTTGGTGTAGGTAATAACTCCAGCCTATGGGAAGGAGAACTTATTACAGACGATTTTATTTCAGAACCATCTATAATAATCCTTCCTATATATACCCTCTAAGTTTTTGAACGTGCACTGCAGTTAAGTGCTATACCAACCAAATCCAGATCGCCGCTCTCCCAAACGAGCCCGTCGCCGCCACCTCCTCGGATCTCCCTCCTCCGCCGACCCGAGCCGTGGTGACCGTCGACCGCCATCCACGCTATCGCCGCTGCCTCCTCGGACCTCCCCAGTCACCGTCCACGCCACCGCCGCCGCCGCCTCTCGGACCTCCCTCCTCCGTTGACCCGAGCCGTGGTGACCGGTGAACACTCCCTCCTCCTCCCTTTTCTCCTCTCCTCGCCGTCGACCCCCGTCCACGCCGTCGTCGCCCGCCTCCTCGGACCTCCGTCCCAAGTCGTTGTCGACCCCCGTCCATGCCGTCGCCGCCGCCTCCTCGGACCTCCATCCCTAGTCGTTGTCGACCCCCGTCTACACCATTGTCGCTGCCTCCTCGGACCTCCATCCCCAGTCGTTGTCGACCCCCGTCCATGCCGTCGCCGCCGCCTCCTTGGACCTCCCCAGTCGTTGTCTGTATTGTGAGTATTTTGGTCCTTTGTTTGCAAACATTGTGGGTTGTGCTTATTTTATAATCTCTGGTAAATGTTCAAGTACTGAGAGACATTGTTTGCTTGTGGCTCGGTTTAAAGCTTGATGATGACATTTGTCACATACTGAAAGCGATCTATACATCTAGGATTAAATTGAGCTCAATCTGTGGTGCTTTCAACTCTCTGTCACATTGCTCTTTGAGTTCTTAGTTCGGTCAGTTAGTTAGATCTTATTGCTCTATGATTATCAGGCATGCAGCAACTTGTATTCTGAATTCAAATCTGAATAGAAGCATTTTTCAACTTTGAAGTATTGAGTATCTGTGGTTATGGTGTGTATTAACTGATCATCTTAAGCTATTGTCATATTGCTACCTTATAGTCTTTGATTTAGATCTTCTGTCATACCGAAGTTTTAGAAGTTGCTATCATTTGTATATGCAAACTTTACTGACAGAGAATGCATTGATTAGAGCTCAAATTTAATATCTAGTTGTCTTATCACTTGATGAAGAGTATTGACGTAGTATTGAGATTTGAGCACCTCTACTTCAGAGAGCATAACATCAATTACAATTGAGCTTTAGGCTGTTATAATTGATTCTTTTGTCATGAACGTGGGTAATATGCTCTTTTTAGAATTCATTATGTTTCATGAATTAAGATTACATGTTTATATGCAATTTAGGTCATTTATATACTGCTTGAAATGTGCTTTAATATTTCTAGATTATCACCCTACATCTGAGAGCAACTAAAACCACTCTAACATGCTAATTTTAGTCTTTTATGTCCACCTGTTTATATCTTGAAGAAGTCATCTTTATATCCAATTTGTCTTGCTTGGGCTTTTCATATATGAGAAGGCCAACATGTCATCCGCGCATTCTTCAACATCATCACCGGATACGTCCGCTCCAAAATCAAAACGCCAAGGAAGAGGACTGTCAAAAAAGCCTGAGGGCCGATTTACCATCACAAAGGTCGATAGATCTGGGACCCATCTCCTTCCTCACCAAGCAGCATGTGCATTTCGAAAAATGATTGGAATAGTTGCACGAGAACGAATTGAGATCACATTTGATTCGTGGAAGACCGTGACCGAGACTCGGAAACATGAGCTGCTGACAGAAATATTTGCATCGTTCGAGATCCCAGAAGAACACCACGACTCCGTGCAACGACATGCCTTGCTAGCAGCGTGCAAAGCATGGAAGAACTTCAAGAGAGTGCTTGTCAAGAACTTCGTGGAGAAGGATCTAACGCCCTTTCATAAGTACCCATTCCTAGAACCACAATGGGAAGAGTTTAAGGCGATGAAGATGACTGAAAATTTTAGAAGTGCAAGTGCGGCGCACAAGGCCCTCCAGGCAAAAAACACACACCCCCACAGACTTGGCACAGCTGGATATGTAGGCAAAATCCCGCAGTGGAGGACGGAGGACGAACAGGCAATTCTGCGGGACACTGCCCCGCCATTTGCCACAATCCCAGATGAGCGTGCTCGCAATTGGTTTAGAGCAAGGTCATCTACCACGTCATCCGGGGATATCTCCTTCCGAAACCCTGCAGACCAGGAAATGTCCCACCGCCTGGTAAGATATCGATCGAACTACGTAGCTTGTAATTACTCCACAACTTCGTAGGAAGTGAAATGACATGTTTGGCTCTTGTAGGAAGCGTTGAGTGTAGAATCTTCCCAAGGATCATTCCAGGCAAGTAGGGAGAAAGATATACTCTCCGCGGACCTGGGAAACAAGGAGCACCCGGTTCGTACGAGAGGCCTTGGGCTTTATGTTCCTTGGAAACATGGTTTCTCAAATGACTCCAAATTGTATTGGAGCAGGAAGAGAACCAAAGCCGAGCATGAGACACAGCTACGAGAGGAGATCAAGGCATCTCCTAGAGAGGAGCTGGCTGATTATGTCAAAGATGAGATGCAAAGATATACACAAAATCAGCAGGCCGCCGCCACCGCTCCTGTGCAAGCCAGCCCCCAACCGTCCGAGTAGTTGCGCGTCCAATCCTACGACGAAAGAGAGGCCAGATTCCCTGTGGACGACATCCTGGTAATAATTATTATCTCTAGAATGCTCGATCCATTGATACGCCTATTGAAGTAGCTAATGTTGTATCGTTATGTAGGAGGCTACGAAGTGCATGCTCCAAGTGAGATATGCCTCCGTACCCTTGTGCCCTGCTTGGGCCAGGCATATCCGTCTGCTCACGAGGCCATGGTGCACCGTACACCTTTAGCACCATGCTTAGGAAAAGTTCATGTGGATGGTGTGCATGTCAATTTCGAGGTCGTCCCGCTACCGAAGCGCCCCAATGACGAGATCGTGACTCTAGGGCATGCCATTGTGAGAGACCATGTGGAGGTGACCACATGTTTGTGATGAGTAATTGACTTTTGTTTTAGAAAGATTGAGTTTGGTTTTGGCATTTCCTGCAAAGTCGCAGCCCTTAGGTGTGGTCGGAAGACACTAGGAGCTATTATGACTGGTTTTGCCGTTGTCGGGAGTCACCCGAGGTGGTTACGACCGGTTTTGCCGTGGTCAGAAGTCACTTGCAGTAATTACAACCACTGTAGTGCATTCTGACCATGGTCGGAAAAGTTTACGACCACTCTGGCAGTGGTCGATCACAGCTACGACCATGTTGGCTGTAGTCGAAGGCAGCTACGACCACATTGGCCGTGGTCGAATGCAGCTATGACCATGTTGGCCTTGGTCGGCGGCAGCTACGACCACGATGGCAGTAGTCGAGGGTCTCTACGACCACGTTGGCCGTGGTTGAGCGCCCAACGACCACGTTGGCCGTGGTCAGAAGTCGTAAGTCGAAGCTATGACCGCTGTGGTCGGAAGTCAGCGCTCGAAGTCTTCGACCACGTTGAGAGGCAGTCGAATGTGGTCAAATTGACTCGGGCTCGGTTGGTTGTGGTCGTAGCTGGTTGGATGCGGTCAAACAAGCCTTGGTTGCGGTCGGAAGTGGTTGTTTTGCACGTGTAAGCGGTCAGAAGCTCCCGAGAGTCTTGAGTGTAGTCGTAGGTCACTTGTAATCGGTCGTATGACCTCTAGGAGCGGTCGTTTCAGCAGGGAATCGGTCGTATGGTCTTGTGTTAGGGTCGTAGACCTTGTGCTTTAATGGTTTGACATTCCGGCCGATCGTAATGCATTTACAACTTTGTGGAATGTGCTTTGAGTCCTTTTTCTAATGCAAATGGATGTTACCCTTGTCTAGTGCGGCGCTATGTGGTGTTTTGTTGTCTGTGATGGTTGCAGGATCTTGAGGCTAGTCGTGGTGAGACATGGATGACCGGACTAAGCACAGGCGGTGCTAAGGTCGGTGAGCGGTCGGGAGATGCCGAAGACGATGAGGCGTTCAAGGTGGTTGCAAGTCTTGGACAGCAAGAAGAGGAGGAAGCTTCCGGGAAGGCGGCGGAGTGGCATTTTGGAAAAATGCTGAAAGTTGCAAAGGGAAGCTGTGTCTCTGCAAAAGCACAAGAGTGGTTGGCATTAACGGCCAAAGCAGTGAAGCCGTTGGTGTTGGCGGATAAAGCACTGGAGTCCGTTTTGCTAGTGGGTAAAGCAATGGTAAAACCCGGTGTTAGGTGGGGTTAACGGGTTCTCCCCCGGTATCTGGTGACTATAAATAGAGAAGTAGAACTCGAGAGCAGGTTTGAGGTTTTCGGCAAGTCGCTTGGGTTTTTCTCTCTATTTTGTGTGCGTTGCTCTGGGAATGAGAGCGTGTATGGAGTGGCCGTAGAAACTTCCTTATGTAATCATTCATCTCTCTGTATCTATCTGAGCCTCATTTCATTTGAGATGTTTTGATTCCTGTATCTGTTCTTTTTTGTCTTGTGTTCTCAGGTGATCTGGTTGATTTGCCCTTTATCTTTTGAGCAACGTTATTTTCCTGAGTAGCCTTGATTTCTTTTGCTCTGAACTGGGGATCATCTCAAGGCCATTTGGCCAGTCCTTCCTGAGAGAAAAGTCATATCGGCAACTGTTGGATCAAAATGGCGACAGAGGGGGGGTGAATGTTGACACTTAAAAACCTTGCCCCTAAAAGAACCCCAAAAGGAACTCCTCTTCTGTAGCAACAAAAAGCTATGAAGAGATAAGTTCAAGTCTCTCGAACCTCAAACCCTCAGAAGAGAAGACTGGACAAGTAAAGTCAACGAACGAACACAATACGGAAAAATACAAGGCTAAAAGAGTGCAGGCCGGTCTGAATTGTATGCTCTGGGCGGTCAGACTGCTACAGCCAGGCCGGTCTGACCAGCCCTTTGCCGCCGGTCAGACCGCCGGCCATATGCCGGTCTGACCGCCATATGATTTCCGGTCTGACCGCTTAATCAAAATGACTCAGCAGAGTCGCACTGCGCAGAAATGCAAGAAATGCAGATTTTGGGCAAAAGAAGAGATAACTTCAACTCTCCTCTGCTCAAAAGAGTAAGACCATATTCTAAACAACTAGAGGACCTTAAACAACTAGAGAGAACAACAAAGGCCCACGAATTTGAGGATTTAGACAAAAAACTGAAAAGATACAGAGAGTTGCTCAAAAATCAAATTCCCATCTAAACTTTGGTCCTTTGGCCATGAAACTTTGGGAATAGCTAATTAATAGCCTCTGGACTCAACATGCCAAGTTTCATGCCATCTCATGAGGCGAATCAAGAACTACCTCAAACCCTAGGTATCAAGAACAGGGAAAAAGAAGAACAGAGGAGGCCAAAAGAAGAAATATGAGATTAAACTTGATTTGCTCTTGAGAAAAACTGATCAAATGATCTTGGGACCTATTTCCATCACAGAGCAATCCATTTTGGCCATTCTCAACAAGAAACAACTCAAAACACCAAAAGTCAAAAATCATCCAAAGAAATGAACGAAGAACAGACAGAAGCACGAGGGAAGAACTTCAACGATTTCATTCCAAAACAACCAAGGATTACAACTGAGTCCCCATATGCATGGACATTAGAACAAGAGATGATTACATGGAAGCTCAACTCATCCTCTCCCTCTCAATCCTCAAGAACACTAAGAGCTCTACATGCTTCCTGGGAGGAACACAACACAGAGAGGAGATGCTACGAAGGAGACATGCTCTGTGCTCCACACCCACTCTCACCAACTAAAGCCTAAAGCCAAAACAAACTCTCAAAGCTTCTTTTGACTCTAGCAAACCCTAACTCTCTCCCAAAGCCATGAGGGGGCATGCAGCCACTCCCTCCTATTTATAGCCCTTGGCTAACGGGTCTTCAACCCGTTACGCCTGCTAACTCCGAACGGAACCGTCTCCCGCTTGTGCAGCCTCGCGAAATTACCAATTCGCCCCTCCTGCACCTTCCGGAAAGCTTCCGCGTTCCTTGTCATCCACGACTCGCAACCACATCGAATCACCGCCGTCTTCGACACATCCGACCGTTCTGACCTCGACACCGCCTGTGTCTAGTCCGGTCACCTTGTGTCTCACCACGACTCCGCCTCGACGTCCTGCAGCCATCACAAACAAGAAACACATCAAATAGCACCGCTCGACACATGAAAGCATAAATAGCATACAAACATCATACTTACCCATGATGAAGTCCAAACCTGTCGAATCAAAGAATATACATCCTAATCCCATACGACCAAGTTTGACCAAGTCCGACTGAGTCCGTTGCACCATGCAACGACATGGTCCGACCACACAAACCAAACTCGACTTTCCTAAACCCTTGTCAATTACTCATCACACACACGGGTGACCTCCACATGGTCTCTCAGCAACCCTTTTGGCCAAGCGGTCGTGCGTCTTCAGAGTTCCTCTATTTTCTGTTCGACTTCATTGTCTATCTTGAGCTCGGCAAAGAAGACTTGTCCTCTTGGTATTTTCTCTAGCAGAGGTTGTGCTCTTACTGGGTTTCAAATTTTGTATGTTTTGGATCTTTGAGCCAAAAGTTATCCAAAGTCTTAGTCCTGCAACCTTGCGCCTCGGCTTTGCTCTGTTTTGAGTTTGACCTCGTTGTCTAGTTTAATCTCGGCTGTGATGGCTTGTTTTCTTTGTATTTTTTTAGTCAGAGGGAGTCTTCTTGATGTGGTTAAATTCTCATGACCGAAAGAACCAAGAATCATCGGTTATCTGGAAATCGGGTGTCGCGGTCGTGAGTCCTCCACTTCCTCTTTTGTCGGCCGAGACTGTTTTTCTGTGGTTGCTTTCAGTTGTCAGTCTAGTTCTCAGTTTCCAGTTTGCATTTATCTTCTTGCTTCATAGCTTCTACAGCTATCGGAGAAGAAGTTGTGTGTGAATACTTGGGGTGATTTTGAAGGCACCATTCACCCCCCTCTGTTGCCATTTCGGTCCTACAATTGGTATTAGAGCAGGTTTGCTCTTCTTCATAGATCTTAACCGGTCTCTAGAGCCGTGGCAATGGACAAGCATTCCACCAAGCCCCCGATCATCGATGGGATCGACTATCCCTTCTGGAAGAGTCGGATGGAGACCTACATTCAGGCTCAGGGCTATACCATCTGGAGGAAGGTCAAGACCCGGTATGTTGTTCCTGCTGATGAGAATATCAATGTGGCAAACGTGCCCGATGTTGAGGCGAATGCCAAGGTGAGGAACATCATAATTCAGGGTTTAAGCAGAAGCGAATTCGATCGCATCTCTCATCTTTCGTCAGCCTTCGATATCTGGGTGACCCTCGACGCATACCATGAGGGCACCACCCAGATTAAGACGGTACGACAAGACTAGTTCAAGCGAGATTACAACAAGTTTGAAATGCCCGCTGGTGAGTCCTTGGATGAGTGTTTTGCGTGGTTTCACAAGATTCTGAGCAACCTCCGAGCGGTCGGTCTCACATACCCCGACTCGGATAATGCTCGTCAGATGCTTTCTGCTCTTGATTTGCGTGTTTGGGAGATGAAGGTGACCACCATCAAGGACACGACAGACCTCTTGACCTTGACTCTTGATGCGTTCTACTCATGCCTCAAGACTCACAAGATTAACATAGTCTCTCGCAGGTCGAAGTCACAGTCGATGGCATTGGTCACCGATCCCAGTCCTGCTTCTGGTGTTTTCTCTGATAATGCTACTGGTTTTTCCTTAGCTGCTCTCTGTGACATAACTGATGATCAATTAGAGCAACTACCAGAGGACCAGTTAGCTCTTCTAGCCAGAAACGTTCTCCCATGCCTACAAGAGAGTGAGGGACAGAAAGAGGAGTAGGCCGATAATCTACTTCGAGTGTGGTGGCCCCAACCACATTCGGGCAAATTGCCCCAAGTTGGAGAAGGGAAAGGGCAACTACGGTGGCGTGAGCAAGAATGACTACATCGACAAGAACCGCAACAAGAAGTCCCCAGCTCATGCTCAAGGGAAGAAGAAGTTCCGCAACCTTGGCAAAGCCAAGAAGCTGTTCCACCGCGTCCTCACCGCCTTCGACGGCATCGACTTCAGCGACATGGAAGGTTGGAGTGACGACGACGGTAAGGATGATCAAGACCCCAAGGACGGCGACAACTTCATCGACATGTGCTTCATGGCCAACGAGGCCGGCGTCAGCGATGACGATCTCTACACGGACTCCGATGAGGTAGATCCCTCCTATGACCAGCTCAATAATGCATTTCTAAAGCTGGAAAAGTTTTATGCTAGATCTAGAGCTAGGGTTGTTGATCTTGAGAAGGAAGTAGAGAGATTGTCACGGGATCTTACTTCACTTATATCTGCTCCCTCCCGTGATGAATGTGACATGTGTTCTTCCCTGCTTGGAGATATGGAGAAACTAAGGACCTCTTATGATAGTCTGACTTCTGAATTTGACATTGTTAAGGTGGAGAATGTTAGTTGCTTGCTGAATTAGAAATGAGTAGGGTAGCCGCTCTTTCATCTACTGTTGTTGAGACTACTTCTTGCACCTCATGTGAGGATAAGGACAATGCATTTAGAGGTCTTTATACTATGCTCCTTGATCTGCCAGAAACATGTGAAAACAGCAATAACGTGAAATTGAACCTAAAAAGAGCAGATCATAAATTGATGAATTGCATGCTTCCTTCCTTGAGCCTATTGTGTCTTGTACCAACTGTCCCAAATTAACCTTTGAGCTTCAGTCTGTTTCTAGGCAATTTCAAGAAATGGTTGATCATAACAAAAAATTCGCTCAATATGCTTCTAAGGACCCTGTTAGCTCACCATGCAATAATTGTTAAAAACTAAAATCTGATTTGATTGCTTTGGATGAAAAATATGTGAAGCTAACTAAGGACCTTCTAGTGAAGCCACCAACTGATTGTGATGTGATTGCTGGTGTGGGGGAGAAGCCCAAAGAAGTAGATACGCTTAGGCACGATGACCAAACAGCTAGAGGTAGGTTTGTCCCTCCTAGTCCCTACGTAGACCTCAATGTTGAGGCGGCTGTGCGTGCACATGCCATTCCTTCTTTTGCTGTTGGTTCTTCTTCCTCTCCTTCTGCTGTCTCTTCTTCCCCCTGCTCTTCTTGCACCTCTCTCTTTCGGGAGTGTCAGTATCTTATGAACACTCTTGAGAGATTTGTATGAGGCAAGAAGAAGCTGAATCTTATTCTAGACCAGTCCAAGATTTGCAAGTTTAATCAAGGTCTAGGATACAATTTTCTTGAGGATGTTAGAAAGCATCCACCTGCTGTTCTCAGACCCATAGTAGCAGGTGTGATCGAGGTCAAGCCCAAAAACAAAAAGGTTGAGTTCAAATCTGCGGGCTTTGTCCAAGGGATCTCTGACAGTAAGGTGGTAACACCTGGTGCTTCGACCTCTCAGAAGGCGAAGTTTCATTGTACCTTCTGTCAGAAGGATGGACATATGATCGAGAGATGCTTCAGGCACACCAAGATCGCGCGGAGAGAATGTGTTCGCGATATTAGGCATATTCAGGGTCAGCCCCAGACCTTGAGTACACCTAAGACCAACACGAGGTTTAGGGTGGATCACTCTGAGGTGTTTAGGCAGCACTGAGGACTTGGTTTTTCTGGTGTTACTAATTTTCGTCCTCGATTTGCCTCTGCTCATGATATCCGCTGTCCTGAGGGTAGATCACGTTTTCCCCATCGAGACAGCTACCCGCGGTGAGATCAGCGTGTTGCCGGTACACCGACTCGCTCTTCCATAGCAGTCGGATCCGACAACAGCTTCAGGTCTGCTTGTAGACCTTCTGGCTTTCTGAGCAACAGAGAGCGTAGGGTAGTTAGAGGTCAGTCGTGTGTGACTACTTCTTCTGCTCGTGTGATTTAGTATTGGGTTCCAAAATCTATTTTGATTTATCCTAGTACTGAGCCGTTTCTCTCTCGTTAACTCAGGTTCGCTGGGCGAGGAAGGGAGAGGTTTGGCTCGTAGACTCCAGGTGTTCTCGACACATGATCGGAGATTCTTGTTGGTTCTCTTCCCTAGCTCGAGCTCCAGGTGATGAGACGATCACCTTCGGAGACGCTTCATCTGGGCGCGTCATCGCCAAAGGTACAGTGCGCGTTAATGAGTCTTTCATTTTAAAAGATGTTGCCTTGGTTAGTAAGCTGCAGTACAATTTACTTTCAGTTTCCCAGCTTACCGATGACAGTTTCGAGGTGAGTTTTAAGAAAAATGCATGCAAAATTCTTGATTCTTCGGGGAGTCTGGTTTGCGGGATTTCTAGATATGGGAGGATCTTTCGTGCTGATTTTTTTGAGTCTTCTGGTGATCCTCTTAGGTGTTTAGTTGCTTCTGAGTCCCGTGACCTCACTTTCTAGCATAGGAGACTTGGTCATATTGGATTTGACCATTTGACCCGAGTTAGCGGCCATGATCTCATTCGTGGTCTACCCAAACTCAAGATGGTCAAAGATCTAGTTTGCGCTCCTTGCCGTGCCGCTTCTCATCCTCCGGTTACAGTGACTATGACCGATGCACCGGGATAGCTGCTTCACATGGACATAGTTGGTCCAGCTCGAGTGCAGTCAGCAGGAGGGAAGTGGTATGTTCTTGTCGTGGTCGATGACTTCTCGAGGTACTCTTGGGTGTTTTTCTTAGCCTCGAAGGATGAGACATTTACCCATTTTCGGGGTCTTTTTAGTAGGCTTTCTGTTGATCTCCCGGTGCCTTACGAGCGATCCGCAGTGACAATGGCACGAAGTTCAAGAATTCCTACTTTGAGAGGTTTTGCAATGAGATAGGTGTAGAGCACCAGTTCTCTTCTCTCGCACGTCCCACAGCAAAATGGCGTCGTAGAGTGGAAGAACCATACCTTGGTCGAGATGGCCAAGACGATACTCGATGAGTACTCTACACCTAGGAAGTTTTGAGCTGAGGCTATAGCCACCGCGTGCCATGTATCAAACAAAGTCTTTCTGAGGGCACACTTGCATCACACCTCTTATGAGTTGAGATATGGGCGAAAGCCCAACGTCTCGCATTTTCGTGTGTTTGGTTGCAAGTGTTTTATTCTGAAGTCCGGGAACCTAGATAAGTTCGAGTCACGATCTTGTGATGGGATTTTTCTAGGTTACTCGACTTCTTCGCGGGCGTATAGGGTCTGGAACTGCGAGTCTAGTAAAATGGTAGAAACCTGTGAGGTGACCTTCGATGAGGCTAGTCCGTGGGCTAGGCCCGATATCTCAGGTTCTTTAGAGCAGTCCGAGACCATCTTTGTGGATGATGAGGAGGATGGAGATGAGGGTTGTCTACCCGATCCAGTTCCTCCTCCCCTTAAGGTGCCTGCTTCCACCACTGCACCTGAGGAGATCAGCCCATGCCTTCCACATCTTCTGGAGTTAGTGGCTCTGTTCCTACCTCGACAGTTCATGAGGTAGAGGCCACTTCTTCTTCTCATCCAGGACCTCCCCATCATATCCAAAAAGACCATCCTTCAGAGCAGATCATAGGAGATCTTTTCGAGCGCGTCACTCACTCAAAATCCGGCATGTCTCACTTCTGTCTCCACTCTGCCTTTGTTGCCTCTTTCGAGCCCAAGGATGTTAGTCATGCTCTTTCTGATGAATCTTGGGTCAATGCCATGCATAAGGAGTTAGAGAACTTTGAGAGAAACAATGTCTGATCACTTGTTGAACCCCCTAGAGGCCATAATGTCATAGGTACCAAGTGGGTGTTCAAAAACAAGCAGAGTGAGGATAGGGTAGTCATTCGAAACAAGGCCAGGTTGAGGGTCTAGATTTTGAGGAGACCTTTGCCCCTGTAGCTAGGCTAGAGACCATTAGGATCTTGCTTGCATTCGCAGCGTGTAAGGGCTTCAAGCTTTACCAGATGGATGTCAAGAGTGCCTTCCTTAGTGGGTATATTGATGAAGAGGTCTATGTTAGGCAGCCTCTAGGTTTCGAGAACACCAAATAACCAAACCATGTCTACAAGCTTTGCAAAGCCCTGTATGGACTTAAGCAAGCCCCTAGAGCTTGGTATGAAAGGTTTAAGTCCTATCTGTTGAGTCATAGGTTTGAGATGGGTATAGTAGACAAGACCTTGTTCATTCGCAGGCATGGCAATGACCTTCTACTCGTCCAGATTTATGTCGATGATATCATCTTTGGTGGCTCATCTCATGCTCTTGTCTCTCGAGTTCTCCGATGTCATGAGCTCAGAGTTTGAGATGAGCATGATGGGCGAGTTGAGCTTCTTTCTTGGCTTTCATATCAAGCAGACTCGGGAGGGTACCTTCTTGCATCAGGGCAAGTACACTCGAGACCTCCTGAGACGCTTTGATATGAGTGATGGTAAGCCGGTGTCCACTCCTATGGCTTCATCAGCTTCACTCGACCCAGATGAGGATGGCGAGCCAGTTGATCAAAAGGAGTATCGTAGCATGATTGGCTCCCTCTTGTACCTCACTGCCTCGAGACCGGACATACACTTCTCTGTGTGTCTATGTGCCCGATTTTAGGCTTATCCTCGCGTATCTCACCGCCAGGCGGTGAAGCGCATCCTTCGGTACCTTCGAGCTACCATTGACTATGATATCTGGTACTCTTCCTCATCCTGTCTTTCCCTCAGAGCCTTCTCGGACGCAGACTTTGCTAGCTGTAGGATAGATAGGAAGAGCACTTCTGGCACCTGCCAATTCATTGGCACTTCTCTTGTTTCTTGGTCTTCTAGGAAGCAGTCTTGTGTTGCACAGTCCACCGTAGAGGCCGAGTATGTTGCTGGCGCCAGTTGCTGCAGCCAGGTACTTTGGATGGCTTCGACCCTACGGGACTTTGGATTAGTTATAGACAGTGTTCCACTCTTTTGTGATAACACTTCTGCTATTAACATTGTTAAGAACCCAGTGCAGCATTCCCGGACCAAGCACATTGATATCAGATATCACTTCCTTAGAGACCATGTAGAGAAGGGTGACATAGTGCTTCAGTTTGTGGAGAGTGACCACCAGTTGGCTGATATCTTTACCAAGCCCTTGGATATTTCTAGGTTTTCAGCCTTGCGGGGAGAGCTTGGGGTGGTCTGTCCTTATGGACTGTTGTGAGGGGGACTTTTGTGCTTCATGTTTATCCTGTTTATTATGCTCATGCTCCTTTCTGCTACATTGCATGCGGGTGCATTTGGGTCAGTCCTCCTAGCATAGATTAGAGTGTTTCTCTTGTCTAGTTGTTTAGACTTCTTCCTCTCATCTTGTGATTCTAGGATGCTTCTTATTAGTTGTTTCTCTTCTCACTAGGTTGAGCTCACTCACTTCTTATAGGTTCTAGCAAGGGTTGGGCCACCCTTGGGTAGACAGGGAACGTGTTTGCTCCTTAGTGTGTTAGATGGGCTGCTGATAGTCCTAGTGTCATATGGGATAGATGAGAGCCAGTCTGAGCCATAATATCCTCTATATCTTGTCTATGCTTTAAGGACTGCCTTTTTTATTTTTCTTCCTAGCTTCTCGTTTTATTGCTTTGGTTCAGGGGGGTTCATTTGGGAGCTTCTGGAGCCTAATATTGACTTAACTCAACTTGAACTAAAAGTGCATCTCTTGTTGAGGGGGAGTTGGATTTTCTTGCATTTCAGCATTCTGCATTGTAATATAACTACATGGAGCCTTGACTATTATCCTTATATGACATGTTTACAATGTTTTACATCTTGCCATGATTTGTGCCTACTTGCTAGATTTATCATAACTTTATATGTGTCGTCAAGTCTTTGCCATGTTAAGTTGATTAAAATGCACAACTTGGATTAAATCATGTCATGTTAGCTCTTGGGACTACTCTGCCTTTAGTTATCCTCTTATGATTCATGCCATGTCAAATAGGTTGAGTTGAGTCTTGAATCTTTATTGAGCTTTAGATTGAACTATGCTAGTTTCTTGATGAAGCATGAGTTAGTACAAATCTTTTGTTCGTGAAAATGCAAAAACTGATCTCACCAATTCTTTCTCATGAGACGGCTTGCTATTGCACTAGGCATGAACTCAGGGGGAGTTTTGGTTGACCAAGATCATTTCCTTAAGCTTCTAGCTTGGAGTGGTCGCATAAGGCTTGAGATCTAGCACATGACTAAACAAAAATCTTGGTTGGAAACAATCATGAGTTTCTAAAAGTAAAAATATGTCAATTGTGCTAAATTTGCTTAATTACACAAAAAGACCAAGTACTTGAACAAATGATTCATTCTTGTAGCACTCTAAATTGACTCAATACTAGCTTCTTGGTTTCACTTAGAATATTGACATGGCCTGCACCATCTTTGGATACCTCTAGCTAGACTATAATCATGGATGACTTGACATGATAAGCAATTCGACTAATTTTCAGATTATGACTTATTTGGTCTAGCTTGTCTATACATACTTTGTCATGATCTTGATAGCATTCCTATGTATTATGGCTTGGTGTAATACTTAAAGGTCATTTTGGAAAATCTTCATGGTTCATCATGCTTAAAATGAATAATTTTCAGCCATTTCATCCAAGTCATGCTTTATTTTCCTCCTTGCATCTTGATGATTTTATTGCCAAAAGGGGGAGAATAATGGAGAAAAAGCCATTTCAAAGGAAATTTGGAGCTTTTGAGGAAAACTTGCTCTTTCTTTTGCTCCGTTTGTCGACATGGTCATAAGCTTCTTTGTATGACCATAGGTTACACTCAAACAAACTCAACTTTATGCTTTTTCTGTGTTTGTCAATATACTCATCTAGGGGGAGAGTGAGAGACCATGTGGAGGTGACCACATGTTTGTGATGAGTAATTGATTTTTGTTTTAGAAAGATTGAGTTTGGTTTGGGCGTTTCCTGCAAAGTTGCAGCCCTTAGGAGTGGTCGGAAGACACTAGGAGCTATTATGACCGGTTTTGCCGTGGTCGGGAGTCACCCGAGGTGGTTACGACCGGTTTTGCCGTGGTCGGAAGTCACTTGCAGTAATTACGACCACTATAGTGCATTCTGACCGTGGTTGGAAAGGTTTACGACCACTTTGATCATGGTCGAAGGTCCTCAGACAGGTTTATGACCACGTTAAGGCCATCCGGGAAGTTTACGACCACTCTGGCAGTGGTTGATCGCAGCTACGACCATGTTGGCTGTGGTCGAAGGCAGCTACGACCACGTTGGCCGTGGTTGAATGCAGCTACGACCATGCTGGCCTTGGTCGGCGGCAGCTACGACCACGATGGTAGTAGTCGAGGGTCTTTACGACCACGTTGGCCATGGTCGAGCGCCCTTATGACCACGTTGGCCGTGGTCAAGCGCCCTTACGACCATGTTGGTCGTGGTCGGAAGTCGTAAGTCGAAGCCACGACCGCTGTGGTCGGAAGTCAGCGCTCGAAGTCTTCGACCACATTGAGAGGCAGTCGAACATGGTCAAATTGACTCGAGCTCGGTTGATTGTGGTCGTAGCTGGTCGGACGTGGTCGAACAAGCCTCGGTTATGGTCGGAAGTGGTTGTTTTGCACGCGTAAGCGGTCGGAAGCTCCCGAGAGTCTTGAGTGTGGTCGTAGGTCACTTGTAATCGGTCGTATAACCTCCAGGAGTGGTCATTTCAGCAGGGAATCGGTAGTATGGTCTTGTGTTACGGTTGCAGACCTTGTGCTTTAATGGTTTGACATTCCGACCGATCTTAATGCATTTACGACTTTGTGGAATGTGCTTTGAGTCCTTTTTCTAATGCAAATGGATGTTACCCTTGTCTAGTGCGGCGCTATATGATGTTTTGTTGTCTGTGATGGTTGCAGGATCTTGAGGCTAGTCGTGGTGAGGCATGGATGACCGAACTAAGCATAGGCGGTGCTAAGGTCGGTGAGCGGTCGGGAGATGCCAAAGACGATGAGGCGTTCAAGGTGGTTGCAAGTCTTGGACAGCAAGAAGAGGAGGAAGCTTCCGGGAAGGCGGCGGAGTGGCATTTTGGAAAAATGCGGAAAGCTGCAAAGGAAAGCCGTGTTCTCGCAAAAGCACAAGAGTGGTTGGCGCAACGGCAAAGCGTTGAACCCGTTGGTGTTGGCGGATAAAGCACTGGAGTCCGTTTTGCTAGTGGGTAAAGCAATGGTAAAACCCGGTGTTAGGTGGGGTTAACGGGTTCTCCCCCTGTATCTAGTGACTATAAATAGAGAAGTAGAACTCGAGAGCAGGTTGAGGTTTTCGGCAAGTCGCTTGGGTTTTTCTCTCTATTTTGTGTTCATTGCTCTAGGAATGAGAGCGTGTATGGAGTGGCTGTAGAAACCTCCTTATGTAATCATTCATCTCTCTATATCTATCTGAGCCTCATTTCATTTGAGATGTTTTGATTACTGTATCTGTTCTTTTTTTGTCTTGTGTTCTCGGGTGATCTGGTTGATTTGCCCTTTATCTTTTGAGCAACGTTCTTTGCCTGAGTAGCCTTGATTTCTTTTGCTCTAAACTGGGGATCATCTCAAGGCCATTTGGCCAGTCCTTCCTGAGAGCAAAGTCATATCGACAACCCTTTTTGGCCGAGCGGTCGTGCGTTTTCAGAGTTCCTCTGTTTTCTGTTCGACTTCATTGTCTGTCTTGAGCTCGGCAAAGAAGACTTGTCCTCTTAGTATTTTCTCTAGCAGAGGTTGTGCTCTTACTAGGTTTCAAGTTTTGTATGTTTTGGATCTTTGAGCCAAAAGTTATCCAAAGTCTTAGTCCGGCAGCCTTGCACCTCGGCTTTGCTCTGATTTGAGTTCGACCTCGTTGTCTGGTTTAATCTCGGCTGTGAAGGCATGTTTTCTTTGTATTTTCTCAGTCAGAGGGAGTCTTCTTGATTTGGTTAAATTCTCATGACCGGAAGAACCATGAATCATCGGTTATCTGGAAATCGGGTGTCGCGGTCGTGAGTCCTCCACTTTCTCTGTTGTCGGCCGAGACTGTTTTTCTCTCTGGTTGCTTTCAGTTGTCGGTCTAGTTCTCGGTTTCCAGTTTGCATTTATCTTCTTGCTTCATAGTTTCTACAGCTATCGGAGAAAAAGTTGTGTGTGAATACTTGGGGCGATTTTGAATGCACCATTCACCCCCTCTGTTGCCATTTCGGTCCTACACATTGGAACATTCATCTAGTGGCCCAAAAGCGACATCTGCCTGGAGGCTTCTTCACCGCTGGTAGGTCCACAAGGGCATTCTGAGCCAGAGCTACATGCACTGGCGCCATCTCCACAATGCCTATCTCCACCGCTACCTGCACCGGTGCCATGTCCACAGGTGCTATTCCCGGTAAAGCAACTTCCACCGGTAGTACATTTACAGTCGACTACCGTGAAGTCGACCTACAAGTGAGACAGGGACAAACCAAAGAAGACAGATGATGGTATTCCCTACCTGCCATTGGCCCACAAATTCATGCTAGGCGAGCCGATGATCGTCCCGGAAGAGTGCCTCCTAGCCCTAGGACTTAGTTGCCAGAGATTACACTCTTGGTATATGGAATAGGCCAATAAGCCACAGGCAGAACGGTGCTCAGGTATCACTGCCAAATTCAGGCCGTATCATTTGCAACACGACGTTCATGATTGTGTCTTCGCGGTGACCTTTGAGGATTTATTTGATCTTTTCACGCTCAACGCTCTCGACGCCTCACTCGTTCGATGATGGACGCTGTAAGTGTATACAATCACAGTCTTCGTTCATATAATACCGATATATGTCATATATAATTTGTTGCTTTTCTGTGTATATATATAGATACATGGTGACTGAAGCTAGATCATCCAAATCACCAATTGGTTTCCTGGACCCACGCTTGGTCGCCATGGATACCATCAGCGAGGAAGCATCCTTCGTCGAGAGCTATATGACAACAACACTGCTGGCTCACCGCGATAAGGAATTTGTTCTTATGCCATACAATGAGCGGTTCCATTGGATTTTAATTGTAATTATACCAAAATGGAACAAGCCAATATACCTTGATTCCTTAAGTAAGAACAAATCCGAGTACACATTTATCGGCCAATTACTCAATAGGTAAGCACATTTTCTCCATACATAACTATATTGTACTCTTTCTTTCCTTCCGAATGACTAAGCTAACTTTTTTGAATCACAAAGATCGTTCGCCACATACGTTGCACAGACACGTGGCTCGACGCAAGGGGCCAAGCCCTTGCAACATGTTCGAAATTTTCGGGTATTCGCTAGCACACATTAATTAATCCTATACAACACTTGGAAGCAATGCCACTTGAATTAACACATTCTATTTTTTTGCAGTGCCACCAGCAGCCGTCGGGCAACACGTGTGGATTCTAAGTTTGCCACCATATGAGACTACTCCTCGATTCCTCGAAGATCACCTATTCTAAGGTTTGTTAATCTTCCCACATTTATTTCATACTTATCAGGTTATATATGTACGCACATTGATATTCCTATCGACAGGTTGCGCCCATCTCTACAATTGCATTGCAACAGCTAGACCTTGCACAAATTCGAGGAGAGTGCGCGTACTTTTTGATGTGTAAAGTGATAAAATCAGATGGAGAGTTCCACAGCGTTCAATGATTTTTTTTTATTTGGGATAAGATTGACATGGATTGTAATTGTGTATTTGTCAATGGATATTTTATTTCATTTCAATTAATTGATTTGCGAAATGGATGTTTTATGGTTGTGAAATGAATTGAGATGTGAATTGGATGTATACTGTAGGACCGGAAATGGCAACAGAGGGGAGTGAATGGTGCCTTCAAAAATCGCCCCGGAGTATCCACATACTTCTTCTCCGATAGCTATAGAAGCTATGAAGAAGAAGATTCATGCTCGCTAGCAAATCGCAATCAGATCGACAAAAGAGTTGATTCAGGCTCGGCCGAAAACCGCAATGAAGCAATCAAGATTTGAGTGCTCATTGGAGATGAAGGAGAGAACACAAAACAGGAAGAAACATTGCCGAAATCAAGAACTGAAACTTACAAAAGGTCCTGCCCAAAGACTGAAAGACTACAGAGCTCAGAGCTACAAAACCAAAACAAAAAGCGAGCAGGAGAGAATAGCCGGCTAATAGCAAGGCTTGACCCCGGTCAGACCGCCGGCAAGCTCATGGTCTGACCGGAGATGGCTCCCCGGTCTAACCGCCTGAGAAGCTTCGGTCAGACCCCCGAAGAAGCTGAGGTCTGACCACCCAAAGTCCTCCAGTTTGACCCCCATATGAGCTGCGGTCTGACAACTACTTCCCCTCCGGTTTGACCGGGAACTGAGCTGGGATGAGTAGATGCCGTAGACTACAACTGACCAAAAAGAGTACAGAGCGACAACAGACTGAGTCGGCAAAGACACAACCAGAAAGCAGAGACAAACAGAATTAACAAAGACAACTAAGAGATAATTTTGATTGAGACACTGAACTTGATTTCAGATCGAGAGAGATCAACAGGCCTGGAATAAAGTAATCGGCAAATAAAATTAAGACAATCTCAACCGAAGAGAGAGATGCGGTAATTACTGTAGACAATTGAAAAGCAGAGAAATTGTTGAGTAATTGCTGCTCTTTTTATATTGAAAGATTGGAACTTCAACTTAAATAAAGGAATGACCTCAGAAACAAGAGAGTGCAGGCGAAAGAGCGAGAAACCGAAGAACTGCTACACATGCCGAAATAAACTGAAAGTGAGACCAAATGATGAATTTGCTTGAGATTCAAATATCTATTGATCATGGGACTTTAAATCTTTGCAGGAGACAACCTCAAATCTAGAAAGCACAAACTGAGAACAATTTCTAGCCAAGGAGTCAAAAACACCTAACTCCCCTGCCTCCAAACCCTAGAAGGATGTGAACAGAGGAAGATTGTTTAGCAAGGTTGCTCATGACCAAGGCAAGTGATTTTTGCACAACTTGAGGTTCTAGCATCATGAGATCTTAAGCATACCTAGCAATCATCCTCTGATCAAGAAGCATCTAGAGACCACAACTCCTCTGCCACCAAGAACAGTAAACGTTAGAAATGGGGTAAACAGAGTAAATTTGAGGCGACCAAAAACTTAGAAGGAAAACTGTGTTTGAAATCTTTTGCTCTCGAGAATGAGATGGCCAAGGGGCCTTGAGGAGGTACCCAGTTCAGAGCATGAGAGATCTGCAGTCATTCAACCAAGAACTTCTAATCAAAAGGAGGCAGAGAAGAAGAAGCAGAAGCAAAAGACACAGAGGAAAACAGGAAACAAGAACAGCTCAACCACAATCCTTCTCGTATTGATTCAGAGACATGAATGCTTACAAGTGTTCTTACAACCAACTCACCCCCAGTCTCTCATCCTAGGAAACTCACGCACACCGGAAAAAGAAAAACCAAGAGTGCCCAACACCAGACTCTCCTCACCACTATCCCATACGCAATTGGAAGTTCAAGAAGAGTCAGCCATCTCACACTACCGGACTCACCCACACATCAGGCAAAGAACCAACACTCTTACAACCAAATAGAGGAGGGAAAACCAGGCCCCCTGCCTCCAAACCCTAAATCTCTATTTATAGCTTCCACAACCGGGTCTCCAACCCATTTGCTTCAACTGAATCCGCTTCCCCAAGCCTGAGTCAATTTTCCGAATTGCCCCTCACGCTCCTTCCCGGAAGTTTCCTCTTGCCTTGCTGTCCACGCCTCGCAACCGCCTCGAGTCCTCGTCGTCTTCGGCATCTCCCGACCGCTTTGACCTCAGCATCGCCTGTGCCTAGTCCGGCCATCCATGCCTCGCCACAACTTAACCCCGGTACTCGACCGACTGGACCTCGACTCCTCCCTGAGTCTAGTCCCGGTACTCGACCGACTAAACCTCAACTCCTCCCTAAGCCTAGTCCCAGTCCTCCTCGCCGTTGCTCGTCGTGTCCACCTTCGGTAGCTCCAGCTCTGGTTCCTCGTCTCTCGGCTTGCAACCACTTCACCAGCCTCGATCATCTTCGGCGTCTCCTGACCATTTGGACCTCAACACCTCCTATGCTAGTCCCGGTCCTCCTACGCCTCACCATGATCTAGCTCCGAAGTCCTGCAACAACGCATACAAGCAAACCATCACATAGCACCGCACAAAACAAGATAACATCAATATACATTAATGAATGTATTCGAACCACAAACCCTGAAAGTCATACACCCTATGACCGGTCGAACCGAAGCTACGACCTTCCCAATGTGATCGGAGCCCTTCCGACCACGACCGACCTCATTCGATCACAACCGACTCCGCCAGACAGTCTGGAGTCGAAGACCAAGAACTCCGACGCGGAGACACAGTAGAAGTTGATTGACTTCGCAGGAATCAAAGCCGAGGTCTGACTCCTCTCGGGGCTACAACTTAGCAGGAAAAGCTCAAACTAAACTCAATCTTTCCAAGACCAGTGTCAATTACTAATCACACACATGGGGTTACACCAACGGACACACCTACCAATTGTAAGATTTTTATTCGGTTACAGTGGCGTGCAGGAAGAATGAGCTTGCTCAATCATTGCCAAAACCATTTTTTCTCGCATTATGTTTTTTGGCACGACCTGGCTTCGAAGCACATTGTGGGAATTACACATATAGTCTTGTTTCAATTTAGTCACACTTTCTTCCCTTCAGTTATTTGTGTAATAACTTTTCGGATTTTTGAGCTTATGTGTGCCATCTTTTTTATTACCTTTGTGCTCTGATTGTCAAATTCTTTTTATTGAGAAGGTGCTCATCTCCCGATTTTCAGATGATTTCTTAATGTGAAGGAGATGTGAGTCATGTAGATGTTTTGATTGTGACCTTGATGGGTAGACATTGTTACGTGACTAACAATACGGACAAAAATGATCTTGTTTGTAGTAATTCTCAACTTTAGAATGTCTGCCTGTTAATTGAAATTATTTATTCAATACATCTTTACAAAAATACAAATATGGTATCTATATTATATGAGAAAGGGTAATATTAAAAGTTATTTCTATTTTCATTCTTATTTTCTTAGCGACGTGCATTGACTTAGTAGTTGCCTACTAAGTCCCTGCGTGTTTAGACTAATGCTTTTTAGCTTATAGCTTAAATCTAACATTTTAGCTTAAGGAGCTTATAAGCAGTCCACTTTTAAGCTCAATAATTCCGAAGCTCGTCATAGCCTCATGAGATTTGACCAACAATGATACGAATCATTCAAAAAAAATAAGTCAAATCACAACAATAATTGGTAGAACATACAACAATCAGGGGTGATTCAATCCATGACCTTAAACTTGGTAATCACAGTTCAATTCAGAACAAGAAAGAAGTATGTAAAATAACCGTCTTCGCTGGTCACCACTGTGGTGTCTCCACTACTGCTGAGCCACCATCGGTATGCACATATGATTTTTGAAAATACTTTTTCCAAAGAAATTCCAATAAAAGCCAAGGGAAAACAAATGTATGCAAAAGTTTTTAAATTACCCTCACGATGCCTTCACCAAGGCCGCCGTCCCGTCGCCGCTCATGTAGCGCAGCTCATACTCCGTGAAGATATCAGTCGTCTGCACGGCCATCACCAACCTCAAGTGAAGATAGTTGCAAAGAAAATATCTACAGGATAGCAGCAGATACATTGCTTGCAAACAAACCACCTTTTGTAACAACATATCCCCAAGATTTCAAATTTTTTGTCTCCACTCCCCAGTGCTGCACAAGATACACAACAATTTTATCATCTCATCGGAAAGCCTCAAGAGAGCCTGTTTCAGATTAGGATAACTTCCACACTTCCACTTCCACGTCAAGCAGGGACAAAAAGTATTCACCTATAAAACCCTCTCAAAAAAGAAAAAAGAAAGATCAGCGCCTATAAAATATAATGTACGCAGTCCGTTGTTGAAATAGCTAACTTGTACATCAAGTAGACGCGCGTGTAGCTATACATATGAACTAATCAGGTCTCCTCTATACATAGAAAGTGATTTAGTGCCTCTCCTGTATACATAGAAAGTAATCACCGGCATTAGTGCATTGTAATCTCGCTTGTTAATGTCTCCGATCCTATAATTACGATTGTATGCATATAAAATAGAAGCTAGAGGCCACGGAAATTGTGTGCCGATGCCGAACCAATCTCTTTCTTCCTCGTTCAGTCAGTGCCAACCTCAATTCTGTCCCAACAAAGATAGAACCCACCACGAGTAAATCACACCCTCCCGGAACACAAGTTACAAAACCAACAACATCGATATGATGCCGTCTACGGCTCGCCTTCTCGCCGCAGCGTCCCTCGCCGCCGTCCTCGCGGCGCTCACGAGCGGCGTCAACGCGACGGTGGTGACTACGTGCAAGGCCGCGGCCGACAGCGACGGGCGCGTGGACTACAAATTCTGCGTGTCGGAGCTGAGCTCGCACCACGAAAGCCCCAACGCGGACACATGGGGCCTGGCCAAGGTGGCGGCCGAAGTCGGCAGCGTCAACGCCGGTGACGCGGTCTAAGACATCAAGGACCTGCTTTCCAGGCCGGGCACGGACGCCAGGGCGCGGGCGCCGCTCGGGCGGTGCCAGGACCTGTACGACAGCATGGAGTCCGCGTTCGCCGAAGCGCACGACGACATCAACAACCGCGACTACGCGGCGGGGAAGGAGAAGGCGGGGGAGGCAATCTCTCTCCCTCACTGCCGAGCTGAGAGCTCTTCAAGCTTGCAGCGATTGATTACATGGAAACTGTTGTAGGGGTGGCCCCCACCTAAACCCAGCAGGCCTGTTAGAAGGTTATAAGGCCCAGAATAGGCCATATGTAATGACATAAGTACCCCTGAAGGGGATACTCAGACGTAAGGGTATAATTGTAAAAGCACTCCCCATGTGTGTATATATATATATATGGAATACATGCCATGGAAAGGGGCAGGCCATTAAGATCACTCTCTCCCAACTCTCCACTACGATCTCTCTCTGTTTGGTCTGTAACCACAACAGAAACAGTTAATCGTATTTCAAGAATTACTTGGAAACAATAAAAGCGTGTAAATTCCTTTAATATGAGGTTTAATTACTTGCTTAATGGTTCGTGTGCTTTTCGATTAGTGTACTAGTAATAGCTATTAAATTAAATTAATTGCATAGGCCATTACCCTGCCCATCCAATGCTAGATCCGATAAGCATGTACCGTCAATCAATTTGACAAACTAGCTGGTTTTCCTACCTCAACGACGGCATCGTCGGGTTCTAAGCTCGCGGCCCTCCCGGAGAAGGACGAGATTACCTCATCGACCAGACAAGAACAATGGTCAGTGTCTGGGTGCTACACAATTACGTCAACGGGCACCCCACGTATGCTTCAAGAAAGCTTTGTTCTGCAAGGTTTTCTTTCGGAGCAGGGGAATGATTGGGAGCC
Source organism: Dendrocalamus sinicus (assembly GCA_036346575.1). Lineage (NCBI taxonomy): Eukaryota > Viridiplantae > Streptophyta > Magnoliopsida > Poales > Poaceae > Dendrocalamus > Dendrocalamus sinicus. The sequence continues at coordinate 28,794,717 of CM070645.1, forward strand.
GCCCTTCTTCCTACTGCAGTAACCATTGTGTGACTTGGGGGTTCCCTATCCAGTAACCTTGTTTGCGCTCCTGTGGGTCAGTGGCGGACTAAAGAATTTCAGAATAGGTATTCGAAGTTGTAAAAATATTGTTCAAATAGAAAACATAAAGGTTCACATTAGTGAAAATTAAAGTACAAAAAATTAAAAAAAAAACATGAGCGATTACAAAGAATACCTCTGTTAAGTCACCACATCTTTCACAGGTCCACGTTCAAGTCCATAACAATTACTCCATGTATTCACTGAGTTCTAAATCATGAAATCAGAACCAACATTAGAATACGATAATGCATTCAATACATCAAACATGATGGGTATAAAATATAAATGAGCTACAATTTTTGGCATAGTACTAACAGTCTTAAGACAATGTATGCGCAGACATCTTCAAAATTGAAGTGCTATGCCATAACGGCATCAAACAACAATATCAAATCGATCCTGAACATAACACCTACATTCCCCAACCAGATATTGGCAAAATTAACCAGCAAGGAGAGTTCATTCAAACTGTTTTTAGTCATGAACGACTATTCGACTAAGTTAGTATACTCCTTGACTAATCAGTAACCAGCATGAACGACTTATTCAAACTGTTTTTACTATTCTCTTCCACACTAGTATTTTCATATTCAGTATTATTACCCTGTCTCTGCAAACAAACATTTCATCTAGTAGATATACATTTGTTCATCCAACATTTTGTGAGATAAAATCTGAACTGAGCCCATTGGGCCAAGTAGAGAGCCAAAATTGTTCTTTGATAGTATGATACAGAATTACAGATTGACAACACAGCTTGTTTTCTAGAGAATATAATACAACCTGTAAGTTACTACGAACAAGAGGTGTTAATTAGCTGAGAACAACTTGCCAATCGGAGGCAGAAACTATTCCAAGAACAAGATTATATTCTCAATCTCACGGCGAGGACAACTAACCAATTCTAAGGCAAAATGTTCCCGTAAGCAATTGATTACTTGGAAACAGTTAATCGCATTTCAAGAATTACTTGGAAACAATAAAAACCTGCAAATTCCTTTAATTCGAGGTTTAATTACTTGCTTAATGGTTCGCGTGTTTTTCGATTATGTTATTGCTTTTCATTTTCTTGCCTTTATATTGCGATACCCTTTTGGTGTACTACTAATAGCTATTAAATTAAAAATTAATTGCATGGGCCATTACCCTGCCCATCCAATGCTAGATCCGATAAGCATGTACCATCAATCAATTTGACACCTATCAGTAGAACTAGCTGGTTTTCCTACCTCAACGACGGCATCATCGAGTTCTACACTCGTAGCCCTCCCGGAGAAGGACGAGATTACCGGGTGCAGTAACAGACGGGAGATCTACAGGTGGCAAGCTCGTCCTGGATCCGCGTCCTGGGCGCCCCGGAGCTGGACACCGCGAACATCTGCCCAGCATGCTCCACAGCAGCTACACTGGTGTAGGACCGAACAGGGAATGGTGAATAGTGTTGAGAAACCGTCGCTGGTGACCAGTCCGAGCGATTCCTCTGTTTAGAACAAGAACGAATCAGTCACAGAATCACAGAATAATAGATTGAACACACAGAGAGATAGAGAGAACTCCTGATCTTTCTTTATTGCTTTCATTCATGTGTACATAATGAGGAGGTATGGCTCCCTATTTATAGACTACAATGAGGTGCCCACTATGGGCCCTGGGCTGCTGGCCCAGGCCCAGGTTTCTTAACACTCCCCCTTGGGCACTCATCCGACACGTTCATGCCTCACTAAAACTCCATAAAAACCCAGTGGAAAAATTTGGAGAAAGAGCACATAATACATGTGATGTTGCGATGCACGAATTGCCTCATTAAAAACCTTGGTCGAGAAACTTCATGGAAAACTCGTCAAGGGAAAAAGAGTACAATTCACCCAATTTCATTTGGTCTTGAGGACTTTATTCCTTTGGGTACTTAATCTTCATGATCAAGATTTAATAACGGGCTTTAGAGAATTCTCCCCTGAATTCTGCACTTCTTTAAGTTTCATCATTCCAATTCCTCACACGCACCTTTCAAAGCTAGATGCGGGGAGTGACTTAGTGAACAAGTCTACATGACTTAGTGTGCAGTACTTTAATCTTGTCCATCTTTGCAATTCATGAGCATATAGGAACTTGGGGTTGATATGCTTACATAGCCCGTCTGCACTTGTGCAACGCAAGCTGCATTATCTTCATGAATAATTGTGGGGGTTTACACAATGTTCATTCCACATGACTGCTGAATGTGGTGAACCGTTCATCGGAACCAAGCGCACATTCGTGTGGCTTCATACAGTGCTATAATTTCTGAGTGGTTCGTCGAAGTAGCTACAAGGCTTTGCTCAGACGATTTCCAGGAAATTGCAGTTCAACCACACAGAAAATACATAGCCTGTTTGTGACCATGCGGTATGCGGGTTTAACAGGTACCCAGCATCTGCATAGTCAATCAAGTTCAGATCTTGATTATTTCTGTAAAACAATCCAAGGTCCTTCATTCCTTGGAGGTATCGGAAGATGTCCTTTATGCCCTACCAATGCCTTTTGGTGGACTCTACGCTGTACCTTGCTAACAGGTTCACGGCAAATGCAATGTCCGGTCTAGTGCAGTTTGCTAAGTACATGAGTGCTCCCATTGCACTTAAGTATGGGAATTCTTGTCCCAGGACTTCCTCCCCCTCTTCCCTAGGTCGGAAAGGATCTTTTTCTTGCTGTAAAGACCTCCCGATCATTGGTACTTTTGATAGAAATGCATTCTCAAAGCCAAACCTTTCAAGCACCTCTGGGTGTAGGTCGACTGATGTACCAAGACTCCTTCAAGGACATGCTCAAGCTGCAGGCCTAAGCAAAACTTGGTCTTGCCCAAATCTTTCATTTCAAATTCTGACTCCAAGTAAGAGCTTGCTTCTTTTATGTCTTCGGCTGTCCCGATGATATTCAGATCATCTACATACACAGAGATTATACAGAATCCATTCTGGGATCACCGTATAAATACACAAGGACAGTCTTCATTGCTCGTGTAGCCTTTCTTGCAGAGAAAGTCGCTTAAGCGATTATACCACATTCTTTCATATTGTTTCAGTCCATACAGTGACTTTCTGAGTCTCACACTGTACAGATTTCTATTTGCTCTGTCTTGGTTCGGGAGTGGGATTCCTTCAAGGACTTTCATGTAAATCTCCGAATCCAAGTTACCATAAAGATATGCAGTTACAACATCCATCAATTTCATTTCTATGTTCAAGTTCACTGCCATTGAGATCAAGTATCTAAAGGTAATTCCACTCATGACTTGGGAGTATGTTTCTTCATAATCAACTTCGAGACATTGAGTGAAACCTTAGGCTACTAGCCTTGCTTTGTATCTCATTACTTCATTTCTTTCATTTCTCTTTCGAACAAATACCCACTTGTGCCCAACGGGGTGTATGTGGGGAGGTGTGCGGCATACGGGCCCAAACACCTCTCTTTTGTTCAGAGATAGCAATTCAGTTGCTATTGCCTTCTTCTAATCTTCCCAATCTGATCTTTTCTTACATTCAGCGAGCGATGCAGGCTCGGGATCAAGATCGATGATTGTGGCAATTTCCTTTGTGAAGTAGATATCGATATTAGCTGTTGTCCTATTCAGGGACTCTCCCGTGTGCACATAATTTATAGCTATTTTTTCATGAGTTGCTTCTTCTGGAGCGATTGCTTCTGCTGGAGCTTTACCTTGCACATCGCTTCTTTCAATTGCGGTGGCAAGTCCCTTTAGTTTTTCGGCTCCGATGTGTGCGCACACATCCATGCCGATGGGGATATTCAGATTCGGTATGCCCTTTTCTGAAGGTGTCATACTTGTGCCAGGTCTCAACTAGCTCCCCTTCTCATTCTGAGGGACTTCAATGATCGGCTGTGATAAGTCCTTCATATCCTTTTTCACCAGGCGTCCCCGATTACTTAGGATTCGAGGAACCGGAGTTCTCATCCCTTTTTTTTCTGAGGCCTCTGGACGAGATTAGGGATACCTTCTGCTTTCTTTGGTACTTCAACCCTCTCCGGTGCAGTGCGTGCTGGCACATGCGACTTAGTCACGCTTTTCAAATCACTAAAGTGATCAGGCAGCTGATTTGCTAATGCTTACAAATCAATTGTCTTTTGGACTTCTATTGTCTTCTGGACTTCTATTTGCTTTACTAGTGCGCGGGTCATGTGCATGAATTCATGTGGCTTGCCATGTAATGTCTTCTGGATTTCTCTAGTGCACGGGTCATCTGCATGGATTCCCGTGGTTTGCCACATAATTTCCCGACATTCTTCAAGAAGGGGTTGATTTCCTCCCCCTAATGTTGGGAAATTTTCCGTGCTGACATTTGCGCTAGTTGCATAGGCGGATGGATGTTATAGGCCAACGGTCTAAAATTGATGAGATTCATTGCATGTGGGACTGCGTGTCCCAACATGTGGCTGGCAAATTACAATTATGCAAGAAGAGTCGGGCAATAAATTTAATTCTTTTAATTAAAGCCTCTGCCAAACCGTTCTGGGTATGGACATGTGGTACCGAGTGCTCAACTGCAATTCCCATCGCCATGCAATAATCATCAAATGCCTTTGAAGTAAATTCTCCGGCGTGGTCCATTCGGATGGACTTGATATGATGATCTGGAAACACATTTCTGATGCGAATGATCTGCGAGATCAATTTTGCAAAGGCGTGGTTTCTTGTGGACAACAAACCCACAAATGACCACTTCGAAGAAGCGTCAATGAGCACCATGAAATACTTGAACGGCCCTGAAACGGGCTGAATGGGACCGCAAATGTCTCCCTGGATGCGTTCCAGGAATGCAGAGACTTCATCCTTCACTTTCAGAGTAGAGGGTCTAGTTATTAGTTTCCCAGTGGCACATGCAGGGCACACAAAATCTTCATGATTCGGGAAATTCTTCACATTAATATTATGCCCATGCGAGTTATTTATTATGTTTCTCATCATCCTAAGACTTGGGTGGCCTAATCTGTCATGCTAGAGACAGAAGAGTTCAGAGCTTCTAAACACTATCTTCAGAGTAGTGTACGCTGCAGGCGCTTTAATGTTGGTATAATATAGCCCAGTTTCTAGTGAAGGAAGTTTTCTAATACAATTTTCTATTCTCTTTGCGCTTCGTAATGAGCAGGTATTCCTTACCGTACTCTTCTTTTAGTCTCAACGTGGAAACCATTGGCGCAAATATCCTTAAAACTTAGGAGAGTGCTAGTCGATTCTGGGTACAATAAGGTTTCTTCAGTGACCAAAGTTGTGCCCATTGTGGCTCTTCGTGAATCAATTATTCATGCATCACTTCTGGCGATTGTCGTAAGGTTGCCAATGCTCTTACGGATCGACTCAAAACACTTAATCTCTCTTAAGATGGTATGCATTGTGCTGCTGCTAACTAAGCACACTTCCTTCATAGGGTGCTACACTCGTTCTAATATAGGATATTTTATTAACATGCATGAGAGGGCAATTAACACATAAATAAAATACTCCAGTATCAGAACATATCATGCCATCATAAACTGAATAAATGAATGAATTCTTTCAAAAATCATCCAACCATCACGAGAAAACAACAAATCTTAAGTACCATCCATGCAAATTCTAACATATTCTTCCACACAAAATAAATGACAATTAAAGTCGAAATGCATTCAGTGCACTAGACTTCTTCTGCTATTTTCTCAGGGTTGACATTCACTTCAAGAGAAATCATGGCGGTGGCTGCTTCTAGGTCGAGAGGGGTGCTGCTGTCGTAATGGTCTCAAACACCATCAGCGCAGGCAGCTACTCAGAACGCTCCCCTTTAACCGATGCAGAGTGGGCTTCATGTGCCCTTTGCCATCCCGTTTTGGCTTGCTAGCCTTATTCTCACGTGGAGCATCTGATTTGCCTTTTTGGGCTACGGCTTTACCCTTCCTTCCCCCTTCTTCATCAAGTGCTTTCGCACTTTGTGGCTCCCAGCGTTGGCTTCAAGGCCAGCGGAGCTGCCTGGTGGCTGAGTGACGTAATTCTTGCGGAGAAGTTTGTCCTGAGCCTCCGCAACCTGCATCATATCAATCAATTCGGCGTACTCCTTGTAGCCGTCTTGACGATAGTTGCGTGCGGATTGTATGGCATTAGGGTGAAAGGTGGACAGGGTCTTCTCGGTCTTCTGCTCATCTTTGATCTACTTGCCACAGAGTTGAAGACTAGTACAAATCCTGTGCAAGGCAGAATTGTACTCCCTGACCGTCTTAAAATTGGCAAACCTCAGTCTGATCCACTCTCGCTCTGCTTGAGGAAGAATGGTGTACTTTAGCCTCTCAAACCGCTTCATGAGTGCGGTCCAGAGTACTAGCGCGCTTTTCTCCGCCATATACTCATTCTTGAGAGTGAGGTAGAGGTGGTGCTTGAGAAAATGAAATGTCTGATCATTCTCCTCAGGTTTGGGTTGAGCATAATTTAGTCCGCCAATCCAAATAGCAGCGCGGAGCTTCCTGGCTCCAAGCACAATCTCGACATCGGATGCCTACATCAGATAGTTTTGGCCATGCTGGGCCAACTCCTCGAACTCCCAGTTCGTGATGTTAGTCATCTAAATGTGTATAAGTCTACTGCTGGTAGACATGCACGGAATAATTTACTGCGGGTAAATAAATGGTACAAAAGGTTCTCGTAATGTTCCAGAATTTTCTATGTATTTTCTATAATTTTATTGCTAATTTCAGTGATTAAAAGCAATTTAAACAATTACAATTAACCAAAACAGTAAATAAATACAGAGAATAATAATGGCATAAATAAATAAGCTTCAAATGCAAAAATTGATGCAAAATTCGGATTCCCGAGGCTCTTTTATGCTAAAATATGAAATTTCAGCAAATTCTGCAATTTCTGAGGGTTTCTACGCAAATTTCCAGTTCAGAGGAACATTCGCGTAATTTTCTGATTTACAGAGGGGTTTTCTGCAAAAATTCTGGACCCACTCGTAAATTTGAGGGCTTATTCGTAATTTTCGGAACTACGAGGCCTTTTATGCAAAATTCGGGACTTAAATTAAATAATTAAGAGTCAATCGGCAACTATCTAAAACCCGGAGGGCTTTTTCGCAAAACGGCCAATGACTCCCCCACCGGTCGGCCCTTTTTTTTCTTTCTCCGCAGCCCAGTTTTGTCCCCCCCGGCCGGCCGGCCCATCACGTGAAGGCCCAAAGGGGCCAGTCCAGTTGGAACAAGGCGGCGGGGTAGGGTTTCCTCTACCCCATTATGTAGTGGCGGCGGCTCTTTGCCGAGCTGGGCAGGGCGGGCGCGCGCGGCGGCGCGGGCGGCCGAGCGGGCGGCGGAGGCCGAGGCCACGCGGCGACGGAGGCGGCACGCAGCGGTTCGGCCGAGGCGGGGGCCGACGCGATGGCGGCGGTGGCGCCGCACGGCCATCTTGCGCGCGCGCGCGGCGGGCGGTGCAGTGCGCGGGGCGGCGCGACGGCCGGGCGGTGCGGTGCCTCGGGCTCACTCGACGGCGGCGCGCGCAGCCGGAAGCCGAGGCGAGGGCGGCGATGCTGCTCGTTCGCGAAGCGGCCTCGCCTCGCTTCCCGGCCAGCCGCCGCCGCCGAGGTGCGCTGAGGCACCGCACCGCCGACCGCAGCGCCGCGCAGGGAGGTGCCGCCTCGCCTCGGTGCAAGCGCCGGCCGTTGGGGCAAGCGGTGGTGCGGTGCATGCGAACGAGCGCGCGCGCGGACGCAGCGCGCGCGGCACGGTGGCCGATCGGCGGCCGGTGGTCGGCCGCACTGGCGCATTCGGGCGCGGTGGTCGACGACAAGGTGGCCGGTGGCCGACTGCGCAGTCAGACATGCACGGCCGTGAGGCCTCCCCCCTTTTTTTGTGTGATGCATGAACAGAGCAGATGCATATAATTCTTTCTTTTCATTTCGTTTTTAATTCATGCAATTTTTTTGCATGTAATGACTGTGCAGAAATCGAATAGGAAGACAATGCATATGTTTCCAATCTGCAATGCAATCAACATCTACCCTTTTCTTCACAATCTACCGAGCGACATTGTGCCGGCGATTTCAGATCTGCTCGCGGTAGATTTAGGGCGGATTTGCATTATTCTACAGTGCAATCAACATCTACCCCGTTTCACAATCTACCGATCGGCATTGTGCCGGCGACTTCAAGTCTGCTTGCGGTAGATTAGGGCGGATTTGCATCGTTTCTAATCTACAGTGCAATCAACATCTACCCCGTTTCAAAATCTACCGATCGACATTGTGCCGGCGACTTCAGGTCTGCTCGCGGTAGATTAAGGCGGATTTGCACCGTAGAAATTCACTCTAGAACACGAAAAGAAAATACAGATTCTAAAGCGATCTAGAAAATTCAATCTGTGCTTCGATGATTACCTCGTTCACCAGAGCGAAGTCGTGCTGATAACGTGTTGAGGAACCGTCGCTGGCGACCAGTCCGAGCGATTCCTCTGTTTAGAACAAGAACGAATCAATCACAGAATAATAGATTGAACACACAGAGAGAGATAGAGAGAACTACTGATCTTTCTTTATTGCTTTCATTCATGTGTACATAATGAGGAGGTATGGCTCTCTATTTATAAACTACAATGAGGTGCCCACCGTGGGCCCTGGGCTGCTGGCCCAGGCCCAGGTTTCTTAACAATTAGTACCTTTAAACCTCCCTAAGTATTTACACAACCCTTCTTCTCTAATAGCTACAGAGCCATGAAGTTAAGGATTGAATGCTCACTGGAAAACCGAAGGAGCAGACCGAAACAGACGCTGGCCGAAGAAGTCTAGAGCGGTCGAAAACTCTGCCGTGGTCGAAACGTCTGAGCGGTCATCCGTCTGTGTACAGAGTGGTCGAACGCCAACTAGTGGTTGATCGGACAACTTGGTTGTAAACGGACGGTTCTCTGGTCGAAACCTCGTGGTCGTAAGCCAACAGGTGGTTGAACTACCGACGCGACCGAAACCAGACTTTTGCTCGAGAAGATCAGCGTGGTGGAAAACAAAACAGAGGATTGTCGAGAGGCGCACACCCGCAAGACCAAGAACAGGCAGAACTTTCGACTTAAAGAACAAAAAGGCGAAGAACCTTTGCACGCAGAAAGATGAAGATCTCAAGAAGTTGCACTGACTTTTAATTGGAAGATTAGCAACTAAATCGAGATCTCTGCTAGAAATTGCAGAGAATGTTTACGACCATGTCTGAGAGGAAGATGAACTACTACCAGATCTTGCTCTTGGGAATAGAGTACTATCCAAGATAGCTTTGAGGATGATTCTCAGTTCAGAGCAAGGTCAAATCTTGAGCAACCCGAAAGGAAATAAACTCTTAGACATAAGAGAAGAGAGAGAAGATGAAACAGAGAAAATGCAATCAAGTCATACAAGCATCCATCAGATAAAACAACTCAAATAGAAGCACAAAGATGAATGATTGCATTCATGGAGGTTCCTACAGCCACTCCATCCAGGAGAACTAGGAGCACAATCACTCCAACTGAAAACAACTCATACATGAACAGAAAATAAAACCCCAGAACACTCACTTGCGCCTCGGTGCTCTACCCTCCTATTTATAGCCTTCGGTAGCGGGGGGTAACCCATTAACCCCAACTAACACCGGGTTTTACACACACGACAACCCGCTAACACAGACAGAGCACAGTGCTTTAACAGAAATCGCTTCCTTTTGCAGGCCTAAGTCAGTTCACCGAATTGCCCCTCACGTACCTTCCCGGAAGCTTCCTTCTTTCTTGCCGACCACGTTTGCAACCACCTGGCAGCCTAAGCCATCTTCGGCTTCTTTCGATCGTTCTGGACCTCAACATAACCTGTGTCTAGTCCCGATCCTTCCAACCTCACCATGACCTACTTCCAAAGTCCTGTAAGCACCACTAACAAGCAAAGCATCACATAGCTTCGCACAAAACACTGAGGTCATAAATCTGCATCAGAGGAATGTACTCGTAAATCAATCCCATATGGTCATAAACCACTTACAACCGGTCGAATGCATAAAACATGAAAAGCTCATAGCCTACGACAACAAAGCAGGTCGTTACGACCACCCCAGAAGTCGGTATGACCGCTTACAAGAGGCTACAACCACCTCTCACTGCGTTACGACTACTCTGTTGGTCTTACGACCACACAAACAGTTGTTTCGACCACGTTATAGCTCCTCCGATCGCTTCGACTTCATAGTCGTAAACCTTTTGCTAATGTTTCGAGCACGTTCACTTCTTCACAACGTGGTCGAAGCCCCTTCTGACCACGTTCAACGCTTTATAATGTGGTCGAAACCCCTTCCGACCTCATTCAACGTGGTCAAAGCACCTTCCAACCACATTCAACGTGGTCGAAGCACCCTCTGACCACATTCAGTACTTCACAACGTGGTCGGAGCACCTTCCGATCACGTTCAACGTGGTCAAAGCACCTTCTGATGATGTTCAACGCTTTACAACGTGGTCAAAGCCCCTTCTGACCTCGTTCAACGTGGTCGAAGCACCTTCCGACCACGTTCAGTGCTTCACAACGTGGTCAAAGCCCATTCCGACCACGTTCAACGTGGTCGAAGCACCTTCTGACAACGTTTACCTCATTACAACGTGGTCGAAGCACCTTCCGACCACGTTCACGTCCTTCTGTCGTGGTCATATCACCCTTCGAGCACGTCTACTTCTGGTTTGCCGTCGTTGTAACGCCTCTCTACCACCGACCGCAGCGGTCGAAGCCTCCGACCACCGACCGCAGCGGTCGAAGCCTTGACTACCGGCCGCGGACAACATGGTCGAAGCCCGCTTTCAACTACCGACCGCGGACAACGTGGTCGAAACCCGCTTTCGACTACCGACCGCGGACAACGTGGTCGAATCCCGCTTTCGACTACCGGCCGCTCCGACCACGGCCAGTCGACGCTTCCGACTTCCGACCACGGCCAATCCACGCTTCCGACTTCCGACCACGGCCAGTTGAGGCTTCCGACTTCCAACCACTGCCAGTTGAGGCGTCCGAGTTCCGACCACGGCTAGTCGAAGCTTCCGACGACGGATGGTCGTAAATCTTCCAGCCGACCCCAACAACACTCAACGTGGTCGTAAACGGCCTGCCGACCACTCTCTAAGGCTTACGACTTGGCAGAGACAGCACAAACTACAAAAATTAAACTCAATCTTTCTAAACACAAGGGTCAACTACTCATCACAAACATGGGTTCATCTTCACATGGTCTCTCAATCTCCCCTTTGATGAGTATATTTGTGTAATAACTTTTCGAATTTTTGAGCTTATGTGTGCCATCTTTTTTATTACCTTTGTGCTATGATTGTCAAATTCTTTTTATTGAGAAGGTGCTCATCTCCCGATTTTCATATGATTTCTTAATGTGAAGGAGATGTGAGTCGTGTAGATGTTTTGATTGTGACCTTGATGGGTAGACATTGTTACATGACTAACAATACGGACAAATATGATCTTGTTTGTAGTAATTTTCAACTTTAGAATGTCTGCCTGTTAATTGAAATTAGTTATTCAATACATCTTTACAAAAATACAAATACGGTATCTATATTATATGAGAAAGGGTAATATTAAAAGTAATTTCTATTTTCATTCCTATTTTCTTAGCAACGTGCATTGATTATCGCTAATATCATACACACTTAGTAGTTGCCTACGGCCCTGTGTGTTTAGACTAATGCTTTTTAGCTTATAGCTTAAATCTAATATTTTAGCTTAAGGAGCTTAAAAGCAGTCCACTTTTAAGCTCAATAATTCTGAAGCTCGTCATAGCCTCATGAGATTTGACTAACAATGATACGAATCATTCAAAAGAAAAATAAGTCAAATCACAACAATAATTGGTAGAACATACAACAATCAGGGGTAATTCAATCCATGACTATAAACTTGGTAATCACAGTTCAATTCAGAACAAGAAAGAAGTATGTAAAATAACCGTCTTCACTGGTCACCACTAGGGTGTCTCCACTACTGCTGAGCCACCATCGATATGCACTTTTGATTTTTGAAAATACTTTTTCCAAAGAAATTTCAATAAAAGCGAAGGGAAAACAAATGTATGCAAAAGTGTTTAAATTGCCCTTAGTTTCATATTTCTTGGAATTTCATGATGTTACACGGGAGAGGCAAAAGTTTTTAAATTACCTTCACAATGCCTTCACCAAGGCCGCCGTCCCGTCGCCGCTCATGCAGCGCAGCTCATACTCGGTGAAGATATCAGTCGTCTGCACGGCCATCACCAACCTCATCAAGTGAAGATAGTTGTAAAGAAAATATCTACAGGATATTTTTGGAAGAAGAACATCGCATGCAATACCCTGACAAGAAAAAGAAGAAGAACGTTGCAATAGGCCGTTGGCGCATAAGTCAGGTCTACGGCGACACACCTAAATTGGCCAAAATCTAACAGCTGAGGCCCACGATTCATTCTACAGCATTTAAGCTATCGATATCAGCACGTATATATATATATATATATATATATATATATATATATATATATATATATATATATATATATATATATATATATATATATATATATATATATATATATATATATATATATATATATATATATATATATATATATATATATATATATATATATATATATATAGTATAAATAATAGGGCACCTAGGTGTCCTGACACCTAGTCTCCTTACCTTTGGATTGCTTTTAGATGCGTGCTAGTGTGATTGAGACTTTCCATCCATGATTAAGACTTTCCTTCCATGATTGCTTTAGCATGCCTAATATATTACATACCATACATACCATTGCTCTAGCACGTATCTAAAAGCAATCTAACGGCAGGAGCCTAGGTGTCAGGTACCTAGGTGTCCCATTTCAGCGATATATATATATATATATATATATATATATATATATATATATATATATATATATATATATATATATATATATATATAAAACCCTCTCAAAAAGAAAAAGAAAGATCAGCGCCTATAAAATATAATGTACGCAGTCCGTTGTTGAAATAGCTAACTTGTACATCAAGTAGACGCGCGTGTAGCTATACATATGAACTAATCAGGTCTCCTCTATACATAGAAAGTGATTTAGTGCCTCTCCTGTATACATAGAAAGTAATCACCGGCATTAGTGCATTGTAATCTCGCTTGTTAATGTCTCCGATCCTATAATTACGATTGTATGCATATAAAATAGAAGCTAGAGGCCACGGAAATTGTGTGCCGATGCCGAACCAATCTCTTTCTTCCTCGTTCAGTCAGTGCCAACCTCAATTCTGTCCCAACAAAGATAGAACCCACCACGAGTTAATAACTGTTAGAAATTGGCCCAATGAGCAAGGCCCATTTCGCGAATCCCAAAGTATGCATGATTAGTACCATATTGCTAAGGTAGGGTGAGGAAGACCGATTTATAAGGTGGAGTCCTCCCCACTCCTTGAATATGGAAAGAGATGGTATGAGGATGGCTCTGTCTAGTCGCGCGTACAAAGGATAATATGAAGTCCTCTAGACATGTGAAGCGTAGGCTTAAATCTGTCAGAAAACTAAGAAACTCCGGAGTGATTGCTGTGAACTATATTCACACTGAGAAAAATCTGGCAGACCCTTTTACAAAGGGGTTAGCACGGAAAGCGATTTCCGTTGCATCTATGGACATGGGAATGAGGCCCATTTAAGTTACATCACAATGGTAACCCATACCTTCTTAATCGGAGATCCCGTGACTTAGACAATGGGAAAAACAAATTGATGTTGTAACAAGAGAGTACATATTTATTGTATCCATGTCCTAATAAACAATGTACTTTCGACTGTATGGAAGGTTGGCATAAAGCCTTAATGTATGTTGTTGTCCAAATAAGGAAAAGGTATTAGCCTGCAGGATACCTAGAAAGAATACACCTACTTGAGCTTAACTGTGTGGTCGCAGTTCACGAGAACGGGGCATTCTCTAGAAAGCTCATGAGCAGATAAGGGAGCATGACCATATAACGCTCCGTTTAGGCGAGGTTCATTGGCAGCCTAGTACTAGTTGAGATTTCAAGTGAAATCTGATCACAAAAAGCTGTGAATTCAAGGCATAGTCCATTCATCAGCTGTGAGAAGGTGAATCTTGTCATTCTAGGTGCAAGTTCAACCCGTATGGGACTTACACTAAAAGACTGGTATATTAACAGTACTTCAGCACAATATCTTTGACATCTTGTTAATTTTTTGCTTTGGAATTGGTGGGGGATTGTTAGAAATTGGCCCAATGAGCAAGGCCCATTTCGCGAATCCCAAAGCATGCATGATTAGTACCATATTGCTAAGGCAGGGTGAGGAAGACCGATTTATAAGGTGGAGTCCTCCCCACTCCTTGAATATGGAAAGAGATGGTATGAGGATGGCTCTGTCTAGTCACACACGCGCGCGCACGCGCGCTGCGCAGCACTCGCGTATTTTCGCGTGAAAATCGCGTGACTTGTGACTTGCGACGCGCGACCGTGTCGTGGCGTGGCACGCCGCGGCGGCGACCAAGTCCATCTTTATTTTTGCCAAAATCGCACCACTCTCTCTCTGTGTTTGAATAAGATTCAAACGTTTGAATTAGAGGCTTTACTGGGGTTTTGATGATAGACAGTTACTAGTGTAAATGACTGGTTGAATGTGTCCGTTACCAGTGGGTAATTGGCTATTTTAATCTTTTCAGTTACTAGTCTGTCTATTTGTATGCCTGGAGACGTCCAGAGCAAGGGTGAGAACTTGACTGCCTTCATTCTCTTCCTCCAAAATTTTGTGTGCTGTTGTGCTGCGCCATCTGAACTTCGTCGACTCTTCTTCCCGGCGTGCACCGCGAAGAAGAGGAGCGGTATCTCCGGACCGTTGCTGCCGTGAAGACCTGCACGGGGGCGGCAATAAGGTTTCTTGGCAGCGCATCTGCGCGACCGCTCACTGCACTGCAACACCTTCGTTCTGCACTGCGTCATGCCTGCGCGGCTTCCTGTTCTTCACCAGGCTAACAAGTAAGTCGTTCGTGCACACGTTCAACTTTGTTACTCTATTGTTTTCTTGTATAATTTCTGAAGTATGATGAGTAGCTTGCTGTTAGTCGTGAGTTTTGCATCATTAGTTTATTATTTCTGTCTCCAAATAAAACTTGGAATTAAAATATTGCCTATATTTTCAACAATAACACCCTCCCGGAACACAAGTGTATACAAAACCAACAACATCGATATGATGCCGTCTACGGCTCGCCTTCTCGCAGCAGCGTCCCTCGCCGCCGTCCTCGCGGCGCTCACGAGCGGCGTCGACGCGTCGGTGGCGGCCGACAGCGACGGGCGCGTGGACTACAAATTCTGCGTGTTGGAGCTGAGCTCGCACCACGAAGCCCCGACGCGGACACATGGGGCCTGGCCAAGGTGGCGGCCGAAGTCGGCATCAATAACGCCGACGACGCGGTCTACCACATCAAGGACCTGCTTTCCAGGCGGGGCACGGACTGTTGAAAATTTTATGTGGCTTTCAATATTTATTATGATTATTGTCTATTTTACTCAATGTAGAATTATTCATATTATTAATGTAAGTGATAGGGAATATTTTGATGCGGAATTTAACTCGAGGAATTAATACTTGAGGTGCCAAGGACAGCTGTGCTGGAATATGGTAGACATATTTATTGAGATCGAGTCTACTAGAATTTAATATGCATGCATTTGTTTAACCCGGGCACAGCACAGGGCGGAACAGCTGGGTTTGTTTTGCAGGATCGGCTCTGCAGGCTGTTGACCCCCATGATCAGATTGGAATTGATCTCACAAACAATCTGATCATGGCACATGATCACACATGTGTGCTTGGGACTAATATATTTCAGACTCATAAAACTGGCCTGTCTGATCGTGGTTGGTGATATGGTTAAGGAGTCTCACGGAATACCGGAAACAGGTGGGTCATTTTATAACACCTGGAAGTGGAGTCTATAAATAGATCCCTACCCTCTAGCCTTATTATGCATTATGAGCAGTACCACGGATAAAGCAGAGGAATAGAGGATAGACCAAAAAAAATCTCCATAAAATTAATCTAGAATTTAAAGAAAACCTAATATTGGTATCAGAGCAGGGTTCGAAGCCAATTCGGAGCCGGCCGTCCGCGCGGAAATTTTTTTTAGTTTCTCTGGCGTCGCGTCTCCTCTCCAGGACTTCGGTTTCCTCGGGCGGCGCATCTCATCTCAGCGACTCCGGGTTTCATCGGGCGGCGCGTCTTCTCTGAGGCGGCGTGGTGTTCCTCGGGGCGCATCACGGAAGACGTCTCGATCGCTTTCCGCGCATATTTAATTAATAAAGTGAAGTCTTCACGGGAACACCCAGCTTGGAGTAATTTTCTATCAAACCTCGATTCGGGTGCAAGGAAGGCATACTGTCATTGGTTATCTCTCGGCAGTGAATTCTTCGTCCTGTCTGGTAACAACTTTTTTTTTCCCGGCAATGGCAACCAACAGTGTATTTTCTGAACTACTTAGATTTTGCAAATTAGATGGCTCAAATTTCACGGTTTGGAAAACAAAAATCATTTTTTTACTTTCTGCTAAAAACATAGATTATGTCATAGATAAAAACAAACCGGAAGAGCCAGAAAAAGATACCACTATTGAGGAAAAGGAAAATTATGCAGAAGAATATGAGAATTGGATTAAGGATAATAAAAGAGCTAGAATTTTTATGTTGGGATCAATGACTGATTCTTTGGCTGTTGAATATGAGAGTGAACAGAATGCGCGAAAAATAATGCGTAGCCTGTAACATGATTTTGGAGAAGTGTCTCTTATTAAAGTGCTTAATCTTGTTAATCGCTTTCTCTCTATTAAGATGTCTGATAGCACTTCAGTTAATGAGCATATCAATAAACTCTGTGTTTTAGCGGAGGAATTAAAAAATGCTAGCTATCCTTTTTCTGAAGAAGTACAAGTCATGGTTGTTCTAAACGCTTTGCCAAATTCATGGGAACAATTTAAGATGTCTTTTTGTCATTCTGAAAGGATACTTAATATGCGCACTCTGAGGCATCATTTGCTTATGGGAGAAGATAGAAAACTCTCTCAGGGAAAAGAAAGAAATACTTCCGAGTTACACCTTGGAGAGGAAAAAGGTAATAATAAAAGGAATTGGCAAAAGAGGAAGTCTAATGGTGATTTGAGAGAAAAGCTTAACAAGAAACGCGATCGGGATGATCGTGGAAAGTATAACTCTTTTCAGAGGAATGAAAAGTACAAAAATTTCAAGTGTCACAACTGTGGTCAGTATGGGCATTTCAGGGCTGACTGCAGGAAAAAGAAGAAGCAGAATGAGCAAGGGAATCAAAACAATCAACCAGTTGAGCGTAAAGGCAATTCTTCGCCTAACAGTATGTCTAATATTTTTGTATACACTGAATCTTTACTTACTACTACTTTTCCAAATAGTTGGATTATCGATTCTGGTGCTACTTCTCATATTACTAGAGATAATAGAGATTTCACTTCTATGCAAACAATTCCAAGGGGAAATAGATACATCTTCTTAGGCACTAATGCTAAAGTTGATGTACATGGAATTGGAAATTATGACCTAAAACTCCCCAATGGAGGAAAACTAATGTTACAGGACACTTTATATTCACCTAGCATGAGAAGGAATTTAATCTCTGTTGCTCAGTTAGAATCTATTGGTTATGACATACTATTTGTAAAAGGAAGAGTTAAAATACTACTCAATGGGAAATTAGTGCATACTGGAACTCGTCATGATGGTCTTTATTTGCTTGATGAATTATCAAATGATGACAATATTGATTGTTTAGTTGGTGAAAGTAACTCCATAGTGAGGAATTCAATTGATAGGAACACATGCTCAGAGTCATATTTATGGCATTTACGACTTGGTCACATATCTAAAAACAGAATTAAGAGGCTTATTAATTCTGGAATTCTGCACTTTAAGTGGGAGGATTTTGGTATTTGTGAGGCTTGTGTAATGGGTAAGATGACCCGTTCGCCTTTTCCAAAGGCGGAAAGATCTAATGAGCCTCTAGCCATTATTCATTCTGATATTTGTGGTGAAATGTCTACTCCCACTAGAGGTCAAAAGATTTATTTTATCACATTCATTGATGATTATTCTAGATTTGGATATGTGTATCTTCTTAAACAAAAGTCGGAAGGTTTTGATATGTTCAAGACATTTAAAACTGAAGTGGAAAATCAATTGAATAGAAAGATCAAAGTTTTAAGAACTGGTCGTGGTGGAGAATACACTTCAGGAATATTAAATGATTTTTGTAAAGAGCATGGAATTATTAATCATTATACCATATCTTACACTCCACAACAAAATGGTGTTGCTGAAAGGAGGAATAGAACATTAATGGATATGGTTAGGTCTATGATGGCTTATTCAGATCTCCCTTTATCTTTTGGGGGGGGGAAGCTTTACATACTGCTGTTTATTTATTAAATCATTCACCATCTAAGGCTGTAACAGTCACTCCTTATGAGTTGTGGACTGGAAGGAAACCATCACTTCGTCACTTGGCAGTTTGGGGGTGTAATGCACAAATTAAAGTGCCAAATCAAATCCGTACAAAATTGCAGCCTAAAAGCATGCCAGGAATTTTTATTGGTTATTCTTTGGAATCAAAAGGATATAGGTTTTATGATCCAGAAAAAGATAAACTAGTGGAAAGTAGGGATGCAATATTTTTGGATGAAAACACACCTCGTCGTGCTAAGCGGGCGAGGGTGGAATTATTGGCAACCCCACCAGAAACACAGGTAGATATATCTGGAATTAATTCTCATACTGAAGGACACTCAAATCAAACTCCCAACACTAACATGCTTAGGAGAAGTGGGAGGAATTCAAGTACACCCCAATATTTAGATGATTATTATTTATTTTTGGGGGAAGTTCACTCTAAAATTTCAGATTTAGAGGAAGAACCAAAGACTTATAAAGAAGCAATTAATGGTTCACAATCTAAACTATGGGTGGAAGCAATGGGGGAAGAATTAAACTCGATGAAAAGGAATAAAGTTTGGGACATTGTTGATTTACCAAACAACCGTAAGCCCATAGGTTGTAAATGAATTTTTAAAAAGAAATGAAATGCAGCTGGTTTAGTGGAAAAATATAAAGCTAGACTTGTTGCTAAAGGCTTCACACAAAGGGAAGGTATTGACTTTGTGGAAACTTTTTCTCCTGTTGTTAAATTTACTTCAATTCATATTATTAGTGCATTGACGGCTTACTATGATCTTGAACTCCACCAAATGGATGTTAAAATAGCCTTTCTTAATGGTTTTTTGGAGGAGGAAATATATATGAAACAACCGTAAGGTTTTGGAGAAAAAGGAAATGAAAATAAGGTTTGCAAGTTGAATAGATCAATTTATGGTCTTAAACAAGCTTCACTCAATGGTACATTCTATTTGATAATGCTATCACGTCATATGGGTTTTCAATGACGGAAGGTGATCATTGCATATATACAAAAGTTATGGGTAAATGTTTTGTTTTACTGTCTTTATATGTTGATGATATTCTCATTGCTTCTAATGACAAAAATACATTGATGGAAGTGAAAGCTTGATTATCTTCTAAATTTGATATGAAAGATATGGGAGAAGCTTCCTATGTGTTTGGGAGTGGAAATACATAGAGATCGGAATAAAAGGATTCTTGGGTTGTCCCAAAAGGCTTACCTTAGAAATATTTTAAAACGATTCTCTATGAAAAATAGCAAACCTGTTGAAGTACCTATTGTGAAGTGAACTAAACTCAGTGAGGAATTATGTCCAAACACTCCTGAGGAAAAAGCTAGAATGAATGGAATTCCTTATTCTTCAGCTTTAGGATGTCTTATGTATGCTATGTTATTCACACGACCTGACCTTAGCCATGCCATTGGAATCCTGAGTAGATATCAAAAGAATCCTGGAGAAGAGCACTGGAATCAAATCAAATATGTACTGCGTTATGTCAAAAGAACTATGGATTATTTATTATGTTTTAATAGTCATAATCTTCAGCTGCAGGGTTATACTGATGCTGATTGGCAAGGGGATCTAGATGACCGAAAATCAACTTCTGGTTATCTATTTACTTTGGCAGGAGGTGCTATTTCTTGGTGCAGCAGGAAACAGGATTCAGTTGCTCTCTCTTCCATGGAAGTTGAATATATTGCTGCATCTGAAGCAACAAATTAAAGGAAGGTGTATGGCTGAGGGAATTTCTTGCATCACTTAAAGTCGTGGAAAGTGCATCACAACCTGTCACTATTTTTGTGATAATCAGGCAGCGATCAAGGTCTCAAAGGATCCTAAACTTCATAGCAAAAGTAAACACATTAAAGGAAGATATCACTATATTCGTGATGTAATAAATAGACTCAAAACTGTTCGTTTAGTTTATTTGCCTAGCATTGATATGGTTGCAGATCCACTGACTAAACCAATTAGTCAGGAATTATTTTCTAAGCATGTTAACGACATGGGACTTCAGTTTATTGATTGAAATATTTCAGCCAAGTGGGAGATGTTGAAAATTTTATGAGGCTTTCAATATTTATTATGGTTATTGTCTATTTTACTCAATGTGGAATTATTCATATTATTGATGCAAATGATAGGGAATATTTTGATGCGGAATTTAACTCGAGGAATTAATACTTGAGGTGCCGAGGATGGCTGTGCTGGAATATGGTAGACATATTTATTGAGATCGAGTCTACTGGAATTTAATATGCATGCATTTGTTTAACCCGGGCACAACACAGGGCGGAATAGCTGGGTTTGTTTTGCAGGATCGGCTCTGCAGGCTGTTGACCCACATGATCAGATTGGAATTGATCTCACAAACAATCTGATCATGGCATATGACTCACACATGTGTGCTTGGGACTAATATATTTTAGACTCACAAAACTGGCCTGTCTGATCGTGGTTGGTGACATGGTTCTGGAGTCTCACGGAATACCGGAAACAGGTGGGTCATTTTATAACACCTGGAAGTGGAGTCTATAAATAGGTCCTTACCCTCTAGCCTCATTATGCATTGTGAGCGGCATCACGGATAAGGTAGAGGAATAGAGGGTAGACTAAAAAAGCCTCCACAAAATTAATCTTAGGTTCGAAGAAAACCTAACACGGACGCCAGGGCGCGGGCGCCGCTCGGGCGGTGCCAGGACCTGTACGACAGCATGAGGTTCGTGTTCGCCGAAGCGCACGACGACATCAACAACCGCGACTACGTGGCGGGGAAGATGAAGGCGGGGGAGGCAATCTCTCTCGCGCACCAGTGCGACGATGCCTTCGCCAAGGCCGCCGTCCCGTCGCCGCTCACGCAGCACAGCTCGTACTGCGTGCAGATATCGATCATCTACACGGCCACCACCAACCTCATCAAGTGAAGAGCATCCAAGTCGCCCTCACTGCCGAGCTGAGAGCTCTTCAAGCTTCAGCGATTGATTACTTGGAAACAGTTAATCGTATTTCAAGAATTACTTGGAAACAATAAAAGCGTGTAAACTCCTTTAATTCGAGGTTTAATTACTTGCTTAATGTTTCGCGTGCTTTTCGATTATGTTGTTGCTTTTCATTTTCTTGCCTTTGTATTGCGATACCCTTTTTGTGTACTAGTAATACCTATTAAATTAAAAATTAATTACATAGGTCATTACCCTGCGTCCCTGCCCATCCAACGCTAGATCCGATAAGCATGTACCATCAATCAATTTGACAAACTAGCTGGTTTTCCTACCTCAACGACGGCATC
This sequence comes from Dendrocalamus sinicus, assembly GCA_036346575.1. NCBI lineage: Eukaryota > Viridiplantae > Streptophyta > Magnoliopsida > Poales > Poaceae > Dendrocalamus > Dendrocalamus sinicus. The sequence goes on from CM070645.1 coordinate 28,816,624, forward strand.
GTCGGGTTCGAAGCTCGCGGCCCTCCCGGAGAAGGACGAAATTACCGGGTGCTGTACCAGACGAGAGATCTACAGATGCATAGCTCGAACTAGATCCGCGTTCTGGGCACCCCGGAGTTTGACGCCGCGAACGAGATCGGTCGCCCGACGTCCCTGGGGATGCCTCGGGCCATGAACGGGGTGCAGTTGGAAGGGTTACGCCCTGCGCTCGAACATCTGCCCAGCATGTTCCACGGCAGCCTACACTGGCCAGTCCACTTGGTTTAATATGGACGCATTCCAGCTGCTTGAGATGGAGGGCATGCTCGCCGTGGCCATCATCGATCAGACAAGGACAATGGTCAGTGTCTGGGCGCTGCACGATTACGTCAACCGGGCATGCATGCGTAGGTGCCGGATTTTCCTGCCGGAGGCTGAGATCGTCGCTAACGATAGCTATGATCCATTGGGAGAAGCACTAGTGTACATATTGTCCCAAGAGCTAGATGTGCTGGTGCGGTGCCCGTATACCCTGTTGCAATCTGACGCCAGTGGTGCTGTGCTGTGCTGCAACATCGCCGGCGTCCTAACCACTGAACCATCGGCACCCCTCATATGCCTCAAGAATGTTGTAAGGTCTTACGACCTCCCAGGACCTTTTACGACCGGTTAGAGTCGTTTACGACCGGTGAGAATCAAATACGATCGGTTCAAAGTACTTACGACCAATTCCGAACGCCTCAATCTCCTCCGATCGCTTTTTCAACGTGGTCGTCAATTTACTGTAGCAATTTACGACCGCTCTGCGATATCGCTGCCGCTGCCTTCCTTCAGCCGCTCGAGATACCGTGATCGAAACCTTCTACGATCACGCAGTGATGCTGGCGATCACTGTTCACCGTGGTCGAACACCCGTACGACCACGTTCACTTCCTTCAACGTGGTCGGAGTCGCTTCCGACCACGTTCTGGCCTTCCCGGTGTAGTCGTAGCTCGTTACGACCACCTTTGACTCCTTACGACCACCTTCACCGTGGTCGTAGCCTTCCCTGCTGGAACTTTTGCCGTGGTCGTAACTCCTCCCGATCATGCTTGCGGTGATCGTGAGTCCTTCCGACCACTCCTTGCACAATCACACGACAAAACAATGCTTTGTGTGTTTCCCTCTTTTTGGTATTTTCTCAATTGCTTGGTACATCGAATACATGGCTCTAAGCCTCTTTTTATACCCGGTTGTTCTAATTCAACACGGGTTCTCAACCTACTCCGACTCCGAGTCTTATACGACTTTGACTCGGTTTCCATCTACGACTTTGAATTGCGGTTGCAATTCGACTTTGATTACACCTAAATTTTGCACATGACTCTAAAACAAGATTATTTACAACATTCTCTCCATAATCTTGTTTTTCGACTTCGATCATGCCAATCTTCTTCTTCATCTCTGAAAACTTTATTCGCCCCAGCGACTTTGTCAATATGTCTGCTTTCTGTTCTTCGGTTCTGATATAGTTGATATCGATCTTCCCCTCTTCGACACAATCTCTGATATAATGATATCTTGTGTCTATGTGTTTGCTTCTATCATGTAGAACCGGATTCTTGCTCAGTGAAATAGCCGATTTGTTATCAACCCTGAGCGTTACCTTCTGAATTTCTTCATCTGACAATTCACTCAACAGTCGAGCGAGCCAGACTCCCTGACAAGATGCTGCGCTCGCTGCGATGTACTCGGCTTCACATGAAGATAATGCAACCACCTTTTGCTTCTGAGATTGCCAGCTGATCGGACTCTCCCCAAGCACAAACATTATGCCTGTCGTGCTCTTTCGATCGTCGACATCTCCTGCCATGTCGCTATCACTGTAGCCCATCAGCTGCAACGACTTTCCACCTCCTCTCTTGTACTGAATCCCGAGATTCAAAGTACCTTTGATGTATCTTAGGATGTGCTTCACGGCATTCATATGCTCCTGAGTTGGTTTCTCCATGAAATGACTTACGTATCCGACCGCAAACGAGATGTCTGGTCGGGTGTGCACCAGATACCGTAGACTTCCAACAATGCTCCTATAAGTCGTGGCATCAACTGGTGATCCTGGGCCTGTCTTGCTCAACTTCAGATGATTCTCCATTGGGGTTTGACATGGATTGCACTCTTCCATACCCGACTTCTCCAGAATCTTTCGAGCATATCCCGACTGACAAAGTGTTATGCCGTTGTCGGTTTGATTTACTTCAATGCCGAGGTAGTAGCACAGAAGTCTCAAATCAGTCATTTTGAACAGCCTCTTCATCTCTTCTTTAAACCTCATGATCTCCTTCGAACTCGATCCAGTAATGATCAAGTCGTCCACGTAAACGCCCACGATTAGTCTGTTCTTCGCATCTCCCCTCGTGTACACAGCATGTTCAGAGTTGCTTCTTCTGAAACCGAGTGCCGTTAGACTCTTGTCGAGTTTCAAGTTCCATGCACGTGGTGCTTGCTTGAGCCCATAGAGAGCTTTGTTCAACTTCAAGACTTTCTCAGCTTGCTTTCTGGACTGAAAACCCGGCGGTTGAGAGACATATACCTCCTCCTCGATGTCTCCGTTCAAAAACGCCGTTTTCACATCCATGTGGTGAATCTCCCATCCACCGTTTGCTGCCAACGCAAGAAGTAGTCGTATAGTCTCCATACGAGCTACTGGGGCAAAGACTTCTTCGTAGTCGATGCCTTGTTTTTGAACATACCCTTTCGCCACGAGTCGTGCTTTGTGTTTTACGACTTCTCCCTTGGAATCCTTCTTTACCTTGAAGATCCACTTTAAACCGATTGCTCGATGACCCTTTGGCAAATCGGTGAGTTCCCATGTGTCATTCTCTTCAATCGACTTCAGCTCTTCCTGCATAGCTGCTCTCCAGTATGCATCTCCCTTTGCTTCTTCATAGCTTCCAGGTTCTTCTGCAGTCGTGTAAAGTAGTAGCTCTTCAGACTGCACTGGTTCAGTTTGTGCATAAATCTCACTTATGCTTCTCATCTTCGGTATTCTATCACTCGAATCTTCTTCATCAGACTCTTCTTCATTTGGTGAGACTTCCTGATCATCAGCACCGGTCGAAGTTTGGCTTTGAGATGTGGTCGTAGCTTCTTCCGTATTGTCAGCATCGACTTCTTCGACTTCGAAGGTTACCCACTTCGACATGTCTTTCTCAATGTCCTCGTGTTCTTCCCACTCCCAATGTTTGTTCTCTTCGAAGACCACGTCTCTGCTCACATGAATCTTCTTTTCGACCGGATCATAGCACCTGTATGCCTTGGTGCCTGGTTCCGAGCCAAGATAGATCATCCGTCGGCTCCGGTCGTCTAGCTTCTTGAGATAAGTGGATGGCTTCACATGGGCTAAGCATCCGAAGACCCTGAGATGCTCGACATTGGGTTTTCTTCCCGACCACTGTTCATATGGAGTGACTCCATCCAGTGATCGCGTGGTCGCACGATTTAGCAGATAGACAGCATGTCGTACTGCTTCTGCCCAAAATCTCCCGGGCAGGAATCGGCTCTTCAACAGACTTCGTGCCGTTTCGACCACGGTCCGGTTTCTTCTTTCTACGACTCCGTTTTGTTGAGGTGAATACGGAGCCGTGAAGAGTCTTGCAATACCCTTCTCTTCACAAATCGAGTCGAACTCTTTCGCGAGGAATTCTCCTCCTCGATCCGACTGACCGACTTCACCTTTTTGTCGACTTCTTTGACAAGAGTTATGAACTTCTGAAAGTTCGTCTTTGCCTCATCTTTGCTTTTCTGCATGTACACCCACATGGCTCTTGAATAGTCATCCACGATCAACATGAAGTATTGATTCCCGGCATCTGTACGAGGTGTGATTGGTCCGCATGAATCTACGTGAACCGTTCGAGTGGTTGCGGCTCAAACTCGTCTCTTGTGGAAAACCGCTACGAGTTTGTTTCGCCACCGCATACCTTCGCAGACTTGCTCCGGGTGGTCGATTGTCGGTAATCCGACCACCATCTCTTTTCCCGCCATCGTGTTGAGACTCTGGAAATTCAGATGTCCGAATCTTGCGTGCCATAGCCAGGCCGCATCATCGGTTGTAGTCTTCATACACTTCGGCTTGCATGCTTCAATGTGAATTTTGTGCAGACGGTTTACCGTTCTCAGACTTTCATCGCCATCGCTCGGTGTGGTCGTACATCTTCGAGATAGGTGTCTTTGAGTTCAATCCGACAACCTTCTTCAGTCAATTGTCCAAGGCTTATAATGTTGCTTCGTAGATTTGGAATGTAGTATACATTCGACAATCTCCTCTGGCTTCCATCCTTGCACTGCATCAGGATCGTGCCTCTCCCTTTTATCTGAATGGTCGAGCCGTCTCCGAACTGTACTCTTCCAAGCACATTCTTATTTAATTCGTAAAACATCGAGTGCGCACCGTCATGTGGTTGCTGGCTCCGTTGTCGAGATACCGATCCGCCGTCCGCTCTTGAGTCCGCTCTCCTTTCTCCAATGCACTTAAACACTTTCTCCTCGTTTAATAGAACCATTGTCGGTTCGTCTGCAGTGCAGAGCGACAACAGCAGTGTCGGCTCCTTGTGTTCTGTAGTTTGTGCCAAGTTTGCTTCCTCCACCTTCTTCTTGCCCCGACAATTCGCAGCATAGTGACCATACTTCTTGCAGTTATGGCACTGGATGTGGCTCCGACATTCGGCTGCGTAGTGCCCAAACTTCTCGCACGTGTAGCACTGGATATCAGACTTGTCGGTATGATGGTCGCCGCCTCCACGATCACCTCCTCGACCACTTCGTCCACGACCTCTGTGATCGAAGCCTCGACCTCGTCCATGAGATGCACCGCGGCCGGTCGATGTGCCACGACCACGACCACGACCGCCCCTTGATGTCGATTCTCCTCGGTTCTTCGTGTCTTCCTTTACAAACAATGCTTGTTGGTTGTAAGGCCCTTGTCCTTCATTGTCGGCTTGATAACTCTTCAGAAGCTGCTCGTGTGCTTTGAGCGCTCCAGTTACCTCCTCAACCTTCATCTTCGAGAGGTCTTGCGAGTACGTGAGTGTAGTTACGACCGAGAGAAACTTCTCTGGTAGTACTCGTAGATACTTCTTCACCGCCACCTCGTCTTTCAAGTCGTCGCCGAGAGATTTGATCTCGTTTACGACTTCGTTAAACTTCCCAGAGAACTCCTCCACAGTCTGGTTCTTTCCCATCTTCAATGATTCAAACTCACTCCTCAATGTTTGAAGTCGAACTTCCTTCACTCGATCTACTCCTTGGTGCATTATCTGCAGAGTAGTCCAGACGTCTTTCGCCGTCTCCTTGCCGACCACCGTCGCATCATCGAGTCGGGCACGACTTGATAGATCGCTGCCATCGCCATCTTGTCGAGACGATCATCGAGGACCTTGTCCTTCTCCTTTGGTTCGACCGCACCCGCACGCCTTGCGCGATCATGTTGACCTTCATCTTCATCGCCCGCACCGGATAGTTGTCCGAACCGAGGATCGGCATCGCAGCGACACGCTCGCCGCCGTGTCGCCCATGTTTAACCACGGCTCGATACCAATCTGTTGTAAGGTCTTACGACCTCCCGGGACCTTTACGACCGGTTAGAGTCGTTTCGACCGTGAGAATCAAATACGATCGGTTCGAGTACTTACGACCAATTCGAACGCCTCAATCTCCTCCGATCGCTTTTTCAACGTGGTCGCCAATTTCTCGTAGCAATTTACGACCGCTCTGCGATATCGCTGCCGCGCCTTCCTTCACCGCCGAGATACCGTGATCGAAACCTTCTACGATCACGCAGTTGATGCCGGCGATCATCGCTCACCGTGGTCGAACACCCGCATTTACCACGTTCACTTCCTTCAACGTGGTCGGAGTCGCTTCCGACCACGTTCTGGCCTTCCCGGTGTAGTCGTAGCTCGTTACGACCACCTTTGACTCCTTACGACCACCTTCACCGTGGTCGTAGCCTTCCCTGCTGGAACTTTTGCCGTGGTCGTAACTCCTCCCGATCACGCTTGCGGTGATCGTGAGTCCTTCCGACCACTCCTTGCACAATCACACGACAAAACAATGCTTTGTGTGTTTCCCTCTTTTTGGTATTTTCTCAATTGCTTGGTACATCGAATACATGACTCTAAGCCTCTTTTTATACCCGGCTGTTTTAATTCAACATGGGTTCTCAACCTACTCCGACTCCGAGTCTTATACGACTTTGACTCGGTTTCCATCTACGACTTTGAATTGCGGTTGCAATTCGACTTTGATTACACCTAAATTTTGCACATGACTCTAAAACAAGATTATTTACAACAAAGAAAGCTTTGTTCTGCAAGCGTTTCTTTCGGAGCGGGGGAATGATTTGGAGCCGCCCTTCTTCCTGCTCCAGTAACCATTGGGTGATTTGGTGGTTTCCTATCCTGTAACCTTGTTTGCGCTCCTGTCAGTCTATGCTTTAGACAACAGAAGCTGCAATGTCTGCAGGTGAAGCTTGAAGTAGTTACTCGTGGGAAATGATCTATTGCCGTACGCTGAAAAGTCGTTTGACGGGCAGCAAGCTAATATGTAGGTCGTACTTCTCTTGATTCATGTGTACTATACTATGTGAATTCTCAATCACGTCGGATGAGTAACCAATGAGTTAATTTCTGCTCATTTCAAAAAAGAAAAAATTGATCATATACCCTCCATTTAGATGGAAATTGAGGATTTACCCTCCTGACCCACGTGTCAGTGACTTATGATGACCCCACGTGTCATTGAGATATGAAGGGTAAATCCTCAATTTCCCAACTAAAGGGAGGGTATATGATCCAATCTTCTTTCAAAAAATCCATGCATTTGCTTCAGCAAAAGGCCGCTCTATTGCAGGTTTTACTTACAGTAATGTTGCATCTTTTATTTTTTGCCATCTTTCTCTTGTCATAGCTTGCAAGAATACATATGGCCAGCAGCTACAGGATTGACGATTGCAGGCTTCTGCAATGACAGTGATTTTACCAAGTGGTATGAAATGCCATCTTCCTGTGTTGATGTTGATCTGAATTTGTACTATATCCGTGTAAGACACTTCGTCACCTCATGTCAGACGTGGTATGATAGATGTCTGAGCTATGCACAGGTTGTATCAGACGTGGTGTCAATCTGTAGCAACCGATTCTAATTCAGTTTCCTCTCCGTATGGGACTCGTTTCCCTCGTCCTATATATATACCCTAGTAGTTTATAGGAACATGTGTGTTTAAGAAGAAGCGCTCTATTGTAATCTCTTCTCATTATAGTGATTCTTTCGAGCACTCGTGGTTTTTCCGCCAGAGTTTTCTACGTAAAAATTTATATCTCTTATCTCTATTTTTCTATGTGTTATTTGCAACAAGTGGTATCAGAATTTCAGGTTCAAGATTCAAACCACTGCCCCAAAAAGAGCAATCTCCACTCCAGGGCGGCCATCCTAGCGCGGCACACACGGCGGCCATAGTGCATCACGTGAGGATAGGAGATTTGAAGAAAAAGCAGCTCCATGTCCTTGCGCGCGAAGACAAGAGAGCAGCAACATCTCGCACACATCCTCCGAAGTCGTCGTCGAATCCGAGATGCAGCCATCTCTGAAGCCAAGGCCCTGTTTGGATCAGTTTCAGATTCTTAAAAACCAGCTATTACTTCTAGTTTTTAAAAGCTGGTTTCTAAGCAAAAACTGGTGGGGTGTTTGGATCTCCTAGTTTTTAAAAGCTAGTTTCATTTATGATTGGTGCTAATAGACAATTATACCCTTACATTTATTGCTTTTGAACAGCACATTAAACAGCCATGCGTGGTCTTTAATGAGGGTAAATGGGTATTTGTGCAAAAAAACTGGCAAAAGCTAGGTATCAACAGTTTCTTGGTTTTTAAGAATCTGAGTAGGTAGATTTTAAAAACTGCCTCAAAAACTGGTCTGTTTGGATCTCACATATTTTCCAAAAGTCAGATTCTTAAAATCTGGGTGGATGGGCTGTCGCAACCTGTCCATCTAATAAAAGGCGTCCCGGTCCATCAAAACGCAATAGCATCGTCGGGCCTCGGGCCAAGCGAGAGATCCACGTGCTACCAGTCGCTCCAGTCGGTGTGCCACCTCCACGTGCGAAATCCAGAAGCCAGCATCGATTCGCCCTCATCCGCGTGCGTCATCGCTTCACCAAGCCATCTGCTGCCTCGGTCCAGTCATTAGCAAGAGAGAGATTAAGGTGCAAGCAACCTGAGACACAAGAAAATGTGAAGTTGGTCTGTACACTTCAGTGTATTTTTTTGGGTGAATTTGCGAGGTGCACACAGCAAGTGTACCAGGAGATTTTAGCATCTCTACCAGACAATTTTGACTTGACTTGACTCTGTTTCAAGTCTTGACTCGAATTTGGCGCTGGCCCACATCATCCCCAGTGACTGTTCCAGTGTCAAGTTCGCCAATAATCATCGCTTGTGCCGTCCAACGCCATGCTCTAGCATCATACTATGCAATCTCCATTGAAGCTACCACCAGCTCTGCATGTTTTCATTGGAGGTGGAGTTCATTGTAATTCAGGTCATTGTGCCTATTATCGGCGGCATCCATACGGGATCAATCAATTGGCAATTTCATCGACGATCCATCGTCTACTACGGGTTACTGAGGCAAATCCGCAAATAAGGAGTCTAAGGTAGAGTTGTAGGATTTTCTACAATGAGTTAATTTGGGCTACGCTTGATTGAAGATACTTAAAAAACAATGCCATTTGTGGGAACAACTGAATTTGGTGTTTTAATTCACCGTTTGATAATACCCTAATGGCAATTGGCAACTATTAAGATACTCTCTAGCATTTTGCTGTTTGAAAGTGAAGGTTTTACTCCAATTTCAGTTTGAGATGAAGGATTTACGTGCAAGAAGGAGTTTTATTTTTGCGTAGATACTACAACGTCTTCCAATTGTCGCAGCTCAATATGAGAGGTCTACTGCAGTTTATTCTCCAGGCACAAGAGTTCCTTTCATCTAGACAATTTTACAGGAGAAGTTTCAACCATATTATAGAATTTTACTCAAGAGTTACTTTTGAAGTCGGCAATTTGATGTACGTGATGGTGTACACGTGCAACAAGACTATTCTAGTCTTTCTTATTGAAGAGTTGCTCTTCCAATGAGTGTTGCTCGCCGAGTTTTGTGTTCCAAATAGAGTATACTAGATTCCATGATATGAGTTATTCGCTATCTATCCAGCGCCACAGGTGATTTTGGCTTATGCCACTTTGTGGGGACCCCAGGCGCGGGAGCACCCGTTGTCACCGCATGTGTTATGTACTAGTCCCATTATCAGTTGCTAGTACACACATTCACATCATTGTGATCACATCCATACACAAAGCACATAATTAGCTTACATAAATGGGATGATATTATTTATGCGAGGTATAAAAGAGTACATACACAAAAGGCCAACCGACCATAAGACCAACAGAGTCTCAAACAAAAATAGTGAAAGTCTAATAAACAAAAGTATCCAGTGATGTGCCATTACATCTCGTAGGCAACTGATTGGAGTCAAACCCTAGAAGAATCCCTAGTCAAATTCCCTGGTGCCGGGGGCGAAACATGCATCGTCGAGCAAAAGATCTTCATTCTCTAATCAACAATAATTTAAGCAAGATTGAGTACATTGCGTACTCAGCAAGACTTGTAGTGTATTGCAAAATTTTACATATATGCAAAGCTGTCAATGGATGAGGCTCTATACTAAGTTATTTTCAGCATGAGGCAGGTTTCGTTTTGCAATAACAATAAGTAATAATTTGCAAACGAAGTTGTAAAGAGAATTTGACATGTAATGAAATAACATTTACATAAATTTCATAACAATAGATCAAAATCATTCACAACCCTCCTCGGCTATGAACATTCACATCATTCCCAACCTTGGACATGGCACACAGTTGCGTACATGCATCCCATAAGTTCAGTGAAACAGTTTTGGAAAAGGAAAATACTATACCCTTTGTAGCTACATCCAAATTTGCTCATGACCACGAGCATGGCTATTTACATAGTTTTTAACGCTCTGCAGAGGTTGTACAACTTTACCCACATGAAATAATCAATTTTTACTATAAGCGACTTCACGCTTCCTTTGGCGTGTGACGAAAATTGATTATCAAAGCCTTTAGGTTATCTAGTCCTAACCTTGCACCAGCCCGAATGAACATCGAATCTCTCTTAGGTACGCCCCCTAAGAAAGCATTCGAATCTTTCTTAGGTAAATCCCCTAAGTGAAGACCCTCACTTAGGTCTGTCCCCTAAGTGGGCATTCATCGTTGCTTAAAAGCCTTGACCCAAGCACCTTGGTGTCAGGGGCCCCTATGAGCAAACCTAACCGGAGTGCTCTTACTACTTTTGTGCCTACCGTAATGCAAGTCTAGACCTAGACAACTTAGTGAGCTAAATGCCAGAGTCCATATAGCACATGTGGTCATATGTTGTGACTTAGATGTGCAGCAATAGCATTCGGTCCTTAATTGACCCGGGCGAGAATCTCCCTCCATATGCATGTGAGATTCCCTCTCGTGCAAGATTCCCTCTCACATTTGATGGATTATCATATGGCTCGCTCTTGTCCAAAAACTAGGTTTTTTATATTTTATTTGATACCAAAGTAATAGATCCCCTCTGGTGCAACATTTTTGAAACCATCATACCTGCATGAAGATTTTGTTCAAAATTCAAACTTAGCAGAAACTAGTGCTTGTCTAAGCATCTAGACCATATATCCAAGTAGTATTCCCAATTGATAGTATACATTATCCAAACAAAAGACAACACAAAAGTATTATCCCTATCAACTACTAGGTGGTGAGAAGTGGAATCACACACTCTCAATCGTCTTACCAAACTCTTACAAGTGTTCTTACCAATGTAGCAGGTGGTACAACTGGTGGCTGGTTCGTGACACCGTGTCGAGCGTGGATACGATTACAAGAGGAAATCTATTATGATCAAGAGTATGTAGAGCTTGGAAGGCACAATATGTAGCAATAGAGAACAATCAGTTAATTTTAGAATTGCATAGAATTGAATTATAGTTCGTATCTAGCACTTAGCCTATGTTACTGATCAACCAAGGATGGAAGAAGGCTAAAAAATAGTGTATGGCAATGTGTAGGAGTGAAAATACAAGATAATTCAATCCAATTGCAATCTGGCATTGAAGAACACAAGGATTGACCCAAAACTGAAAACTGAAGATTTCTGTCCACTGGACAGTATATTGGTATTTTGGCCGTAACTTTTTGTCATATGATTCTTTTTCACTGATTCTTTTTTTTCTCTGTTTTATAACGGCTTTTTCTACAGATTTTATTTTGGGGCCAACTTCTGAAACCCGACACAGAAATTTGCACAAAAATCACAACTACTGACTGTTGCAGATTCAAAACAGATAATTGGGTCAACTTTCACCGCACATATCGCTTAACTGTCTTGCTGGAATGATGTGAAAATTTACAGATAGATGGATAATGAATTTTTGAATCTAATGGAGGTGGTCTCACTCAAAAATAGTCTCGGAATCAAAAGTTATGACGTTTTTGGTGGCGGCTGCAGAGAAAGGAAAAAATCAGCCGAATTTGGAAATTACGGTTTGAGGTGGGGAATTTTTCTTTTGTTTCGATTTTTAATTCAACAAAGATTTGACCAGCAACTAGACAATGCTATGATGGACACAAATTCAATTTAGCAAACCATAACTAACAGATTAAAAGGCACAACGGGGTTTGGACAGCGGAAATTAACTCTTTTTGTGGGGCAATTTTTTTTGGACTATACGAAATAAAAACCAATCTACTAACTAGGGATACAAGAATTACCTCACGGGCAACCGTTGCTCTGATACCAACTGATGTGATTATGACCCGATCTTCCGAAAGGTAATGATAAGTCGATTGTGGAGAACTCGACGTTGATGATCCAAAGGCTCCAACCAAAACAGATCGAACCCCTCGCAATCACTACGCCACTGCTCCGTTGGTTATCAACCGTGCCGAACACGGTTGACCTCGCCAAGAAGGCTATCTCCTGCAAGCGAATCGAGAACACGAGAAAGAGAGTAAAAGATGCAATCTGTATTGCGAATAATGTTTAAGTTCACAAGTTGGGGTTTCTCAACCGAACACGCGGCGAAACTGCTAAGCAGAATAATCTCTTAAGAAAAACCTAAGGAAAACTAAAGAGGTGCGGCCTCCTTAAATAGGGGAGGGGGAAGCCACACTTATCTAATGAAAAGGGATATGGTACTATTCCTGGTTGCTGTTCATGCGGCCGTGGTACTATTCATGTGAACAGTACCAGCCCAAATAGCCTAAGTTACAAGGCCCTCGGCCCACTGTGACTTGGACTGAAAAAGTAACATGACTTGTTTCGCAGTTTCTGATCTGCTCAGATGGAGTTTCGAGATGACACCAGATCCATATTAATGTAGACTCCAAGAGCTTTCCAACGAGTACTCACGGGCCCTGAGAAGCCTTCTGAATCAAAAGTTATGCCTGTTTGAAGTTGGCCTGTCAGGCTGAGTCCGAGTTGATCTGGAGGCCGAATTGGATTCCAAAACCTATCCAACTTGAACCCTTGCTTTAATTGGTTCCAAAGTGATGTGGTGCTACAAATATATATATTCATCATTAGGTAGCATCATATTCTCATTTAAAATGTGTTGAGGTTGAAGAAACAAATTCACCTTTAGTTCAATCTTGATATTGGCCGCTATGGTCGTATGTGTTGGTCACGTGGTCACATCAGTTACGATCACCCCAGAAGTCGGTACGACTGCTTACAAGAGGCTACGACCGCCTCCCACTGCGTTACGACCATTCTGTTGGTCTTACGACCACATAGACACTTGTAGCCCCTTCTGACCACGTTCAACGCTTTACAACATGGTCGAAGCCCCTTCCGACCTCGTTCAACGTGGTCAAAGCACCTTCCAACCACATTCAACGTGGTCGAAGCACCTTCCAACCACATTCAACGTGGTCGAAGCACCCTCTGACCACGTTCAGTGCTTCACAATGTGGTCGAAGCCCCTTCCGACCACGTTCAACGTGGTCGAAGCACCTTCTGACCACGTTCAACGCTTTACAACATGGTCGAAGCCCCTTCCGACCTCGTTCAACATGGTCGAAGCACCTTCCAACCACATTCAAAGTGGTCGAAGCACCTTCCGACCACGTTCAGTGCTTCACAACGTGGTCAAAGCCCCTTCCGACCACGTTCAACGTGGTCGAAGCACCTTCCGACCACGTTCACCTCATTACAACGTGGTCAAGCACCTTCCGACCATGTTCACGTCCTTCTGCCATGGTCATATCACCCTTCGAGCACGTCTACTTCTGGTTTGCCGTCGTCGTAACGCCTCTCGACCACCAACCGCAGCGGTCGAAGCCTCCGACCACCGACCGCGGATAACGTGGTCGAAGCCTCTTCGACTACCGACCGCGGACAGCGTGGTTGAAACCCGCTTTCGACTACCGACCGCGGACAACGTGGTTGAAACCCGCTTTCGACTACCGACCACGGACAATGTGGTCGAACGACCAACGTGGTCGAAACCTGCTTTCGATTACCAACCGCTCCGACCACGGCTAGTTGATGCTTGCAACATCCGACCACGGCCAGTCGACGCTTCCGACTTCCAACCACGGCCAGTTGAGGCATCCGACTTCCGACCACTGCCAGTTGAGGCGTCCGACTTCTGACCACGGCCAGTCGAAGCTTCCGACAACAGACAACACGGTCGTAGATCTTCCCGCCGACCCCAACAACACTCAATGTGGTCGTAAGTGGAACAACGTAGTCGTAAATCTTCCAGTCGACCCCAACAACACTCAACGTGGTCGTAAACGGTCTGCCGACCACTCTCTAAGGCTTACGACTTGGCAGAGACAGCACAAACTACAAAAACCAAACTCAATCTTTCTAAACACAAGGGTGAATTACTCATCACAAATATGGGGTCACCTTCACATGGTCTTTCAATCTCCCCTTTGATGAGTATATTTGTGTAATAACTTTTCAGATTTTTGAGCTTATGTGTGCCATCTTTTTTATTACCTTTGTGCTCTGATTGTCAAATTCTTTTTATTGAGAAGGTGCTCATCTCCCGATTTTCATATGATTTCTTAATGTGAAGGAGATTGGAGTCGTGTAGATGTTTTGATTGTGACCTTGATGGGTAGACATTGTTACATGACTAACAATACGGACAAAAATGATCTTGTTTGTAGTAATTTTCAACTTTAGAATGTCTGCCTGTTAATTGAAATTGTTTATTCAATACATCTTTACAAAAATACAAATACGGTATCTATATTATATGAGAAAGGGTAATATTAAAAGTAATTTCTATTTTCATTCTTATTTTCTTAGCAACGTGCATTGATTATCGCTAATATCATACACACTTAGTAGTTGCCTACAAAGGCCCTGCGTGTTTGAACTATTGCTTTTTAGCTTATAGCTTAAATCAAACATTTTAGCTTAAGGAGCTTAAAAGCAGTCCACTTTTAAGCTCAATAATTCCGAAGCTCGTGATAGCCTCATGAGATTTGACCAACAATGATACGAATCATTCAAAGAAAAAGAAGTCGAATCACAACAATAATTGGTAGAACATACAACAATCAGGGGTAATTCAATCCATGACCATAAGCTTGATAATCACAGTTCAATTCAGAACAAGAAAGAAGTACGTAAATTAACGTTCTTCGCTGGTCACCACAGTGGTGTCTCCACTACTGCTGAGCCACCATCGGTATGCACTTTTGATTTTTGAAAATACTTTTTCCAAAGAAATTCTAATAAAAGCCAAGGGAAAACAAATGTATGCAAAAGTTTTTAAATTACCCTTATTTTCATATTTCATGGAATTTCATGATGTTACACGGGAGAGGCAAAAGTTTTTAAATTACCCTCACGATGTCTTCACCAAGGCCGCCGTCCCGTCGCCGCTCATGCAGCGCAGCTCATACTCCGTGAAGATATCAGTCGTCTGCACGGCCATCACCAACCTCATCAAGTGAAGATAGTTGTAAAGAAAATATCTACAGGATAGCAGCAGATACATTGCTTGCAAACAAACCACCTTTTGTAACAACATATCCCCAAGATTTCAAATTTTTGTCTCCTCTCCCCAGTGCTGCACAAGATACACAACAATTTTATCATCTCATCGGAAAGCCTCAAGAGAGCCTATTTCAGATTAGGATAACTTCCACACTTCCACTTCCACGTCCACGTCAGCATACAGGAGCCAATTTTCAGCATACAGGCACCAGAAAAGCCAATTACACACCCAGAAACCCGTAAGCACATGATAAATCACAGGGATCATAAATCTAGCAACAAAGGAGGCTCATCTCCTTATCAAAGCACCGAACCCTCCCAAAATAATGGTCACTGGAACACACTGAGACCAGAATTTTACTAAACATCGATCACCACCTGTCTGTATCCACACGCCATAGCATCAATACACAATCCTAAGAAATGACCCGCCTTTCCTCGTCGAAAGTAATAAATAACGCCACCTAAAAATCAGAAAAGAACGCCTCCTAAGAAATGACCAGCAGTGGCCATCCCTTCATCGACGTCCGTTCCATGACGACTTTCGGTGTTAGGAACAATTGACACGATATATACAGATCTCCTTGCCAAGAAAGTTTTTGGAAGAAGAACATCGCAATACCCTGAAAAGAAAAAGAAGAGGAACGTTGCAAAAGGCCGTTGAAGCATAAGTGAGGTCTACGGCGACACACCTAAATTGGTCAAAATCTAACAGCTGAGGCCCACGATTCATTCTACAGCATTTAAGCTATCGATATCAGCACCATGGTGCCTAGGCACCAATATCAATACCCGTTGATTTGCTTCGAGATTCGCAACGTTTGATATGGGTATCTTCATATACCCATAAAAAAGTATATTTGAGATATCAAACTCCGAAAAAATTTAAATTCAACTTCAGTTTAATTAGTTTGAACTATTTTTATGGTATATACTCACTGTAGTTGCATTGAACTCAAAAGTAGTTCAAATTAGTTTGAACTGAGTTCAAAACTAACTTACCATAAATATATCAAGGGTATAAAACATTTTCATACCCAAACTCAAAAAAATTATCAATCATACACGTGTATCGGATGTTGGTGCCTAGGCACCATGGTGCATTACGTGTGTATATATATATATATATATATATATATATATATATATATATATATATATATATATATATATATATATATATATATATATATATATATATACCCTCTCAAAAAGAAAAGAAAGATCAGCGCCTATAAAATGTACGCAGTCCGTTGTTGACATAGCTAGCTAACTTGTACATCAAGTAGACGCGCGTGTAGCTATACATATGAACAAATCAGGTCTCCTCTATACATAGAAAGTGATTTAGTGCCTCTCCTGTATACATAGAAAGTAATCACCGGCATTAGTGCATCGTAATCTCGCTTTTTAATGTCTCCGATCCTGTAATTACGATTGTATGCAATATGCATATAAAATAGAAGCTAGAGGCCACGGAAATTGTGTGCCAACCTCAATTCTGTCCCAACAAAGATAGAACCCACCACGAGTAAATCACACCCTCCCGGAACACAAGTTACAAAACCAACAACGACATCGATATGATGCCGTCTACGGCTCGCCTTCTCGCCGCAGCGTACCTCACCGCCGTCCTCGCGGCGCTCACGAGCGGCGTCGACGCGTCGGTGGAGACTACGTGCAAGGCCGCGGCCGACAGCGACGGGCGCGTGGACTACAAATTCTGCGTGTTCGAGCTGAGCTTGCACCACGACAGCCCCGACGCGGACACATGGGGCCTGGCCAAGGTGGCGGCCGAAGTCGGCATCAATAACGCCGACGACGCGGTCAACCACATCAAGGACCTGCTTTCCAGGCCGGGCACGGACGCCAGGGCGCGGGCGCCGCTCGGGCGGTGCCAGGACCTGTACGACTGTTGGGAATAATCCCACATTGGTTGTGGAAGAGGAGAAAGCACAACTTATAAGTGTGGGGGAGCCCCCACCCATTGGACTAGTCTTTTGGGGGGAGAAGGCCCAGTACCACTTATAAGGTTGTTGCTCCGTTGCTCCGTGGGCTTGGTTGTGTTCCGCCCATATGGACCTGTGGCCCGGGGAGTAAAAATCCGGCTGGACCTAGGTATACGGCCAGGTCCAGATCTCACAACAACAGCATGGGGTTTGCGTTCGCCGAAGCGCACGACGACATCAACAACCGCGACTACGCGGCGGGGAAGGAGAAGGCGGGGGAGGCAATCTCTCTCGCGCACCAGTGCGACGATGCCTTCGCCAAGGCCGCCGTCCCGTCGCCGCTCATGCAGCACAGCTCGTACTGCGTGCAGATATCGATCATCTGCACGGCCATCACCAACCTCATCAAGTGAAGAGCATCTGCACTGCCGAGCTGAGAGCTCTTCAAGCTTGCAGCGATTGATTACTTGGAAACAGTTAATCGTATTTCAAGAATTACTTGGAAACAATAAAAGCGTGTAAATTCCTTTAATTCGAGGTTTAATTACTTGCTTAATGGTTCGCGTGCTTTTCGAATATGTTGTTGCTTTTCATTTTCTTGCCTTTGTATTGCGATACCCTTTTTGTGTACTAGTAATACCTATTAAATTAAAAATTAATTGCATATATAGGTCATTACCCTGCCCATCCAACGCTAGATCCGATAAGCATGTGCCATCAATCAATTTGACAAACTAGCTGGTTTTCCTACCTCAACGACGGCATCGTCGGGTTCTAAGCTCGTGGCCCTCCCGGAGAAGGACGAAATTACCGGGTGCTGTACCAGACGAGAGATCTACAGATGCATAGCTCGAAGCCTCGAACTAGATCCGCGTTCTGGGCACGACGGAGCTTGACGCCGCGAACGAGATCGGTCGCCCGACGTCCCTGGGGATGCCTCGGGCCATGAACGGGGTGCAGTTGGAAGGGTTACGCGCGCCCTGCGCACGAACATCTGCCCAGCATGTTCCACGGCAGCCTACACTGGCCAGTCCACTTGGTTTAATATGGACGCATTCCAGCTGCTTGAGATGGAGGGCATGCTCGCCGTGGCCATCATCGATCAGACAAGGACAATGGTCAGTGTCTGGGCGCTGCACGATTACGTCAACCGGGCATGGGTGCGTAGGTGCCGAATTTTCCTGCCGGAGGCTGAGATCGTCGCTAACGATGGCTATGATCCATTGGGAGAAGCACTAGTGTACATATTGTCCCAAGAGCTAGATGTGCTGGTGCGGTGCCCGTATACCCTGTTGCAATCTGACGCCAGTGGTGCTGTGCTGTGCTGCAACATCGCCGTCGTCCTAACCACTGAACCATCGGCACCCCTCATATGCCTTGTAACAACCCCCATTTCTGGGAGCGTTAGGTTAACCTCGCAACTGCCCAGGATTATTCAGCTGCGAGTACTGTAGAAGAATGAGCACCATTGCCAAAGCATGCTTAAACATGAAATCAAACTTTATTACAAAAGTAAGGCTTAGCAGCCAAGTTTTACATAAAGAGGCGTACAACCCAAGGATACATTACCAAAAGAAATTCCACAGACAGGCCTGAGTTTAGAATAAACCCTAACACACGGCATCGTCTATTTCGTAGAATTCAGCTTCGTCTTCAGAATCTCCTTCACTTTCTTGACAAGCATTTTCTGTTTAATGATTTTAGCAAGCGTGAGTACAAACAACCGTACTCAACAAGTCACATGTGAAATACTATTTAACTATATGCAAGAGATTGCCATGGAATGGAGTATAGCAGTTCATTATTTTATGTGGATGTAGTTTTCTTTGTAAACATTTTTCTTTTAAACAAGAAATATTAATTCATAAACTTCATAAGGTAATTGGGGGGTTTTCACACTTGATTTAACTCACACTTGCACATTCCCAACACCATTCCAAATCTACTTGTGCCATGCTTATTGGAATCACCCATTAAACACAGTACGGTGTATTCGAATACTATTTATAAATGTCTCTGCAGAGCTGCCCATCTTTACCCACAAGATCTCTTAACTCCCGCGACAGAGTTAAGGGAACAAGGTTGTTCACTGCTCATTTCTTCATGAAGGCTCTACCCGATAGACTCCAACACAGACCTGGGTGTCTGCCGACACGGCCAGACATTTTATCTGCCGATATGGCCAGATATTTTGCCCGTCCTGAGGGAATTTATCGTTGTCCAATATGGTTTTACCGTTTCCATACCGACTTTCCGGTACCCGTTAGATCTCAACTCAAACCCGGGTATCCGCCCACCAAGGCCAGACTACCCGTCCTGGAAGAATCTAACGTTGTTCAATATGGTTTTACCGTTTCCATACCAACTGGTTGTACTCCATTAGAGATTCAATCGATTTGAGCAGCTACTAAACCAGGTTTGACAAGTCAACGCTTGTGGTTGAGCGGTCACTATGTTCTTCACTTGGCATAAGGTTTTTAATTCACTTTTACTAAACAACTTTCATCTATAAATTCACATCCCAGTGCCCACGGCACTGCTATCAACTCACAGCACAACTCCCATTCTAGGATGGGCTCAGCCAACTCATGGCTCTCTGTAACATCTTATCAAAATTCAATTGGTAGAATACCAAGATTTTAATAGTAAAATGTTTGTCAATTTCCTAAACTACCATGGTTATATTAGTAATAATTTTAATATTACTAGGTTCTGTCAAGGTGAATATGGCCATCAAATTAAGCTGATTTTTTTTCAAGTGGGGTAGGATATATTAGCTAATAGCATGTCATTCTAAACAATCTTTGAACATAACATAACAGTGCATAAATAGCATAATGAAAATACTGATAAATAGCAAATAACGGAAAGTAGGTTCAATATGATCAAAAACATGTGACTTGCCTTGCGGATTTATGATTTCGATTATTTTGTATTCTTCAATTTCCGGATCTTGAGCTTGATCTGGGGCTTCTTCTTCTTGGTTTAACTGGCCTTCAACATCGTGTGCTAGCGCAAATCAAGAAAGAATATTTAATTCCACGCTCGAAGGAAATGAGCTAGGAATAAAGAAAGAAAATAAAAAAAATAAAATTCGAGAAAAACCAAATAAAATGGGTTTAGGATTTTTAGGAGGCTCAAATGGTGAAATGGACCTGCGAAATGGGTTGGCGGGCTCGAAACGGTTTAAAGGAATATATTTTTTGTATTTTTGGGCTTTTTATTTGCTAACGGGTCTGGTTACTATTTCTTATCGGGCGGTTACTGTTTGAACCGGGTTTAACTAATGCTGGCGGGTTCGGGCGCTCGGCTTAACGAGCCAAATGAACAGTGCCGCCCGGCACTGTTCTTCTTCTTCCAGCCGAACGCACGCGCGCGCAGGGAGCAGGGAAGAAGAGCGGCGGCCACCGACGGCGCGGTAGTGACTTGCGACACCAACCGAGGACATGGATGGACTCAGGGGATGCCGGGGTTCCGTTTTTGTGGTTGTCACGGCCGGAAGAGGCGGCGTTCGCCAGCGGTGAGCTCGGGAGTGTGCCTCGGTTTTAGGTGGCAACAGCCGGTTCCTAGGGCTAAGAGGGTCGGGGCTCTGGTATTTGAGCATCCTTGGGACCAAGGCGAGCTCATGGGAGTGGTGGTTCGGGCTGGGGAGGTCTGTGGGAGGCCGGCCACGGAGGGGCGCCATGGCCGAGCGGTGGCTTCACCGGCGAGGAAAGGGAAGGGCTCGGCGAGCTAGTACGGCCGTTCGGGTAAGTTCCTAGGGGCTCAAGGAGGCCGTAGGTGCAAGTAATTGAAAGGCAATTGGCTAAATCACCGGAATTGGATTTGAGCTCACCGTGGGGAATTTTGGAGATTGCCGGCAGTGGGGGCAATAGGAGGCTAATTGGGCACGAGAGAAGCTTCACTGGGCATGAGTGCATCTCCACGGAGGGGCTTGAGGGCTTTTTATAGCGACTTAGGGCGGTTGGCAAGAACGGCGCGGAATCGAGCTGGCTCGGGAGGTTTCGGGGGAGCTGGACCAAGGCGGTCGGGAAAGTAGGCAGGGTGAGCTAGTGCCTTGGGGGATGAGTTACGGTGGTCAAGAGTTGCGGCTGGTCGACCGAGAGAGAGAGAGAGAGAGCTCGCGGAAAGGGCAGAGGTGGTGGTGACGCACGGCAGAATGCCCGACGCGCGGCAAGGAGGAGGCTAGGGCATGTCAGGGTAGGGGTGTACGGCCTCTAGCAGCTGCGTGGCAGTGAGGGGGATGCTAGAAGACGCGAGGGAGGCCGGGCGACTTGGTGGTGAAGAAATGAGCAGGCGGTGGCAAAAATCGGGAAGGCGGCGAAACAGGGGACGGCAACAAGATTTTTCGGGGTGGTGAACAGTGGCAACGCAAACTCCCTTCGTTCAGACAGTGACGGTGGAGATTTGGGGCTAGATGGAGTGGAGATTCGTGCGGATTAGGCTAGAGATCAAGAGAGGGAAAACCAAAACGCAATTCCAATCCATTTTCAAAAATCGGCTTTGTTTCATGCCTCAAGAAAGCTTTGTTCTGCAAGCGTTTCTTTCGGAGCGGGGGAATGATTTGGAGCCGCCCTTCTTCCTGCTCCAGTAACCATTGGGTGATTTGGTGGTTTCCTATCCTGTAACCTTGTTTGCGCTCCTGTCAGTCTATGCTTTAGACAACAGAAGCTGCAATGTCTGCAGGTGAAGCTTGAAGTAGTTACTCGTGGGAAATGATCTATTGCCGTACGCTGAAAAGTCGTTTGACGGGCAGCAAGCTAATATGTAGGTCGTACTTCTCTTGATTCATGTGTACTATACTATGTGAATTCTCAATCACGTCGGATGAGTAACCAATGAGTTAATTTCTGCTCATTTCAAAAAATCCATGCATTTGCTTCAGCAAAAGGCCGCTCTATTGCAGGTTTTACTTACAGTAATATTGCATCTTTTATTTTTTGCCATCTTTCTCTTGTCATAGCTTGCAGGAATACATATGGCCGCCAGCAGCTACAGGATTGACGATTGCAGGCTTCTGCAATGACAGTGATTTTACCAAATGGTATGAAATGCCATCTTCCTGTGTTGAAGTTGATCTGAATTTGTACTATGTCCATATAAGACACTTCGTCACCTCATATCAAACGTGGTATGATAGATGTCTGAGCTATGCACAGGTTGTATCAGACGTGGTGTCAATTTGTAGCAACCGACTTTAATTCAGTTTTCTCTCCGTATGAGACTTATTTCCCTCGTCCTATATATATACCCTAGTAGTTTATAGGAACAGGTGTGCTTAAGAAGAAGTGCTTTATTGTAATCTCTTCTCATTATAGTGATTCTTTCGAGCACCCGTGGTTTATCCGCCAGAGTTTTCTACGTAAAAATTCATGTCTCTTATCTCTATTTTTCTATACATTATTTGCAACAAGTGCTATCAGAACTCTAGGTTCAAGATTCAAACCACTGCCCCAAAAAGAGCAATCTCCACTCCCAGGGTGGCCATCCTAGCGCGGCACACACGGCGGCCATAGGGCATCACGTGAGGATAGGAGATTTGAAGAAAAAGCAGCTCCATGTCCTTGCGCGCGAAGACAAGAGAGCAGCAACATCTCGCACACATCCTCCGAAGTCGTCGTCGAATCCGAGATGCAGCCATCTCTGAAGCCAAGTCGATGGGCTGTCGCAGCCTGTCCATCTAATAAAACGCGTCCCGGTCCATCAAAACGCAATAGCATCGTCGGGCCTCGGGCCAAGCGAGAGATCCACGTGCTACCAGTCGCTCCAGTCGGTGTGCCACGTCCACGTGCGAAATCCAGAAGCCAGCGTCGATTCGCCCTCATCCGCGTGCGTCATCGCTTCACCAAGCCATCTGCTGCCTCGGTCCAGTCATTAGCAAGAGAGAGATTAAGGTGCAAGCAACCTGAGACAGAAGAAAATGTGAAGTTGGTCTGTACACTTCAGTGTATTTTTTTGGGTGAATTTGCGAGGTGCACACAGCAAGTGTACCAGGAGATTTTAGCATCTATACCAGACAATTTTGACTTGACTTGACTCTGTTTCAAGTCTTGACTCGAATTCGGCGCTGGCCCACATCATCCCCAGTGACTGTTCCAGTGTCAAGTTCGCCAATAATCATCGCTTGTGCCGTCCAACGCCATGCTCTAGCGTCATACTATGCAATCTCCATTGAAGCTACTGTCAGCTCTGCATGTTTTCATTGGAGGTGGAGTTCATTGTAATTCAGGTCATTGTGCCTATTATCGGCGGCATCCATACGGGATCAATCAATTGGCAATTTCATCGACGATCCATCGTCTACTACGGGTTACTGAGGCAAATCCGCAAATAAGGAGTCTAAGGTAGAGTTGTAGGATTTTCTACAATGAGTTAATTTGGGCTACGCTTGATTGAAGATACTTGAAAAAACAATGTCATTTGTGGGAACAATTGAATTTGGTGTTTTAATTCACCGTTTGATAATACCCTAATGGCAATTGGCAGCTATTAAGATACTCTCTAGCATTTTGCTGTTTGAAATTGAAGGTTTTACTCCAATTTCAGTTTGAGATGAAGGATTTAAGTGCAAGAAGGAGTTTTATTTTTGCGTAGATACTACAACGTCTTCCTATTGTCGCAGCTCAATATGAGAGGTCTACTGCAGTTTATTCTCCATTGACGGCACAAGAGTTCCTTTCATCTAGACAATTTTACAGGAGTAGTTTCAACCATATTATGGAATTTTACACAAGAGTTACTTTTGAAGTCGGCAGTTTGATGTACGTGATGGTGTACACGTGCAACAAGACTATTCTAGTCTTTCTTATTGAAGAGTTGCTCTTCCAATGAGTGTTGCTCGCCGAGTTTTGTGTTCCAAATAGAGTATACTAGATTCCATGATATGAGTTATTCGCTATCTATCCAGCGCCACAGGTGATTTTGGCTTATGCCACTTTGTGGGGACCCCAGGCGCGGGAGCGCCCGTTGTCACCGCATGTGTTCTGTACTAATCTCATTATCAGTTGCTAGTACACACATTCACATCATTGTGATCACATCCATACACAAAGCACATAATTAGCTTACATAAATGGGATGATATTATTTATGCGAGGTATAAAAGAGTACATACACAAAAGGCCAACCGACCATAAGACCAACAGAGTCTCAAACAAAAATAGTGAAAGTCTAATAAACAAAAGTATCCAGTGATGTGCCATTACAACTCGTAGGCAACTGATTGGAGTCAAACCCTAGAAGAATCCCTAGTCAAATTCCCTGGTGCCGGGGGCGAAATATGATCGTCGAGCAAAAGATCTTCATTCTCTAATCAACAATAATTTAAGCAAGATTGAGTACATTGCGTACTCAGCAAGGCTTGTAGTGTATTGCAAAATTTTACATATATGCAAAGCTGTCAATGGATGAGGCTCTATACTAAGTTATTTTCAGCATGAGGCAGGTTTCGTTTTGCAATAACAATAAGTAATAATTTGCAAGCGAAGTTGTAAAGAGAATTTGACATGTAATGAAATAACATTTACATAAATTTCATAACAATAGATCAAAACCATTCACAACCCTCCTCGGCTATGAACATTCACATCATTCCCAACCTTGGACATGGCACACAGTTGCGTACATGCCATCCCATAAGTTCAGTGAAACAGTTTTGGAAAAGGAAAATACTATACCCTTTCTAGCTACATCCAAATTTGCTCATGACCACGAGCATGGCTATTTACATAGTTTTTACCGCTCTGCAGAGGTTGTACAACTTTACCCACATGAAATAATCAATTTTTACTATAAGCAACTTCACGCTTCCTTTGGCGTGTGACGAAAATTGATTATCTTAAACCCTTTAGGTTATCTAGTCCTAACCTTGCACCAGCCCGAATGAACATCGAATCTCTCTTAGGTACGCCCCCTAAGAAAGCATTCGAATCTTTCTTAGGTAAATCCCCTAAGTGAAGACCCTCACTTAGGTATGTCCCCTAAGTGGGCATTCATCGTTGCTTAAAAGCCTTGACCCAAGCACCTTGGTGTCAGGGGCCCCTATGAGCAAACCTAACCGAAGTGCTCTTACTACTTTTGTGCCTACCGTAATGCAAGTCTAGACCTAGACAACTTAGTGAGCTAAATGCCAGAGTCCATATAGCACATGTGGTCATATGTTGTGACTTAGATGTGCAGCAATAGCATTCGGTCCTTAATTGACCCGGGCGAGAATCTCCCTCCATATGCATGTGAGATTCCCTCGTGCAAGATTCCCTCTCACATTTGACGGATTATCATATGGCTCGCTCGTGTCCAAAAACTAGGTTTTTTATTTTATTTGATACCAAAGTAATAGACCCACTCTGGTGCAACATTTTTTAAACAATCATACCTGCATGAAGATTTTGTTAAAAATTCAAACTTAGCAGAAACTAGTGCTTGTCTAAGCATCTAGACCATATATCCAAGTAGTATTCCCAATTGATAGTATACATTGTCCAAACCATTTCCTAGAGGTTACAACAGTGCGGATATCAAGTTTTCAAGGAGGCTCATTGCATACGAGTGGTCATAACTACCATGACCCACAGTATAGCAGTTTAACAGAACATACATGTGTGCATAATAGATTTTGCAAACAATATATAATAATTGAAATACTAGAATCAACATGGTCAAAGGGAGTGCTTGCCTTGTTCCTGTTACTCAGAGAATGTTTTGGATGCGTTCTCGGCATCATCTGGCATGGAGTCATCTAACCAGTAAATTAATCTAGATAAAAGTAAATAAGAGCCAAATAATAGAGGTAAGACTCAAATGTTTTTGCAAAATTCAAAAAGATCTTATTTTTATAAAAATTTAGAAACAAAGATCACTAAATTGGAGTTCATATGCAAAAGTTATATGCATTTGAGTTTTAGCTTGTTTGAGTTATTCCTTCTCAGTGAGTACAGAGCTATTTATGACTACAAACTCCGAACACTTCGAGTACCATTCTGATGAACCATGTGGAGCTGACCACATGTGAGTGATGAGTAATTGACATTAGTTTGGGTAAGTCGAGTTTGGTTTGAGTGGTTCGGAGTCGAGTCGTTGTGTGGTGCAACGGGCTCGGTCGGACTTTGGTCAAACTTGATTGTTTGGGCTAGGTTTGGACTTCATCATGGGGTAATCATGATGTGTTTATGCTATCTTACGCTTTCATGTATCGAGCGGTGCTACTTGACGTGTTTCTTGTCTGTGTGGCTGCAGGACGTCGAGCGGAGTCGTGGTGAGACACGGAGGACTGGACTAGGCGCAGGTGGCGCCGAGGTCGAAACGATCGGGAGGTGTCGAAGACGACGTGGACTCGAGGTGGTTGCGAGGCGTGCGAGGCAAGGAGCGCAGAAGCTTCCCGGAAGGTGCAGGAGGGGCGAATCGGGAATTTCGCGAGGCTACACAAGTGGGAGGCGGTTCCGTTCGGGTATAGCAGGCGTAACGGGTTGGAGACCCGTTAGCCAAGGCTATAAATAGGTGGAGGGGCTGCATGCCCTAAACATGATTTGGAAAGGGAATTAGGGTTTTGAGAGTCAAAAGAGGCTTTGGGAGGTGGTTTCTCCTTTAGGCTTTAGTTGGTGAGTCCTTAGTTGTTGAGAGCAGGAGAGACAGAGAGGTGTCTGTACTTGTGTCCCCTTCGATGGTTTCCATGTGAGCTCTCTGTGTTGGTGTTCATCCTCCTCTCAAGCATGTATGGGTGTGTTGTTCTTGAGATGGGGAGAGAAGAGGATTGAGTGGAGAGTCATGTAATCTTCCATCTTGTTCTAATGTCCATGCGTATGGGGACTCCTTGTAATCCTTTTTGTGATTTGCAATGGAAAATCTGAAGTTCCTCCCTGTTCTGTTCCTTCGATACTCTTTTTGGTGGATTTGTGATATTTTCGTTTTCTTGTTGTTTGTTGTTGGGAAGGCCTAAAATGGGTTGCTATGATATGGGAGATGCTCAAAAGCC
Organism: Dendrocalamus sinicus; assembly: GCA_036346575.1. NCBI lineage: Eukaryota > Viridiplantae > Streptophyta > Magnoliopsida > Poales > Poaceae > Dendrocalamus > Dendrocalamus sinicus. Next base: position 28,843,657 of record CM070645.1, read on the forward strand.
ATTTGGCTAGTTAATCTTCAGAGCAAACCATGTTTAATTTCAGTTTTGCCTTTTAGGCCTCCTTTGTTCTTATTTTTCTTGTTCTAGGGTTAAATGCTATTTTCGTTTTCCCTTGGAAGTGTATGCCCAAATTTGAGTCTTAGAGCCCTAGTGCTATTCTCTTGCTACTCTCTAAGTTTCATAGCAAAAGAATCATAAATGAGATGGCAATTTGAGAAGTTGAGCAGCTCTCTGTACTTTCTCAGTTTTGGGCATAAATCAGAAATTGATGAGTTTCTGTTGAATTCCCTGGTCTCTCGTGCATCAATCCTATTTAGTTTAAGGTTTTGAGCTTGTAGTCTGAAAAGAATGAAAGAAATCCATCAATTTCTGTTTTTTGTTTTAAGATGCAGTAAGTACTGTGCTAGCAGTCCATTTCTGAGTTCTTGCATCTAGTCAACAGGGAGTTGATTTTCTGCTCAGTTCGGGTTCCTGCGAGCAGCTGGTTGTCCTGAGTTCGGGTAAAAATTAATTCTTCAAGCTAAGCTTTCGACTGCTGCTAGTATCTTCAGTTTCATGCATTTTTCGGTAGTCAATCGTTAAGTTCTTTGGCTCCTTTTTGCTTCTGTCTTGCTGATTTTTTTCCTTTGCTATTCCCTGTTCACGGCAGCAAAGAAGCAGCTCCACTTAGTGCCTTTTCTTTTTTTTCCTTTTGCTGATTTTCAACCATTTTGCATGCAGATCAAACGACATTATTTTCAGCTGAAATTTTTACTGGTTAATATCTGATTTATGCTGAATTTTTTAGTATCGCATGCGTTCCAGATTTCAGCGAAATTAATTTTAATTTTCTGTGAGTTTCTTCGTTTTGCATCTTTTTAAAAAATCAGTGTGCAAATTTTCGGGGGCGTTTTTGAAGCGAGCGACATTCACCCCCCCTCTGTCGCCATTTCGATCCAACACATTCCACCGATCATTGCATTTCGACTACAAAGGTCTTTGCCCTACCTCAACTTCGGTTGTACTAATCACACAGAGTCAGAGCTACCGACCTTAGACCACAAAGGTTTTCTAAGTGCCGAGCGGGTACTACGACTTATGACTATCGATTATCGACCAGGTTCTGTAGATGTTGGACTACCGACCAGGTACTTTAACTTACAACTGCAACCAGGTATTATAAATTATGACTACGATTGGGTTCTGTAAATTATGACTACGACCATGTTCTGTAAATTATGATCACCGATCACGACTTACGACTAATGACCATAGCCAACGACTATTGACCATGGCCAATGACTATTGATTACAACCTTCAACTATCGATCACGGATGACTATCGACCACGGCCTTCAACTATCGACCATGGCCAACGACTATTGACCACGTCCTTCAACTATCAACCACAGACAACGACTATCGACCACGGCCTTCAACTATTGACTACGGCCAACGACTATGGTCAGAGGTCAACTATGCAAGTGATAGGAGATCTCGACTATGGAGGTGGTCAAGGATCTCAACTACACGAGTGGTCGAAGATTACGACACAGCAGTGGTCAAAGATTTTGTGCTCGACTACTATGGTTTTGTCCTCGTGTTCGACTACTATAGTTCCCTTTTAGAGTTCGACTACTTCAGTTCTCTTCTTGATTACTCTAGTCTTCTTTTTTTACTACGGTCACTTTAGTTCTCCTGTCAACTTTGATTACCATAGTCCTCTTTTCGACTATGATTATTTATTTTTAACTTACATACTCTACGAGGGAGGTGGAGCTCACCGAAGATGATGACGGTTCATGAGAGGGAGAATGGTTCACGAGGAGAAGCGGATGGAGCTAGTGTTGGAGACCTCGTCAGTGGCGAAGGGGTCCACGGTGTCAGCGATTTATCCAGCAGTGGTGAAGCTACAAAAAGAGGTGCGCATGAGCTTGCATGCATGCATGCGAAAGTACGAGTGATAGGAATAGAGGCATGGCTCACTAGAGAGAGAAGTATTACAACAGTGTCTGGTCGGAGATGAAGAAGAAGGTTTGGCTCAAGTGATCTTCTGCATGAAAGGTCAAACAAATGAGTAAGGTGCTCAAAGGAGAGGTAAGCCGCATTGAGGCGGGGTTGAGGAGAGAAGATCACTGGAGATGCTAGAGCATGGTGGCATGCTCCTCAGAGTCGCATATGAATTCGGTTTCTTGACATTCCAGAGAGCTGAATGCTCAGGGAATGCACACAAGAGACCGAGGGACAGGCTGAGGGGGAAAATAGTATAGTCGGAGGGGTTTTATAGGCATGGCCTCGGGGAAGTCATCTACGAGCAAGCGGTCGAAACCGACATCCAAAGAACCCCACTTGTCATAAATGACTACTCAACATGGTTGTAGACGACTACAAGTGGTCGTAATATTTTTATATTCCTTAGGATTTTCATGATGTTATAGATTTTGTTGGGGTTATGAATTGTTGAAGATGTAGATTTGTTCATCTGCTTTGTTAATAGCTATGTGTTCAGACCTGCTGTTGGTTTGCTCAATTTTGCTTCGCAAGAAGTGTTTCGACAAGACTGTTCCAGTCTTTCTACTTGAAGATTAGTCTGATGGACTTTCGGCACTCAAGGTGTACATGCTAATTTTATTGGATGAGTCTATCATATTCTTGGACCACTGGAGGGAATTCGGCTCAAGGTGGAAACGCGGTGTCAATATGTAGCAACCGACTCTGATTCGGTTTTCTCTCGATGTGGGACTCGTTTCCCTCGCCCTATATATATACCCAGTAGTTCATAGGAAGAGGTGTGCTTAAGAAGAAACTTTCTATTGTAATCTCTCCTCATTATAGTAATTTGCCTTCGAGTATCTGTAGTTTTTCGCAAGTGTTTTCCACATAAAAATTCATGTCTCTTATCTCTATTTTTCTGTGCGTTATTTGCAACATCCTGAAATTTTAACATGGAATTATTTGTTTGTTGTTTGCATGTGACATGCATATCTCTGTCATAATCATCATATGTATCATGTATGAAGATTGCTAATGTCGTGCCTGTGTGAATCTCAGTAAAGCAGTGTAATAACGTGATATTAGTTGCATATTTACTGTCCACATGATATGCTTGACATATGATGTTAAAAAATCGAAAAAAAACACGTTTGTGTTTTATTTGGTGATAACAATCTGTAGTGCAGTACTGCTTTTGCAGCAGAGGGAAATTGTCTGGAACCATGTGGTGATCCTTGTCGAGTGGTTGGCTGTTGATGTTTACTTGGTGCTGTGGAGATTATCGAGACCTGCTTGCTACCTCTAAGACCTGTTCTCTGATCCTCAATGCATCTGTAGTTACTTAGGCATGCAAAAATATTTAAGAGATTTGTATTCTTTTAATCAATATTATGATTTGTTGCAAATATGCATTCTAACATCTGTGATCCTGTTCTGGTGGTGACCTTAGTGAATATGTACTCTAATATTGCTTTTGGTTGAGTTACTGGCCTACAGCTGTTGCTTGCTATCCTCCGCCCCCGGGTGTCGTTGTGTACAAATGTCTAGTTTTTTTTCTAGTTCTACGAACTTAATGCTGAGCAGAGTTGAGCGAAATCATTTTAGAATATGCATCGCATCCGAACGAACACTTTCCATTACAGTTTTTCCATATGTATCGCAGCCGGATGAACACTTAGCAATCTTTAGGTACTGATACTAGTACCCACAGATTGGGAGGGATTTCTTTAGTGACCTGATGGCTGATGCGTTCCAATCCAATTTCAAATGCGCTGGTAACAGTTTGCCCCAGATGCTAGGCTGCTTTCCTTTCATGCTAAGGATTTTCTTTCTGTAGAGATGAACTGATACCATTGATGCTAAATGAACTAAACTGAGGCCTCTCTCTTCTGATCATCTCTCCTAATTAATCTGTCAGACTCTTAGTATATACGAAACAAATTCAGATGGCCGCCTAGAGTGGAGCACACCGTTGTCCCCTTGGGCACCACGCTCGATTCATTTTATCTTCCCGAACTTTCTGTGCAATTGCACGTCAAGATAGATGCTCTCTGTAAGGTCCCCGTTCCTGGGTTGTTAAGTTTTCTCTGTAACTGTCTAGGATTATTCAACTATAAGAAACTATAGTTGAGTGTACATCATTACCCTTATAAGCTCATTCATAAAAGCCAAACTTTATTAGACTTAGCAGCCTAGTTTTACACAGTAAGACGTACGGCCTAAAGTTATACACTACTACAGAAAAGGTCATCACAGACGGTTCGAAATCGTCATCACAGACGGTTTTGTGAACCGTCTGTATTTATGGGTCAGTGATAATCGAAGGTCATCACAGACGGTTTTTGAACCGTCTGTGATTATCAGCTATTACAGACGGTTTTTGCGTTAAAACCGTCTGTGATAGCTGATAATCACAGACGGTTTTGCGTTATCACAGACGGTTTTTAACGCAAAACCGTCTGTGATTATCCGTATCACAGACGGTACCGACTGTGATATTCCCTTCAACCCCTAAATATATTTCTGTTTATTGGCTAGCCTCAGGAAATGCTAGCCATGCCCTCTGAAACAAGCAGATAATAACAGACATAAAACATATACAATTGACACATCTCATTTCATTTCAGATACATTTCACATCTCAATTCATTTCACAGACATAAAACATCCAATTGACAACACACTTCATTTCACAAACATAAAGCATCCATTTCGCAAATCAATTCATTGAATTGAAATAAAATATCCATTAACAAATACACAATTGTAAAAGATGTACACTGCATTTGCACTTAGAATTACAATAAAAAATCATTCTGGGCAGTGGAACTCTCCATCTGATCTTACGACTTTTGTCCACAAAAACCAAATGAGCTCTCCTCGAATTTTTGCAAAATCCGGCTGTTTCAATGCAGATGTAGAGATGGACGCAGCCTGTCGATAGGAATATCAACGCGCGCATATATAAAACTTGACATGTATGAAATAAATGTGGGAAGATTGACAAACCTTAGAATTGGTGATCTTGGTGGAATCGAGGAGTAGTCTCATATGGTGGCACACGTAGTATCCACACGTGTTGCCCGGCTGCTGCTGGTGGCACTGCAAAAAATATAATGTGTTAAATCAAGTGCCATTACTACTATGTGTTGTATATGATTAATTAATGTGTAGCTAGCGAATACCCGAAACTTGCGATCATGTTTCAAGGCCTTGGCCCCTGTCGTCAAGTCACGTGTTTGTTGAACGTATATGGCGAACGACCTTCGTTATTCGAAAAAGTTAGATTAGTCATTCGGAAGGAAAGAAAGAGTACAATGTACAATGTACGTACCTATCGAGTATTTGGGCAATAGCTGTGTACTTGGATTTGTTCTTACTTAGAGAATCAAGGTATATAGCCTTGTTCCATTTATAGTTTGAGGAATGCCACATCTGAAGACCAGCTCTTGGCATTCTTCAAGACACAGCTGCAGGCCTCGGATGTGCCTCGGATGCTATGCTATACTTCAAATTGGCAGTCATGAGCCTGACGACACAATGTATTTCTTTCCACCCAAATGGTCAATGTATCTTTTGCAATAATCGCAAGATTTCTTCATGCCCTTTGATCATATACTCTTCCTTGATTGGTTAATTTGTGCTCTCAAATTGTAGGGTTGCACATGATAAGATGAGGAAGCAAGAAAAGTGATACATGATGCTCAATGTTAGGAGGAGAGGAGTAGAGGGAAGGGGGAGAAGGGAGGGGGTGATGTGGATAGAGAGGGGTTATGTGCCTATACTATATACTATATACTATATACTAACACAACAAGCAATGTAATATGTACCAATGTAAACTAAGCAACTGCAGCAAACAATGTACCAATGTAGTATGTACCAAATAGCAAACTAATTAAGCTACTGCAGTAAACAATGTACCAATGTAATATGTACCAAATAGCAAACTAATTAAGCTACTGCAGTAAACAATGTACCAATGTAATATGTACCAAGCATCAAGCATCAACCTAAACACTAACAAGAAGCATGAAGCATCAACCCTAAATATGTACTAAGCAACTAACCATAACAGTATGAAGCATCAAGCATCAACCCTAAACACTAACAGTAAGCATGAAGCATCAACCCTAAATATGTACTAAGCAACTAACCATAACAGTATGAAGCATCAAGCATCAACCCTAAACACTAACAGTAAGCATGAAGCTCGGGGAGGGATTTGATGACCTTAGGGTTTTGGTGACCTTAGGGACGCAGGAGGAGGAGGCGGCGACGACGGAGGAGGAGGAGGCGGCGACGACGACGGAGGAGGAGGCGGCGACGACGACGGAGGAGGAGGAGGAGGCAACGACAACGGAGGAGGAGGAGGCGACGGGCTCGGGGAGGCGGCGACGGAGGAGGAGGAGGCTGCGGCAACGTCTTCGTCCGGGGAGGCGGCGGCGATGGAGGAGGAGGAGGCGACGGGCTTGGGGAGGCGGCGACGGAGGAGGAGAAGGAGGCGACGGGCTCGGGAGGCGGCGGAGGAGGAGGAGGAGGAGGCGACGGGCTCGGGAGGCGGCGACGGAGGAGGAGGAGGCGGCGACGCAGGAGGAGGCGGCGGCGACGGAGGAGGAGGAGGCGACGGGCTCGGGGAGGCGGCGACGGAGGAGGAGGAGGCTGCGGCGACGTCTTCGTCCGGGGAGGCGGCCGGCGAGGGCTGGGGGAGGCAGCCGGCGAGGGCTCGGGAGGCGGCGGCGGAACGACGGGCTCGGGATTTAGATCTAATCGAATAATTGCAGCGCACACGGAAAACCCTAGCGAGAGGGTATATGTAGGGAGATTATCACAGACGGTTCTAAACTTAGAACCGTCAGCGACAACAAATCACAGACGGTTCTAAACTTAGAAGCAATGTGTACTTATATATTAACCTCGATCTAGAATATGACAGACAAAGGGACATCACAAATGGTTCTTGTGAAAAACCGTCAGGAACATTCCTGCGGTTCTTAACAACAACCGCCGTGATAGTCGACACAACACGACGATTTTTAATAAAACCGTCAGTGATATTCCATATCACAGACGGTTCAGCGGTAAGAACCGCTCGTGATACTCCTTTTCCCGCCACAAATACCACAGACGGCCTTCAAATTAAAACCGTCTGTAATAGTTTACATTTCAGACGGTTTCACAAAACCGTCTGTGATTTGCCGTCTACTATTAGCCTTTCTGTAATAGTGATATTATAATACAAAATAATTTCACAGGCGTGTCTGAGCGAGGATAAACCATAAAACTAGATATCATATACATCGTAGGAATCTTCAAAGTCGTCCTCGAAGGTTACCCCCTTACACGCGAGCTGTTCCCTTTTTTGGAATGACATATCCTCCTGTAGATATTCAACTAACTTGAGTAGCTACTAGACTAAGTTTGATAAGTCAAAACTTGTTGATCGATCACTATGTTCTTTACTCAGTATAAAGTTCTAGTTCTTACTTTTCACCAATGGGGTAACCATTAACGAACCCATAACCCAGTACACCGTGGTAGTACTACCACTCCAATCTAAGCCTCCTTCCTAGGGGAAAGTTGTGGATTTCAACCATCTCGTTGCTTTCCATGTGTCATCCTTAACCCTAGTTTTTTTTTGAAATTCTAGCAGCAAAACGCTGAACCTCTTAGTAGTATGAAACATTTGTGCTCCTAGTCTACCATGTTATATTTTATACTAATTTATTACTACTACAGCTTGTCATGGTGAATATGGCCATCAAATAAAATAGGATTTTTTTTCAGTGGTAGGACATAACTAAATTATCATGTCATTCTAAACAAGTATTTTAAATAAATAGCAGTGCATAAATAATAGTAATGAAAGTACCGTAATTAAATAATTAAAATAGTGTAGGTTCAACATGATCAAAAATATATGACTTGCCTTGTTGTTCAAAGTCTTTGACTTGTTCTAGGTCTCCTGGGTCTTCATAAGCTTATGGGACTGACTGTCCAGCGCAATCGTGTGCTAGCACAAATAAAAAGCAAGTAATCAACTTCATGCTCAAAAGAATATGAGCTAGGAAAAATGAAGTAAAATAAAAGAAAGAAAATCTAGAGAAACCAAATAAAGTTGAGTTTGGGTTTTATCGGAGTCTAGGTTGATGAAAGAGAACTGGAAATAGTTTAAATGGGCTCGAAATAATTAAAATGGATATATATATACACACACACACACACACACATATATATGTCTAATGGTTTTTGGTGACTAGTAACGGAGTATTACTGTTCATTGCGGGTTGGGCTAGAAACAGTAACGGCTTGTACTCTTCAAAGTGGATCAGATTTGCAATAGTAATAGGTTGGATCTTGGACAGTAGTGGGTCAAATCTAAGTGTATGTGGGTTAGGCTGGTGAACAGTACCACTACAACATTGGGCTTAGCCTGAAGAAACTTTGGTGTGCTAGGCCGCTACTGTGCGGCCCATGGTCTATGATGAATAGTCTTTGCCTTCCTTAGCTAGGTGCTAAGTGCTCCCAAGCGACGAAAAGTGACAGCGAGCACTTATGGCAAGTGGGCTGGTTTTTTATGGCATCCGAGAGTATGGATGGGGTCTAGGTGGGGAGGGTAACTCATTTTAGGGCTTGGTGGTGGTCAGGGATCACTATAGAGGGCCGGCGGCGAGGTGAGCTTCACAGGACATGACCATAGCATAGGAGCTATCACTACTATAGAAAGGGTCATCACAGATGGTTTCTGACCTGTCTGAATTTATGTGTCTGTGATAACATATAGTTATCACAGATGACTCTTGAACCGTTTGTGATAAGTTACAATACATACGGTTCTAGTTAAGAACCATCTGTGATAGTCTATTATCACGGATGGTTCTAGTTAAGAACTGTCTGTGATAGTCTATTATCACAGACAGTTCTAGTAAAAAACAGTTTGTGATTGCATCCTTGCGTCCTCATAAATAGGCCTCCTTCAGTTCATCAATATTCCCTACTTGCACTATAAAACAACACAATCAGAGAATGCAGATGAACCAAAATAGGCCTATTTATGAGGACACGAGAACTTTGGGAATAAACTTTGGCGCCATGTCAACAAGGACCAAAACCCTAGCCATCCATCAATCATCACAAGAACTAATTGAGGCATCAACAATTAATTTTTTCATGCACAAACATCAAGATTTACATGGTCGAAACTCTAGCCATCCAAAAATCTCAAATGGGGGATATATCACTGGCGATGAAGGAGAGGCGGCGGCAGTGTCACCGTTATGTCACGATGGTGACACTGCACAAGATACTTTTATGACACTTAGGACAAGAGTGTCTTGTGCAGTGAATCGTGGCGTCACAACCAGATATGGAGGAGCTCACGGTGGTAGTTGGCATCATCGAGGGGACAAGGTGCTTCGGTTTGGGGAAGGAAGCAGGAACAAGGAGTGGATGAACTAGGAGGGGATGGGACGCTTCAGTTCTTAGGGTGAAATTGGGGGAAGGGAGAAGGGGAGTAATAAGGGGCAAGAGGTGGGAGGAGACCGGTGGCTACTGTTCAATGCGGTGAGAATGGATGGGTGAGATCAAAATCCTGGGAGAGATGCTACAGATCTATGATGTGGCATTATCACAGACGGTTCAGATTAAAAACCATCTGTGATGTATACTACAACACAGACGATTTTTAGTCTGAACTGTCTATGATAATTATATATCACAGATGATTCTAGCCATCACTAGTAATGTAGATAGTCATGCTTTTAAAACCGTCTATGATAATTGCAACACTAACGGTTCTCTGGAACTGTCTATGATGAGGCGTCCAGTACAGTCTTTTTGTAGTAGTGTATAGGAAGGCTAATAAGTGAGGGCGATCTTAGATTGAGCATCCCTGGAGCAAGGGGATGACCATTGTGAGGTTGGCTCGGGCTATAAGATTCTATGGCAGGATGTCCACGGTGGGGTGGCATGGCCAGGCTGAGAGGCTAGCTGCCGGTGAGATGTGGGGTCGGAGAGGCTAGGTAAGGCTTTGGTATTGTTCATGGGGTCAGAGTGGTGCTATGCATGGAGGTAATTGAGAGATGGTGAAAAAACTAACGGGAATTGAAGATCGGGCTTACCGGCTATTCCGCGGTGGTATTGGCGCGTCCTTGGCCAGAGGGGAAAGGGGAAGGTTGGGGGTGGAGTTAGACGCCAATGCAGGATATGGGGATGGTTCACTGGCTTTTATAACCGAGCTAAGGCAAATTTCTTGTGCAATTGCACGTCAAGATACTCTCTAATCTCCATGGTGTGTCGTCAAGCTCGAATATCTCCAAGTGCAGTTGATTAATGCAACATTCAAATAGATGAAGCTCTAGCCGTGCTTCCATTGTGAAGCCTTACATACATAAAAAAAAACAGGTCATGTAGCACAGCTCTTGCAGAAATTGAGAATAATCTCATTATAAATCGTAAATATGCACTAAACAAAAATAGTACAAATTCTGGACAAATTTCTCTCGTACCCATCGTCTCTGTTGCCTCACTCGCTAATACATCCGGATGTGCATCGTGCTCCCAGGCTTTCAAGCACCCATGATCAATTCATGCAACAGAACGTGCATGGTGTACATACATGTAGCTATATACATTGTTTTCCGTGATCGGTTCAAAGTGAATTGGAGACCTCTGAAACCAGTGAAACGGCAGCGTGAAGTGGGCCAAATTGACATGAACGACATGGCCTACGGCCGTTGGAGTCCCTTTGAATATCTCCCGAGTGGACACGTTGTTATGCCGCCAATGCATGTAATCCCCATGATTAGCCTAACTACCGACCAAATCAAGCATCCCAAAGGAGGTGATAAATTTTCGGCCTTAATATAGTGACTGAATACCTATACTAATATGAAAACACAGTTTAAATTTGTACATTAAATAGGTGATTGGTCTAGACGATCTTGACTGTCCATCTAACTCAATCGGATGGCTGAAATTCGTAGTTGTTCCCACCCTAAATAAAACGTTTGAGAATTAGTGCCAATTCATATTGGCTTCTGTTTCTGGCTTTCTGCTTCCTCTCACTCCTATCTCGCTATGGAGATAAGATAGTGGTCACAGGCGCATCATGCATTCCACTCCTCTTGCCCCGTCTCGTGCATGCATCACTCTCTGACTTCTCCACCATACGCCCCTTCATTCTAAAAGCAACTTCTTTCAGTTACTACAATTTATTTTCAGTCAAAAGACATCAGTCCCAGCCAGTGGCGGACCCATGATTTTATCAAAGGGTATGCCACACCAAAATTTTTGTATGCAACAAAATAAGTCATCTTCCAAAGAACTGATCAGAATCTTGAAGTTGAATGTACACATGGTGAGCTCAAAGATGAATAAAAAACCTGTCCAGGCGTTGATCACAAAGAACTATTGGTCAAATAATACATCACAATGTCTTACTTTATTTTAGATACAATCTATAGTTAACAAATCAGAAGATCAATTCCTTTTTTAAAAAACAAAAAAAAAAGATGCGTATGCTGTAAACCAGAGCATAGGTAGCAAATTTTTGCTGTCCAGGGCAATCCAACCATGAATAGGTAGCAAATATGACATGCATTTGGAAACAAGTCAGAGAGTTTCTATTGATGTGCCAAGGCACCTTAATCTAACTTTTTGTTGACAGACAATACTATGTTAACCTTTTTGTATGCTCGAACAGTTTTCTATCCATATGTCCAGCTACCTTCCAGCCAGACAATACATGAGTAATGCAGACTGTAGTTAGGCAAAAAAATCCCTTGAAAGGTTTTCCATCAGCTAAGTTGTTCACCATACACCCGGCATAAAGTTATGCAAACTTGTAAAATTTCAATTTCAAACTCATCCCTGATGTTAAGAAATAAAAAAGACAAGCCGTACTTCTAGTGATTGATTGCTTGACTTTTTTGGTTTTTAATACTATATATGAATTTGAATTTAAATTTTTGCAGGTATTCATGACTATATATATGACTTTTTTTATATTTTTCAAGCATTGCATCGGGTTAAAATCACCGAGGGCGACGCAGAGTCCCCTTGACACCAAAACTGCACGCAATCCTAATCATGAACAGAAAAGGCACTTTCTTGTATTTGATTCCTTGGGATCAAACCAAAACAATGACACCTTAATTACAACCGAAATTCATGGTTGTAGCACTACTGCTGCCTAGGAATCAAAGAGCGTGTACAGCTCATATCTCAAGCTGCAGCTTCCACCTAGCACTCTCCCTCCCTCCTTCCTCGCCACCAGTTGACCAATGGTGGCTTCCAGGCACATCTTGCAGTCCCCGCCGGACAGGTCCTTGGTGCACTGGGCCAGCCCGTGCAGCCTCTGCGCCCCGCCAACCACCACAGCCTCGCCGGCGGTGAACAGCAGCGGCGAGAGGTACGCCGTCCTCGTGAGGCGCTTCATCATCCCAGCGACCTCCTTGTCGAACCTGACCGACCTTGTCGCGTTGTGGACGTTGCTCGGCACGACGACGCGGTGGTCACTGTCGACCTCGCCGAAGAACGGCTGGCCGGAGTACCGGAGATGCGCCGGGCCCAGGGTATGCCGGGGCCCACCCGGCATACCCTGTAGATCCGCCCCTGGTCCCAGCCAATATGAGCACACACTAAACACTGATTAAACTATGCAATCACCACCTCTCTCCCACTCCCACCCCACCCACACGCATCTTCAGGGTCGATGACTTTTGATTTTAGTGTAAGCGCTTGTATGAATGAATTGAATACTATTAAGTTATTTTAAAAAGACTATCCTAATAAGGTGGTCTAAAAAGACAATGAAGAATAGTTAAGTTTTTATTCAAGAAGCCCTAAGGCATTAGCCATACACAAGAACCAACGTCGCCATCCCCTCCTCCCATGCCGTGTAACATCCTGAAATTTAGATGTTTAAAAATGTGAAAGATTTAAAACTTTTTCTTGTATTTTGCTGGCATTGAATTTCTTCTGAATATTTATTTGAAATATTTTGAGTTTTGTGACATGCAAATTAATATATCGAGAAATAATATCTAAGTAAAAACAATAATGGTGTTAATAAAAAATGAAAAATCTGAGGATCTGCACACAAACTAAAATTCAACTATTAGATAATGAAAATAAAAGTTTGAAATCCAATTTAACTAGGTAAAGAAAAGCAATGACTAAAGGAATATTAAAAACTCGAATCTAAATAATTGAGTTGAGAATTCAATGTTTGAATTCGAATGTCATGCAAAACTAGAAATCAGTAATCCTAATGTGAATTAGAAATTCAAATTAAAAATCTAAATTTCAAAATTGCTTAAGCCTTTCTTTTTCCTCTCTTTCGTTTTCTTCTTTCTCTTTCTTCCTTCCCTTCCGAGTGGGCCCAACGTTTCCTTCTTCCCTCTTTCTTCTCTTTCTCCTCCTCTCTCCTTTCTCTAGTCCTGGAGCCATGCCAGCCATCCCGTCATGATGCACGGACATCCCATGCCCAACTCTTCAGTCTCCAGCAACAACAACCCTACAGTGCCCAGTCACTTCACCGTGCATCTGCCTTGCCTTGCTCTACCTTTCTTCTCCAAATGTGATTGTGTCACATCGTGTTCTCGCTCCCTATCATCCTCCCCTCTAGCTTAATTGGAGTTCCATGCACCGAGGATCGCCGCTCCGCATTTCTTCCCGAGCTTCAGCCAAAATAGCCTCCACCAGCACCATTCCACTCTTCAGCACCTCGACACAATTCCATTGGATGAAAGCACCACAAAAACCACCTCTACAATCCCTAAGCACCGTCGAAGCTTCTCATCCACCCCAAGATGCCGATGCCATGAAGCACCTTACGCCACCCATGGCTCCTATTGCCAGCTAGCCTCGACCTCTCTCCGGCCAGGCCACCATTGCAGGTGAGTTTACCCTGCCCCACTCGTGCTCATGCTCCCTTGTTTCTCTTCTCCTTTCTCTCTAGTCATCACCACCATGATCAGCCCCCACTCCAGGCCGCTCCGGCCACCGACCACCGGTCCTCGGTGTCGCTCTAGCCCAGATGCCACTTCCCTTGGCCCCTTTCCTTCCCCAGAATGCCATTTTGCTAGCCCTTGTGCGCCCCTCTGACTCCTTGCTTCGGTTAGCCTCCCCTGCTCGTTTCAAAAAACTTCCCCTATTTCTTGTGTATGGACTCTCACTCATACTAATGACATGTGGGCCATTCTTGCTAAATGATAATGAGATTGTTTAAATAATTGGTAATTAATAGATTTAGGGGAAGACAGAGATGGGAAATTATATTAGGCCAATGTTTCCTATAAAACTAAAGATTTGATAAATTGAGAATAAACCTTAAGTTCCTTGGATATCAGTAAAGACATTAAAAATTAATTGGTATAATGTAATTGTAAGATTAAGATTTAAAATCAAGAAACTAGAATGAAGATTTATGCAAGTAAAAATATTAAAGATTGCATGCTTGCCCATGGACTGTAGCACTTACTCGTAGGCCTATGTAAGTAAGGTGAAGCCTGTGATCAAGTGGAAGTAAATCATATAATTGAATAGAAATAAATTAATGATAATTAGCCAACATTTTAAAATACAGATTAATTACTGGAAGAAATTATAAAAATGTAAGCTTGTAGAAATAAATCAAAGCTGCTTAGGTGAATGATGATCAATTAAGGTGTTTAAGCATTATCTAAAAAATAGTTGGGTAAAAATGGAGGATATTCAAAATACACCAAATAATAATTTAGAAATTCACATATCAATTTAAAGTCCTATAAAAATATAATTTTTGAACAAACAATATTAAGGCCCTTAGCATACCGCTACTGCAAAAATTTAATTATAGATTGATGTTGGAATATAGTGGCATATGATAAGTTAGGCCTCACTTAAATAGATTTTGATTCGTCCATGCCAGATCCTACAAAGAGTACATAAAATAACAGCGACCTTTAACCAAAGGGCATCTTTAAATAATTACAAAAGGTGTGTAATGACCCCTGGGTCATCAGCCACTAAAAATAACCTCACTAATCTATACTTTAGTGAACAATGTGAAGGCATGACCAATTAATTAGACCCTAGCTAGAATAATTTGCCATCTTACCAATCTGTGGTAATCCAAAGTCTAATAATACCTAGACCAAGTTATGGGTTGCCTTCAGCCCGAAATACATTTAAAACCCAAGGTTAATTACTAGTCTCGGTCATCAATGAATAGTAACCTAACTAACGATAACCATTAAATAGCAAGAATTAAATAAATAAACCCACATGTTAACAAATGAATGAGATAATCATTTAACTAATTATGCGATTAACTAAAAATTAGGAGCACAGAAAATACTACACCTCAAATTTCTAGGAATATGAATTAATTCGATAAACTAAAAGTTATGTACATCATATGTGAAACTCAAGTCCTAACCCTCAAATATTAACACTCAACAAATAAATACTTAATACCCTGGCTAGGCTCATATATCTGCCCATAGGTCTAACTTGACTCTTGGAACTTCCTTAATAAATATAAAATAATAAAAGAAGTTATTAAATTAATTAGAGATCACACCATGCTATTCTGTAGTCAGCTATGCCTAGCCGTCCTTAAACCCAAAGCCTAACATTCCTGTGAATTTTCCTTTGTCATTAAACCATCCTTGACATCCTTCTTGGTAGACTATTCCTATGTCGTCTCCCACTTCGCTCAAAGCTCCTTGACTTTGACCATATTCTACGCCCAACAAACTCTATCTCAGATCACCAATTTTGTCATAATAAAACTAAATCAAGTTCAATTGAATTTATTTGGACTTCTGAGTTATTCACATTTATTTGCATTCAATTGTTTAGTGCATAACTAGAAATTGGAGTTCTGAAGAATCAATGAATCAAGCGAGACCAAGATCCAGATGAATATGAAGACCAAGAGCTCAAGACCATCAAATGAGAAAGTTTTGAGTGAGCTCAAGACCGTGGGAAACTGCGCAAGGCAAGTCAATACTTTGATCATATTGAACCCATAATTTATACAAGTTATTTTTGTTTAAATTGTCAAATTGCATCTTGTTATTTCATATGCAAATCTATGATTGTTTTAAAATCCTAGCCACATGCCCATTATTCATTTGTTAATGGGCCTGTTCTTTTCAACTTCTAAAAGCTGTTTTTTGGCTTTTCTATAGTAACTAGCTTTTAAACAGAGTATCTTTTCAAGATAGAGTCTACTAATTAATTGTAGTATATACTGTACCGACTTTATTTATATGGGCAAAAACCGCACGTGAGTTTCTATTACTCTATAATCTCTCACATGAATAGCCAAAAATCACAAGCCGCAGCAAAAAAGAACAGGTCCAATATTATATTCGCTTGAAAAATTTTGAGCATGCGAGCCTTGTCACCCTAAGGAAATTATAATAGTAAACTTATTAAAATAAGTTTATATTTACATGTCATGCTTAGTATTGCTAGATACCCAAGGGCACCAAAATGCCCCAAGCATCACTTTCAATTATGAGAACTGATTTGAGAATTCATAGGTGGAAAACGACTGCTATATTTTGATATGGTTATTTTATGCTCCCAAAACCCCCCAACTTGCTTAAATATCTGGGCGGATTGTATAGGGAGGCTAGTGCAGTGGTGCATGAGAGTGTGGTTAGTGTTAGAACTGCCCTGATAACCCTAAGGACCAAATCTTATCTTGACCTCCTATGTAAAACAAGTACAACTACAAGTCTGTAAATTACAACTTGGCTTAGTAGACTTACCAGACCTTGAAAGTCATCTCATCGGTGGGGGAGAGGCATAGTGATATGCACACGCCTTGACTTAAGATATGCATAGATAGTTGGTCCCGATCTTCCGTCGTAGGAGAAATCTGATAACTTGAGTTGCAACGTTGACGAAGGGGAGGCTAACCACGATCCGATCATGACCAGCAACCCCACAATTGCTACACCACCATGTCAAACACAATTGGCCTATTCATGAAGAATGGCTCCAGTAAATCCAAGAGAAGACACAAGAGCAACAGTGGAAGAATTTCACTCGAAGATGAAATATTGATGAGACCCAATTGTTTTACAGTAGCTAGTAGCATTCATGCAAACAAGAATCAAGTCTACCCCAGTACAAACATTAGGGGTTTTTATACTAGGAAGAACCCTCCTAGCTAGGTGTGAAAGTTATTGAGAAAAGACTTGAAGATAAATCAGCCCAAAGGTCATCCAACAGTCTGTTCGCGCGTCCTTTTGTCTTCTGCGTAGTCCTTACTAAAACAGTCAAAACTCTTTATTGGGAAGTCCAAATGATGAACCGTTTGTTGGAGTAGACTTAACTATCTTTCCATCCATATGTATTATGCATGCTGAAACATTACAGGTTGTCCTTCATGATGCTGGGAATTGGAGGTATTTGTTAGTAATTGATGAACTCAGCCACTCACAATCATAGCCGGGCCTTGGCCGAATCTTGATCAACAACTTCTCCGAAAATTCCTTCACATGTAGTAACAAGTAAACAATATTTATTAGATAATATCATTTGTTCTATAATTAAATAATTAATTTGCCCAAGAAACGAATTCACTTGTTGTCCAAGGCGACGTGCACGCGCTTGTGTTATTGGACCTTGTATACTAGCCGACTCTTGAATTTTAGTAGACTCAACTATAGGTATGTGTGCCACTGGTAGTGTATGTGTGTCAGTGATGTTCTCATCATACTCCCCTTCTTGAAAAGGAGTCGACCTCGACTCTGGCTCATCTTTGTCTACCAAATATGGAGATAAATCAGCAACATTGAATGTATTACTCACTCCATATTCCTCGGGCAGCTCTACCTTATAGGCATTGTCATTGATCTTTGTAAACACTTTAAATGTTCCATCACCTTGCGGCATTATTTTGGACTTGCACCGTTCTGGAAAACGATCCTTGCGCAAATGCAACCAAACTAGGTCGCCTTCTTCGAAAACCATCTCCTTCTTGCCCTTATCTACGTGCTTCTTGTATTGGGCTTGCATCTTCTCAATTTGGTTGTATCATGTAGCTTATGAATCATCTCAGCACACTTCTCAACATCAAGATTACCTCTTTCCGAAGGTGGCAAAGGTAGCAAATCAATTGGAGCAGTAGGCCTGAATCCATTGTCCTCAAAGCGTCATCCAAAAGTGGCTTAAAAACTTGGCATCATGGTCTGAAATAATTGTCCTCGGTACTCCATGCAAACGAACAATTTCCCCTTTTTCAAGAAGCTCTTGCACTTGCCGCTAAATTTCTTTGGTCTCCTCAGGGTTGGTGCGGTATGGAGAACGATTAGGCAAGGATGCCCCTGGGATCAAGTTAATTTGGTGCTCTATTCCTCGCATTAGTGGTAGCCCCACTAGGATCTCATCTGGAGAAACATCCGTGAATTCCTGCAACAAAGAAATAATCGAAATGGGCAAAGTAGAGGGTAAAGCATTAGTGGAAAAGATAACATTCTTGCACACAAGTGCATAACACTTTGGGATTGTGCTTCTAACTCTCGCATCTCACTCTTTGTGGCTAATAGAACATGTCCCTTTAGTTGTATGTCTCTTTTCTTGTCACCCTTTTCTTTCTTTTCTCTCAATTTGGGCTTGTGGCTCTCGTTCTCCTTGTTGTGGGTGTCGCTCATCTCTCTTTCTTTTTTCTCACGCTCAGTCTTATCTAAATCATCCTTGAATATTTCTTCTGGTGTCATTGGAACTAATGAAACCTTCTTCTCCTTATGCATAAATGAGTACTTGTTGGAACACCCATAGTGAATTGTGTCTTTGTCATACTGCCACGACCTTCCAAGAAGTAATGCACACACTTGCATTGGCACTACATCACAGTCCACAAAATCAGCATAGCCATCAACAGAAAAAGGCACTCTCACCAATATAGCAGTTACCTTCAGTTTCCCACGTGAGTTGAGCCACTGGATGTAGTATGGCTACAGGTGAACACATGTAGTCAAGCCAAGCTTCTCAACCATCTCTGAACTTGCAATGTTGTTACAGCTTTCGCCATCAATTATCACCTTGCATGAGTGCTCTTTGATCACAAATTTTGATTGGAATAAATTGTGACGCTATCCTCTCTCTGCCTTTTCCATCTGTGAGCTAAGAACACGAAAAACAACGAGATTTGCATGGTTTGTATCATAGGTGATCTCCTTTGAATTAGACTCTGAAATGTTCTGTTGCTCCTCGTGGTCAGATTCTTCTTCCTCTATGTCGCTTGCTGATGTATACTCTTCATCTTCCCAAATAATAAAAGCTCGTTGATTTGGGCAATCACACATGTAATGCCCCCCTTCCCCTTGCATTTAAAGCATTATATCTCACTGGTTCTTCTCATAGAAGCTATGGACAATGAACTTGTGGTTGGGACAGCAGCGGTCTTCTTGCAATCAGTAGGCCTATGTGCTAAAGAATCGAAATGCCTTGCTGATTGCTCCTGGGTGGGTGACGTTGTGCTGCGTCCCGAACTGTTTACGGGCTTCTTGTTCTGTGTACTAGAAGGTTTCCATGGTATGGAGGAGCTGGAATAGTTGCGGTTCATCCTGGTGTAGCTTTGCCTTTGATCATGCACCTGCTTTTCAGCCTTACAAGCAAAATGGAATAGCTCATTCAAAGAATTGTAATGATAAAAATCAAGTATATTCTGAATCTCCTTATTCAGCCCACCAAGAAACCTGGCCATCTTCGCATTTTCTTGCTCCTCTATATTAGCACAGATCATGCCAATTTGTAGTTCTTGATAGTATTCCTCGACAGACTTACTACCTTGATTCAATCTTTGTAACTTATTAATCACATCACGCTCAAAATAAGATGGAACAAATCTAGATCTCATTACCCTTTTCAACTCATCCCATGTGCGAGGTGCATCATCCCTTCTTTTAAATTGACTCCACCAAATAGAAGCATAATTTGTAAACTCACTAGTAGCAGCACATACTCTTCTATTTTTAGGAAAGTCATGATAACTGAACTTTTGTTCTACTAGTAGTTCCCAATCAAGATATGCTTCAGGATTATATTTACCATCAAAGAAAGGAACAACAAATTTAATCTTACCCAAGCCATCATTTATTATCTCCTCATGACGATGAGGCGCATGTCCTCCATTACCGCCCATTCCTCGACTATTATGCCCAAGACGCTGCCGATCACGGTCAAAATTAAGCTCTTCTCCATTGTCAACCATATAGTTGCCATTCACCTCTTCATGGGCAGCATACTTAAATGCGGCAATCAAATTTGCCCGTCGTTGGAGAAGGGAAGCAGCAGCATTGTGATTTGCTCCAACTCGATCTCGAGGGCCTCGAAGTGGTGGGTGCTGTCTTGGGGGAGTATGCTCAACTCACTCAAGTCGTACTTCAATTCCTCCAATACGATTCTCTATACCATCCAGCCGAACAAGTACTTGATCAGAAAGCATCTACTCAAAAGTTTCGGCAAATGCATCCATCAAAGCTTGAGATCGAGGTGATAGTGGCACTGCTTGGGGTTTGTCCACATCATCACCTTATCCACACCATGAAATGAACCATCATGATATCCATCATGAGAACTTGTTGTCCCTGCCATGGTTAGAAGAAAACAAAAAGAATTCCTAACAAACTAAATACTTATGTGGACTACTCTCAACTTTCACAAATCTTACCAACAGAAGCTCTTACCCTTCTCGAAGATTGCTCATGTGTTGCTGGTTCGTGGTAACTTTCAAACGGAAGTTAGTAAAGCGATTGCAAGGTACCAGAACACGTGATCAATGGCAAATTTGTGGAGTTCTAGGCAGGGATAAAAATTTGTATCAAAGGGGTAAGCATTCAGTAATTTTAGAAATTGCACAAATTGAATAACAGTTCGTTGCTAGCTTTTAGCCTAAGTTGCTGATCAAACAAGGATGATATAGTCTATGGTCAAGTGCATATGAGTGTACGCAAATAATATGGTCAATATATGCAATTCTAGAACATGAAGGATCAAATACAGCTAGCTGAATTTCAGATCAACACTCAACTGGACAGCAATCTGGTAATTGGTTTACAATTTTTTTGTGGCCTTTTTTTGCCTAACCTCAATATTTTTTTTACTTTTGCCTTTTTGCAATAATAAAGATTGCAACTCAGTCGAATATGGAAATCTCAAGTGGAGTTTGATCCTGAAAAGACAGCAGCAGCTACGTAACTTGCAACACGTGCAGATTTCACAATACTGATCCAATCACTACCAAATTTTGTACGAAGGTGCGATTTTGAGTTAGGAAGCTAACAAAAGTGGTTTGGATGGATTGGATCTCTAGATCGAAAGATATGAAATTTTTGGTGTCGGCTGTGCATAGAAAATTTCTAACAGAAATAGGGCAGAGGCTGTTTTAAGGTAGTGTATGGCTTTTTGTGTGTGGGTATGAAGAACTCCTCTCTCTTTTTTTTGGATTATTTTGGCTCAACAAAGATAATGATCAACAACTAGACTCGACCAGTATGGATGAAAATTGAATTAAGCAAACTGAAATAAACAGATTGAAAGCAACAACGGGCTAGGAATTGAATATTTTGTAGTGCTAATTTTTTGAACTTTAGGTAACCAAAAATTAATCAAACAAAACTAGGGGATAGATGAATTCCTACCAGCAACGTAGGCTCTAATACCACCTGATATGCACACGCCTCGACTTAAGATGTGCGCAGATAGTTGGTCCCGATCTTTCGTCGTAGTAGAAATCCAATAACTTGAGTTGCGACGTTGACGAAGGGGAGGCTAACCACGATCCGATCGTGACTAGCAACCTCACAATTGCTACACCGCTCCTCGATTGGTTACCAACCATGTCAAACACAATTGGCCTATTCATGAAGAACGGCTCCAACAAATCCAAGAGAATACACAAGAGCAACAGTGGAAGAATTTCTCTCGAAGATGAAATATTGATAAGACCCAATTGTTTTACAGTAGCTAGTAGCATTCATGTAAACAAGAATCAAGTCTACCCCTAGTAGAAACATCAGGGGTTTTTATACTAGGAACAACCCTCCTAGCGAGGTGTGAAAGGTCTTGAGAAAAGACTTGAAGATAAGCCAGCCCAAAGGTCATCCAACAGCCTGTTCGCGCGTCCTTTTGTCATTTGCGCAGTCCTTACTAAAACAATCATAACTCCTTATTGGGAAGTCCAAATGATAAACCGTTTGTTGGACATGACAGTAGACTTAATTATCTTTCCATCCATATGTATTATGCATGCTGAAATATTAGAGGTTGTCCTTCATGACGCTGGAAATTGGAGGTATTTGTCAGCAATTGATGAACTCAGCCACTCACAATCATAGCCAAGCCTTGGCCGAATCTTGATCGACAACTTCTCCAAAAATCCCTTCATATGTAGAAACAAATAAATAATATTTATTAGATAATATCATTTGTTCTATAATTAAATAATTAATTTGCCCAAGAAACGAATTCACCTGTTGTCCAAGGCGACGTGCACGCGCTCGTGTTATTGGACCTTGTATACTAGTCGACTCTTGAATTTTAGTAGACTCAACTGCAGGTGTGTGTGCCACTGGAAGTGTATGTGTGTCAGTGATGTCCTCATCACATAGTGCAAGTGGATGACTTCGTGACAGCTTGAATGGGACACTCGTTGAGGGTGAAGTTTGCCGCGGTGAGCTAGTCACTGTGGGTAGTCCAGCTAGGCTAGTCGCTGAGGTAGAACATCCTACACAACTTATGGGACCTAACGCAAGTGGTAGAAAGCCATATGGGTGAGATGACGGAAGGGGCGAAGTATTCTGAAAAGTTACTATGATGGTCTAGTCATCCGCATGACTAAGGAATCGTGCAGAGCAACGAGCTGATCATCTTTTGTGCGTATTGTACAAACTCTACAGAGTAAAAACTATTTGAATAGCCATGCCCATAGTCAAGGGCAGATATGGGAACTTAAATATATATAGTTCTATTTCAAAAACTTTACGGGTGAGATTAGAAAATGGCGGACAGTGAAAGCTCATATTTGTGTTGCTCTGGGACGTCTATCCCAATGATGGTATTAAGCAGATATATGATGGTATTAAGCAGATATATGCTGGAAAAACTAGCATAAGGTGCAGAAACCATGTAACGGTGGATGGAATTTGGATTGTTATTATTATTGTATTCTTTCACACAATTAGAACATCTGTTTTCATTAAATATTCTAGTTTTAGGAATTTCTAATTATTGTAAATTTTCAAGGCATTTAGCAAATAAAAATAGCTCGAGCCTTCCTTTGACAAGCCATGTATCTACCTAATTGCATATTGTGTGTTGACTCATGGAGTACAGTGGTTGTGCTCACCTTCACTCACTCAATTAATCCAGAATTAGGAGTCAGGTCACTACGCTCCGGCAATACACCTGGTCATAATGGTCACGAACCCCAGTTGACTGCCCGTGGACACAACCTGAGAGTCCCACCTGTGTGTTCTATTTTCACTGGTGTATTTTAATGATTTTGGCCTGATCCTGCATCTTCATGGGGAATGCCTGGCATTGGATACGTTAAGTTGAAATAACGTTAAGTTGAAATAATGAACAGATCATATTTAAATATCAAATAAATTCATGAGAATGTCCTATGAATAAGGCAATTTTGCCTATGAATAAATGGGGGCAACTTGCAATGTTTATATCAATTTGCATGCATGCGTGACAACAACATATGGTTGAGAAAAATGATTAATTGTATTGCTGCCTGTAGGTTCAATTTCCCGATAAGGCAATCAATCTCATTGATGAGGCATGTGCCACCACAAGGTTGCAGATTGACAACCAAATAAAAGTGAACGTCACAGGGATGCAGATTGACAACCAAAGAGAAGATATCTCCGCAAATGCAGTGAAGGAAGCCTTTGTTGGCCCGGACCATATTGCACAAGTAAGCATCCTCAATGATATTTGTGTAAATACTTTCAGCTATAGCAATGCGATGTGCTTGTTATGTTCCCATTTTATTTGAAGGTTGTGAGCCGATGGACTGGCATTCCTGTCACTACACTTGATAAAGAAGAGAAAGAAAAGTTTATCCACCTGGCAGACAGATTGCACGAGCGAGTTGTTGGCCAGGATGAAGCGTTCAATTTGGTTGCGCAAGCAGTGCTACGGTCCAGGGGCGGCCTTGACGAATCTGGCCAACCGATAGGCTCTCCTCTTTTTGGGCTCAACTGGTGTTGGAAAGACGGAGCTTGCAAAAGCTCTTGCTGAGCAATTATTTGACAGCGAGAAGATGTTGGTTCGCTTTGACATGTCTGAATATGTTGGGTCTGGATCTGTGTTGCGTCTCATCGGAGCACCTCCAAGGTTTTGTGTGCTGATCTCTTGTGGTTGAACTTTGCATTTTCATACTTGTCTTTTTTGGCTGATCTCAGTTCTTTTTTTTTTGTTACGTCTTAAAGCTATTATGGCGGTTAAAGTTGATCTGAATTCGTATTGTGTTCGTATAGGACATTTCATTACCTCATGTCAGACGTGACATGGAAGGTGCATGCACAGTTGGTATCAGACGTGGTGTCAATCTATAGCAACCGACTCTGATTCGGTTTCCTCTCCATGTGGGATTCTTTTCGCTCACGCTATAAATATGTACCCCGGTAGCTCATAGGAAAGGCAAGCGCTCCATTGTAAACTCTTCATATTATAGTGATTTGCCTTCGAGTGCCCGTGGTTTTTTTTCCCGCAAGGGTTTTGCACGTAAAAATTTCGTATCTTTTATCTCTTTATTTTCTATGTATTATTTGCAATAAATGGTATCAGAGCACAGAAGATTAGAGCACAGAAGATTAAGGCGAGATCTGATCGAAGAAAAAGAAATCGTCTCGGTATTTTTCGCCGAGTCCGAGGCGCTTCGCATCTCCGAGTCGACAATGCTTCTCCGAGACGGTTTTCAGCGGCGCAAATAAAAAGCGAATCGAGCAGAAGACACAGGCCCAAGACAAAAGAAATCGTGCCAGAGAGAAGTCTCCAGGGAAGCAACCAGCGCCTGGCAAAGTTGCATGCAAAGCCAATAAAAAAGGGCACGGAATTCAAGGTAGTTGAGAATAAAAAAAATAAGAAAGAAAGATCAAAGAGGCCAGGAAAGATCAATCGGCAGTTGGCTACGGCAAGTTTTCTTTTGTGATTTCTTTTTCCAATAGAAATTGCTAAGTACACACGAGAAGTGTACCAGGGGTTTCAATTCAAGTTTTTTGCTAGGTACACCCAAATTTGTACCAGCAAAATTTGATTTTCTTCCGCATGGCGACTCTGAAGTACGATCTCCCGCTGTTGGATCGCGACACGAGGTTTTCTCTATGGCAAGTCAAGATGCGAGCTATTTTATCACAGCTTGATTTGGATGATGCACTTCTGGGGATCGACAAGATGCCAGCCACATTGTCCGCTGATAAGAAGCAACGCAAAGATCGTAAGGTCTTATCTCAAATCCATCTTCAGCTATCAAATAATATTTTACAGGAGGTTATGAAGGAGACATCCGCTGCCACATTATGGCTGAAGCTGGAGCAGATTTGCATGACCAAGGATCTGACCAACAAGATGCATCTGAAGCAGAAGCTTTATTCCCACAAGATGGCGGAGGGTGCCTCGTTGTTGAACCACCTGACAGCTTTCAAGGAAGTTGTTGCAGACCTCGAAGCTATGGAGGTAAAATATGATGATGAAGATTTGGGTCTTATTTTGCTATGCTCTCTGCCCAGTTCGTACTCTACTTTTAGAGATACTATTCTATATAGCCGAGATACTCTCACTCTCAGTGAAGTTTATGAAGCTCTGTATGCTAAGGAAAAGATGAAGCTTATGGTTCCCAATGAAAGTTCAAGTACGCATGCAGAAGGTTTGTCTGTTCGTGGCAGGCAATACGAGAAAAGTTCAAACAACAATTCAAATGGCAGAGGCAAAAGCAAATACAGAGGCAGATCTAAATCCAGGAACAGGAAGTCATGCAAGTATTGCAAGAAGGATGATCATGACATATCAGAGTGCTGGAAGTTACAGAACAAGGAGAAAAGGAATAACAACTTCAAGAAAGATCGACAAGATGATGAACCTAGAGCCACTGTTGTCACCAAAGAAGCTTCTGATGGAGATGTTCTCATCGCTTTCGCCGGTAATTGCAAAATCGACGAATGTACATTGCACATGAGCCCGAACCGAGAGTGGTTCGCTATTTATGAAGCTACGCCAAGTGGATCAGTGTTGATGGGTGATAATACACCATGCAAGGTTGCAGGTATTGGTTCTATTCGGATCAAGATGTTTGATGGCACCATCAGAACTTTGTCGGATGTTCGTCACATTCCGAATTTGAAGAGAAATCTTATCTCATTGAGTACTCTTGATGCTAAAGGGTATAAGTATTCAGGTGGAGGTGGAGTTCTGAAAGTCACCAAAGGTTCTCTTGTTGTGATGAAGGGTGATATGAAAGCTGGCAACTTATATCATCTGCAAGGCACTACAATTTCAGGTAATGCTACAGTTGCCTCAAATAAATTATCTGATTCTGATGTTACTAACCTTTGGCATATGCGCCTGGGGCATATGAGTGAAGCTGGAATTATGCAAAAGAGGATTTCTTAATGGACAAAGCATCGACAAGTTGAAGTTTTGTAAACATTGTGTCTTCGGCAAGCAAAAGAGAGTGCAATTCAGTACTGCGACTCACTCTACAAAAGGTATATTGGATTATGTTCACTCTGATTTGTGGGGAGAATCCCGCGTTCCGTCACTTGGAGGTGCAAGTTACATGTTGACCATCATTGATGATTACTCAAGAAAAGTTTGGGCATATTTTGTCAAGCACAAATCAGATGTATTCAGAACATTCAAGGAGTGGAAGATTATGATTGAAAGACAAACTGGCAAGCATGTCAAGAAGCTATGTACCGATAACGGTTTGGAGTTCTGTTCTGGAGAATTTGAAGCTTTATGCAAGTCAGAAGGTATTGTGAGACATTATACTGTTCCAGGCCCTCCTCAACAAAACGGTGTAGCCGAACGCATGAACAGAACCATCATGGAGAAGGTACGTTGCATGTTATCAAATTCTGGATTATCTAAGAGTTTTTGGGTTCAAGCTGCTTCCACTGCTTGTTATTTGATTAATCGATCACCAAATTTGGCTATTGATAAGAAAACTCCAATTGAGGTATGGTCTGGCTCTCCAGCAGATTATTCAAACCTAAGAATATTTGGCTGTCTTGCTTATGCTCATATTAACAATGGTAAATTAGAGCCTAGAGCAGTTAAGTGCATTTTCTTTGGTCATAAAACTGGTGTGAAAGGATATAAATTGTGGAATCCTGAAACTAGAAAGTTGGTTATTAGCAGAAGTGTTACTTTTGATGAATCTGCTATGTTGCATGTAAAACCATCTATTGATGTTCCCGTTGAGAAGCGATCAAGCGTGCAGGTGGAGCATGTTATGGATTCAGAATCGACACCAAAAGTCGACAAGGAAAATATTTCAATAGCACCTATTGTTGAGCCGCCAACACATCATTCCATTGCAATTGATAGACAGAGGAGGAATATTCAGCCTCCTAAGAGATTGATTGAAGAAACTAATATTGCGTCTTATTGTTTAAATGTGGCAGAAGAAATTGAAGGTACTGCAGAACCTTCATCTTATTCAGAAGCTATCGCTTCTAGTGATTCAGAAAGATGGATGACTGCCATGTATGATGAGATGGAATCTCTTGACAAGAATGGCACTTGGGAGCTGGTCAAGTTGCCAATTGAGAAGAAGTTTATTCGCTGCAAATGGATCTTCAAAAAGAAAGAAGGAGTTTCACCAACCGAAGAGGTTAGGTACAAAGCAAGGCTAGTTGCAAAAGGATACAGTCAAATTCCAGGTATTGATTTTACAGATGTCTTTTCGCCTGTTGTGAAGCATAGTTCTATTCGCACTTTACTCAGTATTGTGGCTATGCATGATTATGAGCTTGAACAATTGGATGTGAAAACTGCATTCTTACATGGGGAATTAGAAGAAGACATTTATATGGAGCAACCGGAAGGTTTCATTATTCCGGGAAAGAAGAATTTTGTTTGCAAATTGAAGAAATCTCTTTATGGTTTGAAACAATCACCTAGACAATGGTATAAGAGATTTGACTCCTTTATGATATCTCAGAATTTTAAAAAAATCTAATTATGATAGCTGTGTTTACTTGAAGACTGTTAATGGTTCAGTTATTTATTTGCTCCTATATGTTGATTGTTGCAAAAGACAAGGCTGAAATTTCAAAGTTGAAGGCACCATTAAATAGTGAATTTGATATGAAAGATCTCGGTGCAGCAAAGAAAATTCTTGGTATGGAAATTATTAGAGATAGACAGTTTGGCAAATTATATCTAAGTCAGAAGGAATATATTGATAAAGTTCTTCGTCGTTTCAACATGCCTAAGGCCAAACCTGTGAGTACTCCCTCAGCTGCACATTTCAGACTTTCTTTAGCATCATGTCCACAATCAAGTAATGAAATTGAGTACATGTCTAAAGTTTCATATGCGAGTGCAGTTAGTTCACTTATGTATGCTATGGTATGTTCTCGCCCCGATTTATCTCAATCATTAAGTGTGGTTAGTAGATACATGGCTAATCCTGGAAAAGAGCATTGGAAAGCAGTTCAATGGATTTTCAGATATTTGCGGGGCACATCTAATGCTTGTTTACAGTTTGGAAAGACTAAAGATGGACTCGTTGGTTATGTGGATTCTGATTTTGCTGGAGATTTGAATAATAGAAGATCTCTCACTGGTTATATGTTCACTATTGGAGGGTGTGCCGTTAGCTGGAAAGCAAGTTTGCAAGCTACCGTTGCCTTGTCTACTACAGAAGCTGAGTATATGGCTTTTTCTGAAGCTTGCAAAGAAGCCATTTGGCTAAGAGGTTTATTCACTGAGCTTTGTGGAAGTACATCTTGCACTACAATATTTTGTGATAGTCAGAGTGTTATTTGCCTTACAAAAGATCAAATGTTTCATGAGAGAACAAAGCACATTGATATCAGGTATCACTACATTCGAGGTGTTATTACTCAAGGTGATATTAAAGTTAGCAAGATAAGTACTCATGATAATCCAGCTGATATGTTGACAGAGCCAGTTCCTGCATCTAAGTTTGAGCTATGCTCAGACTTAGTTGGTATTACTCACTAGTCCTTTGGACTTTCGGCGCTCAAGGTATGGATGATAATTTTATTGGATGAGACTATCATATCCTTCGACTACTGGAGGGAATTCGGCTCAAGGTGGAGATTGTTAAAGTTGATCCGAATTCGTATCGTATTCGTATAGGACACTTCATTGCCTCATGTCAGACGTGGCATGGAAGGTGCATGCACAGTTGGTATCAGACGTGGTGTCAATCTGTAGCAACCGACTCTAATTCGGTTTTCTCTCCGTGTGAGATTCTTTTCCCTCACGCTATAAATATGTACCCCGGTAGCTCATAGGAAAGGCAAGCGCTCCATTGTAAACTCTTCATATTATAGTGATTTGCCTTCGAGCGCCCGTGGCTTTTTTCCCACAAGGGTTTTCCACGTAAAAATTTCGTGTCTCTTGTCTCTTTATTTTCTGTGCATTATTTGCAACAATGGCTATGAAGATGGTGGACAACTGACTGAGAAAATCAGGAGGCGCCCATATAGTGTCATCCTTTTTGATGAGGTGGAGAAGGCGGATCCCGCGGTGTTCAACGTTTTTCTTCAACTCCTTGATGATGGTATGTTAACTGATGGCAAAGGCAGGGCCGTAGATTTCAAGAATACCATCATCATTATGACCTCAAATCTGGGAGCAGAGCACCTAATGGCAGGAATGACTGGCAAAAAACAATGGTAGCTGCACGGGTCCTTCTCATGAAACAGGTTTGTAAATCCCAAGCTACCCCTGTAAACGCTGCACCAGCCGCTTTGGCAATTTCTGATTGTCGTAAAAACGTGTTTGTGCAGGTTCAGAAACACTTCAAGCCTGAGCTTCTAAACAGATTGAATGAGATTGTGATATTTGAGCCGCTTTCGCACGACAAACTGAAGGAGGTCGTGAAAATTCAGATGAAGAGCGTTGTTGCCAGTGTAGCTGACAAGTGACAAGGGCGTATCTCTATTTGCAAGTGATGCCGCCTTGGACGTCATTTTATCAGAATCATAAAACCCAGTAAGTACCGTTTCTTTTCAACATAATGCACTATCGACTCTCGTTTTCTAGTAACCAGGAGATATTTATTCTCTTATCAGTTTTGTCTATTTGCTAACCATGCTTCGCCTCTTGCAGATGTACGGTGCAAGGCCCATAAGGAGTTGCGTGCAGAAGAATGTGATGACAAAGCTCTCGGAGATGCTAGTCAAAGGAGAACCTAAGGAGGAGTCAACTATCTCCATTGATGCTATGGACAAGAAGGAGGGTCTGAAATATGTAGTGAAGAAGAAGGCAGCGGATCCGCGAGGCAATATGCCAGTAGTGGAACTTCCTATTGACTCCGACGACAGCGATGATGTAGTTGTTGTAAATAATCTTGTTTTAGAGTCATGTGCAAAATTTGGGTGTAATCGAAGTCGAATTGCAGCCGCAATTCAGAGTCGTAGGTGGAAACCTAGTCGAAGTCATATTAGAATCAGAGTCGGAGTAGGTGTTGAGAACCCGTGTTGAAGTAGGACAGCCGGGTATAAAAAGAGGCTTAGAGCCATGTATTCGATGAACCAAGCCATTGAGAAAATACCAAAAAAGAGGGAAACACACAAAGCATTGTTTTGTCGTGTGATTGTGCAAGGCGTGGTCGGAAGGACTCACGATCACCGCAAGCGTGATCGGGAGGAGTTATGACCACGGCAAAGTTCCAGCAGGGAAGGCTACGACCACGGTGAAGGTGGTCGTAAGGAGTCAAAGGTGGTCGTAACGAGCTACGACTACACCGGAAGGCGAGCGTGGTCGGGCGACTCGACCACGTTGAAGGAAGTGAACGTGGTCGTACGGGTGTTCGACCACGGTGAACAGTGATCGCCAGCATCACTGCGTGATCGTAGAAGGTTTCGATCACGGTATCTCGAGCGGCTGAAGGAAGGCAGCGGCAGCGATATCGCAGAGCGGTCGTAAATTGCTACAGTAAATTTACGACCACGTTGAAAAAGCGATCGGAGGAGATTGAGGCGTTCGGAATTGGTCGTAAGTACTCTGAACCGATCGTATTTGATTCTCACCGGTCGTAAACGACTCTAACCGGTCGTAAAGGTCACGGGAGGTCGTAAGACCTTACAACGATCGATATCGAGCCGTGGTTAAACATGGTGACACGGCAAAGCGAGCGTGTCGCTGCGATGCCGATCCTCAGTTCGGACAACTATCCGGTCTGGGCGATGAAGATGAAGGTCAACATGATCGCACAAGGCGTCTGGGGTGCGGTCGAACCAAAGGAGAAGGACAAGGTCCTCGATGATCGTCTCGACAAGATGGCGATGGCAGCGATCTATCAAGCTGTGCCCGACTCGATGATGCGACAGCTGGTCGGCAAGGAGACGGCGAAAGACGTCTGGACTACTCTGCAGATAATGCACCAAGGAGTAGATCGAGTGAAGGAAGTTCGACTTCAAACATTGAGGAGTGAGTTTGAATCATTGAAGATGGGAAAGAACCAGACTGTGGAGGAGTTCTCTGGGAAGTTTAACGAAGTCGTAAACGAGATCAAATCTCTCGGCGACGACTTGAAAGACGAGGTGGCGGTGAAGAAGTATCTACGAGTACTACCAGAGAAGTTTCTCTCGGTCGTAACTACACTCACGTACTCGCAAGACCTCTCGAAGATGAAGGTTGAGGAGGTAATCGAGCGCTCAAAGCACACGAGCGCTTCAAGAGTTATCAAGCCGACAATGAAGGACAAGGGCCTTACAACCAACAAGCATTGTTTGTAAAGGAAGACACGAAGAACCGAGGAGAATCGACATCAAGGGGCGGTCGTGGTCGTGGTCGTGGCACATCGACCGGCCGCAGTACATCTCATGGACGAGGTCGAGGCTTCGATCACAGAGGTCGTGGACGAAGTGGTCGAGGAGGTGGTCGTGGAGGCGGCGACCGTCAGACCGACAAGTCTGATGTCCAGTGCTACACGTGCGAGAAGTTTGGGCACTACGCAGCCGAATGTCGGAGCCACATCCAGTGCCATAACTGCAAGAAGTATGGTCACTATGCTGCGAATTGCCGGAGTAAGAAGAAAGTAGAGGAAGCAAACCTGGCTCAAACGGATGAGCACAAAGAGCCGACATTGCTGTTGTCGCTCAGCCCGCAGACGAACCGACAATGGTTCTATTAAACGAGGAGAAAGTGTTTCCGAGTGCATTGGAGAAAGGAGAGCGACTCAAGAGCGGACGGCAGATCGGTATCTCGACAACGGAGCCAAGAACCACATGACGAGTGCGTACTCGATGTTTTACGAATTAAATAAGAATGTGCTTGGAAGAGTACAGTTCGAGACGGCTCGACCATTCGGATAAAAGGGAGAGGCACGATCGATGCGAAGCAAGGATGGAAGCGAGAGGAGATTGTCGAATGTATACTACATTCCAAGTCTACGAAGCAACATTATAAGCCTTGGACAATTGATGAAGAAGGTTGTCGGATTGAACTCAAAGACACCTATCTCAAGATGTACGACCACACCGAAGCGGCTCACGATGAAAGTACGAGAACGGTAAACCGTCTGCATAAAATTCACATTGAAGCATGCAAGCGAAGTGTATGAAGACTACAACCGATGATACGGCCGCTATGGCACGCAAGATTCGGACATCTGAATTTCCGAGTATCAACACGATGGCGGAAAAGAGATGGTGGTCGGATTACCGACAATCGACCACCCGAGCAAGTCTGCGAAGGTCGTGCGTGGCGAAACAAACTCGTAGCGGTTTTCCACAAGAGACGAGTTTGAGCTTCGCAACCACTCGAACCGGTTCACGTAGATGCATGCGGACCAATCACACCTCGCATGCATGCCGGGAATCAATACTTCATGTTGATCGTGGATGACTATTCAAGAGCCATGTGGGTGTACATGCGAAAAAAGCAAAGATGAGGCAAAGACGAACTTTGAAGTTCATAACTCTTGTCGAAAACGAAGTCGACAAAAAGGTGAAGTCGGTCAGTCGGATCGAGGAGGAGAATTCCTCGCGAAAGAGTTCGACTCAATTTGTGAAGAGAAGGGTATTGCAAGACTCTTCACGGCTCGTATTCACCTCAACAAAACGGAGTCGTAGAAAGAAGAAACCGGACCGTGGTCGAAACGGCACGAAGTCCGTTGAAGAGCCGATTCTGCCCGAGATTTTGGGCGAAGCGATTTACATCTTGTCTATCGCTAAATCGTGCGACCACGCGATCACCGGATGGAGTCACTCCATATGAACAAAGGTCGGAAGAAAACCCAATGTCGAGCACCTAAGGGTCTTCGGATGCTTAGCCCATGTGAAGCCATCCACTTATCTCAAGAAGCTAGACGACCGGAGCAGATGGATGATTTATCTTGGCTCGGAACCAGGCACCAAGGCGTACAGGTGCTATGATCCGGTCGAAAAGAAGATTCATGTGAGCAGGGATGTGGTCTTCGAAGAGAACAAACATTGGGAGTGGGAAGAACACGAGGACATTGAGAAAGACATGTCGAAGTGGGTAACCTTCGAAGTCGAAACAGTCGATGCTGACAATACGGAAGAAGCTTCGACCACATCTCAAAGCCAAAATTCGACCGGTGCTGATGATCAGGAAGTATCACCTAATGAAGAAGATTCGAGCGATAGAATACCGAAGATGAGAAGCATAAGTGAGATTTATGCACAAACGAACGGTCAGCGATCAAGAGCTACCGCTTTACACGCATCGCAGAAGAACTGGAAGCTATGAAGAAGCAACGGAGATGCATCTTGGAGAGCGACTATGCGGGAAGAGCTGAAGTCGATTGAAGAGAATGACACATGGGAACTCACTGATTTGCCAAAGGGTCATCGAGCAATCGGTTTAAAGTGGATCTTCAAGGTAAAGAAGGATTCCAAGGGAGAAGTCGTAAAACACAAAGCACGACTCGTGGCGAAAGGGTATGTTCAAAAACAAGGCATCGACTACGAAGAAGTCTTTGCCCCAGTAGCTCGTATGGAGACTATACGACTACTTCTTGCGTTGGCAGCAAACGGTGGATGGGAGATTCACCACATGGATGTAAAACGGCGTTCTTGAACGGAGACATTAAGGAGGAGGTTTATGTCTCTCAACCGCCGGGTTTTCAATCCAAGGAGCAAGCCGAGAAAGTCTTGAAGCTAAACAAAGCTCTCTACGGACTTAAGCAAGCACCACGAGCATGGAATTTGAAGCTTGACAAAAGTCTAACGGCACTCGGGTTCAGAAGAAGCAACTCTGAACATGCTGTGTACACGAGGGGAGATGCGAAAAACAAACTGATCGTGGGCGTTTACGTGGACGATTTGATCATTACTGGATCAAGTTCAAAGGAGATTATGAGGTTTAAAGAAGAGATGAAGAGGCTGTTCAAAATGACCGATTTGGGACTTCTGTGCTACTACCTCGGCATTGAAGTAAATCAAACCGACAACGGCATAACACTTTGTCAGTCGGGATATGCTCGAAAGATTCTGGAGAAGTCGGGTATGGAAGAGTGCAATCCATGTCAAACCCCAATGGAGAATCATCTGAAGTTGAGCAAGACAGGCCCAGGATCACCAATTGATGCCACGACTTATAGGAGCATTGTCGGAAGTCTACGGTATCTGGTGCACACCCGACCAGACATCTTGTTTGCGGTCGGATACGTAAGTCGTTTCATGGAGAAACCGACTCAGAGCATATGAATCTTGTGAAACACATCCCGAGATACATCAAAGGTACTTTGAATCTCGGGATTCAGTACAAGAGAGGAGGTGGAAAGTCGTTGCAGCTGACGGGCTACAGTGATAGCGACATGGCGGGAGATGTCGACGATCGGAAAAGCACGACAGGCGTAATGTTTGTGCTTGGGGAGAGTCCGGTCAGCTGGCAATCACAGAAACAAAAGGTGGTCGCTCTGTCCTCCTGTGAAGCCGAGTACATCGCAGCGAGTACAGCATCGTGCCAGGGGGTCTGGCTCGCTCGACTGTTGAGTGAATTGTCAGATGAAGAAATTCAGAAGGTAACACTCAGGGTTGATAACAAATCGGCTATTTCACTGTGCAAGAATCCGGTTCTACATGATAGAAGCAAACACATAGATACAAGATATCATTATATCAGAGATTGTGTCGAAGAGGGGAAGATCGCTATCAACTATATCAGAACCGAAGAACAGAAAGCAGACATATTGACAAAGTCACTGGGGCGGATAAAGTTTTCAGAGATGAAGAAGAAGATTGGCATGATCGAAGTCGAAAAACAAGATTAGGGAGAGAATGTTGTAAATAATCTTGTTTTAGAGTCATGTGCAAAATTTGGGTGTAATCGAAGTCGAATTGCAGCCGCAATTCAGAGTCGTAGGTGGAAACCTAGTCGAAGTCATATTAGAATCAGAGTCGGAGTAGGTGTTGAGAACCCGTGTTGAAGTAGGACAGCCGGGTATAAAAAGAGGCTTAGAGCCATGTATTCGATGAACCAAGCCATTGAGAAAATACCAAAAAAGAGGGAAACACACAAAGCATTGTTTTGTCGTGTGATTGTGCAAGGCGTGGTCGGAAGGACTCACGATCACCGCAAGCGTGATCGGGAGGAGTTACGACCACGGCAAAGTTCCAGCAGGGAAGGCTACGACCACGGTGAAGGTGGTCGTAAGGAGTCAAAGGTGGTCGTAACGAGCTACGACTACACCGGAAGGCGAGCGTGGTCGGGCGACTCGACCACGTTGAAGGAAGTGAACGTGGTCGTGCGGGTGTTCGACCACGGTGAACGATGATCGCCGAAGATCACTGCGTGATCGTAGAAGGTTTCGATCACGGTATCTCGAGCAGCTGAAGGAAGGCAGCGGCAGCGATATCGCAGAGCGGTCGTAAATTGCTACAGTAAATTTACGACCACGTTGAAAAAGCGATCGGAGGAGATTGAGGCGTTCGGAATTGGTCGTAAGTACTCTGAACCGATCGTATTTGATTCTCACCGGTCGTAAACGACTCTAACCAATCGTAAAAGGTCCTGGGAGGTCGTAAGACCTTACAACAGTGGTCGAGGTCACTTCAATAACGAAGAAGATGAAGGTGGTAAGCATAGCAGCAGCTGACAAGTGAATAAGCTGTCAGTGATTTGGCAAGCAAGGCGTCTTTTGTGTTTGCAATATCAAATAAGTAGCAAGATGGGAGTATGCAATCTATGTAGGTTTACCGCGCTAGTACTAGGTGTTCGGCTGAACACCTAAAAAATTTTAGTAAAAAATCCAGTATATATTAAGTATAATATATATGTATACTCTTTTATAAGCCAGATTTATCATATTTGTACCCATTAGCCAATTTCACCTCACTCCCTAACTCTCAACCCATGCAAGCGGCTAGTCCATCCCGCACCTTCTCCAGCTAACCCACTTCATGTTGGCCCAATCAACCATCCCTCACCCCTAACCACCTAACCTTTCTATTCTCTGTGTGGGCTGATTCACTCGATAGCTCGGGTGCTCGGCCAAATATACAGTGCACAGAGGTGACAAGCGACCAGCAGGCAAACGGCAGCAAGGGCGGCGAGTGGTGCGCTTGTAGCAAGCAGGGCAGCAAGTGTGGTAAGCACCGAGCGCAAAGGAGGCAACAGCCAACGGTGTGAGCTTGTACCCCTAGACCGCAATGGCCACACACGGCAGTCTGGCCTGGGAGGTTGAAGAAGGGCCAAAGCGCGAAGGGGAGGGAACACGGCAGCACGCATAGGGCCAAGGCTGACCAGGGGCCACCAGTGATGCCAAAAGCACCATAGGTGAATCTCAAATCTCCAATTTTAGATCTTAAAACTTTAAAAAATTCATAAATCTATTGATTTAAAAAATAAAGCAGCATCAATGCAATTGCAAGCAGGTAGTGCTAGGAGCGAAGTGATTGGGCGAGATGGCACTAGTAGGCAAGGACGTATGGAGTAGATGATGTTGTGGCAAGGTCTTATCTTCATATGAGTTGTGTTCATTCTCCCATTCTCCTCTCAATTCTGAAATTGGCAAATCGTTGATTGAACGATTGTATCTTTGTAAAATGTAGATTATATAAGTCTTCAAAAAATAAAAAAGAAATTTGTATATTTGAAATTTTTGTGAGATAATGTTGGTTAGACTCATGTAGTAAAGAATTTTTTTTGAAATTTTAAAGTTTGAAGAAGTTAGCGAGGTGATACTAAGGAACAATAAAATAAAATAATTGTCCCTCATATTACAGGATGAGCCGTAGAGTTAAAATTATTTTTTTCTTAATTGTTTTATCTTTTCTATATTATTTTAAGATATTTTTAATAGAAACAATT
Source organism: Dendrocalamus sinicus (assembly GCA_036346575.1). Taxonomy (NCBI): domain Eukaryota; kingdom Viridiplantae; phylum Streptophyta; class Magnoliopsida; order Poales; family Poaceae; genus Dendrocalamus; species Dendrocalamus sinicus. Next base: position 28,881,130 of record CM070645.1, read on the forward strand.
TGTACTTAGTTTTTTTGGCACCAAGAACATCACGAAAATCCCGGGATCGCCACCGAGGGCATGTAATGAAGTTGCACGTAATGAAGCTGCACACGGGCTGATAAGTTGAATTTTTTGTACGGATAATCCTTTTTTTATTCGAAATTACAGAAATATACCCGCGGGAAAATTTTTTACGAAAATAGGCTCCAGTCGCCCCATGGTTGGGCGACTAGAGCCTTTCGCCCAACCAGAGGCCGACACAATACTTGTCGCCACACCATAAAGCGACTGCATCTAGTCGCCCTCCCGTTTGGTGACTTTCATGCAGTCGCCCTCCCGTTGGGTGACTTTCATGCAGTCACCCCCCCTTAGGCGACTGCATGAACCCCCCGTGATTGTTTTAAATTTTGTGAATTTTGTAGTTTTAAACTGGTAAAAAATGTGGTAGATTTGTAATAAAAGTTTATGTTCATTGCATGTTGTAGGTGCGTAAAAAATTGTAGAAAATTTTTTTACGAAAGATTGACTTTAGAACGATCGATACATACATTGTTAAGTGACATACGCTGAGAATTGATATATGAAAGATTGAATGCGAAAAGAAGAGATAATAGTCTTGTTTGAATTTAAATAAACTTCATAATATAGTTGTGAGTAACATGCCGCGTATTTTTTCATTACATTCGTAACATATAGCATCGGCATCACCCCTCAGTCGCCACCTTGAGGTGCCCCGTCACCGTTCCCGCGTCCTCCCGTACGGCCCCGCTTGGGCGTCCTCCGGTGCAACGAGTTAGGACGGTCCGAGAAAGTAAAACATGCAGAAGGGTTTCGCACCCGCCCCTACGCTGGTGGAGTGAGCTGCACCTCTGGCTGTGTGCCCTCCGGTGCTGCGTCGGATGACGACCCGGGCCAGCCCGCAAAAAAATGGTCTACATCGTCGGGGCCCGGGGAGACACCATGATGCTGATGGTAAGGACCTGCAATAGTAATAGCGTTAGTTCGTTGCATGTCGCCTTGGGATAAAAACGAGATCGGACGATGCGTACCCACAGTTGGCGCCATCGAGGTTGGATGAGGAGCGTACAACTCAGAGGACACCCCCTGCGTATGGAAGCCGGGGATGTGCGGAGGAGACGTGAAGAGCTGTTGAGGTGGTCGTGCCCAGGCAGAACCCCCTGGCTGCTCCGGATGAGGTGGTGTAGGACGTGTCCACGTACTACCTCCGGAGTAGTGCCACGCTGGTCAGGGTGGCACTGGTGGACGGCCCGTCGGAGCGCTAGGCGTGGGTGTGGAGACTGCCGGTAGCCTCATGCAGGACAGCAGGCTAACGATACGTCTACACCCGGCCTCCATCCGATGCGCAAAACTGATGGTCTCCTCGTGGGTCCAGTCCGCACCTGTGGTGACCCTCTGCAGTACTGAGGCGAAATCGGTCCACAGCGTAGAACCGACGTCAGCCTACACAAAAAGACATAAAATGGTCCATCATCGAAACGATATTGCCATTTGAGAATCTTTGAAATTACATGTAACGTACCGCGATGTGAGCGTCGCGTGCGAGGTGCACCAGGTACGTGTTTGTGGGAGCAGTGACGTGTGTGGCAGGCAGGTCTACGACATATACAAGCCTGGTACGTGTCCGCGCCTGGTACCAGATCAGGTACTCCGCGTAGTCCGCGCTGTCGTATCGGCGCTCCTCCTCCACATGGTCGTCGAGCGCACCCTCCCACTGCGCAATCCATGGCTGCATCTTTATTGACCAGTCCGTGCCTTTTTTTAACTCCCTTTCTGTTGTGCCTGAGAACACAGTAATGTAAGTACTTGCGAACACAGTAGTAAGTACGTACATATTTATAAGAAGCGATCACTCACGCGTGCACGGCCCGCGAAAGCAATGGTCCGACTGGTACAGAAAGCGCCTGCCGTAGCCCGAACTACCGCATGACTCGCTGGGGTGCGTAGTCCTCCACGTAGATATCGTACACGAGCTTCCGGCGGGTGAGCCAGAAAGCCCGATCACGCCAGCAAAGTGCGGACAGCCCGTCAGGAGCACGGGCCTGCACTGCCGTATCTGCGTAAGGCTCCCAGCGCACGTCGTCGGCTGTGAGGCGGTCGAACTGCTCCACAAAGGGCAGGTACGCCCGCGTGACCTGCACGTGCACGAGCTGTACCTGCAAGAAAGACAAGTTGTTTAGTATGACGATCGTCAATAAGAAAGAAATAGTTGACTGTGATAATACTTACTCGTCGACGGCACTAGAGAGAACCCATCGTCGGCCGATCGACGTCTCCCCCCGGATACATCTCAGCCCCGTACGGTCCATATCTAAATTTCTAAACTAAATTTTTTCAACTAAATTTTTCTAAACTAAATTTTCGAAACTAGATTTCTAAACTAAATTTCTAAACTAAAATTTTAAACTAAATTTCTAAACTAAAATTTCTAAACTAAATTTCTAAACTAAATTTTCGAAACTAAATTTTCTAAACTAAATTTTCTACACTAAATTTTCAAAACTAAATTTCTAAACTATTGTAAACTAATTTTCTAAACTAATTTTCTAAACTAAATTTTCTACATCTAAATTTTCTAAACTAAATTTTCTACATCTAAATTTTCTAAACTAAATTTCTAACAATAACAAAAAATACCTGGAAATCGCGTTTTCCCTCTTCTCTTCTCCTCCTCTCCCTCTCCTCTTCTTCTCCTCTTCCCCCCTCCTCTTTTCCCCCTTCTTCCTCTTCTCTTCTCCTCTCTTTTCTCTTCTCGTTCTCCTCTTCTCTTCTCTTCTCTCGCTCGGTCTCTCGCGCTCGCTCGGTAGAACAGTGCCCGGCGGCGGCCGAGCGCGGCGCGCGTTTAACCCCCCCCCAGTTGCCACACGGTTGGGCGACAGGATTGCAGTCGCCCAACCGTGGGGCGACTGGGTTTCAATCGCTCCACCGTTGGGCGACTGCATTTAATCGCCCAACGGTTGGCAGATTGTTGAGCTGTTGCCGCTGGGTTGGGCGAAAAGCTCCAGTCACCCAATTATTGGGCGACTAGAGCCTATTTTTGTAAAAAAATTTCCGCGGGTATATTTCTGTAATTTTGAAGAAAAAAAAGAATTATCCGTACAAAAAAATTCCTGATAAGTTTGGTGCATCTTTGTTTCCGTCATCTGTTTGGGGCATGACGAGTTCCCGAGCTTGTTTTATGTGCCGCGTGGCAAGTGATTTAGCTACCGCATCAGGCTAATGAATAAAGTAGTATTCAATTAAAAAATGTGGCATATAGTTTTTACGGCTTTTTTAAAAAATATAAGACGTGTATATAAATTTATTGGTGCTTGCTCTCTCTCAAAAAAAAATGTTGATGTTTGTCTTTGTTTGCCCTTATCTATCACATCTTATCCCCAAGGGCAGACCTATGTGCATGCTAGTGGGCGTATGTGCCCCTACTCAAATTTCTAAATTGTATATGAATTTCAAGCGTCGTTGGATCAAGGAGCGTGTGAGGCATTCGCGCATGAGCGAACATGTCGTTCAGTGCGCGTCGAAGAGAACAATGTGATCGAACCAATGTGGTCAATTCAACGTGGTCGAAATGGAAACACTTGTTTCCGTGCGTGCGCGCATTGGCTCACAATGTGGTAGAAACAACGTGATCAACATAACGTGGTCGACACAACGTAGTCGAAATCAGCGTGGTCAAAGTCCTAGTGAACCTTGTGGGGTGAGTGTGTCACAATGCGTCCACGCGCATATTAAGACTATCGTTTAGCTATTTATAGGTGTGCACACAAAGCTGTAAATTGACGATCAGCCAGTCAGCAGTCACTTCCTTTTTATATTTGCAAAGAAAATATTGTAGTTTGTTTTAATTTACAAAAAGAGTGACCCCACTCAAACTTTATGCTGGTTCGCCTAGGGGTGGATATCGAGATGGCTCGACTCGGCTCGTGAAGGCTCGTTAGGGAAGAAGGTCAGCTCGGCTCGTTAAGCTAATGAGCTAAAAGAGAAGCTCAGCTCGGCTCGTTGAAAACCTCGAGCTCGGTTCGTTAGGTGGAATATGCAAATTGCATAATGCAATGCAATTATGCAGCCAGTCAGCTCATACGACTGAGTTATCACTGACTATCATAAGCATATATCTGTTGGCAAAAACAAAAAGAACCCTTAATATACTGCCTACTGTGTATAATCCAAACACTATTAAAGCTGAACATATTATGTTTTGACTTTTGAGTGTCGTTAATTTTTCTTTTTATGTTTCAGATTTGTTTTTCTGAATGATAACTTCTATGTTTCTTTAGAATGACAGTGAAACCTATACAGTAGTAATCCTACGACTAAAATTACATCAAAAAGGAAAGAGCATCTAATGTAGTAGGTTCATAACAACGTAAGAAAAATTTATCAAGAAAACTTCAGTTCCAGTATGAGCAAATATGACATCTGATGGTTCCTTTCCATAGGTGAAATTAACAGAGAAAAGTGTAGTGTGTACTTTAATAATATCTCTCATTGACTAAAGAGGTGTGAAAATTAGCATGCATAACATACTACTACTACTATATACTGAGCCATTCACATCGTGATGGGCCGAAGACGCTGCCGAGCTGGGTCAACCGAACCTAGCGAGCGGCTTACGAGCCAGCTCAACTTAGCTCATTAACGAACTGAGCTGAAACCCTGACTCGGCTCAACTTATTTGTGTCACGAATTAAGATGAGTCAAGCCTTTAACGAGCCGAGTCAGCTCACCAGGTTGGAGGTTTTTACCACCCCTAGGTCCGCCCCGTAAGTGTTCTCTCACATTTTTAAAATATTTATAGCATAGACAACGTTGTCATTTCTTCTGGTCTTTACGTTGATTTTGCAACCTGCTTAGTCCTGTATCTAGCCAAAATGCGCTTTATGAAGGACACGTAGGGAGTACCTAAAGTTGTAAGCGTAACATCGATGTGCCATATATGTACAACTTCTCGAAAAATGTGCAACGTGTACAAGTCGGCGCACCGGTCCAAGCTTAGGGGGAAAAAAACTAAAGTCACAGGCGCAGCGTGCGCTGGTGCCATAACAGCCGCGCCCTTAAAATGATGATTTTTTTTTTGACGCAACGCCTTGGATCATTTTTTTTTTCGACGCAACGCCTTAGGGTTGGGGGCTACAAAGTGCAGACTAAGGGGTATTTGGGACTGCTCCACAAACTCTGCTCCACAAACTCTACCGTGGAGCAGCTCCACAAAAAACCTAGAGTTTGTGGAACACCCCTTTAGGTGCTCTCATAACTCCACCTTTTTTTTCCTCGAACAGAGTGCGTGGAGTTGAACCTGTTTGGCTAAAAAACATAGAGCAGAGCTGAAAAACGTGGAGTAGAGCAGTCCCAAACACCCCCTAAGTAGATGATACATAAGCCTTCTCGACGTGCATGGGACGTCTCAGTTTCTCACACCACGTGTATTACTGCATATATAAGTCACCGCCACGGCACATCTTCCTATCTTTATCCTTAGCAGAACTAGAGCGAAAATAATCAAAATTTACTACTTCTTTATACATATAATAACATATAAAATTTTTAAGTAATATTATGCTAAATAGTAATATGATTGGCAATTTCTAGCATTAATACTTCAACATAATCGATGATAGTGTACGATGATAAAAGTATTGATCGAAATACTTACTAACATGAAGAAACCTGATAATAATATTAGTTAGTTGCAGCAAATTAAAGTACCTGAAGACGAAATCATAGACAAAAGTTAGTCGGCATTGGTAAAATACATTATCCGACCTCCATAGCCTGTTAAAAGAGAATAAAATTACTTAAAATTTTCAAGTAAAAAATAGTAAAACGATAAAATGTAAGTTAATGCAATATATTTTAGTATTTACGGTCTTTCAAGTTTATAAAGCGACGAATCACAACACCATTGGTAATTTTTATCAATTGTTGTTTTGCTATATAGCAAATAAGTATATCATTCATTAAATCATCATCAATTAGATATTTGTATGTTCAACAGTTTAAGAACAATATAATAGAAAAATATGTCCAGCATTTTACTTAACATTGTGGTCAAATACTACAATTTTACCTCCGATTTATGGGCCTGTTCTTTTTGGCTGAATCTTATAACTTTTGGCTACGGTTGTGACTTTTGAACTGTTTGTGCGAGAGATTACAGAGTAACAAAAACTCACGTACAGTTTTTGCCGATATAAATGAAGTCGGTACAGTATGTATTACAATTAACTAGTAGACTCTATCTTGAAAAGATACTTTGTTTAAAATCTAGTTACTGTAGAAAAGCTGAAAAGCAGCTTTTAGAAGTTGAAAAGAACAGGGCCTATAACAAGCTAGGTCACTATTCCAAAAATCAAAATTGAAACTCTAAGTCTTAGCTCTACAATTCGACAAAAAAAACTATCAGCAATCATCACATTGAAACCTTAACTCACAAATTTAGCCCATATTCTTGAAACAAATTGAAACAACTGGGAGAAATTTAGAGCAGAATACATACTGATCAGGTGGACATAAACTTCCTTTGGCCGGCAAGTGTGCGAGACAACAGAGACCAGGTGGTGCCTCGGTGAGATGGCAGACAAGGACTGCTAATGGTACCGATTTCTCCTATTCTCCGGCAACTAGTTGCTGCTTGACTAGGTGCGGCTATGTGGTGGACATGGTGCACATCTACTGGTCGACCATGTGAGACGAACAGGCATCGAGGGCTACTGCAGGGTGACACGCTTCGGGATTGATCAAATGGACGTCGTGGACTATTGCAGTCCTCTCTATTGAGCCGGCTTAGCTTGCTATAGTTTTCTCATGGGTTGAGAGAAGCAAAGCCTCGTCGTAGACTGCTGCTAGCTACTAGGAATTTAGGTTGTTAGTGCTCTCTTCGTTAGGCTTCAATGAAGGAACTAGGTGCACTTAATTTGAGCTGGGGGATTCACACATAGGCTAGAGATACTGATCCCTACTATAAAAATTTTGGACCCGATGTCCTATGACATTGGGCCCCTTGGCTTGGTTTCGCCCATGCTTATCCTAAAGCTTGTATAATGGTACATATCAACTGTTTATAAGTCTAGCTATGTCATAAAGGATTTTGAATTATATAAAAGAGAGAGAAATATGTTATCTACTATTTAACAGACGGTGTTATAGATGATTTTCTATTGTGTACATCATTGTATTAACAACTTATTAGAGTATATATAATGGTGTGATTCTATTGTCTGTACGTCTTGCCATGTATGATATGAGATGATATGGATGAGTGAGAAGGAGAATAGTGAATTGGCCTATCTCTTATGTAGTAGCTGACTATAACACAAGAAACAAGATATAAAAAAATGATCCATTGTGGGAGCTATCTCTAGTGTTGTCTATTGATAATATAGAGGGTATTATAGATAACAGCCATCTATATCATTGTACATGCCTTTAATTATATAAAACTATTACAGACAACAAAATAGATAATTTATTATATAAATTATTTTTAACTCTATTTATCTTTACTCCTTAAAAAGGAGTTGGTGGTTGGTCCGTCCTTTCCCACCCCTTCTCACAAAAAAGAACTGCTGACTGACGTGTGGCCCCTCCCACCCCGCCTCACGAAACCGTGCGTTGCTTCCTCCCACCGAATCTTCCTCCCACCTTCTCCCCCGTCTCCCCACGTTCTCCACGTCTCCCCCCGTTCTCCGCGCCGCCTCCTCCTCTCCCTCCTCCCCTCCCTCATCCGCCGCTCCGCCCTCGCCTACTCCTCCCCACCCTGCGCCACCGCCGCCTCCTCCTCCCCCCACTTCTTCGCTCTGCCGCCGCCTCTTCCCCCGCTCCTCCGCTCCGCCAACACCTCCTCCTCCCCCACCCCTCCGCTCCACCGCCGCCTCCTCCCCCACTCCGCCGCCACCTCCTCCCCCGCTCCTCCGCTCCACCAATGCCTCCTCCCCACCCGCGCTGCCGCCTCCTCCTCCCCCCATTCCTCCTCTCTGCCGCTGCCTCCTCCTCCCCCCACTCCTTCGATCCGCCCTCGCCTCCTCCTCCCCTCCTCCGCTCCGTCCTCGCCTCCTCCTCGCTCCTCTCGCCGCCGCCACCTCCTCCTCCCCCACCCCGCGCCGCCTCCTCCTCCTCCCCCCACTTCTCCACTACTGCCGTCGGCGGGGACTACGAGCCGGCCTCTTAGGTCGGGATGACGCCCGTGAACATCAGGGGCGAGCCCATCACTGAGGCCGACCTCTCCAAGACCCGCGGATGGATCGCCGCCCTCTTCATCTTTGGGAACGAGATGGCCGAGCGCACGGCCTACTACGGCCTCTCCGTCAACATGGTCATCTTCATGTTCAAGGTCATGCACAGGCCCTTTGCCAGCTCCGCCAACGCCGTCAACAACTTCCTTGGCATCTCCCAGGCCTCCTTCGTCCTTAGTGGCTTCCTCGCTGATATTTATTTTTCTTAATGTCTTCATGTTTGTTTCAGATTGTTTTAATCGAAGAATTCTCACTTACCTCCAAGCCGCCAGCATTCAGCCGTAGCCCCCGGTATGTGTATGTGTGTTGTCATGCCTCAGTGAATCAGTGGATTAAGGATTGGTTGGGTCGGGAGAAATTTGATCTGCTTGTGAATCAGTGAATGATATTTGTGAATTGTGAAAGTGTGGATCATAGAAACAGTCATAGACTCATATATATTATTCATAGACAGTGCCAATATATTTTCCCTTAAATAATGAATATTTGAATTATCAATTTTCAAAAATGATGAGGTTTTTGGTTGATACGAAAAGCCTTGCAAATGAGGGAACTTTTAGAAGTAAATCCTATGCTTGGTTTACATGGGTGCAGGTTGGTTTTTGTGCTTTTCTATTCACTGTTGAATTTGTTTCTTCTTTTCCTGATTAGTTGCTTGGTTATTTTCCTCTCTGTTGTTCTATACCAGCCTGTCTTGTTACTTAGATATTAAAAAAATTGGAATATTTGCATTCTTTAACTTTACTAGTGTTGATAATGCTAAATATTGCAGGCTTCGTATATCATATCCTGAATTAACAGAAATGCAAGCCTGTTACATCTTTGAAGCTGCTATTGCCATGACCAACTAAGGTATTCAAGATTTTGCAGATATAATGGTTCCTCTTGTTGGAACACCTCAAGCATGCATCTTTGTTCTCATGTTTACATGCATGTTATCTCGCTGGGGTAAATGGGTATCTGTGCAGTTGATGCAGTTCAAAATGACAAAATCCATTTGATGTGAAAATTGCATAATAATTTCCATGCATGTGTAATATCAAAATTTCTGGAATCATACAAGCATACAACACATATTTATGGAAACATCAACTTCACCATTGTGTACTAATAGTAATATCGATTAATTGGTTTTGATCCGGAGGGTCGAGGAACTGTTGTGATTGGACATGTTGAACAGGGACAATTAAAAGTAGTGATGATGTTGATATCATAGGTTTGACACAAGTCAATTAGAATCTAATTGCCTTTTTATGTTCTGAAATCCATTTATGTTCTCTTATATAGTGAAAGTTTATCCTTGAACGATGTTCCTGGGTTTTCTTGAGATATGCAAATTTGAGTAGCTTCATGCAACCACAGACATAGAATACATGTACAAGTTATGTGAAATAAACACATAAGTAGCTGTCACCTCTAGATGCAAAACTTTGTAGAAACAGGTGGCATCATTGTGTTTCTACGGTTTGCAAAACAAAAGTGAGGCAAAGTGTAATTTGAAAAAGGTAAGATAGCTTAAATGGAAAAACAATAGGCTGAAATATAAAATGTTTTAGGGGTTTTAGAGCATGTAATATATATTTTTATTCTATAGTAACGTACGAATACACAGCTAGTAAATAATATGAAGATATATTACGGACAACCGCTCTCTATTATGCTCTTAACCGGCGTGCAGGTCCGAGGTGGAGAGATCAGAGATGCAGTAGCCGCCGCGGCGTGCGCTAGCTGGCGCGATAAGATGATAGCCACGATACGGCCTTGATTGGAACGGAGATTAACACACACGGAAACAAAGACTGTATTATTTGTACGCGCGGAGTAAGCAGATGATGCTACAGCGAGTCCATCTCGGCGACGTATGACGTCTCACCTGCAGCCGCTGCCGCTAGCTAGCATCATGCGCGCGCAGCACGAGCCACACAGTCCGTCGGCCAGTTAGACCCGTTGGCTGGCTGATCGACATTCCAAGGGCTTGAATTGACCTGATCAGGGTCTGTTTGCTACGGCTGCGACTTATAATTTTTGACTGAAAATTTTAAATTTTAGCTATTTGCGACAGATATTATGGAGAAAGATACTCGCTTACGATTTTGGTTGATACAGATGTTGGACTTTTAATATGTACTACAATTAACTTGTAGACCTTGTCTTGAGAAAATACCCCGTTTAAAAATTAAGTATTATAATAAAATCAAAAATCGCTAGCTTCGATCTAAAAGAACAGGCCCAATAAGCACATGCGGATTCGGCAGCTGCTTGCCACGTTTTTTTCCACGCTTGTCCTTTCTTCGCACCTTACAACCCTGGACCAAGCTTATCTGAACTGCTGGTTTACTTCAACCAGTGGGAAAAATCGCGAATTTGACTTGTGATAAGTAGATACTACGTAGCACGGTTGCCCTACAGTTTGAAAGCTTGGTGTTCAGTTATGTACTTACGTCCATCATATCGTTGATTCATCAAAGCTCGTGGCGGTCCGTGCGTGCACGCGTAAGCTCGTGGGTCGTGGCGGTCGATATCAGTCGGTGCTGATCGTGCACAACATGCCCTTACTGAAAAAGAGAAGATGGGCCTTGTTTCAAGAGGAAAAATAAAAGAAAATGGGAACATATGTTGCCCTACAAGCCATTTCTTCTGCTCCCCGGGATTGGTGTACCTAAATATACTTGCCACTTTTTCTTCCCCTGTTAAGTCAATAGTGCAGTGTTTTCAAGTTTGAACGATGACAATGCCAAAGGACATCTGAACACCTGGATTTGTACGGTTTGTTTTTTTTTTCTCTTGGAGTTGTTTGGAATGAATGGAAGACTTTCCCCTATGGATTCTGCTTACCATCACATTTTCTCGGTTGAAAAAAGACTGAAAACGGTGCAGGAAGAAACTATTTCTTGGCCTTCCACAGTTTCTTGTCCGTCCTCTTGAATTTTTCTCCTGGCAATAGGGCCTGGTGCACATTTGATGTTCACCAGAGTTGTACTTAGCAGTAAGCACATTGGATGTTCACCAGAGTTGCACTTTTAACAATATCATTCGCTTTTACCAAAAATATATATAGCGACGTACTCTTCTACTTTTCATGTACCTTTTCAACTCATCCGCGTAAATTTTGAAGTGCAGTCTCCGATGTTGAATTGTACTCTATCCAGTCGTAAGTAAGTATTGTTTTGGTTATTGACATAGTTTCCAGAACATAACATTGACCACAAATTTATGTTATACTAATATATTTGTAAAACATAATAAACTGCTCTGTTTTTTTTGTTAAAACAAATATTTTTTATGCTCCCAACAAATACTCACTCTCTTAAATAAAACTTCTTGATTACCTCTGAGATGTCTTTATATGCTTGACTACTATAAGTCTAATGGCAGAACTAGAATAAAAATAACGCGGATCTTATACTCCATGTATGTACTTACCAACATATCTATTAATAATGTAGTAGATACTAATGCATTCTAAATTTTGTAATATCAATCCACTATTAGTGAAGGATTTAGGATAAATCCGAGAACAAAATTTGGTTGGCATCAGAGAGATAGTAGTCTGTTCTTCTTACTACATCTTTCTGGTTGGGGAGATAGTCAAGATAGTCGTCTATTCTTTTTCCTTTCCTCTAGATCAAACTGAATCTCCTATTCCCCAACTAATTCCTGGACTTTCCATATTCATAGCATTTGCATTTGAACCTACTACCTTTTTTTAGAAATCGCTCCATGACTACGGACTACATGCCATAGAGATGACAATTATTGAAAGTTAGAACACACTGAATTAGATATTGAAACACATCAAAAAAATTCTCTAATTCAATTGTTGCAAAAAATCGAAACAAGGCATTCTAATATTAAAACCCGAACCCACAAATATTTTAAAGATCATATAATTAAAACAATAAAATGTAAATAACAAAATTTAGTATTTATTTTGGTCGGCTGATCATTACTTCATTAATTATGAAGATCATTGAACTTTGAAGCAAGGAGGTAGTCAGTTAGAACAAGACAACGAGTGGTCAGTGGACGATCTCACCTATTGTCGTGACTGTCGGTCATATTGCATATATTGATACATACACCAAGATTTATTCCATTTGTATGCACGCACAGTGAGATTAACATAGCGAGAAATCTAACTATACCATTTGACGCAGGCAGGTGCAGGCGAGAAGCGGTCAGCGTGCTCCCGAACGACGACAGCTCCGGCGCCGGGCTGGTCATTGCTGCAGACAAAAGGATCAGCTCACCAAAGGTTGCGTGCGTGATGTGGGAAACAGGGGAAGGTAGGTAAGGCGTCATCTGGACCTGGCGTTGCCTACTTGGTTGACTTGGAGTTGGTGCTGGCTTGGGCCATGGGCTGGTGTTGGCTTGGGGCTAGATTGGCTGGTGGCCCACACTCGATCGTTTCAAGTAGCCCATGTTATTTTGTTCTCTTTTTACGACCAGTTAATATGTTGTGTCATGCCAATTTCAGTTTACACATATTTTTTTTGAGAGTGTCTTACTTTGTCAACGTCATGCGTGCTTTCTTTTCTTTTCTCCTCCTGTTTGTCATATATTTAAGTCTTATTTCTTTTAGATAAAAGTATTACTATGCCGCCTCCCCCCGCCCCTCACCCCTACCCACCATTGCTCAATGTGTATCCACCCCTGCTTAAGTCATCTATAGTCCTAGCACAATATGCTTTTTTTTCAATAGTACTAACAAACAAGTTGAACAGAAACACACACAACTATAGGCTTGTTTTTTAACGGCTGCTAAAAGTGGCATTTGGCTTTTGCTACAGTACCTAACTTTCAAACGGAGTATTTTTTTAAGACGGGGTCTACAAGTTAATTGTATTACATGTTGAAAGCTTAATATCTGTATCAACCAAAATCACAAGCGAGTATGTTTCTTCATAATCTCTATCACAACAGGTAAAATTTAAAATTTTTAAAACCATAAGCTACAATCATATCAAACAGATCCTGTATAGTCGCAGTAACATGTAGTACGCAGCGACGGAGTGGCCGGGTTTAGAATTCTGAGCAGTGATCGCCAATCAGACTCCGTAGAAAAAAAATAACCCAGTCGTCATACGCGCTAACCCTGAAGCCTGAAGGCTGAAATATTATATATACAGACGACCCCCTGTTGGTCTTCTCACCATCCATCCATCCCTTTCTCTCCCTCGTCTTCTCCCTGTATCTACGAAAAATAATGGGGACTCTGCAATGGGTCATCGGGCCATGGGCGCTGCTGCTCCTTCTGCAGCTCGCCGGCGCGTCCCATGTCGTCCACCGGAGCCTCGAGGCCGAGCAGGCGCCGGCGACGGTGCCGGCCTCCATTGTCAGCCCGCTGCTCAGGACGGGCTATCACTTCCAGCCCCCCATGAACTGGATCAACGGTAAGCTACTGTTGCTGAACTTATTTGAATGCTGTCCTGTTTCAGTTCTTCTCTGTCTTCTCTCTCTTCAAGCCAGCTCTAGCTTGTATATATATAGCTACAACTTACAAGCCAGGACATAGATAGATAGATAGGTAGATAGATAGACAGACAGACAGACAGATAGATATGGAAAAGAGGAGGGGATGGAAACATATTTATGTAATGCCCTCATGGGGGCAGATACACATCGCAGAGAGCAAACAACAGAGTGATTTAATAGATAAGTTTGAGAGCTTGAAAAAAGGTAATACATCATCACCTGAAATTAGTTGTTTAGTTTGGAGAGCAAAAGATTGCAGCTTGTTAAGGGAGTATCAAATTAATCTTTTCCTTCTTTCGAAAGAGAGGAATCAAATTAATCTTTCTGGGCCGTGTTAGTTAGGGACTTCTGCAGTTGTTTTCTTTTCCTTCAGAAAAGCTGCAGACTTCAAGTTTTCACAGTAGCCGACAACGATGAATACTTCCAGCTCACCCAGTATTGTGGTGGTTCTGTGCAATAATGTAGCTGCTCTGTATTTAATTACTAAGCTAATTGCTCTTGTTTGTTCGTCTAGTGATCCTTTGTTCTAACTCCATTTTTTTCTCTTTTTGTGGCTGATTCTGATTGCTGGGACGGCAAAACTCATCGATGCCAGATCCGAATGGTATGACTTTTCCCATCCATTCCTTGTAATTATCTCTGTCTTGTACTGCCTACACGGGCGGAGCTTTTCTAGGGCCGAAGGGGCCATGGCCCCCTCCCTGTAGAAAAATTGCTAGGGGCTATGGACCCTCCATAAAGAAAATTTGCTAAGATTTTTACTATAAGATTTGGTGCGTAAGAATCAACAGATTTCGTGGCGTATCAGTTATCACGCAGCAGAATGCACCAACGGAAGTGATATACTAATGTGCAGCTACAAGGAAGCATTTGACTGAAAAATGATTTACAAATTCGATCACTAGATAAACATAACGAACACCAAAGCAAATGTAAAAAGATCATCTTGTAAAGCGAAAGGGACAAAAAAAGGAGACAAAGAGGATAAGCAGCATGCTTTGTTTCGAGTTGACATGTTGAGAATTTTGGAACAGGGCCGATGTACTACAAGGGTTGGTACCACTTGTTCTACCAATACAACCCCAAGGGCGCCGTGTGGGGCAACATCGTGTGGGCTCACTCGGTGTCACACGACCTCATCAACTGGATCGCCCTGGAGCCAGCCATCAAGCCCGACATCCCGTCTGACCAACACGGTTGCTGGTCCGGCTCGGCGACGATCCTCCCCGACGGCACGCCGGCGATCGTCTACACGGGGATCAACCGGCCGGACATCAACTATCAGGTGCAGAACATCGCTTTCCCCAAGGACAAGTCGGACCCGCTGCTCCGAGAGTGGGTCAAGCCGGACTACAACCCGATCATCGTGCCCGAGCCGGGCATGAACGTGACGCAGTTCCGCGACCCGACCACCGCCTGGTACGCCGATGGCCACTGGCGGATGCTCATCGGCGGCCTGAGGGACACCCGGGGCGTGGCGTATGTGTACCGGAGCCGGGACTTCAAGCACTGGGTCCGAGCCAAGCACCCGCTCCACTCGGCGCTAACCGGCATGTGGGAGTGCCCTGACTTCTTCCCGGTGTCCAAATCGGGGCAGAACGGCCTCGACACGTCCGAGTTTGGCGGCAACATCAAGTATGTGCTCAAGAATAGCCTTGACCTCACCCGGTACGACTACTACACCGTCGGCACCTACAACAAAAAGGCAGAGCGGTATGTGCCCGACGACCCCAACGGCGACTACCACCGCCTCCGGTATGACTACGGGAACTTCTACGCGTCCAAGACGTTCTTCGACCCGGCGAAGCGGCGACGGGTCCTTCTGGGGTGGGCGAACGAGTCGGATAGCGTGCCGGCCGACAAGGCCAAGGGCTGGGCCGGGATCCACGTACGGCATCCTGTCTGTCTAGTAATTCTCCAAGCTTTGAACCGTTGGCAAAAACGTTTGGCAGTTGATTGGTTGAATTGTGTTTTTAACAGGCGATCCCAAGGAAGATGTGGCTTGATTCCAGCGGCAAGCAGCTACTGCAGTGGCCAATTGAGGAGGTTGAGAAGCTCAGGGGGAAGCCTGTCAGCGTAGGTGACAAGGTCATCAAGCCTGGCGAGCATTTTGAGGTCACAGGGCTGGCAACTTACCAGGTTGGTACATCACATACATAATAGCTTCCTGCTAACATTAACATTACACTTAGTACTAGTTTCATGTAGTACTAGTGAATCATCATCCAAAGAGAGCAATAAAAGGTAGCAACACATACTAGCATTATTGCCATCAAGACAGTGACAGATTTAGAATAAAAATAACGGGAGGGCCTCATACTTCATGCATATAATTATCAATGCATCCATCAATAATGTAGTAGATAGTAATGTGTTATAAATTTTGCAACATCAACTAACTTCCTAACAAAGTTCAATGGTAAATAACTGTTCAGCAAAAAACATCTGGTCCTATTGCCTATAAAATAGATAACAAAAACAATAAGTGAGTAAAATTTCAAGTAGAAGAATTATAGACTAATTGAATAAAGTGAAGCAAATTACATTTTATAGTTGGTTTGGATGACTTCTTAAATTCTATAAGTGATCAACTATAGAATCATTGGTAACTCCCTTCATTTCACGTTTCTCCACATAGCAAATAAGACTATCACTTATGAGCTGATCATCAATGCAGTTGCATAATGTTGTTTTCACAATTTTCATGGCTGAAAAGCATTTCTTAATTGTAGCAGAGGCAATAGACAAAACTAGTGTTAACTTCAAAAGTCAATAAACCAAAGGATAGCAAAGTTGTTTCATTGTCTCAACCATTACTTGATAAAGTTCCTTAATGGTCTCTATGTTAGAGAATCTACCATCTACTCTCACATCAGTAATATAGAGGTAAAGATAATGGTTGAGATCCCTCAAATCCCCAGAATTAAAATCATTGGGATAAAACTTAGCTAGCCTAGTCAAATGGTTCAAATTAAAATCATAGCATGCCATATGTTATTTTTCTTTTCTTCCCATATTTGTCAACGTGTTTAAGTCTTCTTTCTTTTAGGTAGATGTAGTTCTTGCATGTGGAGGTATTAATTTTTTATATGTGGGGTACACATTATGTAAATTTAGACTTTTAGCAATAAAAATTAAAATAGGTAGGAGGGCCTATGCCCCCCCCCCCCCAAAATCCCTCAACATGCGTCCACCCCTACATCAAGGGCCCCACATGCACTCTCTCTCTCTCTCTCTCTCTCTCTAGCTTGCAGTCCATACCTTATGGGCGATGATTCTTACCTTACATGCCCAATTCCTGCTTGTCTTTCTTGCTATTGCACTCACAAAGTCACTAGTCCACCTGGCCCTATTTTTCTATGGCCAGTGGTTTTTAGTTATAGGTGATGAATTTTGATTGCGATTTTTAAGACGACAGTGGACGATAGAGACGCTGACATAGATGGCACATACAATTTTAGACTCAAAAAACTATTTAGAGAAACTGTTTCATTTATTTTGACTTTAAAAAACCGAAACCAAAACTCATAAAGAAAAAGACAAAATGAATAGGACTTGCATCCTTCTAATTTGAAAGGTCTTTTGTCACCTGTCACGGCGGACAAATCACGCATCAACGCCGTGGACTCACACGGTTGGCCGAGAATCATCATCATGCGCTCCTCCTACTTTTCCAAAGAAGCTGCCCTTTAATTTCGTTTTCGTTACGTGTGGAGTGGAGCTGTGACGGTGCAAGTTAACCGAGATGTTTTACTTTGACTTTGGCAGGCTGACGTGGAGGTGAGCTTCGAGGTGTCGAGCCTGGAGAAGGCTGAGCCGTTCGATCCGGCTTTCGGCAACGACGCGCAGAAGCTGTGCGGGATCAAGGGCGCGGATGCGAGGGGCGGGGTGGGGCCCTTCGGCCTGTGGGTGCTGGCCTCCGCCAACCTGGAGGAGAAGACCGCCGTCTTCTTCAGAGTCTTCAAGGATGGGCATGGCAAGCCCGTGGTCCTCATGTGCACTGACCCTACCAAGTATGGCCAAATAGAATAATATCTCTTATCTCCTCTCGCTTGGAACACGTTTTGCACACACATATGCCCCCATCCCTCCTTGCCCGGTCAGTGTCAATCTAATCTGAGCCAAAATTTAGCATCACCAAAAATCTGTTCATGGATTTGGTTGCTCACATAAGAAGATGTAGAATGTTAAAAGAGAATATTATCAAAATTTTGGCGGTGAACTAGAGGAATGCCAATTGCCAAATCCAGTCAGTGCAACAACCAGGCCATCAATCCAAACACGCCCATTCTTTTTTCCCCCTCAAATTATGACGTCAGCATGAAATGAATATGATAAGCTCTTAAAGCATTCAGCTTACTGATCTGTTTTACTTTTCTTTTGTACCGAGCAGGTCTTCTCTTAGCCCAGATCTATACAAGCCGACTTTTGCCGGGTTCGTCGACACTGACATCTCATCCGGGAAGATCTCCTTGAGAAGCTTGGTACATATCCCTTGCATGAACATCCTTTTTTGACTAACTAGGACACATCTCATAGCACAACTTTATTGACCAGTTTTTTTCCTTTGTTATTATCACATATGTAGATTGACCGGTCAGTGGTTGAGAGCTTCGGTGCTGGAGGCAAGACCTGCATCCTGTCAAGAGTGTACCCGTCGATCGCGATAGGGCAGAACGCGCATCTTTACGTTTTCAACAACGGGGAGGCGGACATCAAGGTGTCGCACCTGACCGCGTGGGAGATGAAGAAACCGCTGATGAACGGTGCCTGAGTGGCTAGACACCGCTCTGCCGAGAAGTCTGATCCCTAACTTGTGTTCGTCGCTATATGCTGCAAGATTTGATTGTTCGTTGAGGTCTATTTTAATTAATAGAGGTGATTAGTCACTTGCTCAGCTATTCCAGGAAAGGTCAGAATAAGAGATAAATTTGATTATGGTTCTTGTACAATGATTTGAGTCACGTGTTGTATGAATAAAGACGCTAATTTCACACTGTTACAGATAATAAAGAGTTTTCTGGGTTTTTTTTATTCCCCTTTGATGCTTCGTTGTTACTCTGTCGTCACTGGATGATGAGATGACGCTAACCTGACTGACTGCTGACGAGCTCAGGAATGTATTTCTCTTTTATTTCCAACGAAGTTACATGAAGTTCAAATTTTTATGGAAGTCAAAGGAATAATGTGGCCATTTTGGCATTTATCTCACAATAGAGAAAGAAAAGGTACGTAGGGCACCGCATGACAAACCTCTCTGCTCAAGTTGTGCTGCCACTCGATCCTCACTAATCTGTCATCATGGTCGGAATCTTAGACAAAAAATCATGGTGGGTGCATCTGCTAGCTCTTAGTGGCATAAAAACACATCATCGTACGGAGGAGGTGCCCTCATTATATGTTGGGGCACCGTTAATCCCAAAAAATATTCATATGTAGCTATCTCCAGGTGGAGCTTTAGCAACAAAAAAGATACGCATCGTATCAACACGATCGTAATCAAGGTGCATAATATTTAACCTTACAAAACGTGCATGATAATTAAATATGAAAAATGGGTGAGTTGCAGCCATGTCAATGTTAGTTGTACAGCAGTGTGGACGAGATAGATCGCCAGTTCGCAATACATGCAAGTAGTCAGGGTAAGAGGTGGGAGGCGGGCCATGCTTTCTCGGCCTAGCCTAAAGCACAGCTGGTCTAGTACGGTCTAAGCACGGTCTAGTTTGACATGTGGTGGGCCATGCCGGCACGGTACAAATGGTGAGCCGGCTAGGTCTAGAAAGTCGGCACGATAGACAACACGACAAGGCCTAACGTGGTGTGCCGTGCTCGGGCTTGCCCGACCCAGCGAGCACAAGGGGCACGGCCAACACGCTAGCGCCGGTGGCCGCCTCGGCCTTGCCTCCCGCCTCCTATCATCCCCAATTCCTCATAACACAATATAAGCCATCACAGCCCCAATTCCCCACAACACAAGCCATGACATTCACAGAACACAGAGAGAGAGAGTAGAGGAGAAGGACCAAAGAAGTATACCGGACACAGAGGACCTTAATGTTGTCGTGGGTGAGGCGGAGGCTGGACTGCCCGAGGGTGTTCTACAGGTCGTCCCCGCCATCGTCGACGACTTTCCCGCCGGCTGTCGGCTTGGCCTCGGCGAGGAAGGCAAGCATGTCATCTCGCGGTTTCCCACTGGTTGCCGGCTTGACCTCCCCCACCCCCGAGCCCGAACAACGGCGGCGACCTCTTCCCACCCCTGAAGGCCTAGACAACGCCGTGGAGGGGGTCGTTGGGGGAGGAGGGCGACGGCACGGAGAGGGTGGCCGGGGGAGGAGGGAGGCGGTCGAGGGAGAAGGGAGGTGACCGGGGGAGGAGGAGTCACCGGGGGAGGAGGGAAGCGGCTGGGGGAGGTTAGGGAAGGAGGAAGGCGGCCGGGGGAGGAGGGGGTCGCTGGAGGAGGTCGGGGGAGAAGGGAGGCGGCCTAGGGAGGAGGGGTCGCCAAGGGAGGAGGGAGGCGGCCGAGAGGGTCGGGAGAGGAGGGAGGCGCCTAGGAAAGAAGGAGGTCGCTAGGGAGGAGAGAGACAGCTAGAAGGAGGGGGGAGGAGGGAGGTGGCCGATGGGCTCGAAAAGCCCTTTCTAGATTTGTTGCACGCTACAAGAACAAACACTAGCTCACGGTGCCTTGAAAAAGCCAAGATACCAAACAGCCCAGCACCGTGCATTAGTAGAAAGGGGATCTGTGCTATTCCCGTGTTTTGGGTTGGAGCAGTACGTAGTGCGGATCGATTCGAGGTGATGATCGATGGCAGCGTCTTGAAGGCACCACAGCAACTATGGAAAGCGTTCGCATGCTGCAGCTGCTTGGATCATACACGTACGTACTTGCTCTCCTACCAATAATTCTACAAGCGGATGCAGTATACACGTAGTGCTAGCTTCGTGTGAGCCACAAAGACCTAGCTTATAAGCATCTGGTTTACAGGTGTGCTTCGCTATATCTCTTTTAGAAAAAATTGAGAATCTTAAGATAAGATAGTTAATATTTGGTGGGAATTTTTTTTCGTTTTTCATTGTAATATCCCTTCTTAGCACTCTTTGCAGGGGAGAACTTTCTGTGGGTGTGTGCTTGTTTTTGTGCTTCTTTTGTAAGCTGGTCGATCCCAGCAGTATCTCTCTACTTTGATCTATTTGCTTTCTATTAAAGTTAGGCATAGCTTGCGATCTAAAAAAAATATTTGGTGGGAGTTTGAGAGACCATGTTGCTAGGTCTAAGATATGTTTGTGATGAATAATTTACATTTTCGTTGAGTTGAATTTGAATTTTGCAACAGTTTCAGAAAATTCAGTCTACTACCAGTGCTAGTGGTCGGACCGATCAAGGGGATCGATTGGACCTCTTGGAGGAAGAGGTCGGATCGGCTTGGGATGGTGGTCTGACCGGTGGTCCAATGTGACCAAAGTTTGGGGTGGTTAGACCGTATGGGCGGTATAAGTGATTTCTAGTTGGCGATTAGTTTATTCTAGAGAGCATGTTTTGGAGTTGGACATATGCGATTGGACCAGGATGGTTTGGCAAGTGTGACCGGCATTGGAAATGTTGTCACACCGGGAGGCCGGTCAAACTGGCTAGTGGTTGGTAGTCTAACTGAGGTGGCCCGACTGGCGTGAAGAGAATGGCTAGACTTGTGGCTTTGGCCAAGGATCAGGGTGAGTGAGTTGACTTGATTTGAGGTCGGCTCATGGCTTGGGAGCCATGAGAGTTCGTGTTACATTGCATGATGCATGATTTAACTAACATGAGTCAAGTGTATGGAACTTATGCTCGATTTGGTTGTTTAGTCTTTGGATGTGCAGGTGGCTTGGATGACATAGCGGTCGGTGGCAATGGGCGGGGACTAGGCGGGAGAGTTGAGATCCAAGCAGATGTATAAGGATATGTGAGGCTACGAGGCTCAAGCGGGAGCGCAGAGAAGACAATGATCGTGGAGAGGTGAATAGATATATATGGTGCGCCAAGTGACAAGACCGTTGCATGTAGAGACGGTTTGGGGAGTTCGAATATGTGAAGACGTGATGGCTAATTATTGGGAACTATAGGCTGTATGCCAAAGCATGTGAAGATGCTTTGAGGTTAAAATGAAGGAGTCAAGAGAAGGTGTATGAAAGCTTCGTCAAGGGTATTATGGTAGTTGGCCAAATACTGGGTTGGTGCCTTAATTAAAACCGTGGTGTCGAGAGAAGCAAAAGAAGAGTAGTTTAGGTCAAGGAGAGCTAGATTCGATAAGTGGATCAATCACTAAAGAGATAGTGGATTGAATCTTGTAAATGCTTTAAAAACATGCATGAGTCTATAAAACCTATGCTAGTGGGGTTGATGGGTTTTTCTAGTAAGCTTAATGGGTTAGACCCATTAAAGAGTGTACTAGTTATTTAAAGGGGAGGAGAGAAGGCAGTAGAGTCAAGGATTCTAGGGTTTAGTTTTCCTCTACTATATCTTGTGTCCTTCCATGGTTGTGAGTGAGAAATATTGAGAGAACAAAAGGTGGCGCTTTGACTGCACCTTGTAATCATACATGTGCATGTAAACTTCATCCTCCTCTGAAATAGATCAAAAATTTGTCTCAATCATATTCTTGCTTGTGTTCATGTTTGGCCTTTTCTTGTTCTTGAGTTAGATTTACGATTTTGAGTCCGTGGGATTCTAGCTCAATGTCTTGCTTGGATTATCTTGCTAGGACATGTGAGAACAAATCTGGAAGACCTCATGTCTTAGATTCTCATGAGCAAAAACTAATTTGAGAATTAGGGTTTTTGGTGTTCTTATGAACTAGATCCGGTTCTCTTCAGTTTTTTAATTGATTTAGGTTTCTATTATTTTGAACAAATCTCATGCAAAATTTTGATGTTTTTGGGTGAGATTTGAACAAGTTCTTGAGATTTGAGGTCGTCCAAAGAGATTTTAGGTCTAGAAATAGGGGACCGGTTGGACCAGCCCTAGACCTGCAGTCTAACCGGCCAACTAGTGTGACCGGTTATAGGCTGGTAGTCGGACTGGCCAGCAGTTTGACCAGGCTTGTGAATGGAGCTGATTTTTGTTGCTCTTGTCCCTAGGTTTAGTTTGCATAGTGTGTTGATGTGATCTGAACTTAGTGACTATTGGAGTAAAGATTTTAAATATCTTAGGGGATAGTTTCAGGAATCATTCGTCCCCTAATTGTCAGCATCAATCCTATAAAGTTAATATGCATTAACCTAAAAAATCAAAACCAAAGACTTCCTAGTTAAAATTCAAGTATATATCTATATGTGATCTTCAATTTGGTTTATTTTTATGCTTGTACAAATTTACACCCCGTTTAATAGTACTTTAAGATCATAAACATTTCTAAAATAGGTATAGTAAAGTAAGACCCCCTGGTATATATGCATACAAATTAAGCTACTTTTTATATGTTGTTTTAGGGATGTTTGGATGAATGAGTTTCTTTAGGAATTTTAGGATTTAGATTTAGCTCAAATCCAAACCCCTCTATCTGAACAGGTCCTTAGAATAGTTGGCAAAATTAAAAGCCAACAACTAGGGCCAACTCTCTCAATGAAACCCCTCAAACCATTTCACCCTAGTAGTTGGCAAAATTAAGAAGCCAACAACTAGTGCCAAACTGCCAACTCTCTCAATGAAACCCCTCAAGCCATTGCACCCTAGTGAAAATTTGAACATGTGCCCTCTCATTGTATGGAGGGGCCTTGACTGGCCTTCATTGGTTATGTGCTTCTCACGAATATGTTTTCTTTCGCTAAGCGACGGTAGTACTGTATGTCAGAACTTGCACGTAGATAAGCATATTCAACTAAAAAGACCGATAGTCATCATTGTATAATGAAAGATGGAAATTTCTTGTGGAAATAAAAGGAAAAAAGGCCACTTTCTTTACTTTCACGAAAGTTCAGATTGGAAACTCTACAACAAAACTAGTTATTTAACGCCATATACTTTAAAACCGGTACAGATCACCCAACGACAGTGGATTACAAATCATCTTGACCACCGTTAGGGTGAAAAATAGAGTGGTTTTTAAAGTTGAGAGGATTAAGCAACCGGTTTTACAGCAATAGATCCAATTTAAACTTTTGTGAATTAAAGAGAGGTAGTAAATTGGACATTTTCCGAAATAAAATATTATTTGAGTGGGTCAAAGTCCAGCTCCATGTTGAATGCCGCTCAATGATGAGAACAGTCACGAGAGACTCGCGATCCCGTGATGTTGACAGTCATCACCTTCAAATAAACAGGTGGTCCAGGAAGCAGTGTATCTAGATTAGAGGTGGGAATTGGGCCGTGCCGTGCCGGCACGGCCCAGGCCCACCGTGCTTCAGCCGCTTCGTGCGCGTGCGGTTCGGCCCATCATCTCGTCGTCGCGCGCCGTGCGGCCGCCCGCCGCCTTCGGCCAGCCCAAGCACGCCCAAAGCCCATCGTCGCCGACGTTAGTGCCGTGCCACCAAGCCCAGCCAAAGTAACTATACACGACAAAGCGATAACGACAATGGTAGCGGTGGCGCTATCTTCCTTTCTCTTGTATCCACCTTATTAAAAACCTACTTAAAATTCGATTCTATTGTCTCATGCCATTTCACCTTCGAACTTGGTCATCTAGTCCAATGGAATGCATATCTTGGTGCAAATTAGACTATAGCGTATGTGGACATCACCCGACAATCTAGCATAGGCCTACCCAACTAGTCAAATAGAAAAGCTCAAGGAGAGTCATGAGTACAATTTACTATAGTTAAGAAATCAATTTTAAATAGTTTCGCCAACCGTGCTCTTCGTGTCGTGTCGCGCGCACGCGGCCCGATCTCCGTGCCATGCCGTGTCGCCACCGTGTCGGATTTTGAAGCCCACCGCCCACCGTTCGTAAGTCTTTGACGCACGCGGCCCGCCACGTGTCGGGCCGGGCGTGCTTAGGGCCGCGCGCGCCGTGCTTCGGCTGGCCCAAAGAAGCCCGGCCCAAGTCCCACCTCTAATCTAGATCTTGCTTTGACCTGCTGCATGTAGTTATTCCTTCCACGGCTTTTATTTATGCAGGCTGTAGCTATATGAAATTCCTCTTTTCTTTTGCAGAAATAAATTAAGGCCTTGTTTGGAAACCACTTTCCCGGTCGGGATCCCTACCGTTTCCCTGGGCCGGAGTCCCACGGCGAAACGTTTGAGTTTTTCCGGCCTGATCCTTATGAAATCCCGGCGGAAAAAACAATCATCTCACCACCCGTGATTTTCTCCTTGCCGCACACCGCAACCGCTCTCCATCGCCGCCCACTCACGAGCCACGCCGTCGCCTCTTCATCACCACCCACTCACGACTCCTCCTCCTACCGCTCCGGCAACATCTCCCACCACTCCGGCGCCACGTCTCCCTAGTTAACTCCATCTCTTCCTCTTTCCAGCCCCTCGTCCTCCTACTCCTAGGTTTCATCAACCCCTTTTGTCATAGATCAATTTGTGCTAATGCCTAATTCCCATTCTTGTTCATGCTAATGAAAGAGTATTAATGTATGCTTGAGGAAATGGGGATTAGGCTGTATTATTTTCAAGATTCATTCTTTTTTGTCCATGCGTGTGTGTTGTTTTACTTCTCCCAATATGAACAAAGTAAGGCATACATGAAACATGCATATATATAGTACTGTATATACTATAGAAATCAATCAGCTAGTCTGGTCAGGACGTACCACAATATCTATGGAGACTAACCTACTAGCTTGGTGTTAATTAAATTATTTCTAATGGGATAGGTAGAATTAGTAGGAAGGCCTTAATCTCAGGTCTGAGGACTTGGGAGAAATATTTTGGAAGTGGGTTCCTTGTTTTTACTGAAACTGCAATTGACTAGTCAGAGTTATCTTCCCCTCTGTAGAAATATGGATATGTTTTCTGTTCTATTAGCTGTACATCATTTACTGAATTGTTTTATTGTTCCCTTGCATCACTGCTGGACATTAAGTAATGTTTTTTCCTTTTGGAGATGTGGATCTTAGGTAACTAAATGAGTGTATGTTTTCTGTTTAGAGGACCAGTAAAGATTCCCGCAAGGGATCTTAGGTGGTGATTAAAAATTGTCTTGTAAATATGCCATGTGTGCAGCTCTGTGTGGCTTTACTGCTTTTGATCAGTGAGAGAATGGCTTGTTCTTTCTTCTGGCCTGTTGTTTGTCTCTTATGGTTGGGTGTGGAGAGACAAAAGGGGTAATAGAAGAAGCAATGCAAGGAGTTCGTCAATCTTATGAATGGCAATCGGACACGGGTAATGCTCACTCATATTCATAGCTGTGACCCCAATTTACTCCCACGGGTATGCCTGCGAAGGACAACGGCGAAGAGCCTCGCCATGCCCATCGCCCGCAGGTACCCATCGCCCACGGACATGCCTGTGTACCCATGAACAGGAGGTTACTTAGTAGAATTGTTCACACCAGTACGCCTCAAGTGACTGCAAGATGCAATGATTTGGTTAACACATCCAAAAAGTTTAAGCTGGCTTTTAGGCTTTTAGCTGAAGCTTTCAAAGGCAAAATGGTGAGGCAAGGACTTGCAACAATTAAAAACTATTAACACTAGAGCTCCCGATGCCTTCCAAGCCTACCATATCAAAGCCACTAGAGCGATCACTAACAAATGGAGGAGAATTCCTCCTTTCAATTGCACAGGTATTTATATCAAGCAAATTCAGACACAAACCAAAATACCATGAGACTAAGAATCTCTAATTAGACATTCTCAATGTTCTCATGTCTGAATTCTAAACAATGAACAATCATAAATTATATCATAAACTTTCTTCAAAAGATGAATAGTGATATAGCAAATAGTTTTTGATAAACTCAAGTAAAGTGCAAAGAAACCAGTGGAAGAAAATCCTAGCTGCCTCTCATTCCAAGAATTGATAGTATAAGAAATGAATGTCTAC
The DNA here is from genome assembly GCA_036346575.1 of Dendrocalamus sinicus. Taxonomy (NCBI): domain Eukaryota; kingdom Viridiplantae; phylum Streptophyta; class Magnoliopsida; order Poales; family Poaceae; genus Dendrocalamus; species Dendrocalamus sinicus. The sequence goes on from CM070645.1 coordinate 28,907,800, forward strand.
CTGAGAAGTAAGGGAATTGATAACTTCTACTATTGCTTTGCACTTCAAGCTTTCCACATCAGCCAGCCGGGGAGGAGGACATGGGAGGCAGCTGACCGGGAGGAGGATGAGGCAGCAATCGGTCATGAGGATAGGGGTGGATTTGGATCTAGAGGTGGAGTGCTTGACTGTAGATGGCTTCGTCTGGGACTAGAGTGGTGGCGACCGGGTGTGAGGAGGGGCGAAGCTGGGCTTGACCATGAGGAGGAGCGGCGGCAGGCGGGGGCAACAGCCAACCAGGAGAAGGATGTGAGATGGTGGGAGGCTGCCGGCCGGGAGAAGGACGGGGTGGTGGGCGGCCGCGAGGAGGATGGACCGGATCTAGATCTAAAGGTGAGGCGGGGTGGCGAGTGGTGGCGAGGAGGAGGATGTGGGAGGCACCGACTAGGAGGAGGAGTGGAGCTTGGCACTTCGCTTGTTGGTGGAAATGGAATGTAGCTGGGAATCAGGACTTGGGGAGATCAGGAGAGTACTAGGGTTTTAGTCATATAGTGTTGTGTTGACTGTTGGCTATTGGCCCACTGTAGGATCAAAGATAACCGACTAGAGGGGTGAATAGGAGTTTTTAAAATTTTTCTTGCCTTCTAATTAATTTCTACAATTTTAATATGGCAAAGATTTAAAGCAATTAAAACCTACACAATTATTGTAAGTTTATGGCACTATAGTATAAATCTCTACAAAAGACTCTAACACAAGTAAATAATCACAATACACTTAATATACAAGAGCTGAAAAAGAGGCAAGAGGAAACCAATGAACACACGATGTTTTTACCGTGGTGATCAAAAACTTGCCGGTTTCCCCTAGTCCACGTTGAGGAAAGCCCAAACGAATTGGATCGGCTCCACGAATTAAGCCTCAGCTCCTCAATCCACTATTGGTAGTCCTTCCTTCACTCTGAAGATGGTAGACTCCAAACTACTCATAAGTCAATGCCGGGCTTCTTCACAACCTTCTTGAAGAAGTCACTATGCAAACTCTCACTATGCAAACTCCACCAAGTCTTCCAGGTGCCGGCAAATACCAAGAGTAAAAGATCATAAGCTTCGCTTGACAAAAATCAAGTGCCAAAGGATCAATCTAAAGATGCAATGCTCTTGTTTGGCTCAACCACCTCAAATAAATGCACAATGAGAAAAGGAGGTGTATAGGGCCTGTTTGGGAGAGCTCCACCACTGAAAACATGGATCTGGAGCAGCAGCTCCACCGTGGATCTGGGATCCCACTATGGAGTGTTTGGCTTGTACAGCAGCTCCAGATCTACGAAATTGAGGTTTTGGTGGGAATGGCCACTTTTGGCGGGATGGGGTGTGTAACCAGTGGCATTGGTGGGTAATTACCACCCAACTCCACGATGGAGCACCCTTGAGGAGCTCCATGAAATTCATGGATCATCCAATTTTGGTGGATCCAGATTTCGCGGAGCTGGAGCGTTTGGTTAAAATTTCGTGGAGTGGATCTGTTTTTCGTGGATCTGGAGCTGGTGGAGCTCTCCCAAACAGGCCCAGTGAATGCTCAATGCTCAAAGATGTTCAATAGGGTGTGTTCTTACTGTCCTTGGGTAGGTGGATGGGTATTTATACCTTCACCAACCAAAACTAGCCGTTACAAGGAAATTCCAAAAAAAGTTCAGGGCGAGCAAAAGTACCGTAGGCCAATAGCCGATACTTCCGCACTTCTGACGTGACAATAACGGCTATGTCAGAGCTTCTGAACTAGCCATTGGAAGTCAGCGTGGAACTACCACTATTAAAAATCCAGTAGTTCCGCTAACCGGAAGTTCCGAGAAGTTGGCGCGGTACTTTCGTTTGATCCGAGGCCGAGAGTTGGTGCTCTATGGAAAAAAAGGTTCCGCTCGGCTTATTAGGATCTTCCGTGCTCCGGAAGTACCATTTAAGGTTATGGTACTACCGCTCTACGGTAGTTCTATCATTGAAATTCTGGTACTTGCATTTGCCGCAGACTCAGAATCATCCCGAGGGTGCCCTCTGAAAAAAGGCTCCGCTCATTTTGCCGAAGCTTCGGGAAGCAGAAGTACCGCAATTTGCATGCCGGTACTTCCGATTGTTCGGACAGAGCACCGATCGATTCCGAGGGTGCTCTCTGAAAAAAAGGTTCCGCTTAGTTTTTCGAAGATTCCGAGCACCGGAAGTACCATTTAAGGCTGCGGAACTATCGCTTCACGGTAGTTCCACCATTGAAACTCCAGTACTTCCATTTTTCTAGACATAGCACAGATTTGACTATTAATTTTATTTTTCAATGAATGCATGATCCTAAATTGATCCAAATGGCACAACAATATGCTATCAAGCTACTTGCCATGATCTCTCTTTATGGTACGATATTTTGCCTATAATCCGATCTTCTGTCCTTTCTCCTAAGACCGGTAAAAATAAAAGGAGGATCCTAGTCTATATATACCTTTGTCTTGAGCCACTTTGATCGTCATGTTGATCCTTAGCATGCGTCTTGTCATCATTTTAGGGACTAAGCCTTTTAAACACTTAATAAACAAGTTAGTCTCATATTCATATAAATTCATTAATTACCAAAACCATTTTTAGGGGCCTAAATGCTTTCACCCACCTGTTAGTGTATGTCACGGTAAACGGGCAAGACGAATATGGGTGGAGCTCACCCATGCTCGTGCCTGTTTACTAGACAGGCAGAGAGTTTCCCCATTTTCATGCCCATGGGCAAAGAAAGCATCCTATACCCTGCTCCATTAGGATATTTACCTGCGCACACGGGTAATTGGGCATAATTGCTATCCCTAGTCTGTCTATACCATTTTTATCTTTTTTTTTTGTAGCTAAATGGTTCCTGTAGCAATTAAGATTTGGCTTGTACCACTAAGGTACTGGGGACCTTGACATTATATACATTTGGGTGTACCTCATTTTTAGGGTACTTTTTGAAAGATTTGTCAACACAGGGCTAGGAGTGGGGTTAGACATTATGTTGTTTAAATGTGAGATTTAATTTTAGAGTGGTAGCACACTAGTGCCCCTAGTCCTACACCATGAAGTCCCATTTTTATTACATGTACTGGAACCACTTTTTGGCTAATACACCTTGTACATTTCTCTTAAGAAAATCTCTTTTTTTCTACTGCAAATGCAAAAGGAGATGTTCATCGTATTCTAGAGCATTACTTGTTAGCATCTTGCATGAGAAATGTTTAACTCAATGTGCTAATTCACAATATGTTATATCTGCATGTATTAGCAAATGGGCACTAGAAAGGAGCTCATTAGGAATTATGCTTGAAGAAGAAGAGGACGATGAGTTATTTCTTGTATTGGTTCCTACTTTTATGGAAAAGGTATGCAAAAATGATATTATGGAAAAGGTATGCAAAGGTGTCTAAAGATTAACATAGCTTAAGGCAAAGGTACATTTTAGCCTAAAGACCTCTTTTATAGCTTTATCGGTCTTAGCATTTAGTCAAAAAGACCAGATCAATAGGAAAGACGTCATACTATAAAGAAGGGTCATGGCTATTAGTTTGAAACTAATTTGTACCACTTTGATCAAATCTAGACAAGCATGCAAATTCATTTTGGAAACCTCTCGATTTTCATTTGGAAACTAGTATGACCACAGTTATGTTAGCGCTAGTACCACTGCATCGGTAGTACTGCTGCATCGGAACCACTAGACTTTACATGTCAGTATGTTTTTTCAGACATGTGCATTTTTCATCTTAACCTGAAATGGTACTACCGTAGTTGTTGGCCTAAATACCACAGTGGTATGACCGTACTTAGTGTATGGTACTACCACGTAGTATTGTATGACCACACTTTAGTTGGCGGTAGCTAATTTTCAGAGAGGTACATTTTCAAAAGATTTTTCCTCTAAAAATTCGTACATCGCAGCTGAAGTGTGGTACAACCACAGAATAATACCGATATTTTTATTAACAGCTAGTTTTGTGCATTTAATGAATCTTAAGTGCCCGTTGAATAGTAGGTACGGTAGTACCAGCTATTACATGGCAGTAGTACCGCATCCCCTGATTTTTGAGGATTTTGTCCCCAACGGTCATCCTGCTAGTTGGAGGCTATAAATACCTCCCCACCAGTAGCAAGCAAGAACTCTTGGACCTCATTGAATATACTTGGGATCTTACCTTCCTCTCTTCAACTTATTTGCTTTATTTTCTTATTTTTAAGGTTGTTGAGAGCATTCATGTGCATTGCATCATCTAATTGATCATTGTGGCACTTGAAAAACTTCAAGCAAGCATTATTGACTTATTACTCTTGATGGTTGCTGATTCCTAGACGGCTTTGAGGAGTTTGTACTGTGATCTCTTCAAGAAGATAGTGAAGAGACTCGACACGATTGGAAAGGTAGGAGCTCACCTCCTGGAGCGGGAAAGAGTTACCATAGTGGATTGAGGAAAGGCTCAAGTTTGCGCAAGAAGCCAACTTGATTAGTTCCAGCTCGCTCAACATGGATTAGGAGAGATCAGCAAGTTTTTGAGATCACAGGAAAAATTCTATGTCCTCCATGTGGTTTAACTCTCTTGTCTTTACTTTCCTCACTTACATTTCTAGTAATTAATTAATTGACTTGTTTAGCTAGAATTGTATCTTGCCTAGAATTAGGTTTCTAGTGCCATAGCAAGACTTAGAGATTGTAGGCCTTTAGTTGTGCAAAATAATTTTAATTAGTTTATATTTGCTCTAAAATTGTGTTTTAACCAAAATAATTTAAAAACCTCCTATTCATCCCCTTCTAATTGATTATCCTTGATCTTATAAGTGGTATCAAAATTTGGTCTCTCTTTATTGTGTTTTACTATCTAGAGAGCAAGGAGGATGGCTAGCGAGGTATCTCCCTAGGAATGACACCTCTATTTGATGGCTCAAGTTATACATATTGGGAAATTCATATCACTACTTATTTGAAGGCCACGAGTCTGAATATATGGAGAATTGTTAGTGAAGGCTTCATCATGCCTCTTGATCCAACATATCCCATGGATTTTGAGGAGCAAAACTCCCACTACAATGCTCAAGCGATGAACACTTTCTTTGAAGCTTTGAACACGGATGAGTTCAATCAAGTGAGCAATTTGGAAACAGCTCATGAGATTTGGACTACGCTTTTGAAAATTCATGAGGGTATATCCACGGTCAAAGAGGCCAAATTGTATAGGCTCCATATCAAATATGAGACATTTGTTATATTGCCGCATGAAAACATCAATGAGATGTACTCATGGCTCAACAACATTGTGAATGAACTCAATGGCCTAGGCATTGTACTAATAGATGTTGATATTATTTGAAAGATGCTTAGAACCTTGCTGGAAAAGCATGAGACATTGGTGACGTTGTTTCTCAACTCATCCGAGTTGCCAAGATGACGTCAACTGTCCTCTTGGACAATCTCATCACAAATAAGTTGTACAAGAAGGACAAAGAGAAGCTCTTAGAGTAATCCTCCTCTAAGAAGAAGATTACCACTTTCAAAGCGAAAATAAAATCAAGCTCTGAGATGATGGATGATGAAGATGACTTTGAAGAGGAGATAGCTCTCCTTGTGAGGAGAATGAAAAGATTCATGGAGAGTCGCTCAAACCAGAGTGCTAGCCATGACAAGGGAAGAAAGCAACAATCCTCAAACAACAAATGCTATAACAACATTCATTGTTATGAGTATGATGAGAAGGGCCACATTGCCCTACCAAGAAGGATGACAAGGTTAAGTTATCCAAGGAGAACAACGGCAAAGAGAAATTTTTAAAAAGCTTCACAAGGATGGCAAGAGCGAGGCTCATATTAGAGATTGGAACTCCAATGAGGGTGCTCTGACTCTGAGTCCGATGATGATGGGTCCTCCAACAAGTGGAGACTTATTGGAATCACCATCAAGAAGGCTCTATCACTTTTTCATACCCACTTGCCTAATGGCAAAAAGGGATAAGGTAAAAATCAATGATCACATGTGCAAGTTGCTCTTCAATGGGCATTATTTGCTGAGTTATGTGCTCTAGATAGAGCATGTAAAATATCCATGAGATGAATTCTTTGCTATAATTATCCAACAGTACAGGAGAAGCATATAGAGAAGATTGATTCAGTCTTACTTATTTATTAGTCCTATAGACTTTTAACACACAAGGTGTCGAGACTCGAATATGCAAATCTGGACTCTCCTATGTATACCGCACTTGTCTAGGATCACGCTAGTGCACATAGTGTAAATATAGATGAAATATCAACCACATCACGACTTACTAAAGAAAAGACTCAAATATTATTAATTATCAGAGTAGCGACCTTATGGCCAACCTTACAGATAATAGCCTGAAAGGCTTAAGAAACTTACAGCGGAAAACAAAAACAAGCGTAGTAGCCATTCGATATGTACACAGCAATCGACTAGGGAGCGAAATCCTAATCTATGAAGTAGTCAACGAAACCTTCTTCAATTTCCTATCTGATATGGTTTTTCTTCTTCAATTGAACAACAATAGGCATAAAGTCGTGAATACATTGGTACTCAGCAAGTTATTTGTAACAAAGAATGCAATATAGTATGTAATGCTTACCAAATAATGGCTGAGTAGTTATTTTGCAGAAAGCAATAATTTGAGGTAAATACAATAAATAGATTGAAACAAACTTTGAAAATGATTAATATATAAATAAAGAAATTGAGAGTAACCACAAGTGAACTGACCATTCACTTCAATGAATCACCCGTGAACTAACCATTTACGTAATGAACCACTTATGAACTAACCATTCACTTCCCACTTAATCCAACCAAGTTTTTATAAAAACTCTACCTCTCGTATGAAATCACCAAGTATTGTCCATAACCGGAGATATAGCTATTCAAATAGTTTTACACTCAACAGATATTGCATAACTTTACCCACATGATGTGAACATCTCTACGTAAAAGAAAATCACAACAGACTTTTACAATACTTAATCTTAACCTGATCTCGCCCACTAAGGTTTCACCGTCGAGTAAACTAATCACCTAGTCGATAATTGCTCCCTCTTGCGCCAATAAAATATCAGTGGTGAAATCAAAATTGAAACTTTACAAATTATTATGCCAGATCTATCCCATACTAGGCATGTGGTTTTACGATAAGGTTCAGATCAATGGCGCACAAAGTTAAGTCCTTAGACATTACCCAGACGAAACATCCACAACTCTGAAGTGCTAACCACACTTCTCCTCTTTACTGCATGATCATTTGCCCAAGTGAAAACCATTTTGTATAACCACCACCAATAACACTACCCATGCCAAGATGCACAAGTTTTATAATTGTGGCTGACCACCATAATTTAGTATCTTATTATGTCAAAATTAATTAATTGATCATATATGATATAACCCAAGTACTATAAGCATGACTAAGCATACTAAACGTACAACTCATATGACAACTAATATTGTATCACTAGGTAAATACCCATCCTATGGTGACAATGGAATCATGGCATTCATATTATCAAGGAAAAATTAATCAAATAGGTCATTAACTACCAATACAAAGGTTTTATAATAAAATAGCAATGCATAATAATTTAAAATAAAATAATACATAATAGATTTGAATACTGGGTTTAACATAATCAAAGGGCATGACTTAACTTGGCCTTGCTCAGTTAATTGCTTTGGATCTTCAAATCTTGCTTTAACTTCTTCGAAGGTGTGATCTTACAAGAGAGAAAACGAAACATAGCACAAAATAAAAATGATAAAATTCAAATGAGCTCTAAAAACTTCAAAACTATAACCAAAAGATAGAGCTCAATTTTAGATGAATTTAGAAAAAAGAATCGGGTCAATTGGAGCTAGGACGGAGAAGAACGGGCTCTTGAAAAATTTAATCTAAAGAAAATACTAGAAATTTAGAAATTCTACTGTACTGTAAATTCAGTGCATGAAATAGTGAGTCTACGGTGAACCCAACTCATTGAATAGTGTATTGACATCGACTTGAATGACGTGGCAGCTAACGAGGCTCCTATGGCTGACATGGCATGATACGTGTGACAGGTAGCAAGGTAGGGCTGACGTGGCGGACGATGACCACGTGGCTCAATCTGGACTATTGGATCCATCTGTCGGCACAGATCTGATCGGACAACTATCGATCGAGCGAGACGTTGACATGTGTCGCTTGGCTCGACAATGAAGACGCTCGGCGAATCTCGATGGCGCACGTCTTTGGGATGCGGCAAACGAGAGGTGGGGCGTGCTATTTATGGCGCAGACGTCGAGGAGTTCAAAGTGGAGATGGGCACGAGTCCGCAGCGGGCATGACATGGACGCCGACGCGAAGTCTCGGATGAGCACGGCGAACCCCCTCAGAGATAATGAACAGTGCAAGACCCTTTAGATGGATGACACATGGCAACGTGGGTGGCTGCAGATGAATCATGCGGTGACCGTTGGATGATACGGCCATTTGGTTAGATTCATGAGACGTGGTGCATGGCAGCTAAGCTGGTGGAACAAGCCGAGCGTAGGTTGGGCCGGAGGGATTTGGTTTAGGCCCACAAGGGTTTTAGGATTTTCTTAGGGTTTCTATTTTTCAAAATTACTAAATTCATTAAAGCTCTAGAAAATAGCAAATAACTCTAGAAAATTCCTTGAAGCATAAGAAACCCAAATAAAATACTTCCAGCAAATGTTAAAGTTTAACTTAGTCATATTAAATCCTTTTAATTAATAAAAAAATCAATTTAAATTTTAATTAATTCCAAAAATCTAAATGGTTATTTTTATTTTTAAAACTTCAAAAAGGCTCTAAAAATCAAGATGTTATACAAGGATCATTGACAATAGATTATAATTTGAGGAGATTTGATTTGTTTTGGCTATAAGAGGGAATTTGGTTCAAGGTGGAAATTGTTGAGTTTTTTATCTGAATCCTATTCGATTTGTTTCTGTTTTCAACATGGAGTTCTATTGCTACTTAAAGTTTCTTTGTAAACACTATAAATATAACCATATAGACTATAGGAAAGACAAAAGCCTCATTGTAAATATCTTCTTGTATAGTGAATTGTGCTTCCATACATTCATAGTTTGTTATTATAGTTTTTTCCATTAAATCCGTGTCTCCTACTTTTTTGATCATATACTTTTGTCCTGTGTTTTATAACATCTATGATTGAACTTGAATGCAAGATGAAAGAAAGAAATTGTTTTCCCAAATTGCAAAGTGCATTTCCGCATGTATGCGTTTTGCTTCTATCAAGATTAGAAAGATCGGATCTGATGGAAGCACTAAGATGCATGGACCCTGCATGAATCATGATGCTGTCATCACCAATCTTTTTTCCTCCTTTTTTTCTTTTCAAGCATGTATAGATTGAAGCGTATGGAAAGAACAAAACCCACGTATATGCCACCTCTCATGCTATTTTGTGAGGTCAACTTGAAGAGAGAGGTGCCGTGAGCCCTCATGTTTGCCTTGATCTATAGCCCCCACAAATCATTTAATTCTTGAATCCAAATGATTGCGATATATACCATTTCCGCGGGAAACGTGTCATCAGGTTGATCATAGAACCCTGTGTGCAAGTCTGATGATCTGGGCATTCTTCCCAGCTAATGGCCTTTACCTATCAAGCTTGCTTACAGCCTTCCACAGCTATCCGGAAGCCATGCATGGATGCACTCCTGAAAGGAACGTTACACGTATTACAGTCACAAAAGGCATCATGGCATCTGCCATTTGCACAAGTGGTGGCAAGCACTGAAGCACCATGAACCGTGACACCAACTGTGAGACTATAGGGAGGTTATTTTTATTTTGTGTAATGAGTATTTGACTTTGTTTATACTTCGTTATCAAATTTTAAATTTAATTTTATGTCATTTGCATTATCTGGTTTTGATGTCAGGTGTTTAGTGGTCTGTTCGGGTTGCTGTTGTACTGGCCTATATTGACAGTACGTTTTTCAGAGAGGACTTCGCTTTATTGCGCGAAGGTTTTGAGAGCAGTGCAACTGACCGATTGATGGTGGTCTGACCGAAGGGGTATCAAGTGGTCTGACTGGTATGGTTGCCGTTGTCAGACCGGCTACTCTGTTATCAGAGTTTAACTAGGGTTGACTGGGGCGGTTTGACCGGCTGTTGATTAGTGGTTAGACAGGTTAGTGCTAAGTTGAGTGAGCTAAGTTATGTCTCCGTTGTGTTGTTTTTCTAGGAGCTTTTATGAGTCCTCACAAGGTATTAGTTATGGCAGAAGTCCATACAAGTGTTAGTCATGGCGGAAGTTCATGCATTGTGTTAATCATGGCCGAAGTGCTATGTGGTGTTTGCTAACGAGTCAAATGCATGTCACCTATACTTGGAACGATCGCTTGTTCTTTGATGTGCGGGCCCTTGCTAATTGTTGATGGTCAACGGAAAGATAGACTAGGGGAGGGAGGAGCGTGAGGCCATGGAGGGCCGCATAAGTTCATGTGAGGCTACATCTCAAGCGAAGGACGGAGAAAGATTTTAAGTAGTCATTCACCCCCTCTGACTCGTCATACCAGATCCTACAATTGGTATCAAGACCGATTAGCTCTTCTTATATATCCTATCCAGTCTTTTGAGCAATAACGTTGAAAAGGTATTATAACAAGTCTCTTATCTTTGATGGGATCAACTATCCATATTAGTAGACATGGATAGCGACGTACATCCAAATTCAAGGCCAAACCATTTGAAACAAAGTGATGAATTCCTTTGTCACGCCTGTCGATGATGAGTTCTTTGATGCTATTGTCACATCCCAAAAATTTGGCTTTTTGAAAAATTTAAATTCAAATAAATTATTTTAAGTTAATTGGATTTTACTTGGCTTTTATTTGCCTTTCTGGATTTTCTGGAATTTAAAAACTATTTTTAGAGCTTAAAAAGTAATTCAAAATATGAAAATTAAATATCAACAGTAGTTGGAAATAATTTTATTTAGTCCAAAATATGTCCAGGAGCTTCTGTGAATTTTTCTGGAATTTTTGGAGGTATTTTCATATTTTTCTGAGGCCTAAATAATTTTCTAGCCTTTTCAAATTAGAAATCAAATTCTGAAAAAATAAAAATCTCCCTCTCCTCCACCGACGCGTGGACGGCCCAGGACCGCCCACGTCGCCGCTCGGCCTAATCCAGGCCGCACCTCCCTCTCCCTCGCTGCCAGCGGGCCCGGCCCAGCCAGCCCCGCCTTCCCCTCCTCCGCGCCCGACGCGTGGACGGCTCGGATGAGCCGCGTCCCGTGCTGGCCATCCACCGCCCGCTCCCACCTTTCTCTCGCCTCGCGACCCGCGGACCCGCTCGCTCGGCGCCGCACGCGTCCGCCTCGCCTGCCACCCGGCCCCGCCTGTCGGATCCGTCTCCCGCGGAATCGCCCCTTCCTTTCTCTTCCCCTCTTTCCTTTTTCGCCGCCGACCGAGATCGCGCGGATCCGCCTTGCCTTCCTGCCTCTCCCGGTTTGAATCCTGAGCCCTGCGGAAGCAAATCCCCAACGCCCGCGCCTCCCTTCCTTCTCGCTCCCTCTCTTTCCTTTCCCTCGCCTCCCCTTCCTTTTTCCGGCCGACCACCCCGGCGAGCAATTGCCTCGCCCCTGCTCCCCCTCAGCCCCTATAAATGCCCCCATCGGCTTCGCCTTCTCCCGCACCGCATCCCAGCGCACTCCACCGCAGCTCCCGAGCCCTCTAGAGCCCGATCACCGTGCCACTCCTCCCCTCGAGCTCCGCCCAACTCCGGCGAAGCTTTCCTCGCCGCCTCGGTCATCCTCGAGCCGTCGTCGCCTCCCGAAGCTTCTCACGCCGGACGGTCCTCCCGACCCTCGCCGCCCCTCCTGCCACCGAGCGCCGTCGCGCCGGAGCTCCCGAGCCGTCGCCGCCGCCACCTCGCCGCCGGCCGTCTCGTTCGTCCCAAGCTTCGCCGACCCTTCCAACCGAACCCTCCGCGCCAGATTACATTCTCACGCGTCACCCGCACCTCCGGCCTCCTCGCCGCCGGCGCCGTCGCCCGATCATCTCTGCCGGGGCGCCTGAAGGTACCCTCAAGAGGGTTACCTACCCTTATTGGGTAGGCAACGCCTCCCGCTCCACAGCTAGCGGCGCTCACTCGTAACTCCCTGCGCGCGTCGAGCCTCCGGTTCCGCGCGCGCGAGGTTGAGTTTTTCGTTTAATTTCGGCCGACAAGTGGGTCCCACCCGTCGTGGCGGCCTCGCTGCCATCGCCGCTGGGTCCCACCCTCAGGCTGGACTCGACAAGTGGGCTCAAGACCGTGGGTCCCACGTGTCGAGGTTGACTCATTGGGCTCATCGTCCGTGGGTCCCACATGTCGATGACCGCTGGGTTACTGTTCAGTGGGCCCCACTGTCGATCTCTCAGAATTAAAATAAAAGATTAAAATTTAATTCTCTAGTGGGTCCCACTGTCAGAAATTTCGAATTTCTCGATTTATTCAAATCTGAGATTTTCAAATGAGCATAACTTTCTCATTTTAACTCCAATTCCAGCCATTCAAATTTCTAAATTCATCTAAAATCATAATCTATTCAATTATGGCCTCTGTTGAATTTTTGGATTTTATTTGAATTTTCTTTTGTATTTATTTGTTTTGTTGCTTCGTCTTTCCTCGCGTAGATTCCAACGTTGTCGACGATCCTCTTCACAAAGCAAAGAAGACCCAGAAACCCTGCAAGAAGGCAAGTCTCCTTTGATCATCTTGAGCCTATGCTTTTGAAATGTTTTTAAAGTATTTTAAATGTTATGCATTGCTATTTACATAAAATGATAATTCAAATCTTAAGGTAGTAGTTAATCCAACCTTGTTATGCCCTCCATTGGAATTGATTGTCATGTACCCTTGTCACCATAGAATTTCCTTTGTCTCCTTAATGAGAATATTATAATTACTTGTTGTTGTTAGTATGGTAGGATAATGCTTAGTCATGCTATCTAATAACTTTGGAAAATCTTGAAAATGGGAAATTATGATTTATTATTAAATCCTTGTGTTTGAAAGTGAAGTGGCAATTGGAGTTGTCACTGTGATTTTAAAATAAAATAAAAATGTGAAAGTTGGTTTAGATTAGGGTGGATGGTTGTTTGGGTTGGTGCAGAAGTACGAGAACTTGATAAGTGTATGTTCCACCCTAGTCAATTAAGGACCGACGCTTGTGTTTGTCCAAACCGAGCATTAACCGTACAACCACAAGTCTATATGGGTACGACCTAGCTAACTAACCTATAAAGGTGTAGTTTAGATATCACCATGGTGTATTGAGTGCCGTATGCATCGGTTACTCATAGTGAGGGACAGGTTACTCTGTACTCATATGGCGCAAGAGGGGCTTCAGATGGGCGGATTTAACCCTTCATGGTGAAACCTCGGTGGGTGGTCTCTAGCTATACTTGAGTAGGTGAAAGGCTTTGTGATATTTTATCCGGGTCTCATGCCAAAGGAAGCATGTTGACTATTAAGATAATTTATCTCTTGTGGGTAAAGTTGTACGACCTCTGCAGTGTAAAACTATTCGAATAGCCGTGCCCACGGTCAAGGGCGGGCAAGGAATGCATTCACATGGTAGATTTCTGGTTTTGTTTTAAAATCAAAAGTTTTGTATTCGAGGTGGAGGAACTCTCGGAAGGGAATCTGGCGGATGGAGCAGAGAGGTGGATGGAACCCGCAGCTTAAAACTTGACCAATGGTAATTGGTTAGCTAGTGTTGGTAGTTGGAACCTTCACTAGAAAGTTAATTCTGTTAAAACATTTACTTCATTAAAGTGATGCCTTCGAAAATAATTAGTAGTAATGGAGATTTTAAATATTGCTTTGTGCAAAAGAACCGTATGGCCTTCCTTTGTTAAGCCTTGCATCTATGCATTTTTCCCAAGACTTGCGAGTACTTTATGTACTCACATGCTACATTTAAAAATAAAATCTCAGAGGAAGTTGAAGCTCAAGAAGGTGTCTCGACTCTCGCTTCGCGTGTGGCGGTGATGGATTCTTCCCGAGGACTAGGTCGCTTCCCGACCAATTGCCCGTGGCGAATTGATGGGTCGTCCTCGAGTTTTATTTGCTTCCGCTGTGTTTGATTGTGCGAGGTCTTAAACCTCCTTGTAATAATGAGACCGGTGGTCGATGCTTTATTTATTGTAATAAATCGTTGATGGTGATGTTTTCCATTCTGTTTGACTGTGTGCACTAGCTTTGATCTGGGACTAGTGCTGTAATACATAGAGGGTCCGGGTTCGGAAATCCGGGGTCCCGACAGCTATGACGACAACTAAGGTTAAAGCAAATGCTAAAATACGCAACTTCTTGATCTAAGCCCTAGAGAGAAATGAGTTTAATAAGATGACTTATCTTATATTTACACATAAGATCTGAACAATCCACGTTAGAAATCATAAAAGTGCGAGAAACAATGAGTCAAACTCTAGCTGCGTTACACGAAACATGCCGGAATTCATGCCATTTGTACAGGAATCGAGAAGGGACGAGAGAGGTCAGCACAGAGATAAGAAATGCGGATTTCAGAGAGGACAGCAGGCACACGGATAGCTGGGAAAATGGTCTGCCACTACGTAACTGGTTGCTGCAGAAGCTCTCGATCTCTCCAATATTTCGTTTCGCTTCGCTTCTCTGCAAGCAACGTACACGGGCGAGTAGGCAAAGATTCCAGGATCAAGTGGAGGTGCTCGCAAGATAAAGGCAGGGAACAGTGAGTGGCTAGCTTCTACCAGCTAGAGCGACGACGACAGTTCGGAGTTGTGGCATGCACTTGGTGACGATACGAAGTGGAGCAAATAATGGGGGTCTTGCGAGCTAGGTAAGATCTTGACAGGCCTCGTCCTAAAGGGGATGGCGGCAGATCTGAGTGCAGAGGTGTAGGTGACGAAGCTTTCTGTAGGTTGCCTTTTTCTTCTTTGTCTCTTTTTTTTATTCTTTTGGTTGTTTTCAGAGATGATTGAGAACAATTGGATCTGCATGCACTTCCATTATAATATGCGTCTGACTAATGCGCGCGTTAGTAGTTCCACGTGACCACCTCCCTTTTCTATTTTCAGTGCATGCTTTATCCCTCTATTTCCTTTTCTGGTTCACCACGATTGTATACGATAAAAGAGAGTGGAGGATCGTGGCTGACTACTCGAGAGGTGAACAGGAGCCTCCAAATTTTTCTGAACTTTTTCAATAGAGATAATCGGACCTATTGATGATCTGAAGCTTGGTGGAAAGACTGGTGAAGATCTTATAAGAAGAGCTCATCGGACTCAGATATCACTTATAGAACTGTGGCTGACGACTAGAGAGGTGAATAGGAGCTTCAAAATTTTCTTAACTTTTTTCTTAAAGTATTCTAAAAATCTTCCTTCTAATAATTATAAGAAACTATAAAGGTTATATAAGACACACAGTTAAAACTAACCCACAAATCTAAATCAAAAGCCAGTGCGAGCTACTAAAACACTTAAGGCAGATTATTCGGATTGATGCGGATTATCCGGGTCAACACAATAGGAAAACAGCAACATAGCCCGAGACAAAAATTAGCGTAACTTTTAAACCGAGACTCCAAATGACTAAAAATTTGAAACACAACTTCCCTAGGACCTCCAGAACCTATTCCATTCAACAATCTTAAGGATCATTACCAAGATTCTAACATTTATCTATTTCAAGAGAATTATACCAAAACCAGACAAAATCGCAAAACCAAGATCTTGAGTTGCTCGTGAGAGGATTCAAGCTAACATGGCCAAGGATGTTTTCCCACGTGTCCTAACACTCTTTTTCTCAGCAAGAACCAAGTCAAAACGCCTAGAACAAAAGCTCTCAAGAATTCACTCCTTTCAAGCTAAAACCGGTCAACCTTCAAAAACTTGCCATAAGAATGTCTAGATGGATGGGATATAACCTCCTAGGGGAATAAGACAGAAGAATAAGAACCAACAAGACAAACTTGAGGAATAAGAACCAAAGCAAATCCAAATAAAAAGACCAAAGAACAAGCCAAACTTGAGAGGAAACACAAGAGCAAAGACTTAACAAAATTTTATTTCTACTTTCATTAGAAGATGGATGATTATAGCCACTCCAAGTTTGGATGATAGAGCTCACTCAAGAGCACACACAATTGATGATTTTACCTATTCTAAACACACAACCATCCTATTCATGAACACTACTTTCTCCGAAGACTTCCAAAGCCTTAACCCCTAACCCACTTTTACCTCTCCTTTTATAACGGTGGCCAAGCCAACCACTTCACTTCTAAACCTTAGATTTGAACCACACATATGGATATTATCCACTTACACATGGGCTAACCCAACAACATAACTGGTTATACACCTAATCACTTGGGCACACTATTCAAAGCACTTTTCATCCTGACACTCCAATTACCTGCTCCATGCTCTTCTCCTCCACTGGCTTGACCTAACACACTTAGGCCAACGCCACGATTTTTCATACCGTTACTTTTTTGTATAGGGAAAATGTCCAAATTGCCCCCTCTATTGACTTTTTCTCATTTCATCTCCTCAAAGCAACTCAAAACCAAATCTTCATATCAGAGCATCTTCGCATACTTTGAGTGGAGTCAAGTGAACGTACTGGGGTGGTTGGTGGAGCTAGGGAGTGGCCACGGTGGGCTGGTGACGCAAGTCAATGGTGGCACGATGAGGGCACCATGGAGGCGACGCTTGGGTGATGGAGGACTTTGACCGATGGTTGGGGAGGGTCAAGGGCATCAAGGTGTAGCTCTAGGAGGGAGGAATTGGAGGGAGGAGCTCTAGAGGAGGAATGTCAATGGTGGCAGTGGCGTTGGTCGGAGGTGAGGAAGAATGGCGTTGTGACGAGCTATAAGGCACATAATTTCAATTAAGTGGGAGTCAAGGGAGAAGACACCCATGAACACGAAATGACACATGCATTTTTGGAAGAGGGGTGTTGGAGTGGCTGGAGGGACGAAGGGAAGTGGTGGCTGGTGCAGGCATGGCGAAGCTCAGCTTGGAGAGGGAAGAAGGAATGGAGGGAGAAGCATTAGAGGGAGCTTGGGATATTTATAGCTCGGGGGGTGTTGTGGTGGCGCTGTTGCTCCATAGGAGGAGGCAGCTCAGCACTGGGCACACTACTTGCGTGGGGCGCAAACAGCACACGGCGTGGCGTGAGGCACGGCAACGTGGGCGTGCTCACACGCGGTGCGCATGGGTTGGGTTGGCCATGCCCTAAAATAGGGGGAGAAGGAAGAGAGAGAGAGAGAGAGAGAGAGAGAGAAGGGGGAAAGAAAGAAAGAAAGGAAAAAAAGGGAAGGTGCGGCCCAGCTAGAAGAGACAGAAAGAGAAAAGCTTCGACAAAATTTGAGATTTTGGATTTTGAATTCGCGGTTCCATTTTTGAGATTTGAATTCAAATTTGAATTCTCGGATTAGTTTTATCTGAAGGTGGATTTTAAATTTAATTTAATTTTATTTAATTTTATATTTTGTTTTTCTCATTTGAATTTCAAATTCATATTTTGTTTGATTTGATTTCCAAATGTCCTGGTTCTTGATCCATGATTTTTATCTTTATTAGTTGAGAAACTAAATCAAGGTTCTCAAATGAATGCTAAAAATTTCAAATAACACCGAATTGCAACGAAAATTTTAAAATTTTCACAATTTCAACAATTCCTAAATTTAGGATGTTACAGCCCCGTCCCATAGAATTTCTTTCCGCGAAGCTGGGCCATGACGATGTCTGGTTTTCACTTGTTTAGATCTTCCCCCAAGTTAGTTGTCCTTGCTTTTTTGTGAGGTCTTTTCCTTTAGCTAGATTATGATGCATTGCGTTGTCTTCATGTTGAAAATAATACCATGTATTTCTGTTGCTTTAAATCACTCTTCATGACAATTTAACTTTTGTAAAAATATAACATAGATATTTTATGGCTACTGAGGGTCTGTTCATATTGGCTTTTAACTTTGGTTTATGAATAATAACAGCTAGTAGAGAAGCTTGTAGAGAGAGACACTCGTGTACGATTTTGGCCAATATAAATAAAGTCACTACAGTGTGTACTACAATCGACTAGTAGACACCGCCTTAAAAAACACTCCGTTTGAAAGATAGATAAGATATTATACAAATCCATTTATTATAGAAAAGAAGTTTTTAGAAGCTAATACGAATAGGACCTGAAGATGGCTAAGAGGAAGAGACGAGAGAAAGCTGGCAGCAATAGTGATCAGGGGAAGGATGCGCCAGGGAGGGTGGATGGGTTGGGTTGGTGTAGGACCGAAATGGCAACAGAGGGGGGTGAATGGTGCCTTAAAAATCGCCCCAAGTACTCTCACAAGATCTTCTTCTCCGATAGCTAGAGAGCTATGAAGAAGGAGATCGAAAACTTACTGGAGAAAAGGAACTCAGACAACAAATGAAAGAGAACAGCTGCTGCCGAGAGAAGTCCAAAGCGGTCGAAAACCAACAAGTGATCAATCGACCTTACAGTTAGTTCTTTGATCGAATATACGTGGTCGTAGGTCAACACGTGATCAAACAACCGACGTAGTCGAAGACTTGACCGACTAACAGAACGAAATCAAAGTAGAGATCAGGACGGAAACCTCTTGGACGAGAGCAGATGATCAAACCCAGTTATCTGCTGTCGATATCTTACTGTGATTGGTCAATTCTCTGCTGTGGTCAGAATGACCAAACCCAGTTCCAGAGCAATCGAGATCCAGTAGCAAGAGTAGTCCGACAAAAACGGTGAACAAAAAATATTGCAGATCGAGCAGAGAAATGCGGTCGAACGAAGAACCGAAAAAGTGCACGACTGCAGGCAGAGATTCCTCCGACCACTAGGTGCTCTCGGGAATAATCTGACCAAATGGTCTTGAGCAAGATTTCCAGTTCAGAGCAAGAGGAATCAAGGCAGCTAAAACTCTTCTCACATCAAGAAGGCCAGAGCACAAATGAGAACCAGCTTCTCAGACATACCTGGGAAAGGATAAAGTAGAGAAAGCACAAACAAAGCAATCAAACAACTCATAGAACAAAAACTCAACATAGAGGAAGAGAGATGAATGATTGATAATAGAGGTTTCTACAGCCACTCCAACTGGGAGATACATGAGCACACTTGCTCCATCCCGAGAACCCACACACTCATAAATAAACAAGGAAGAACAGAGTAACTTGGGGATCAGAATCTCACAAGCACCCGAGCTCTACCCTCTCTATTTATAGCCTTCTCCTACTGGGGAGAACCCGTAAACCCCACCTAACACCGGGTTCTCCCAATCACTTTACCCACTAGTGTGAACGAGCTTCCAGTGCTTTACCCGTTAAACCCAACGGCTCCACTGCTTTGCCCGTTAGCGCCAACAACTCCTGTGCTTTGCAGAGAACCGCTTCCCTTTTGCAGACTTTGGCCATTTCTCCAAAATGCCACTCTGCTGCCTTCCCGGAAGCTTCCTCTGTAGCTTGCTGTCCACGGCTTGCAGCTACCTCGCTGGCCTCATCGTCTTTGGCATCTCCCGACCGCTCACCGACCTCAGCACCGCCTGTGCTTAGTCCGGTCATCCATGCCTCGCCACGACTAGCCTCAAGATCCTACAACCATCATAGACAACAAAACATCACATAGCACCGCACTAGACAAGGGTAACATCCATTTGCATCGGAAAAGAGAACTCAACCCACACTCCACAAAGTCGTATACCCATTACGACTAGACAAAAAGATAGAACAAGAAATGCACACGACTTACGACCGATTTCCAGACGAAACGGCCACTCTGAGAAGCCATACGACCAGTTTCCATGCATTACGATCGCTTCAGAAGACTTCCGACCGCTCCCGAGTACATTCGACCGCAAACTGGCCAAGTCCGACCGCAAACGACCGCATCCAAGTGCGCCCAACTGCATTTGAGAGTGATACGACCACTTCCGACCGGTGTCGACTACGGCCAACCAAGAAAGACTGCTCTCCAATTACTTCCACCCGCGTCAGACCAAGTCCATGTGCGACCCAACCATGTACGACCGTCACACAACGTGGTCGAAAGACTCTAACTTCTCAACGTTTTCATAGTCGAAGCCTGCCGACTATCGACCGCAGCGGTCGAAGCTTCGACTTCCGACCGCAGCTCTCGATAACGTGGTCGTGAGCTTTTGACTCCCTAACGTGGTCTTAGGTCTGAGCGCCGACTTCAATCGTAGCTCGCGATAACGTGGTCGGAGCGGCGTCTGACCCCGGCAAAAATGGTCGTAAACCCTTTCGACCACAACCAACATGGTCGTAAATGACCCGGCTGGGTTCCGACACTCGACAACGTGGTCGTGAACCGCCCAGCTGGACTTCAACCACGCCCTATATGGTCGTAAACCTCTCGGAGACTTGCGATCACGGCCAAACGTGGTCGTAAGCTTCGCTGTTGCCTTTTAACCACAGTCTAAGTGGTTGTAAACCACCCCAGTGACCTACAACCACGCCCAAAGTGATCGTAAGGTCTTCCGGCCGCTCAAACAGGGCTACGACTTCACAGAAAACATCCAAAACAAACTCAATCTTTCCAAAACAAGTGTTAATTACTCATCACAAACATGTGGTCACCTCCACATGAACTCTCAGTTGGGAGCCCGGGCTGACTACGGCCATGTTCTTTTCAGCTTCTAAAAGCTGCTTTTCGGCTTTTCGACAGTAACTGACTTTTAAACAGAGTATTTTTCAAGATAGGGTCTACTAGTTAATTGTAGTACATACTTTACTGACTTCATTTATATCGTCAAAAACCGCACGTGTGTTTTTGTTACTCTGTAATCTCTCGCACAAACAGCTCAAAAGCCACAAGCCGCAGCCACAAGCCACAAGCCGCAGCCAAAAAGAACAGGCCCTACGGCGGTAGGAGTGTCACTATGAACTTTATAATTGAATTTGAGAAAAGTGGTTGTTTCATAAGTAAACTTATAGGGACATACGTTATAAAGTGTATAACATTGCATCTTATTTTATTGATTCTTTCGAACACAACTTACAAAAAAATTGAAGATGTTGGATGTGCATGACTATAGTGTGATGGAACAAATGTATTGCACAAGTGTATATATACTGGAGTTTTATAAGTTCTTTGTCTCATATGACATTTCATTGCTTCAGTGGGTGTTTCAGCATGTAATCTGTTGCAAAACACGGACATTCAACTAGTTTCTAGATACAGGCAAACTTAATGCTACTATAATTTCCGCTTTTGTGGGGGGAGGATGGTGGCTGGAGTTTTTGGCTTTGGGGTAATAGTTGATAAAAGTGAGAGGTGTTTGATTCATCTGGAGCTTTTTTGGCTAAGCTGACTGGCTTGTGCTCCCTGTTTCAATAAGTTGCAAGAAGAAATAAAAAAATCACAGTAAATCGCTGCCATTGCCACCTTGTGCGTACTTTGCATGGCCTCCTAGGTTGTTGGGATGACGGATCCGATATGGAGGCCACCAAATCTAGGTTCAGTTCTTTTCAACTTATAATTTATGACTTTTCGCGAATAAACAAACGGGACAACTTCTCCACTGTCATTTCGTAACGGCTTATCGAAACAGCATTTTCGAAACGGCTTATCGGTATTTAATTCGTTCACATAAACACTTATGTTAAAACTAAAAATTATAAACTATAGCCATAAATTATAAATCGCAGCCAAAAAATCACCATAGGCTCGTATCAGCATCCTTTCATGGAAATTTTGTAGCTACCCGTCGTGTTTGAACCGTCCAGGAAACTTCGACCTGTTAAAGACTTAAGACACGTTCCAAGCCCCAAAAAACGTGCATCCATAGGATAATTACATGCCCCAGGACAAAGCGAACACAAAAGTGATACATGACGTGATATCGTTAGACACGTTGGACGCCCCCAAAAAACCACTGGACTACTAGCAAATTATTCGGTGTCTTTGGTCACTCGATCAGATCCAAATGGTACCTACGTGATCCAAATGTGCAGAACATCCAAGTGGTAGAGGTTCTCGAACTTACATGGTCTGTTCTTTTCGGCTACAGTTTATAATTTTTGGCTAAAATTTTTTGAATTTTAGCTGTTTGTGGTACAGATTACCGAGAGACAGATACTCACTTGCGATTTTAGCTAGTACAGATGTTGGACTTTTAACGTGTAGATTGTTTAACTTGTAGACATCGTCTTGAAAGTTAGGTACTGTAGCAGAAATCAAAAACCGATTTCAAAAACCCAAAAGAATATGCCCATATAATTGGGTTAAGCAAGGTCTACTAATAGCGTCTGACGTGGCACTGCATATAAGGGGTCATTGTTTACAAACCGATTGTGTCTAGCGCCGGAACGAACGAAAGGTGAGGCCCGGCATGGTTCTTTTCTTTACAAGACCTGACATGGCCCGAACTTGGCCAGGCCTGAAGCCATTTTAGGGCCAGGCTTGGGCAGCCCTGTGCAGCCCGATGCCACCAGTGAGCAGCCCAACACGTTTTTAATTTATTTTTCATTGTAAAAGTTCGTAAGCTAACCTGGCCTGGAATGGCCGGATAACAGCTCGGCCCAACACCCCCTATACTGGGCCGGCCTGGGTTTTGTTCAGGTCTAGTGAAGTGAAACCACACTAGGTTGTGAGATGGCACTGAAGCGAGGTTGCATTGTGTTGAGATACTGATACGCTCTGGGCTCACCTTCTGATTGTGATGTAGGTCAGTGTGTTGTCACCGGGCTTTTAGTTTCTGCTCGGCAGCCACAATCAACCCTCTCTAATGCGACTCCTATGTACAACAACATGTCATTTTGTATAATCTACGTACTTTAGATGTGCATATGTTTTTACCAATCTATGTTAACGATCAAGAGAATTTGATGCCCACCCCTTGCCGCCACCCCTTGCCCCCTTTCTCTCTTAAATAGCTCTAACACCTTTTTCTTCCTCATGTTTTATTTAGATCAGTTTAGCCCTTTTGTGCAAACTCCACGTTGTCTTTTGTGTCGATTAGACCAACAGATTTGTGTTACAAAATCTTAACTATCCTTGTGCGGCTTTCATATCTAGCAATTTTCAGATTACTCTTTACTTGAATTATTGATTGTTCTTCAATTGCATGCAGCAATTCATCTTCATGATCAGGTCAACCGTCGTTCTTAGCGAGGTTGATAACGACAAGAGCATGGTGTAGCGATTGTTAGACGGCTTGGCCATGTTTCGGTCAAGTAGCCTCGTCGTCAACGTCATTCTCTACCAATCGAATTATCATCCACCAGAAAATCTGGACCAATCCTACATCAAGTGGTATCAGAGCACAGATTGACCAGTGAGATTTTAGTTTTAGATTTATTTTTCATATTTAGAACCAAAAAATTGCCCTACAAAAAGAGTTAATTTTCGTTATTTAAACCCATTGTGCCTTTCAGTCTGTTAGTTCCAGTTTGCTAAATTAAATTTGCATCTGTTTTAGCTTTGTCTATCTGGTAGTCATATATTTGTTCCTAAAAAGCCAAACAAAAAAATCCCATGTCAAAATCCATCTAGAACTCTCCAAACCCTAATTCTCAATTTCGGCAAAAAGACTCCCTTTTCTGCAACCGTCACGAAAAATATCATATCTATTGATTCCATGATCCTTTTTCAATGAAACCATAGCCATTAAATTTATAACTTCATTATCCATCTGCCTATAAAATTTCACGTCATTCCAGTAAGGCAGTTAAGAGATATGTGCGGTGAACGTTGACTCAAATTTCTAGTATGAATCTGCAACAGTCAGCCGTTGTGATTTTTGTTCGAATTTTATGGTCGGAATTCAGAACATGGCCCCAAAAGCAAAATTATAGAAAAAGTCGTCAGGAAATGAAAAAATAATCATTGAAAAAGAGGTATCTGACAAAAAGTTATGGTCAAAATACTGACGTACTATCTAGTTAACAGAAATCTTCAATTTTCATATTTAGGTCAATCCTTCTGCCTTTCAATTCCATATTGCATTTTATTAAATTATCTTGTGTCTACCACTCCTATACATTATTACACACTTATTTTAGCCTTCTTCCATCCTTGGTTGATCAGCAATATAAGCTAAGTGTTAGATACGAATTATAATTCAATTCTTTGCAATTTCTAAAATTAACTGATTGTTCTCCATTGCTACATATCTAGAGGCTTTCAAGCTACATCTACTACTAACCATGACAGGACTTGACATACCAACAATCGCTATACTCATCACTTGAGTCAAGTTATCACGAACCAGCCACTAGTTGCACCACCTATTTTGCATTGGTAAGAATTTGTAAGAGCTTGGTAAGAGTTTGAAAAATGTGTGACTTGTCGAACTCTACCTCCTAGTAGTTGATAGAGAACTAACATATTTCTTGTGAGTTTCTTGTTTGCTACTAACAATGGTAGGAACACACACATCTAGGCATAGTAGCAAGAATGAAGAGCAATCTTCAAAGCATGAGGGTGCAGGACCCCTCACTCCTTGTGCAAGAATGTTCGTGCAACACTTTGATCGTGTGGTCAATAAGAAAATTGAAGACACCTATAATGTGTTGGATCGGATCAACGACACCCTTGCCATGATCAACACCTGTGTTGAGCACCTCGATACGGAACTTGAGGGTTCCAATGATCATGATCACCGTTGACTCCACCACAATCAACAAGGTATGAGTGGAGTTCAGCGACAGGTACGTGATGATGATGCATTAATGAAGGTCAAGTTTGCAATTCCTCCATTCGCTGGTAGATATGACCCTGAAGCTTATCTTGATTGGGAATTACAATTAGATCAAAAATTTGTATACCACAATTTTTTCTAATAATAAAAGAGTTAGGACTGCTACTAGTGAATTTATTGATTTTACATCAATTTGGTGAAGGTAATATTGTAGACAACACCATGTACCTAAAACTTCGTATGTCATGAAGCGAGTCATAAGATCTAGATTTATTCCTTCATATTATTCACATGACTTATTAAATAGATTGCAAAATTTAAAACAAGGTAGTAGAACTATAAGGGAATACTTTCATGAATTGAAAACTTATTTGTTGTGTTGTGGCTTAGAGAAATATGCTAAAGCTACAGATAATAGATTCTTAAGTGGGTTTAATCAAGAAATTTAGAACTTTTGGGTTTAATCAAGAAATTTAGAACTTTTGGTTTTAATCAAGAAATTCAGATTGAGTAAGAATTGAGAATGCTTGATGATAGGAAACATGAGAACAAACATACATTTGTACCTTTTTATGATAAACATCTTGCAGAAAATTGAGAACCATGTTGAAGAGGAGAATGAACTGATTGAGCCACCGACTCCATTGCTTGAGAAGATGAGGACATGGATACACCTACATCATCTGACGAGAGCTAAAAAGGTAAATATAATGGTGCTATCATTACTCAAGGTGAGTATACTTGTAAAGAACTACAATTGTCCATTGTTCATACTATTTTAGAGCAAAAATTAGTGGAAACAATTATAATATGCACATGTTTCAAGTAGAGAATTCAGACTGCATTGATTTGAGTGTTGAGAATGAGTTGTGTGCTAATTTTTTAATGAATCTTAGACATAACTAGAAATTAAACCTGATTCTCCTATTTTAATTCTAAATCCATGTGCTAAAATAAATACTTTTGATTATGTCAATGTGTAATTGATCCATGTTAGAGATGAGTTGAATGAGATTTCTTCTTCGAACACATTAGGTTATATTGAGATTGATCATCCTTGTAAACTGAGTTGTTTAGAGAAGAAGTTATTTAAGATTCTCAATTCACTTTCATTGTTTCATTATAAATTTTACCTAATAGGCAAGTATGACGAAAAGGGGAATTACATGGTTCATAGAATTTGCATTACTTCAGAACTAGAAGGTTCAACTTTGGAGAATGAACACTGTCATGTAGAGAAAACTAATGGCACTAACCTCAAAAGTTTGTAGTACATCTAGTGTTATTTGTAAGCTACAGGAAACCTTTCAAGAAGGGGAGTATTATGGGTTGCTTTCATACACCAAAACCATTGCTCTATTTGCATCGATAAAGAATTTGTCGCTCATTGAGATCATCAATATCAAGGAAGACTTATCTAAAATTTCTTTTGATTCAGTTATATACATAGATAGATTTGCTACACCTATGAATTTAGTTACTGTCCAGCAAAAGCATTATTAATAAAGATCCTTTCAAATTATTGTTTAAAAGAAAACATAACAAATGCAAAGTCAACTTAATAGGAGAATACGATGAAAATGAATTTTATGTGTGCCATGTTTGCATTGAAACTTTTGTAGTACTGCCCTATACTTGTTTTCATGTGAATAAGTCACAATCAAGTACTCTATTTTCTAAAGAAGGGGAGCTGGACATGACACATACATACATAATTCCAACACCATCCAGTGAGAATACTTCCAATTAGTTATACTTGTTTCAAAGCGGTTTAATTTTGTTTAATAAAGAACTTATAATATTACAAAATGAGAGTTTGTTGCACCCATTGTCTTGTACCAAGATTTATGATCAAGATCATACAATACATGAGGCTATATATCTGTTAAAACCGAGGACGGTTTTTGGTCAAGAAGGGGAGGATGATGTGACCATGCCACAAACACATACGACCATAGCTCTCAAGATTGAACAAAAGTTGAATTCATTTCTTCAGCTTTAATTTGTTTGAAATGAGAATATGATGCTACATAATGATGAAATGTATATTTGTGCAGCTATACAAGAACGATTGCATCAACACTACGTGCTCGTGGTTGGGGTCCACCTAAAGGAAAGTCGATCAGCACATCAAGACCAAGTCCACACCTTCCCCAACTTTTCCTCAAGGTTTCCACGCCACATCCTCTACAAGTCAAACCAGAGTTCAAGTTAGACACGTTATGGAGTCCAATTCGGTTTCTGGAGACAACACCAATTCAAATATGCATAGAATTCATATACAGACTCCGTTTGAGGTGTATGAGTACAGCATGGAAAACTTATCTCGTCCTCTTTTCAATGGATGTGGCCTTACCTCCAAATTCCTTCTGAGCGCATCGCAATCACCAAAACAAGTCAATGCTAATTCTGAATTCTAGTCAAAAGGTGTTGCGTCACCTCTATTTAGATTCATGGGACTTATAACTCCTAAGGTTGCGTGCCCACTCCCCTGGCCGCCACTCCTTGCCCTCTTTCTCTCTTGAATATCCCTAGACACCTCTTTTTCCTCAAGTTTTGTTTAAATCAGTTTAGCCCTTGTGTGCAAACTCCACGTTGTCTCTTGTGTCGATTAGACCAACAGATTCATATTACAGAACCTCAACTATCATTGTGCGACTTTCATATCTAGCAATTTTCATATTGCTCTTTACTTGAATTCTTGTTTGTTCTTCGATTGCATACAGGAATTGATCTTTGTGATCAGGTCAACTGTCATTCTTGGCGAGGTTGATAACGGTAAGAGTGTGGTGTAGCGATTGCTAGATGGCTTGATCGTGTTTCGGTCAAGTAGCCTCGTCGTCAACCTCATTCTTTACCAATCGAATTATCATCCACTGAATGATCGAGACCAATCCTACATCAGGACAATCTTTGGTGGCCCTCGGTTTGGCATGTCTCAGCAATAACACATTGACACTTATGAGACCCAGGCTGCTCTAACTCAGCCAACTAGTGCGCTGACGGTCACTCAATAGAGTGAACGGTCTCCGTACCTCCTCCTACCTGACACGCACACTCTGGACCGCCTGTCCTATCCCGCGGAACATGCTCGACGAAAGACAAGACCATGTCCACAGACACAAACGTGGCGAGGAGACAGCAGTGGCTCTGATGAGTGAGCCATATCACATCTCGTGTCAGGGTGCTTTTTGTACTGCTATATATGTATAATTTTTTATAATACAAAATTCTATAAAAATTACACAATCAAATTCACTGCGTAATTATCCTTCAAAAAAATCATAATTTCGGTGCACATATGCTAAATTAAAAAATGCTACAAATAGTTTATTAAATGATTATTTAAGTAAAATTTAGAAAGAATAAAATTACAAATAAATTACACAATGATTTATGCTGCATCGGAAATCTCCACAAAAACTTTCACAAGTTTTTTTTATCTCATTTACTATATATAAAAAATTCAACATATAATACGGGTAAATAAATTTCCTAATTACGCTATCACGTACTCAGACTAATTAATACCACAACTAAGCACCTCATGCACGATGGTCGTGCGACACTGGGCTCTACCGCATGGTGGCCATGCGTGAGCTAGCTCAGCACAGTGACCGTGCGGTAGGCCCTGGCCGCATGGGCACCATGCATTTCTCTGACATGTCAACTTTTCCGGGCTCATCGTATGATGGCCAAATAGTAAAGTGTCATTTCTGTAATTACCGTGTAACTGACGCTATTCTTGTGTTTAGATTTTAACGTAGTGCTAAAAGTGCCATTTAGTCATAGATGGGCGGAGACGCCATGGCTCTTGAGGGAAGTACGATATGGCCCAGTTGCCCCTGCTAGTTTTTCAGCTTTTGTGCCTTCCATTGTTTGTCGCGAAGAACACCATATGCAGGGTCCCGTTTCCTGCCGTACTCGAACAATTCAAACGCAACTTGCAGCTTGTTAAGATATTTATCACAACATTTTTCAGGACGTACAGGTAACTTAATTTGTCTTCAGAACATCTGCATTCCAATTAATCTTTATTGACATACGTAGTTGATCTAAATTTCGCTTTACTTAGAGTAGGAAAGGCAAACTTGAAAGCAAACAGCAAGAGTTTCAGGGCCTCTTTGGATAGTAGGATTTTCATACAGATTTTGAAGGATTTTAATTCCTTAGGATTTTTTCCTATGATGCTCTTTGGAACATAGAAATGATGTTGCTAAATTCCTATGGAATGCTTTCCTATACTCTAATTCCATAGGAAAACTAGTAAGAAGTTAAGACATCTTGGAAAATTCGTCTGAGAAGTCCAATACATTCTCTTCCTCTCTACCCTCTCTTCAAGAAATATTTTCCTCCAAAATTCCTCTGTTTATTTCCCATGAACCATCCAAACATATTTGTTCTCCTATGAACGTGTTTTGAATTCCAGTTGGATTCTATTACATGAGACATTCTATTCCTATGTTTTTTTTTCTATTGATGCGTTTCAAAGAAGCCCTCAATGGATGAACTTGGTGGGATGACCAGTGAGCTGTAGCAAGTTTTCCACACGCAGGGCAAACTGGCAGGACATGCACCCGAAGCACATTCCAGGAATTGTTTTAACTGTTAAGTGATTTCTCTGGTGCTTGTTTAACTGTAAATGATTTTCCTCGACGGTCCAATTATAAAAGTATCTCTCAGCCTCACGTACTTGAAAACAAGGTCTGAATTTGCGTGTCATCTGTTAGGAATATGTTCACCGGTCGAAGGAAGCAACGTTGAACAAATGGAGGGTATTCATTGATCCAAAAGGAGACAACTCACAATTGGTTTAATCCACACGGAATGCAAACAAACATATTCCTCTTAACTTTGTTTAGCACAGAAACAGACTGGTACAAAGCAGACCGCTACATCTAGGACAGCACAGTATTGTCGCCTTGAAACAGCATGCAGCTTACAGCCTCCTTCCTCTTCGACCACCCTTTCTGCGGGTGCTGTCAGTCGGGACTGGAGTAACATCCTCTGTATAACAGAGTAAGGATTAGGTTCATCACGAAATTAACCATGAAGTAGCAGGTAGTTATTTCTAAAATAGCTTTCCATGACAGGGCAACGCCAAAGGCAACAAAACAAATTAGTGTTTCACATGTTCATCGACTACCGATTATCCACAGGCTACTAAACAAATTAAGTAGTATAAGCAAAATTAGAACAAAATGATTGCTGACAAAGAATACAACGAGGACAACACTATCAAGGAGAACTTGCAGGGAACATCAAAGTGTTCCCCAAAAAGGGCAGCTTGATATTGTATTGGACAGTGAGAACAGGATGAGTCACTTGAGACAATAAAATAATTTCATCATCTCCTCCTAATTGGTTTAATAATGTAGACGATGAACTGGAGAAAAAACACTACAGAGCACTTAAACCAAATAATATGCCGTGGAGCTTCACCTCAACTGGGAGGAGGCGGCGACGGGGGGAGGCGACGGGAGGGGAGGCAGCAGGGAGGGGATTAGGTGGCAGGGGCGGAGGCGACGGAGGAGGTGAGGAGGCGAGGCGACGGGGGAAGGGCCAAAGGAGGCAAGGCGGCAGGGGAAGGACCAGAGGAGGTGGCGGCAGGGGAGAGAGAGGAGTGCGAGAAATGCGGGAGTCAGGCGAGGGAGACGCAGGAGAGAGAGACTCAGAGGGGAGGGCAGAGGAGTCGACCTTTATAAGTCGGGGGATGCAGAGTATTGAGCTGAGTATATATACATATGTGATACTGCACGTACAGCGCGGCGACTCACCTAGGCGTCCATGCGCCGCTCACTCACCGTGGTCACCGACTCAACCATGGTATTTGATACACACTGCTCACTTGCCATGGTCACCGACTCAACCATGGTATTTGGTGATAGACTGATAGTATGGAGAGATACACTATAGAGCACTAACTATAAATAATGTCAGTTTGTTCATATTCATGCACAGGCTTCCTTTGTAATAAGAGTAGCATAGTTTAGTTCTCCTGTCGTGCCGTCTGAGATATTTGACTATATTTTAATGAAAAATGCAAATAAAACTACCAGAAAGGGCAAATATATAAACAAACATTATGCATGAAAACAATATGGGCGCACATGCTTACCAATACGACCAATCTTCATTCCAGATCGAGCAAGTGCTCTAAGGGCAGACTGAGCACCAGGACCAGGGGTTTTCGTCTTGTTTCCACCAGTAGCACGGAGCTTAATATGCAAAGCAGTAATTCCAAGCTCCTACAAGATGGAAATGAGGCATTAAGCATAGGGGTGAAAACGGATCGGATAGTTTCCGATCAATTCGGACAATTTTCGAATACAGAATGTTTCAGCTTGGATTTTTCTCAGCTAGTTTCGGATCGAAAACGAATATGGATAAAATTTTATTGTGAATATTGAAAGTTGAGCCTTCTACCAACTTAATAAAATTGAGCATACCCTTCGACAGACTCCGGCTTTAGACGCTATTATGCATTCAAATATCAGTATTGGTTGCTTTCTAGTGCACGTGTATCAATGTGTATATGTGTTCGTACTTATGCACGTTATTGATACTTATGCTATGTACTAATCGATTATCGAGTATATTTCTATTGCGGATAAAAATACTTATGATTGTTCAAATTTCGTAAATGTTTTGACAAGATAAACTATTTACGTGTTTTCATTTATTTTTGATGTACAGTTTAAAGGGGGTTTCATGTTCCGATAAATATTTGTGACCGTATTCATTTCGATTCATATTTGTTCTGTATCTATATTTGACATTATTCATATTTGTATTCGTATCCGAGATATCCATATTCGTATCCGCATCTGAGAAAAAATATGAAAACAAATATGGTAAAGACATTATCCGTCCGTATTCGATCCGTTTGCATCCCTAATTAAGCATCAACTGATAAATAAAAATTGTGTTTTTGCCATAGCAGGGAATTACCTTGCATCTTTGAGCAACATCCTGTGCTGCAAGCATAGCTGCATAAGGTGAGGATTCATCACGATCAGCTTTAACCTTCATGCCACCTGGACACCAACACAGAAGTTGTCAAGCTATAACACAGATAAGAAATGAAATCAAAGTACTTTGTTGAATACCTAGAAAAAGGATTTACATCTTAAAGAAACCCATAGAGCCAAAATATGTACATTGGGAATTTGGAACCAATAAGGCATAGTTTAAATCTAACTCAAGGAAATACTGAACAACAGGCGATGGCCATCCAAAAGCTTGTACAAAGAATACACTATATACATTATTACATTTAAATAAATGTAACTGGAACAGGTGTTCCATTGAAACAATAACTGGTACAAAACAACTCTTGAGCATGTAATATCAAGTTGTAATTTGACACATTAACTGAAGTCACAAGGACCTGATCAACGTAGAAAACTACAGTCGTCGTAAGTTCAGCAACAACCAACAATCAGATTCCCTAGTAAAGACAAACGAGCCTATTTCTATGCAGGACCTTCTAGTAAGCTCTAATTACTTATTATCCATCCCGGCAATCCACGCAGCAGGCTCATGAACAACACAGTGAAGTTCCACACCACCGGATGAATAGTACCACGGCGGATGAACAGTACACACGAAGGCTCTAGCACCGTGAATAGCAGTTGTGTGGTACTGTAGCGCCGTACATCGCGTGAATAGTACTTACAAGTGCCATATGGATATTATCTATTTAGTTAGTTTCCTTATTATTTGTGTTTGTTTTTTTAGATTATTTCCATGTATTATAGATAAGTTTTCTATTATTAGAGATTAGCTTTCTTAATATAGAGATAGGTTTCTTAGGGGTGAAGTCTAGCCATCTCTATAAAAGAGACAGCATTGTATCTATTATCATTAAGTAAAGAAATAAGCAAAGTTCTCTAATCTTCCTCTCTTCATCAACAGGCCTCTGAGCCTTGGAGGCGGCATGGCCAGCCGATTAAAGGCAAGTACCCTACCCTCGGTCTTTAGACCCGTACCACAACATTTGGTATCAGAGCCCATGCACCCAACATCTCCCTAGTTGCAGGAGTGCACAACTAATGTGTGAGGGAAAGATTGTTGGAAATAATCCCACATTGATTGTGGGAAAGA
This sequence comes from Dendrocalamus sinicus, assembly GCA_036346575.1. Taxonomy (NCBI): domain Eukaryota; kingdom Viridiplantae; phylum Streptophyta; class Magnoliopsida; order Poales; family Poaceae; genus Dendrocalamus; species Dendrocalamus sinicus. The sequence goes on from CM070645.1 coordinate 28,940,624, forward strand.
AAAAAACACAACTTATAAGTATGAGGAAGACTTTACCCAATGGACTAGTCTTTTAGGGGAAGAAGGCTCAATACCACTTATAAGGTTGTTGCTTTAAAGCTTTCGTACAAGCAGCCCATGGGCTTATGTGCTCAGCCCATTTGGACCTGTGGTTCGAAGAGTAAACCCGGTTGGACCTAGACATACAGCCAGAGTCCAGATCCGACATTTGGTTCACGCGACATAGGGCACTACAGTACCAATCGGTTACTATTCATGGTACTACAGTACCTGCGCGGTTAATGTTCGTCCGTCGTGGCTACTATTCATCTTGATGCTTCAGTACCCAACGGTATTGTTCATAAGCCTGCTGCATGCATCGTCAGGATCATAAGGCATAACATTACTAATATTTCTCAGTTTACACATTTATCACTGTTCTAAAAGGCAGCCACCTAGATGCTTGGTGCCACCCTCCCTTTTCACCAACCTCGCTCATCTTAGCCACCTATGCGGCCACCAAGCCCAACCAGTCAGCCACTAGGCGCTCCAGCGCTAGGCGCCACCCCACTGCCCACCTAGCTCCTAGCGCTTTCTAGAACACTCACGTGTATCAAGCAAACCATCATTAAATATCATGATTTCAACTGCTTGTAAGTGTTCCATCACTTATTTGTGAACCCATTCAGTAAACTCATTCGCCACAGCCTAAAAATAACTTCTAAGAACAGGTAAATACAATACAGTGGATACAGCTACAGAAAATCTAGCGCATGGAGCAGCAAACCGAAAATATATTATTGCAAATGACATAAACCATGTCCACTTCCCTAATACAGACACCTCCATTTAATCTAGCGAGTGTTTGCCAGAGTGGATAACTAGGCAAAATCAGTGCAAAAGAGCAGCTGATTCATACCGAGCATACACCTGAGGGTACACAACACCAACATGGAGACACCTAAAACAAAAACAGGAAGAGGGAGGTACCAAAGAAAAACTCTCCGGTCCCTCGACATCAATATTGCACAGCTATGACTCGAAACGCTCCCACATGACAAAAGGGAGGCGATCTTAAGGGCCGTGCTTAAAAACATCAAACGAAAGTACCCATCTCAACAACTGAACACCAAGCGCACATGCCATTACCATTCAAACCACAAATATCCCCTGATGCATTAATCTAGTCCATCCCAATGTAACGGTGCACAATCCACACTTACAAGACACATTTCAAGCAGCATAAACTAAACTGCGTCAAGAGATCGACCACCCAAACTCAAGAAGCCCTCAAGTAAAGCTAGATTTATTTACAGAGAAGTACTGTAATACTGTCCTACAGTGTCACTACACACAGACATCGGTTCCAAATAAATGCAGATACAATAGCAGTGACTTGCACAAGAAACGTAAGATTTGTGAAGAGGGTATCTACCAGTGATGCGGACGAGCGTCTCCCTCCCGGACAAATCGGTCACATGCTGCAAGGCCCATCAAAATGCACAGGTAAGTTGCTTTTCTGCACGAACGAACCGAGACGAGTGGAATGGAAAAATGGGTCGAAACTCGAAAGTGATGCGGCATCTCACGATGAAGGTGTCGTTGAAGGAGGCGAAGATGTGGGCGACGCCGAAGACGTACTCTCCCTCGCGGACGGCGGGGCCGAGCGTCACGTTCTCCTCCTTGGGCTCCCGCGTCTTCTTCCTCCCGGACTGCACGAGGCATCACCATTCCACATCGCACCATCAGAAGCTATGACTTGTGTTACTTACGAGATCTGGACAGGGCGGAGAGGTAGAGGTGGCATAGCTACATACCATGGCTGCGGCGGCGTTTGTGGGCGAGGTGGCGACTAGTAGGCGATGATAGAAACCCTAGCTCGGGGCGGCAGCGGTGCAGGAGCAAACACTCGCCCATATAAGTAGTGATCTCCTGCTGGGCCGTGGGTGGGCTTCCTGTTGAGAATTTTGGGCCGGACGAGCTCGTTTGTCCGGCCCTTCTTCTCGTAGTGTAGCCAATACGTAGGTAGGTACGTACCATATGTAAATTAGCTTTTTTTTTTGTTTGTTTTTTGGGAGGAAAAAATGCAAAACTGTTGTCCTACGTACCCGCACTGGCAACTTTCACAGGAAACAATTGGGGTTGCTAGCAATGGATGATGCTGATCCTTTTATCATCAATTAATTAATAATTTCTCACAAAAAAATATGAAGCATAAAGGTAGATCATATCATTGATGGAATTGGAAGATTAGGCCCTGATCAATTCGGCTTCGGCTTCTGGTTTATTTTTCACTATTCATAAGTTTCGTCTTTTTCTGAACTTTTGGCTTTTCGTTGAGCTTTTTTGCCGGTTCTTTTTTTTCCCGTATTTGTTTGTATTATACGTAATGGGCTAACATATTTTTTTATTTTTAAATTTAATTATACCAAATAAGCCTCAGTCAGCTACAGTGCTTTTTCAGCCAGCTACAGTGTTTTCAGCCATAAGCCACGAGCTTTTCAGCCGAACCGATCACCACCTTAGATGTTGTTCGGTTGGGCTAACATAAGCTAGATTATGGCTGAAATTGTATTATAGCTGGCTGAAATTACACTATAGCTGATAGTGATTTATTTAGCATAATTAAATTTAAAAAATAGAAAAACTATATTTACCAATCACGGACAACGTAAACGAATATGGAAAAAAGAACCGGTAAAAAACTAAAAAATCAAAAAAGATGAAATAGTGAAAAATAAACCAAAAACTTAAGTAAAATGGGCGGATCTTAAGTTAAAGGCGTGGTGTAAGAAAAAAACTATTGACAGCTGTTTGATTTGAACCCACGCCCTTTCGGACCAGAGCCTAAATCTGGCGCCTTAGACCACTCGGCCAAACTGTCATTTTTGTTTAGCGACAGATAATGTACTCTGTCAAGATTTCTAGCAGACTTCCGACATAGAGCCAGCACCTCCCAGTCCCAGGTATGTACAAGCAAAGCAAAAGAGGAATTGTGTGCAGCTTCTGAAATCTGAGGACGAGTTCTAGTCAAGTGTTCATTCATCATGATACACCAGAGTTACAACTGTTAGGGATTTGGTCTGATCTTCAGGTCCTATCGTAGCAGCAGGAAGCTGTAGCCAAACATCAATAAACTGAGCAACAGAAAGAAAAGCAGAAAATAGTACAACCAGCAGGCACACTTCCAGTTGCTCAGCTCAACACTAGTCAAAGGGATCTATCCGTGGGTCATGCACTCATGCACGCTTGCCATTGCCATTCCTGTGCATAAGCAAGTTGGGCACATCACCTGGAAATACGGACATGAGCGAATTAAGACATTTTGTAGAAGGGGAAAACATTAGTAGAACTAGCAGATGAAATGAATCGCCCTTCCTGTTCTGAACCACAAAATCCCAAATGCACTTCCGCAAAAGCTTTGTGCTGTAAAGAAGAAGTTTTTGCCCAACACTGAATTTACGCACTAGGCATAAGCATAATCTGCAGTATCACCTTGTCGTTTAATCTACAGCCACTCCCTCTTGAGTATGATAATATAACATCCCATCCCTCCTCTGGACCTAGAGTGCTACTATCATTACATAATTTTATCATTTTTAACAATTACTATCAGTTTTAAGTAAACACTATTTTATTCATAATGCAACGGCCACTTACATCATATCATTTTAAACAGCTACTCTAGCATATCAGTAGAGTCTAAACATACTAATAAAAGATGATACATGAAGTGCTACTGGTACGTGAAATTATTCATATGCTACTCCTACCTGTGCATAATGTCCTCAACGATCGCCTAAAAAACCAAACAAAGCAAGGATGAATCCGAAGACTCAACAAGCACATAATAGACCGATAAACACTACCATAGACACAAACAACAACATCACCATGTCGTTCTCACCTGTTTCAACAAACATACTATAACACAATCATTCTCCATAATTCTCGATATCTCACCTCAATTCACTCTTAATGCAATTCAATGCTATGCTATGATCAATCTCTTTCTCCTCCTGTAGCTTATACAGGTAAAGCGAATGGCACACCCGTCGATGTCACCCTTTACCTCCATTCTATGGAGGTGCCTATCGAAGTAGGAATTTCTCTCCATCCCATGGAGGTGCCTATGAAGTAGGATTTTCTTAAGAGCACACCGAATTAGTCAATAACTTCACTCATAGCTATTGACTTTCTCACCGTCCTAAGTTTATAATGCATATGTCATGTTATGAATGCTATGTTCCAACAGTTTATTATGTATCACAAGTATCATCGTCAGTCATGCAGCATCAAATATTGTAAACATCACATATTTCACAACAATTACCATCTACCACTGTAGCATGTACTTGCCTGTTTTTTCCCTCGAGGATGATGCGTGAACGGCTCCTCACTAGGACCTCCACCTATGCAAACATCAACCCAACTCCATATATTATAGCGACACATGCGCCTAATTGAACGGCATCGATTCTACGCGTAAAACCCGGCACTGGTATAAAAATGCGAAGGGATTAGGTTTCGATGCGTATGTCACAAAACCCCTCTTTTTTTTACTCTTTTTTCCTCTTTTTCTATTCTCTCCCCAACCAGCCTTATCCCTTCCACTCTCTCCCCATTCCTTTTCTAATCCCCCTCTCTCTCTGGTGCTTGTCCAGGGGCACAGGAGCTTGCGGCCTCACCGGCCCGGAGTTCGCCGCCGGTAGCTCCTCTATCGCCCCATGCTCTCCTCCTCTGCGACACAACTGATTACGAGATATGAAGTTTTGATCTTTTAATTAATAGCTTCTTTGTTTAATTCATATTTATTATGGAAGTTCTATATGTCAAAAAAGACTTATGGATAGGTGGGAGAGATTAACTGGGATACAGGGTATTATTTGCCTAGGGATAAAACTTAGTGATTTAGGATATTGGTTTCACATGTGATGTTTATAATGCGAATTGGTTGATTTCACGAGGTCATCGATAATGATCAATGGGTGCAAAACTTTGGTGGGATGATTACTTTCTTGATAAAGTTGCCCTTGCTTTAGCAATTATTCTAAATCATTATGGGCAAATTTAAGTCCTAAGATCATGATTAGATGATTACTAATTAGGTAAGATTGTGTTTTTGCAATATTCTTTTAATTAATGTTTTTATCTACACATGTTAGCGTTATTTTATGTATCTTTTTGTTAGATGTGGGGTTAAAATAAATATTGGTGGCTTGCAATTATTTTTGAGAACCATTTGATTAGTGATAGGGTATGAGATAAGGATTTGTGATGCCCAAAAGGTTTTAAACAATTATAAGGTTTTCTTGATTTAATTCTTGGCATTTTTTAGATAAATATGGGAGACCAACAATTATTTTAAGCACTATTTAAAGAAAGTTATCACGGTTTTAGAGATGAGCAGATCATGATTAATATTTTGTATGGCAAAAATCTAGCCGTACCAATTATCTTTAATAGCATCGATGAATTCAGATGAAGGTATATCAGTCATTATTTGGGTCTCTTGTGTTTTGATTGCGATTAGCATTCAAGTATTTAGAGTAATTGGAGAGCATTTGAAAATATCTGAGAAGCTTTAAGTCTTGCTTTAAGATAGCATGCATTTTAAATTCTTTCATTAATTATTTTTGCAATAATTAACTTGCTAATTCTCAGCTGATATTTATTTAGGATTAAATTTTTAGCATTATTAATTTATAAATACCCTTAATTAGTTTCACATGTTAAACTTTAACATTAACATTTTTATTGAGTCCATGATAATTACTTGTCATTTGGAAAATAATTCATGCACAATCCTATTTCAGTTTTACATGAGGGCTATCATTTTATTTTATTACTCTTTATTGTCATGAAATTAATTAAACATAAGTTTTTAATTGCAAGAGCCTCCATTATAATTTTGCAATTAACTTCTCGTTTCCATCCTTATTTATAAATCATATTTTAATACCTTGCACCTTTGAGAAAATTTTAAATAAAATTTTCAAGATTTTATAAATAAAGTGAGAGGATACAAGACAAACATGAACTAGAGGCCATCTTCTAGTTGGGCCCCTTGTCATGAAAGAAAGAGAGAGAGGGGGGACCTCGGTTGGGCAGAAAACAGGGGAGGCAGGGAGGGGCGCACGGCCAGGGGAGGTGGGCGGTGACACTGACGAGGGGCTGCCGGAGAGAGGTTAGAGGCTAGCAAAGTAGAACCTTGGGGATAGGCAAAGGCCAAGGGAGCAGACATGCACGCCCGAGAGGCGTCCTAGCAGGCCAGCGGCAGTCAATGCGGCCAAGCACAGGGAGGCCATGGGGCGACGGTGACCGGGGAGGAGAGGGGGCAAACTAGGGCAAGCATAGGCATGAATGGAGTTGGAGAAAGCTCACCTCGCTTACCATGTGGCCAGAGAAGCTTCGGAGGAGGCCAACGACGGAAGTTGGGGGCAGCAGCGGGTGGCTCTCATGGACGACGAGCTAGGGTTGACATGGGAGTCTGCCGTCGGTGGGGTAGATTCAAGGGCGTTGAGGCCGTGCTCCCACAGCGATGAATCAACCTAGAGCGCCTTGTGGAGGAGATGGCCGAAGTGGAGGCGGTGTCGGTCGGTGATGGAGAAGAATGGCCGTCGCGGCAAGCTCGGCATGAGGATTTCCAATTGGTTGAGGGAGTGAGCTACTAGGGCTGTGGGGTGCACCGTGACGCGAGCGAAATTTTGGGGCGTTCACAGAGGTGGCCGAGACGGGGTGGTGGCCGGCGGCGCGTATGAGAGCGACTTGGGCAAGCTCGGTTTGAGGGAGGAGAAGGGGTAAGGAGACGCCACCTCTTTATAGCTTGGGAAGTAGTTGGCGCATTAAGGGCGAATTGAAGACACGCACTGAGGAGTAACGCCGAACGGTGATGTTGGCATGCCATGCAGCTCGGGTAGCCATAGGCCGGTGTGAGGGCACAAGCGAAGGGGCACAAAGGTAGGCCGGTGGTAGGGTGGAGTTGGCAGACGACGCGCAAGTCTACAAGAGGTATGGCATCGTGGAAGTAGCTGGCTACCAAGGCGATGCGTAAGTCTATGGAAGGCAAGACACAGCGGAAGTAGCTGGCTACCAAGGCGACGCTCAAGTCAATATCAAGGACATGTAGCTCGCACGCTACATCAGGGGCGAGAAGGCTTAGCCATAGAGGCCTCATCAGCCTGGTTGAGCTTCTATTGTCTACTAGGATCTCTGTTTTTTTCTCTGTTCTTGCCATGTTTAAGAGTTATGTTCATAGGATTATCATATGTGTTCTTTTTATGTTCTTGTTGTATTAGCTAGATAGGTAACCTACTTGTTTTCTTGTGATGTTGTAATGGTGGATTCTAATCTTAATGGAAATAAAATGTACTGCTGTGTTTGTTGCTGTATTTCCTTGTTTTTAGATGGAATAGTTAACATTTCCTGAGGCTAGCCCAAAAATAGAAAAAAAAATAGGTATAGAATGAACTATCACAAACGGTTTTATGATATAAACCGTCTATGAAGGATTATCACAGATGGCTTGAACCAAAAATCGTTTGTGATACTCGCACATCATAGACGATTCTATCTTCCAATCGTCTGTGATAGAAAAGTATCACAGATGATTTTATATACCAACTATCTGTGATAGGCGAGTTTCATAGATGTCTTCTCCTCCGATTATCATAGACGGCCGGTAGTTAGAATCGTCTATGATGTGTGAGTATCACAGACAGTTTTTAGTTCGAGCAATTTGTGATAGTGTTTTTCAAATACGGTTCTAGTTATAAACCATTTGTATTGTGATTATCACAGACAGCTTACAAACCGTCTGTGATAACTTTCGATTATCATAGGCATCTAAATTCAGATAATTCAAAAAATCGTCAATGATCAGTTTTGAACCGTCTATAATAATTTTTTTTGTAGGAGTGGAAGTATCCCACTGCATGCATGCATGCATGCGCACATGGCTCCTCGTCGCCTCTCCTCCTCCTCCTCGCCGCCGTCGTGCTCGTGGCAGGGGCGGATCTACAGTGGGTCAAGGGTGTTCAGCTGAACACCCAAAATTTTTGACAAAAAATTTTGTATATGTAGTGTATATTACATGTATATATATATATATGGACATGTTTAGCTATTTGCTCTCCTATTTGCTGCCCAGCCCGACCGGCGACCACCCGAGAATCGGTTCCGCGCGTCCGGAAAAGCCACCATCCCACCGAAGCGAATCCGCGCGCGCGCGCCTGCAGCCTCTGCTCCCCTGCTCCCGACCCCGCCCTTCGGCATTTCCCGGCCCCGAACCCGAACGCCGGTCCGACCCCATTTCGAACCCTAATCGGCTCCGCCCCGCGCTTCGCTTCGCTCGCTCTCGCCTCCGGTCTCGCTGCCGCTCGGGCTCGGCCTCGGCGCTCGCCTCCGCTCGAGCGCTCGCGCTCGCCCCTCGCTCGCGCTCCGCCGCTCCGTCGGCGCCGGATTCAGATCGCCGTCCGCCTTTGCTCCCGCCGCCGGCACCTCGACGGCGGGCCCGACCGCGACACGCCGACGCCGCACCGCGTCATCCCCCGGCTCTCCGGCGTCTCCGCTCCGTCAGGCGCCGGATTCCAGATCTGGCCGTCCGCCCTCCGCTCCGCCGGCACCTCGACGGCTCTCCGGCCGTCCGGTGTCTCCGCTCCGCCACTCCAGGCTCCAGCCGACCGGCCTCCTCTCCGCGCGACCGTGCCTCGCCGCCTCCGCCAGTTGCCCAGTCCAATCGGCCAATGAGTGCTTGAGCATGATGTATTGCAGTAGCAGTATTGATGTTGATTGTTCACTGTTGAGTTGAATTGTTGAAAATTGAAATGTTGAATTGTTGAGCAATAAGCATGATGATGATTGATGATTTGATGACTGAATCGGTTGAGAAAATAGCAGTTTAGACTGGTGATTGCCTGATTGGTGAATGGTGATGTCTCAATGTTGAATTTTTAGATGAAATGTTCAATGTTGAATTTTTGTTGAATTTCAGCATCAGAAATATTGATTTTAGATGTCTCAATAATGGTTATGTGTTGAAAAATGAAAATGAGAAATTGAGAATGAACAATTGTATGTTAATTATTATTACTGTAGATCTTTATGTTTTGTACTGTAAAATATTTTTACAACTTTAAACATCCATTCTAAAATTGCTGCCGCCACTGGCTCGTGCAGCTCGTGCGAGACGCTCCGCGGCTCCGTCGCCTACTCGCCTGCCTCGACTGCGCCCCGGGCCACGACCTCTCCGGTACGTACGACAAAAAAAAACAGCAACGCGTGTGTATCTGCGAAACCGATCGAGCAGCGTCGCCGTGACACTTGCGCGTGCATGCGCGGGGTACCAGGTGTGGCGGTGGCGGTGAAATGCGGGGACGGCGCGGGCCTGCACGCGGCGCAGACCGACCACTGCGGCAACTTCCACGTGGCCGTGCCGGAGGCGCCGGCCTCGCGATGCGCGGCAAGGGTCCTCGGCGGCGCGGAGCAACTCTGCGCGCCGCAGTCTTCACTAGGTGCGGCGACCTCGCGACGATGGCTAGCTACCGCCGGTGGCGACAGGAGGCCTGCGCCGTCGATGCCCAGTCAGCCGCTGCAGACGCCGGTGAGGTCTCCGCCGCGCGCTGGGCGCAGCAGCCCACCCTACGATCTGGGACTGCCTCTCATCTACTTCTTCCGTTTCATCCCAATCATCGGCATCCCTTAAATAAACCTAGCGTGCGTCGTTCTTCCTATCAAGTTTGCAGTAATCTTTAGTTTCTATGGCACTTATGCATGCGTAAACATCAACCAATAATGCAAGAGAGAATCTGTTCCAGAAACTTAATTAAGGGTGTAATATTGTTCCGATTAAATCTAATCGCATCGTTCAAATGTGGGCAATAACTTTCTGCATTTCAGATAAGCAAAGAACTAACTGGGAGCTAGCATGGTCCAGGCTCTGCCTGCTCGAACTGCAACCCGAAATATGGACGCACCAGTAAGAAAATCTTGTCAAAGTGAGAGCAGAGCTTCACCATCAACCATTACTAATGGAGCGTACGCAGCTGTTCTACTTCACTACATCCGCTGTGCAGTCCTTCACAACAAGTGCCAGCATATCTTGCTTTGGATAGCCACAAAATTAACCTCGAACTGACATAATTCAATTAAAAACAAGTCTCGGCATATGGTTTCAAGTTCCGGTTCCAGAGTACATGAAACATCACACAAGATTTCGAGGCAATGGCTCAGAGCACACTAAAGCAGCCCATTCTCAAAAGATTTTGTCACACTCCCAAGTAAAATTCTCCAGAAATTGCGGCAAGATGCCAACCTTATGCGCTAGGAGATACTACAACAAAGAACCTTAAGCTTGACAGGACCTTATTGCAAATAAGGGCCATGGTGTCAATTCAAGCAGCATCAGCATTGTGCCACCCCTTTGTGCACGGGGGTATCTCTATGAACTCATCAAACTCCTTGACATGAATATCACAGCATTTCCACTGCAAGAATAGATGCAGGACTTAGTGATGGGTTGATAGCAAAAGCAAAGGATTTACTGAACACGAATGAACCTGAAATTCAGAACTAACACATACCCCTCTCATCCTGTCATGAAAAACTGCAGGACCTGGATGGTATTCGCATGCAGCATCATGATTATCCTTCTCCTTGTAAGTTTTACCACATCCTTTGTTCTTACAGTTCCTTGGCTCATTCAGATCAATTTTTTTCTTGGGTGGTGGAGCTGAGGGTTTCTCAACAGGTTCCATGTTTGTACCATTGGTAGCAGCTGGTTTTTGTGCCTTGGGCTGTGATCCTGAAAATACATCGATGCATAGTCCATTTGATGAATAGTTTTATAGTTTATGCTTGTATGTTAACGCTCTTTACCATATTACTCCAAATGACCAAAGGACAAGAGTTTTATTACTAACATATATGTGTCGGACGGCAATTCATCCATGACAGCAAAATTAATCAGCTGCATTGGAGCAAAATGCATACAAAAACAGACTCACCATGGTCAGAGCAAAAGAAACCCTGACGGCATCTTGAGCATGCATCAGCTCCCACACCCTGCTTAGAAGACTGGATTGGAGCTGCCTTTGGAGGGTTAGCAGAAACAGCTTTTGTAACTGGTTTTTCAGTTGTATGCTTCCCTGTTGTGCATCTACACCGCAGTAGAGCATGCGATCAGTTATGTTTGATTTTGCTGAAGTATAACAGGTCATGGAAGATGACATTTCAAGTAAGGATGGTGTGGTCTAGAATGAGAAACGGCAATGATTAAAACTGAAATATTGGTCAGGTTAGAGAAAAAATAGTTTATTTATGAATGATGCTACAAAGAAATCAGTTCGGGTTTTATTCACCACCAAATTGTAGCCATACTTATGGACATCCCTGAAAAGTAGAATTACTTTCTTGAGCCAATTGTTCTTTAGTGTTCTGTGTAATGTTATGGGCTTGCTTTCCTGGAGGGTAAACACCACTGAGAGGATGGCCGGACGGTGACGGTGTGGTTGGAAGAGAAGAGGCTATAGATAAGAATGACTTTGTTATTTCTTTACTTGATTATGAATGATACGACTCCTTTCTTTATATAGATGAGTTTAGTTTCTAATAATATGAAAACTAATTTGATAAGGTAACTATTAAAAGAGATAACTTAGCAAAATAATTAAATCCTAATTGATTGCTGCTGTAGCCTTCCTTGCGTGCAGCCCCCCTAATGGGTTGTGGCTACCCCATACCCATGACACTTCACCCCTCCCGAACGAGCAGTAGTCAAACTGAATATCTACAAGATCTACAAAAATAATATAAACACAAGGTATCATGTTTAGTCTGCATTGTAAATTGCAAGCATCTGTTCGTTTGGTCGTGTAGCAAGTAGTATAGTGATAGAGCATGTCTGCATGGACCAAACCAGGTCAATGACAGTGGCAGAAATCTCATCGTCACACGAACATGTAGAACTAACACTGTACTGTACAGCAATGCAGACTTCAAGTGAATCCAATTAAATACAAATAGGTTTTCCCTTTTCAGACAGTGGTACCTTGACAAAAATAATGGTCAACATATGTTTACAAGCAATCCCCCACTGTTCTATCATCCTACCATGTAAGAAACTCGACAAGTTCCAAGAATAACTAAGACAGGAAATCAGTAGAAAATCTTATGGTAGGGTTGCTGATCATGATCAAGCCAAGTTCAAATACCACATTTGCTTTACCATAAAATAGCCAAAGGGGGTGTAAATCTAACTTGCAATGCATCATGAACGCGAAAGTATTAGAGAAAACCAGACTTGCTGATAACTGTATCTTTTGATCTTTTCCAAGCTTAAATTTGCACGTGTCACCATACGTGACAACACATAGGTGACTACGTTGTCGGTGCATGCCGTGGCAGGAAGTGAGAGAGGGAGGGATCCTTACCCAGGAATAGCCAAAAATAAGCTAAAATCGTGGCTTCTTTGCTTGCAACAGCTCCACTCTTTCATGCCGTCATGAAATATAGGCTGAAAAAATTGATCTTAGAAAACCTATGGTTCTTTCCAAAACATTAATAACCTTGCAAGAACAGTGGAAACGCTTACTCCCTGAAAGAAAACAAAGAAAGGGGGAGAAAGCTGTCAGAACATTATTAGTGAAAAATGGGAAATGAAGGTTGTAATTGGCAGTAGACATGGAAGCAAACATAGAGTTGGCGAATATATTTTCTGAAGCACTAAATAAAAACCAAGAAACCAGGAATCAAATTCGTCAGGTCACAGAATCTGTAATACATATGTCGTAACAGGACCCCTTCAGACGAACGCCCCCCAATACCAAAATCCGTACCTGTGCCCCCTAGCTTGATGAAGACGTCGCCAATCGACCTAAGGAACTTGTCCCCATAGGTATCGAGGAATAGCCCAAAATATTGCATTCATACCAAAAGGCCCACTTAAACAGAGTTCCCTTCTTTCCCACTTATGGCTTACTGTTTATGCTATAGTAACTAGCTTTCAAATGATGCATTTTTTTGAGGCGATGTCAGCAGGAATATTATAGTAAAAAATATACTAAGTTCAGCTATATCGGCTAAAATCGCATGCGACTATTTTTCTTTACATATTACCTCTCGTCAACAGTCAAAATTCAAAAATTTAAGTCATAAGCCACAACCCAAAAGAACCCACCCCTAAACATTTTTCGTCAATTCATAACATTTCCTCAAGAAAAACAGCATATGGGCCTAATTGGCCATGGTACCACCAAAGGCCCATATAAGCCTTATAGAACCCCTCAACCTCCTATAAATACACCCCCATGTGGAGGGGAAGGGGGATTCCCCCTAATGACTTCCCACTCTCGCACTTCCACCTCTTTCTTCCTTCCGGCTCCCGGTTCCCAGCTGCTTTTGACGATTTTTCCTAGAGTGGCCCACGTATATAAGTTACTCTCATGTACTGAATGGTTCCTATTTTATCTGTACAGGTTTTTACTATTTGATAGCCTTATATTATAACCGATATCCCGTATGCACTTTGTCAGCATAAACATTATTGTATTTAATAGAACAACTTTCAAGATCAATTGCAGTAACCAGTAGTTCGCACTGGTGCTTAAACATTACGATCGAATTTGGGATTGCCTCAAAGATAGTGCTTGTAGTTGAGCAATTTGATTTGAATGAACAGACACAAAAGAGAATTGCTACTTTGCTTGTCCTAGAAGAATAGGTAGCTTTCTTTTCCTTGGCTTGTAGATAATTCTTGCATTGCTCTAAAAACATTGCAGCATACCAACTAGAGTTATTCACAATAGAGCATTGCAACAATGAGAAAAAAATGCGCTGCAATAGTTGTTATTCTACTGAAACATTTCTACACTTGAACTATAACAACATGTTGGTCAAGTGATTGTTGCCTAAGAAAAATCTCTGAAAGACCTATCTTTCCATATTATTATGAATTAACTTTGTCTATTTTCCGAAAGCAAAGGTACTCCCTTGCCCCTTTTTCCTTTTCCTTTATTTGAATAATGATGTGACCCATCTCAAAAAGAACAAAAAATCTTCCACACAGTCGTCTCGCACACGATGCATCATCAACAGAAAACTTGCAGGTGTCAACACCCCAACCCAAAGAACGAATTTCCAAATACTTTGCTTGCACCTACTTAAGCCTCTGTTGCCAATGCCATCAGCAGCCGCTTCTAACTGAATCATGTTATCCCCCAGGAACACACTACTAATCTACCATCATCCAGTGGAATCTACCCATCTCTATACAATAATTCGGATGGATTTTAATGTCTACAACATATATCGCTACTACCCAAATTCGTCCGTAACAGTGCCATCAAGAGCACGCAGTTATGCAATGATTCGGACGGATTCCAATTTCTACAGCACAGCTCAAATCTGTGTCCTACGCACGCCGTCTCCGAAAGCACCTGAAAGCCCTTGACGCCGGACTACACCCTGAGCGTTAGCATACGACTTGTGCGGTTCTGAGGCGAGATTGAAGAAGCAAGCTTAGGGGGTTAGAGCTGCAGGGCCGGGCTGGGCACACGAACTCGGAGAAGGAAGGCGCCTACTTCCATGATCCACAGGGCTTCAAGCGGAGACACGATGCGATTTTTCCAGGTGGGGGTTTTGGGGGAGGAGGAGGAGGAGGAGGAGGAGGAGAGGAGCTTACGGAGGGGTGGTAGTGGCAGGAGCCGTCAGGGTTGTCGTCGTCGGTGAACATGGCGTCGCAGCCCAAGCGCTGGCACCGCACCGGCGCGGCCGCGGCGCCGCTCTTCTCCGCCGCCTCCGTCGACATCGCGATGTTCTCTCTGGCGCGTGCAAGCTCGCTCTGGACGATTTGTGCCTCTCGCTGTCTCGGCCTCCTCCCTCCTCTTCCGGCGCACGGACACGGGGCCGGGACGGAAGCGAATCCTCTGACGTCACTTCCCTCTTACGTCAGTCACTGCACGTGGGCCCTCTCGCCGCGTGGGCCCACGCGTCAGTGACGGGGAGCGACGTCAGAGGATCTCGTCTCGGCCGGGACAGGGGCTCAGGGTGCTGTGCATCTTCTGGGTTCGGAGTCTTTTTTTTTTTACTTATATCTCATTACTTATTCTACAATAAATAGTTTTTAAATAGTAGATTTTTTTAAGATAGAGTCAATAGAAAGATTATGGTAAAAAGTATACTGAATTCAGTTGTACCGATTAAAATTATATCCGACTATTTTCCTCTACATACTGCCTCTTGCGAATAACTAGAATTCAAAATTTTAAGTCATAAACTACAGTCCAAAAGAACCCACCTTGGCTGAGACACGGGGAACCTTGCTTGTGGTTGTAGACAGTCAGACACCACTCGCTAGAGAAAAATTCTACTGTGTCATGGTGATACAAGCTAGTTTGTATAACGAGACAATTAGAGGGTGACATGTGGCGAAGAAAACTGTAGCAAGCACTGCAGTACGCAAAAACACTGTAGCAGCATTTTTCTGGGAATATTCTGCTGCGATAAAGTGCTGCTACAATGTTTTTGCTACAGTAATAAACAGTATTTGCTACAGTGCCGTGTGCCACTCTCTAATTGGCTTGTTACACAAACTACATTGTATCATCGTGACACAATAGAATTTTTCCTTGCTAGGGGCCTTCTATTGTTTTTTCCTGGTGGTTTTTAGTCATAGCTTTTAGCTTTATCTAAAATAAATAGTAGTGATTGAAAGAAGTAGCTTTTAAAAGGAGTAGCCAAGCAGTGAAAGTGAGGGGAGATGTGTGCACATGATGGGAGTAAGAGGAGCAGGGTGGGTGATGCACCCATGACCTTCTGTCTTATCCTTGGAGTGAGATGGTAGTAAAAGAAGTAGAGAAACCGCTTTAAGAAGTTGTGTATTCGTATTGGCTTTTGGCTTTTCTAAGCATAAACCAGAAGTAGAAGTCAATATGAACAAGGTTCCGTCTTGAGATGGAGCCACCGACTTGCCTTCCTTCGATCCGTGGTTGATCGATTCGGTGCAAGTGTGGAACTACAAATTGTTGGAACCAGTGATAGCCCTACCACGAGAGATCAATCATAGCAAATACAAAAACACATAAGAGACACGAAGATTTATTAACAAGTTCGGCAATGCCTATGTTCCCAGAAAGTGAATCGCATCAGCTCCATCTGTATCAGGAGTTTCTTTTCATGATTAGGGTTACAAGAGGTTGGCAGTATATATTTATATCCTGGTTATATGTTTGACTCAGACTGACAGTCCATACCACAGGGCTTCGCCCCCTGCATCCTTTGTTCACAATATTTTGTACCTCATCTAAACTATGTTTCCTTCCTTTGTAGGGTTATGTTCCAAAAAGCGACGCTTTGATTTCCAAATACAGCCTTTTCGTTACATATATGAACTATACATAACAAAAAATGAATCAAATGCATCTTCTAACATTTCATATCAATTTTTCCTATTCCTACATCCATGTACTATCGTTATCATCAAATATAGGGGTGACAATTTCTCCGTGAGGGTGGGGCCATGTGGGGAATTTCCCCATCAAGGGTGGGGCAATCTCCCACGTGGGGGAACGATGATGAGCCCCCGCTATGCTAGCGGGACAGGGACGGGGGTTGCCCACCCCCAGAAGGGCCCCATAGAGGCCCGATAAAAAATATATATTTTTATAATAGATTATAGTTTTTAAATATGAAATATTTATTATTTTCTTGTACATTTGGACTAAAATTTAAATCTATATGTTAGAATATAAATTTCGAAGCTATATTTTTTTTAATAAAAAGTATGCCTAAATAATTAGAAATTAATAAGCAAAGTCATATTATTGTTTTTTAAGAAAAGTAATTTAGCCTATTTTTAATCCTTGCGAAATCCCTGTGGGGGTCGGGCTAGGCTAGTAGGGATCAGGGCAGGGCCATGAGACCTCCTTGGGACCCCTCGGCCACTTTGCCACCCCTAATCAAATGTGCCTTGAGAATAATACAAACTTTTGAAATTAAAATCACGGTGCCATCTTCTTGTACTTTGCATAAATCTTGAGCATCTTCTTATACTTTTCGTAAATCTCGAGGCATTTTGGAGGGTTAAGAGACTAAAGATAGTACCAGTGTACCACCATGACATCTTCTTGTATTCCCACGTATAGAGTATAGA
Source organism: Dendrocalamus sinicus (assembly GCA_036346575.1). Classification (NCBI taxonomy): domain Eukaryota; kingdom Viridiplantae; phylum Streptophyta; class Magnoliopsida; order Poales; family Poaceae; genus Dendrocalamus; species Dendrocalamus sinicus. Next base: position 28,957,749 of record CM070645.1, read on the forward strand.
CGTCCATGTACATGTTGCTTTCTTTAGGTTTTTTACACATATTTATACAAGTTTTACACAGAATCTTCAGTTTCCCCCTAGCTAAGAGGGATATGGTGATTTTTTTTACACATGATTATTCATAATTTTTGAAGAACTAGACTTCATCCATCCTCTCGCCATCCCATCTTGGTTTAATTGTCTCTTGTAGTGCCCCGAAGCAACATGGTAAAACAACAAGGGTCAACTAACATTTTTCCTGTCAACTATTTTGGAGATTTATTATGGCTTATTTTCTAGAATATGAAGTTGAGATTTTCGGATCGTCTAAGGCCATGTTCAATTCAGCTGTGGCTTTTGACTTTTTGTTAAAAATGGCATTGTAGCGACTGCAAGAAACCGCGGCTAAAGTTTGAGGTGTTCAATTTGGCTGTTGGTTGTTGGTTTTTACTAAATTGATTTTTGAAGGGTTATATTAGACACTTCAAAAGGTTGTATGTAACGAAATAATTGATAAACACTAGGGCCATGTTCGCATACCAAGGGACTTACAAAAAATGAACATGACACATGAACATTTGTAATATACATAGAAGCATAATCCGCGATGAGTCGTACATAAGCCACCAATGACGCTGCAATCGCATCACACATCATGTCCATATCGATAACATCCATACCATATGCAACCTGATTTACATCGCCTTGTGCTAGACCTGCATTCCCTCCATCTTGCCTTGCTAGGTTAGCAACATTTACAGCAGGCAATTCGCTATCCATAATGAAGTTGTGTAATGCCATCGTTGTGACAATTATTGCCTTCTGCCTTTGTGCGCTATAACTACGAATGTTATCCAGAATACGCCACTTAATCTTGTACATGCTGAAGGTCCGCTTGACAACGTTGCACATGGAAGAGTGATGAAAGTTGAAGACCTCTTGTGTCCCATGGGGTTGACTGTTATTTTGGAAGTCTGAAATATGATACCTATGGTTTTGATACGGAGCTAGGTACCCCGGCCTATTTGGATGCCTAGAGTCCATGAGGTAGTACTTCCCTGCATGAACCATATGAGAGTTGTCAAAATTTGTTGTTACGTAAAAAAAGGACATGACAGATTATGCATTGTAGGTGCATAGTGCCGTACCTATAGGTGGAATAGGGAACCAGTCTTCATAATTCATAAGTGTTTCCTGTAGTACATGTGTATCGTTCATAGATCTGGGCCATCCGGCACATACAAAGTGAAGTGGGCATCGAAGTCGCATACTGCAAGCACATTTTGACTGGTGTACCCATGCATATTGAAATGCCTAGCACACTCCTTGAATAGAACCATAACTTGCACATGGGTCCTATCGGCTGCCCCAATGCAGTTATGAAAGTGCGCATAGAACCTCTGTTGTAGTAGCTTGGGATGCAAACTCTGGAAAGTTGGATCAGCAGGTGCAATGTTCACAGCAGCAAATCTATTCACAAACTTGAGGACGTATGTGAACTTTCTGCTTATAGTTCCTGCTGAGTGCTCAAATTAGTTAACAACATGCCTGTTGGATGGAAGCACTCCACAAGTCCACATGAACAATGCACGTGCTTTTGTCAAGCAAACTTGTATAATGAATTTGAGGCCTTAGTTGGCATCAGAGTGTCTATAGCCTATCAAACACCGACCTTCACATCCTGAATATATCATAGCATCGCTGATCATCGACGAGTTGTTGTACCCATTGAATCCCAGTCATGAAAGGAATGGCGGCCTAGATATGAAGTTGCGTTGTCATTTATGCATGCAAAGATGGCATAGGCCAGCAGTGCGAAGGAGTTAGTGAGACATCTTCGTCATCGCTACCTCCACCACCTGACCCTCTCACACCATCTTTACATGAAATGAGTAACTAAGGGACATTCAGTGGCCGGCAAAACCAATATCTAAAACATAACAGTAATTGAGTAGCCGAAACAAATAACACCAACTAGGGACTCAATGATAGCATGCGAAATAATTCTGAGCAACCTTTAACATTCTGAAATAGTAGTGCATAACATTACAATGCATGACACAAGAACGAAATGTGTGGTTCATGCAGTGCAAGAAACGACTAACATTAATGTCAAAAATCAAATGTGCAACATGGAACGACAGCGAAAACATTGACCACACAAACATGGATGATATTTCTCAAGGTATGTTCTTTAGATGGTCCCATGTCCTCCTGATCCACCAAAGTCGTCCCTCATCTATTGTCATGGTGAGGAAGTTGTCGCGGCATTCTTTCTTCATGAAGAGTTGAATGGCGTAGTAATGTTTGTCGATGTCCTCTCCAGCCTTGGCCTCCTCAACCATTGTTGTTAGCCAAGACATCTCTTCCCTTGCTGGGTTGTGCATAGGGTAAGTCACGCACACACTGGACTCATGAGTTGCTGTGGTGTGTGTCTTCTCATACAGGTCGACAAGGCACTTCAACTCTGTGTCGTGGTCAATGGCCATCCCCTTCTTACTATCGCTACACGGAGATGATGATAACCACAACTGATTGCCTTGGGACGGGTCTATGCTGCCACCGTGCAGACCGGTCCCAAGGACTTCTTCATTATCCAATGGCAGTGTGTCCACTCTTGGCACGAATGCATGCTCGCTCATGCACATTGTGGTACCAAACATGACTTCCATGAGGTCTTCATTTTTTAGGGGACCTTTCTTGAACTTGAGCATGGAGATCTTGCCCTGCAAAAACCAAAAAATTGGGCATGCAAGAAATGAGTGATGGATTCTAGAGCGGAGAAAATGAATGTAAGAACACATAGGTTGCAAAGGGCACACCCTCGGTTGCCTGCACCCATCATTGGTCATCAACGACGATGGATCCAATCTCCAGATCGACCCTAAGGTCGGTAGCACACTGCTTCAAGGTCTTCCATGCGGCATAATCCCATTTGAGGTTATCCCACTTGTTCTTCATTTGCTTCCAAAGGTAAGTCTAGCCAGTGCACTCAATGAGCTTCCAGCAAAGGTAATCATAACCCTTTGTGTTGAGACATCCAAAAGGCTGGTTGTGTGTAGGAGTGAAAACGGATCAGATACAGATCGAGTAGTGCTTAAACCATATTTGCATCCATATTTTTGCTCAGATTCAAATATGAATCGAACAAATGCCGGATATGAATATGGACCGGACAAATATCAGATATGAATTTGGATTAGATTATACTCAAAATCGGATCGGATCCAACTATTTTTTGAATTCCAATAATTATTTGTGGCTGCTCCTATTTAAAACATGGCACCAAATTATTTTAATATTTTAAATTGATAAATAACTGAATCAGTGACTCTAACATGTAACTGCGCATTAAATATTGACAGCAACAATGAATCATTTATCTCATGTATTTGTATAATGCGGCTTTTAAGGACTACTTCATACTTATGACACAATGACGTTTAACAAATTATTATCGATTTTATAGTAATATTTATGCCACTTTTTCTCTAGTTTACCATGTAATTATTGATCATTCTTGCCAATTTGTCACTAATCCTAACTAATTCTAGATATATTACAAATAAATCGGTTATAAAACATATCAAATTTAGCTAAAAAGTGCATGCAAAAAGCTTTATTGGAGGATGTGCCAAAATGAAATATATGAAATGCCAAATTGAAGCCCACCATGATAACGGGCTCGTCGAGATGATCGAAATGCATATATAATATGTCCAATTTGAAGGTCAAATGTAAAAGATACATATTAGTAGGGTACTACTATTATATCTGCTGAATTTGGATATCTAACTCCGAATCTGGATCTTATTCAGATACCCAGATCCAAATCTGTTGCGGTCCATACCAGATTTGCATCCATATCTGGGTATTAGGCATCCGGATATGACATATCCGAATTCAGTAGCCCGATATCCGAGTAATATCTTGATTTGTTTTCACCCCTAGTTGTGTGCGATAACCTCCTTCACACATATCTCCAAGAAAACACACATGCAGTCAGTGCCCCACATAGCCACATCCTTGTTCATCTGCACCGATGTGGAAGAAGCAATTCTGACCAAGAAATCAAGAAACTAAGCCCCACATGCCATGTTCAACAAAGCCGAGCAACAAAAGGGATCCTCAACAAATCAGACCGAGAAATGGCATTGTCAACAGTAGCAAGCAACAACCCATGCCAACAGTAACAAGCAACAAATCATAGGGAATAAACAACAAGTACGGCAAATTAAAATCAGGAACTCGAAAGCAACATCGACGCACTTGTAAGTTTAAGCACCATTATATTGGTTTTGGGGATTAATGATAAATCTATATGTGGGACTAACATGTTTATTGACTATGATATTATTTAGTCTCATTTGGATGGAAAGATGGGATTTTGAAGGTACGCATTTGAAATTATACTTTTATGTCTTGTTGTATTCCTTAGAACCAAAATATAGGGTGAATTCCACCAAAGTATCAAATTGGATATGTGCATATTGTTTCCAATTTATATATATATATATATATATATATATATATATATATATATATATATATATATATATATATATATATATATATATATATATATATATATATATATATATATATATATATATATATATATATATATATGCATAATCTATGGGAGTTCATTCTATGTTTTCATATTTCACTAGTATTGATCCATATTCCTATTTCACATATTAAGGATCTTTACTTTGAAACGCATACATTGAGTATATAAAGGCTTTATAGTTGAAATATATTCATGATGATTTAAGTTTAACTATTTGTAATTAAGTTGTCATCAATCACCAAAAATGGAGATATTGAAGAATCTACTCCCTTCATTACGTATTAACGATGAGTTTTGGTAATTAATGATAACATGGTTTGTGGGACTAATATTTTCTACAAATTGGTGAATAGGTTAGATCCCGTGATGATGAAAACTTTGGATGGTGTCATGTGTTGATGGTCATCAAGTCAAGATTCAGGATAATGAATGATATCATATGTTGATGGTCACCAAATCAAGATCTCAACATGATGGATAAAATCATGTATTGATGCACAACAAGGCAAGTACCTAGAATTGGAGCGAAGATATTCGTCATCAAGCTTCAAGTTGATGTGTAAGGCAAATGTATAACTAGCACATGCTAAGGATATGTTCCTAGTCTTTTGTCGGTCTCAATGTTTGGTTGAGAGATTAGATTGTTAGCATAGGTTACCATACTACTAAGAGGGGTCTTGTCTAGTAGTCTGAGTCTCATAATGTGTTTATAGCTTAATCTCGCTTGCCCTGTCTCTCCGTGGCATGATGCTATTGCGAATATGTTTTGTAAATAGTTTAGGCTCATACATCTAATCATTGTAGCATGTGATTATAGTTTGTAAATGGTTGAAGTTCATGCACCTACCCCTTGTAGTATGATGATAAAGTTTGCAAATGTGTCTTGCAAATTGTTGAAGTTCATGCATCCTTCCTGGGCATGGTCTAAGATTTGTTGTTGCTCTTATCTTTGGACATAGATTATGTACTGCCTCTTTGTATTTCTTATGCTTTCTATATTGATCTAATATGTTTGAGATCACACAATTAGTTGGGTTGTGTAGTCTTCTGAATAAGCTTTCCACAGAGTCTGAGATCACTTAATTCTGACACCAGAGTCAAAAATTATGATTGTTTCTCCGAGTGTCAGCTGTGTTGAAAAGTATGGTCGTCTGACTGCCCGGGCCAGCCTAACTGGCAATTAGTTGGCAGTTTGACCGTCTGGTCTGACATGGGTGTCCAGTTTAACTGGTCCCTGTGTGGTGGTCTGATCAGCTGGTGTGGTTTGACAAGCTCATGTGAGGGCGATTTGACCGGTTGATGCTGTAACGACTAGTTTTCTAACCGTTGGTAAGGATGCAATAGTGCCAGTCATTAATTGGTGATAGTATCAGCCTTTGGCTGATTTTGACTGAAATCTTGTCCTAATGACTAGTTTCTTGGGGTATAAATAGCCCTTGTGGTCAATTGGGAGTAAGTTGCTACACTCATTTCCATTCCCTTGAACTAGTGTGAGCATCTCCTCTTAATTGTGCATGTGTTACATCTTATGCACAAGGAGAGAGGGGTCTCTAGTTGCATATAGTATATCTAGAGGAGGATTTTGTATTCACTTGAGATTGTGTGTTTATTGCACTTGGTGAGAGTCAAACAATTAGCTTGACATATTACTCTTAAAGATTGCTGACTCCTAAATGACTTGGAGGTGTTGTGTCTGGTGATCTCTTCAAAAAAGCTTGTGAAGAGGCCCGACATATTGTGAAGGTTGGAGCTCACCTGTCTAGAAGGGGAAAGAGCCATCACTAGTGGTATTGAGGCGTTTTATGTAATCCATGGAGCCGGACTAATTTATTTGGGCTTACCTCAACGTAGATTAAGAAAAACTGGTAAGTTTCTGAACACCACGGTGAAACATCACACGTCAATTGTGGTTTCCTTTCTTGAGCTCAATTTATGTACTTACATTTATATTTATAGAAATTGAATTGCTTGCTTGTCACTCTAGAATTGCAACCCTCATCATAACCTTAAGTTGTTAGTGCACTTAGTGAGACTAGTTGATTTAGGCCTTAATTGTGCAAAACCTCTTTGATTTACTCTTCTGCATATAAGCTCGATTTCAGCTAAAGAGATTTTTAAAAGCACCTAACACCCCTCTAGTCTACCTCCTCGACTTTACAACACCTCTAGTCTACCTCCTCGACTTTACAACACCACAGAAGAGGAGCGACGACCAAAACAACTATGGAGGCAAGGATGGTGGGACCTACAGCCAAAGCGACGGGGAAGCTGGAGGCGGGGATGGTGTGAGTAATGACGGAGTGCACCATGTAGGCCACTGATTGTGCAAAAATAACACACCCGCAAGTGCACGGGTTGCCACTGAAATAGCGGTGAGTGTCGTATTCTCCATAGGGACTAGACTGCGGCTAACTGATAGGACTAGGGGTCCCGATCTTTCGATGAGAGTGGTAGATTCGATTGGGGAAGGAGATGACGTTGACGACCCGACTACAACCATCCAAGGACGTTGCGCCTTAGCGATCGATACACCAACTCCAGAGATTGTTCGTGACCTTGTCGGCGCACGATCAACCTAACCACGAGGGTTCTTGTTCCTGCAAGCAATCGAAGAACAAGCAAGAACAAGAGGAACAACAACTCAATTTGCAAATAACGATGTAAGTTTCAATCGAAAACAGAAAACGGTGGGGTTCCGAAGACAAGTATTCGGGCGGTCTAGCCGACACGCGCGAGTACAAGGCAAAGCAGCAAAAGCTAACTTAGTCTAAACAAAACCCAAACCCTAGAAGAGGGTGCGGCTGCCTATTTAAGGGTCACGGAAGGTGGAGGATCGGCCAAAACACAAGGAAGCCGAATAGGACTCGAATTACAAGGCCCAAGGCCCACTTTGACTCGGACTGGAAAAGCGACGTGAATTGTTTTGCTGTTTCTGGTCGACTCGGATGGAATTTGGAGGTGAGGCCAGATCCATCTGAAAGTAGACTTCAAGAGCTTTCCAACAAGTACTCATGGGCCCGAGAAACCTTCTGGATCAAAAGTTACGGCCGTTTGAAGTAGGCGCTGTCAACAAGGCCGAATCCGAGTCAAACTCGTGAACAGGACTTGGTTTGCGCTTGACGGTTCCACTTCTATACTTGAGCTCATGTGGTTCTTCCCCATGGTTCCTAAGGACAATTAAATCATCACAAGAATTAAGTAGTATTCCATTCTTTGAAACATTTGTATGCAAACTTAGGAACGCATTCGCTCTAGTCATTGGTCCTTGTATCATAGTTTTAGTTTGATATGGAGTCGGCATGGTTGTATGCATGGAAAGGATGTTCTCATCATCCTCCCCTTCTTGCATTTGAGTCGTCCGCGACTCAAGCTCATCTTCTTCTCCCAAGTATGGCTTCAAATCTGCAATGTTAAGGGTGGGACTAACCCCAAAATCTGCAGGCAACTCAAGTTTATATGCATTGTCATTAATCTTTTCCAACACTTTGAAAGGACCATCAGCTCTAGGCATCAACTTAGACCTCCTCAATTCAGAAATCTTTCTTTTCTCAAATGCAACCAAACTAAATCACCCGGTTGAAAAGTTAAATGCCTCCTTCCTTTACTACCAGCAAGTTTATATTTAGCATTCATGCGTTCAATATTTTCTTTGGTTGTCTCATGCAATTTCAACATCAAGTCAAGACGCTGTTTAGCATCAAAATTTAACTTCTCCGAAGATGGAAGTGGTAGCAAATCAATAGGAGCACGAGGCACAAAGCCATAGACAATCTCAAAAGGGCACAACTTTGTAGTAGAATGCAGTGACGATTATAAGCAAATTCAATATGAGGCAAGCATTCTTCCCACATTTTAATGTTCTTTTTCAAAACAGCCCTAAGCATGGTAGATAAAGTTCTATTCACAACTTCAGTTTGCCCATCAGTTTGGGGATGACACGTAGTCGAAAATAACAGCTTAGTCCCCAATTTAGCCCATAAAGTTCTCCAAAAATGGCTAAGGAATTTAGTGTCACGATCGGAAACTATTGTATTTGGCACACCATGCAAACGAACAACTTCACGAAAGAACAAATCAGCAATATTGGTAGCATCATCACTTTTATGACATGGTATGAAGTGTGCCATCTTAGAAAATCTATCCACAACAACAAATATGCTATCCCTCCCTTCTTTGTCCTAGGCGGTCCTAAAACAAAGTCCATAGAAATATCTTTCCAAGGCACACTAGGAGCAGTAGAGGCATATACAAACCGTGAGGATTAAGGCGTGACTTAGCCTTTTGACACGTAGTGCAGCGAGCAACAAAACGTTCCACATCACGTCTCATCTTTGGCCAAAAGAAATGACTACCAAGTATGTCTTCCGTCTTCTTCGCTCCAAAATGCCCCATCACCCACCTCCATGCGCTTCTGTAACAACAACAAACGAACGGAGCTAGCTGGAATGCATAGTTTGTTAGCTCTAAACACAAATCCATCATTTAGAACAAATTTATTCCACGTTTTTCCCTCTTGGCAATTCAGCAACACGTCTTTAAAATCATTATCATGAACATAATGCTCCTTAATTGTTTCCAATCCAAAAATTTTGAAGTCAAGTTGTGAGAGCATGGTATATCTCCTAGACAATGCATCAAGAATAACATTCTCCTTTCCCTTTTGTGTTTTATGACATAAGGAAAAGACTCTATGAATTCAACCCACTTTGCATGCCTACGGTTCAATTTTGCTTGACTTCTAATATGCTTTAATGACTCATGATCGAATGAATGGCAAATTCTTTGGGCCATAAATAATGTTGCCATGTCTCTAAAGTTCGAACTAGAGCATATAATTCCTTATCATAAGTAGAATAGTTCAAACTAGGCCCACTCAATTTTTCACTAAAGTATGCCACAGTTTACCTTCTTGCAACAAAGACACCACCCAATCCAATTCCACTAGCATCACATTCTAGCTCAAAAGTCTTACTAAAATCTGGAAGTTGGAGTAATGGTGCATGTGTTAACTTATCTTTCAATGTGTTGAAGGCGTCTTCTGTGCATTCCCCAAGTAAACGGCACCCCTTTTAGTGAGCTCATTCAATGGTGCAGCGATGGTGCTGAAATCCTTCACAAAACGACGATAGAATCCAGCAAGTCCTAGAAAACTTCGCACTGCGTGACCGTTTTAGGAGTCGGCCAACTCTGTATTGCCTCAACCTTGGCTTGATCAACTTCTATGCCCCGTGGAGTAACAACATAGCCAAGAAAAGAGACTCGATCCGTGCAAAATGTGCACTTCTCAACGTTACCAAATAAACGTGCATTACGTAAAGCATCAAAAACAAAGACGTAAATGGCAAAGGTGTTCCTCTAGTGATCTGCTATATATCAATATATCATCAAAATAGACCACTACAAATTTACCAATGAAAGCACGCAAAACCTTGTTCATTAATCTCATGAATGTGCTAGGTGCATTAGTTAAACCAAATGGCATTACTAACCACTCATACAAACCGAACTTAGTTTTAAATGTTGTTTTCCATTCATCTCCCAATTTCATGCGAATTTGGTGGTACCCACTACGCAAATCAACTTTAGAGAAGACAATAGAGCCACTTAATTCATCAAGCATATCATCTAACCTAGGAATAGGGTGACGATATCTAATGGTAATGTTATTGATCGCTCTACAAGACACACACATACGCCATGATCCATCTTTCTTAGGCACTAAAATTACCGGAACAAAGACAAGGACTAAGAGACTCACGCACATAACCTTTATCAAGCAATTCTTGAACTTGACGCTGAATCTCCTTAGTTTCTTCCGGATTGGTCTGTATGGCGCACGATTGAGCACAGATGCCCGGAATCAAATCAATCTGTGCTCAATCCCTGCATGCCGGTGGTAGCCCCGTGGCACGTCCTTTGGAAAGACATCCATGTACTCTGCAAAGATTAGTGACAGCAGGAGGCACGAAAGAAGGTACCTCCTCAAAAGAAAATAAAGCTTGTTTGCAAAGTAAGGCATAGCAAATAGAAGTACTAGCATCCAGCTCATTCACATCGGACTTAGCAGACAAGAAAACATGCACCTTTCAATTTAATCTCAGTTTTATTCTCATGAACAGATTTAGAGTTTTTCTTTTATGTTGCTCAAGTTCACTTGCAACAATCTGATTTTCACTCCTATTATGCTCCCGATTTTTCTCTCTACTAGCTCTAGCAATCTCATCTTTGAAAATAGCTTCAGGAGACATAGGATGTAACACAATTTTCTTGTCATGATGCACAAAAGAATATTGGTTTGTCTTACCATGATGCAGTTGAATCTTTATCATATTGCCACGGTCTACCTAACGACATAGAGCATGCTTGCATAGGGACAACATCGCATTCTACAACATCGTGATAAGAACCAATAGCAAAATTTACTCTCACCATTCGTGTTACCTTCACCTTGCCGTGTTATTGAACCATTGAATGTAGTAAGGGTGTGGGTGAGGTTTGGTGTTCAACGCAAGCTTCTCCACCATATCGGAGCTCACCAAGTTGTTGCAGCTCCTCCATCAATTATCACTCGGCATGAACGTTCCTTCACGACGCACTTTGTTTGGAAAAGGATGTGCCGCTGATTTTGCTCCGCCTCTCCATTTGTGCACTCAACACACGCTGCACAATGAGGCTCTCATAGCGCTCTGCATCTTCAGCACCAATGTGCTCTTCTTCTTGCTCCTTCCCACTACTGCATGGTCACCGCAAGCATAGCATATGTATCCTCATCCAAATCACTAGTAGAAGAATACTCACCATCATCTCTCACAATCGAACACGCTTGGTTGAGCACTCACTCCTCACATGGCCATACCCCTTGCATTGATGACATTGGATATCCTCGTTCGTCCGTAGATGCAACGGACGAAGAGCTCTTTGCATGTGCTTGGGCTGCCCCTTTGTTGCTTCGGATGCCCGAGATGCGAATTTGATGATGAAAACCTTGGCTTGCTGTTGGAGAAAGAAGGTGCAGGGGTTGGCTTGATGGTGCGGTAGATGCACGTTGAGACCAAATGTTTCCACGACTGCGAAGCGTTAGTCCTAGTGCCCGCGCGTCGTCCTGTACTTCTCTTTCAGCTTTACAAGCAAGATGAAATAAGCGAGTGATAGAATTATATTCCTTGTAAGCTAAGATATCCTGAATTTCCGATTCAAACCACCCATAAACCTAGCCATAGTGGCTTCCTCGCTTCCTCTAAGTCACAACGCAGCATGCCTGTTTGCAATTCTTGAAAATATTCCTCTACGCTTTTACTACCTTGCCTCAATTGTTGCAACTTATGTAACAAATCACGTGCATAATATGAGGAACAAATCTAGCTCGCATGATTCTTTTAATGCATCCCAAGTTTGTGGTATGGTGAAAGGATTTTTCTTACAATATTCACTCCACCAAATGAAGCAAAATCAGAAACTCACTAGTAGCACCCTAACCCTTTTGTTTTCGGGAATGCATGACAAGCAAATTTCGATCAACACCAATTCCCAAGTGATATAAGCATCGTGGTTATATTTTCCATCAAAAAGTGGCACAGATGAACTTAATCTTACCAAGCGATTCATCATTCTCACGTACCTCGGCCGGCGTGGTTGGCGTTGACGGTGGCGTCCTCATCATCATCAATCTCGATGTCGGCCGCATATTCGTCTACACCATTTTCGTCCACCCCGCTGCCCAAGACAGCAATGTTGGCACGAGTACGCCGAGTCGGTGCAGCGGAGATGCACGGCCCTCTCATCAAAACGTCTCAAAATCTCAGCAAGTGAGGTGTTGACGGTGCCAACGAAGCCTCCAATGTTGCAAGCGTAGTGTTGGTGTCGATCTGCGCGCCTCCAATTGGCCAAGGCGTTCGTTGGTGACCCGTACATCCTCATCAAGTCCTTCATGTGCAGCTTCATTTGGCGCTCAAAGTGTTGTATGATGCCCCTAGTCCGAGGGGAATGTTGCGCTGCCCGCAGTCCTCCGGTTCTCGACATTGTTAGAAGAACACAAGAAACAAACCAAGAAGATAAAAATAATAAAACTGCAGTTATGCCCTCACAACTCTTTGGGATGTGGTTAAATCAAGTCGCACACTCTCAACCTGTTCTCAAGCTCTTACAAGTTCTTACCACAGCGAGCAGGAGGTGATGGCAGCCGACAAGTCAAGACAATATCTCCGGAAATTGGGTGTATCGCGCCTTGGTCGCTAGTCCCCGTGAGGTGGTAGCCAAATCTGTGGAGCTATAGGTGGTGAGAGTGAACAAAGGATAACTAGAACCACATTAGTCAAAGCAAGTTGAATAATCGCTCAACGACAAGACACGTCTGGTCCTAGGCTAGACCGTACTAGAGACGCGAGCCTAGAACACAAACGAAGACACACCGTGCGAAAAGAAACTAGATGGCGTTGCACACGGAGTTCGGAGCTCAAAAAGGGTGCCGTCTTCACAGGTACCTTAGAATCACGTGCGAAGGGCTCTGTCAATTTTGAGCGAATTCGAGAAACTTGATTTTTCCTCGGTTTGCGGGCCCGTTTGAGGCCCTAAACGACGTTTTGGGGTCGAAGCTGCCGCGCATGTGCACGATGGCTTACGCGATCTGAAATCTCCGATTTTCCGATTTCCTTTCCAACGGATCAAGAATCGCCTCAATCGGAGGTCGTATGCAAAAGTTAGCTATTTCTCTCTCTCTATTTTTTTCTCTCTTTTTTTTTATGCCGCGGCTCTTCTAGATGCGGCTGCTGCTTCCTTCTTGTCTCTTTTTTTGCTCTCTTTTTTTACACACGATGCGTTGAATCCAATTCGTGCCCTACTCCAAGACCAATTAGGGCAAAGGCTACGTAACAACCGAGTCCTCCTCCTTTTCTACCCTCTTATGGCGATTCGGATCTAATCGCAACGATGAGTCCAAAACGTGAATGAACTCGAAACTCTAAAGGAACTAGACACTAAGACCAGCAAAGGACACGACGATGCAACCAAGACTCAACGAACAAAGACTATGCAGCAATAGATAAAGGCACAAATTGTTTGGATTTTGGGAATAGATCTACTATTTTTTTGGTTTTCTGGACCGTAGGTAAAAAAATTGCAAAGACTAGATAAGATCTCTCACCGATCAACCTTGAGCTCGATACCAACCGATAGGACTAGGGTCCCGATCTTTCGATGAGAGTGGTAGATTCGATTGGGAAGGAGATGGCGTTGACGACCCGACTACAACCATCCAAGGCGTTGCGCCTTAGCGATCGATACACCAACTCAGAGATTGTTCGTGACCTTGTCGGCGCACGATCAACCTAACCACGAGGTTCTTGTTCCTGCAAGCAATCGAAGAACAAGCAAGAACAAGAGGAACAGCAACTCAATTTGCAAATAACGATGTAAGTTTCAATCGAAAACAGAAACGGTGGGGTTCGAAGACAAGTATTCGGGCGGTCTAGCCGACACGCGCGAGTACAAGGCAAAGCAGCAAAAGCTAACTTAGTCTAAACAAAACCCAAACCCTAGAAGAGGTGCGGCTGCCTATTTAAGGGTCACGGAAGGTGGAGGGTCGGCCAAAACACAAGGAAGCCGAATAGGACTCGAATTACAAGGCCCAAGGCCCACTTTGACTCGGACTGGAAGCGACGTGAATTGTTTTGCAGTTTCTGGTCGACTCGGATGGAATTTGGAGGTGAGGCCGGATCCATCTGAAAGTAGACTTCAAGAGCTTTCCAACAAGTACTCATGGGCCCCGAGAAACCTTCTGGATCAAAAGTTACGGCCGTTTGAAGTAGGCGCTGTCAACAAGACCGAATCCGAGTCAAACTCGTGAACAGGACTTGGTTTGCGCTGACGGTTCCACTTCTATACTTGAGCTCATGTGGTTCTTCCCATGGTTCCTAAGGACAATTAAATCATCACAAGAATTAAGGAGTATTCCATTCTTTGAAATATTTGTATGCAAACTTAGGAACGCATTCACCGATGGTTAGTGGCGTGCTCGCGCTCTAGTCATTGGTCCTTGTATCATAGTTTCAGTTTGATATGGAGTCGGCATGGTTGTATGCATGGAAAGGATGTCCTCATCACCAGTGCTCAGCTAAAGCTAGGGCAATTGAAACGGTGGGGGGGGGAACTAAACCTAAAACAACTATTGAATCAACCGAACAAACTAACTAAATGATCAAAGGACGACGGGATGATCAACTACACAAATGGACGTCGTACGACCAAACGAACTACACGATGACTGACTACACGAATGACGCACGAACAACAATGGCGACTACACGAACAAACACGATTACCGACCGACGACCTAACTAACTACTAACCGCGAGATAGAATGAGGAAGTCAAAAAGCACTGGGGGAGTCTAGAAGCATGGAGGGAGTCGAGAGAGCAAGGGGAAGGGAATGGTCGCCTGCTAGCTAATTTGCGCAACTCAAACACACACAAATCCACAGAAATAACTCACACTGACACAAATGACAAATACTAACGCAAATTACTAACATAAAATTTAACTAACACAAAGATCACAACCCCAACACAGATAACAATTAGCACTACTGAAAATACTACTAAACTACTAACAGAACACAAATTGCACAATTATCACAGAGCATATATCCCAATAACAGAACTCAAATTAACAAGGCACAATGACATATCCACTGATCTCATGCACACATCACATATCTCAGATAATAATCCACAATTCATCATCACAGTGCAAATGGTAATTATCAATTAACAGAGTAATAGTAATAAAGAGCTGAAGAAATAAAGGGGAAGAAATTAGACAGAACCGAGGAGGAACAAGGTGAAGCAGATAGGAGGTTAAGGCCAGTGGAGATGTCACCGGTGATGTCGATGAAGTGTGGTTGCCGACGGTGGTGTAGGCGGAGACAGGCGGTGGAGGTTGTAGAGGAAGAAGCTGGAGTCGGGGAAGATGTTGATGCTGTCGGTGTCGATGCTGCAGAGGAGATTGATGGTCAACTGGCGGCAGATGGGAGGCTGCTGGCAAAGGAGATGGAGGAGTAGAAGGAGGAGGAGCAAAGGGAAGGCAAGGGAAAGAAGAGAGGTGGCGGCCGAAGGTGAGGTGAGTAGGGTAGCCGAGGTAGGAGAGGAAGATTTGGAGCAAATGGAGGCCAAGGAAGAAGTAGAAAGTGGATGGCACGGTGGGCTCGTCGCCGGCCGGTGGTGGAAGAGATGGTGGAGGAGAGCAAAAGGGGACAAAGGAAGAAGAAATGCCAGGCATAGGGCAGTGCGCTGTGGTGGATCTCACCGGTGGTGGCTGTAGAGCGGCGGCGCTGAGGTGGGGCAAAGAGGAGGTGCGGAGGAGGAGCGGTGGCGTCTGGGAGAAAGTGGAAGGCGCACGGGTAAAGTAGCTGTGGGGAGGAAGGATGGGTGGAAGGAGAGCAGAGGGGCAATCGGAGAAGCAGTGGGGAGGAGAAGGTGGCATTGGTGGCGCGCTGGCAAGTCGGCCTGGCCTCGCCGGCGGCCAGAGATGGAGATGGATAGGGGGAGGAGAGAAGCAATAGGGGGGCAGGGGGAGAAGAAAATGCCGGGCTCAAAGAAATCCCAAGCGGTGGCTAGGGTTTTGTGGCCGAATGGGGGAATCGATAATTTTGTGATTTAATCCTCGTAGTTTCTGGAATTTGCAATCCATTCCTTCTCCCATTTAATTTCTTCTGTTTTGGCCCTTTGGAAGTCCGATTTCATTGTGGGAAGATCCTACCTATTCACAGTAACACGTACATCTGTACGGAGCAGTCCTAGAAGTCCAGATTTGTTGTTTATGCGCCTCAATCGCGCCAGCCTGTAGAAAAAGCACAAAAAATGTAAAATGATCCAAATATAGCAATTAATTATAGAAAAGTGTGTAAATGATGATAAATGATCTCAAAATACGAAAAATATGAGGGTAAAATGACAGGTAAATATATGTAAAAATGACGCATGTCAGCCACAAATGAGAGCTTCCTCATCGGATTCGACAGAGGTGGCTAGGCTAGAGTGGGGATTGTAGGATCAACGGCCGAATGGCTGATGTTAGGGGTGATGGATCAAGAAAGGTGGTCAGTACGTGCGAGCGTGAGAGATAGGTGTGGGGAAAGGTGGCGAAAGAAAGTGTAAGCGAGCAAAGTGTTGGTGCTCCCCTCGGCCTTATCCATTCGCTCGAGGGCTGCTAGCTTCGATCGCACGATAGTGGCTTCTCAGCAGCTGTGGCACAAGCCAACTCATTCCAACCCGCAACCGACTTCACGAAGCTGGAAGCTGACACGGGCTGGAATGGGGCCTAAGAATATGTACCATAATCCAAGGTGCAAATGTGTGGAGTTCCCCAAGACAAAGAGAGATCAAAATTGTGTAGCCGATGATTTAGTACATCATACTAGATGATCAACACTGTCGTGGTTTAATTGTATGGACTTTGCGTAACATGTAGCTGTTATGTTTATCTTTTCCTTGTAACAAAGAAAATTCACTAGACAATTAGATTGTTTAATGACTCTATCTTCCATGGGTTTGATATAAGATTTGTGTATTTATATCGATATGGAATAGTTTAGTAATTTTGCACATTTCAATCAAATTAAAATTAAAAATACTTGTTGGTGGTCGCACATCCATTCTAAAAATTGGCGTCGTCATGTGGACCAGGCTGCATCTCCCAAATCCCACGCGAAACCACTCCTGAACCCCTACCACTCTGCTCCCTTCAATGGTCGTGCCTTCCTCCCCTTCCTTTGTCGTCACCCCTCCTTCTCGTGAGTTCCCCTTGCCCGTGCCCTCCCCTCACACACCGTGCCTTCCTCCTTCGTCGCTCACCATCCGCTCCCTTCCCATCCCCGCTTGCATAGGCCCGTCATCCTTGCTAACTGCATGCCTTTGCGCTTGCTATACTTAGAGGCATCCAGCAAGTGCGGATCCGGTGGTGGAGGTGTGGGGATTGCCGTGGGAGGTCAGATACGGTAGCAACGTGGCGGCGGATGACTGGCGAAGGGCAGATCTGGCGACTGCACAGTGGTGAATGGTCAGATCCGATGTCTTCCTTGCAAATGCCTCTCACAGCCACACTTGATTCCTCACATCCCCATCTAGAGGGCGGCACTCGCTCTCACTGATGTGCTTTGGGGGAACAAAATCCTTGTCAGCCGCAGATAGAAATTGTGCAGCTGTCATCGCCCATCCTCATATCTGCAGTGTTGGGACTGTCAGAATCACATCGTCCACCAAGAAGGAGTTTGTCTGTCGTCCTCCCTCCTATTCATGCAGCACACCCCTACACGTGCCCCTCGTCGCGGTCACAGATGGGCCTCATCCCTCACACAATTGCCATGCCCCCACTTATCGTGCCGCTGTCGCACCCTCACATCTTATCACATCCAAACCCTAGCCAAATCCGTCCTTGAGCCACACAAAATTGTCAACTGTGCGCCCCCACCCTCCTCAAGGCCCGCCTCCTCCCTACCACCGTGTCCTCCCATGTGCACGCCACCAACGTCAACGCCACTCGCATGCTCTTCCTCCCCCATCATCCTCAAGGCCGATGCATAGGCCGTCGCCAGCCACTGCACATCATCTTGAAGGTCGTTGTGTGCACTGTCACCAACTGCCCCCGATCATCCTCAAGACAGGTGCTCAACAAAATTACCCAGTGGATAAACTGACCTATTAGGCATGTATTCTTTTTTATTTTCTTCTTTGTTGCTTCTCTGATTGCTATATCTAGCTTATCAAGAGGGCTAAATCTTCTACGAGCATGTTGTGATAGCTTCACCATACCTCCCTCTCAATCCCTACCTCTTCTCGTGATTCCCCATCTCTCCAGTTTATTTTGCTGGAATGTGCCTCTGGTACTGCTACGTGGGTTGTTTCTGGTTCAATTAATTTGCTATTTTTTATTTCAAGAAAAATATGGATGGTTCAGGAGTTGTGGTATTATTGATGTTCCTTTTGCCCTCAAGGTGTTTAATGAAATGTTATTCAATCAGTCTGTTACCACAAGTCAATTTTATCTTACGGGTGATTTGATCCTTAATGTGTTTCCCTCCATCTACCCTACTCTATAGTACACCAAAATTTTCTTTACTACATCCACCCTCTCAATCACCCCCATAGTCATGCCGAATCTAAGTCCACCCAGATTTGTGTACCAAAATAATCCAACTTCATACAAATGAATGGTCTGGATCTCTCCTCAAGCCTTTTTCTCTTACTCATTGAAGATCCTAAGGCCAAAATCATTTGGATCATGCACATCATTGAACCAGAATCCCACCTCGCACCCACGCGCACACCCCCGACGCTGCCTCCACCCCGCTCCTCCGCCGAATCTTTCTCCCCCGTCTCCCCCGTTCTCTGCGTCTCCCCGCCTCCTCCTCCCCCCGCTCCGCCGTTCTCCACCAATCCGCCCTCGCCTCCTCCCCTCCCTCCTCCGCCACTCCGCGCGTCTCCCCGCCTCCTCCCGTCGCTCCGCCGTTCTCCGCCGATCCACCCCGAGCACGTGAGAGGCGACGAGGGAGGATGGCGCGCCGCGGCGACCATGGTGCGGTAGACGGCGTTGTCCTCGCAGATCGGAGGAGGAGAGGGTGGCGATCTCCTTCGCGCGGGTGCCGACCTCGACCATCTCCACGAGGACGGGGCGCCGCCTCTCGACGGCGGCGGCGGGCGGCCTGAGGCGCCCATCGTGGAGTGGAGGACGGAGGCGGCCTTGTCCACCATGCCGGACTCGGGTAGGCCATGAGGTCGGCGGGGCGACGGCGACGGCCTCCATGGTGCGGAGGCGGTTCTCGCGCGCCTCAGAGCGCGTAGAGGGCCGTGGCGGCGTCCTTCTTCCGCGCGCGCCGGTCCGGAGGAGGGAGACCAGAGCGGGATGGCGCCGCGCGGCCGATGTCCGCGGCGGCGGCGCCGTCGAGCCGGGACGACGGCGCGCGATGCGCCTGCTGGCGTTCTCCGCGCCGCTGTGGACGCTGGCTGACTTGAGCGCATGCACGAGCGGTCGTATCGCGCCGGCCTCGGCGGTGATCGCCTTGTTCGTCGCGGTCGACAGGTTGAGCAGCGCCGTGACCCGTGCTCTGCAGCGGCGGGTCGCGTCGCGGCAACAACGCGACGAGCGGCCGCACCGCCGGCGCGGAGATGCGAATCCGGTTATGCGGATTGTGCCGCCAGGCCGGAGCTCCATCGCCGCGCGAGCGAGTCCAACGACGACGACGGCGACTCCAGCTCCGCCACGGCGAGCAACGAAGTGGAGGGCCCTCCGCTTGAATACGGCAACTATTCATGGGAAGTGAAGCGTGACTGCAAGACCCGTATCCTTGATGTGGTCTACAATGCATCCAACAATGAGCTTGTGAGGACCGGACCCTTGTGAAGAGTGCCATCGTGCAAGTTGATGCTGCCCCTTCAAGCAGTGGTACCTCACTCACTATGGAGTGGATATTGATAGGAAGAAGAAGGCCTCTGCTGCCAAGAAGGATGCTGCAGCGGTATTTTTCTTCCTGATGTATATTTTATTGTGCTTGGTATCATTAAAATAGGCTTGCTATACCTTAAGTTGGATGTACATTAGTTGCTTCATCAGTTTAGCTGAACAGAATGTTTTTTTTCTTGTTTATCATGTTATCTAATTTCAGGGTTTGTGTATTCATATTAAAGAACTGTGATCTGCCTCAGAGTATCCACTACCTCATTTTGCATATGATATAGTTTATAGTTGGGATAATTATTTTGTTGGCTGCACTCCAGTATGTTTTTTTGTATGCCCAGGCTGCTGGTTTGCTGAGGCACACATATAGAACTAACTAAGGATGCATCTGTTCTGTATTTGCGTTATGTCCCTTTACCTTTGTATATTCTATGCGCAATTACTTGAATTTGGTAAAATGTTGGTCATTTATCTGATTATTTTAGGTTATGATCTATGCTAAAGTGTTCCTAGAAGTATGCCCCCCTTTTAATGGTTGGGCTTCATTTTGCATTTGCGTTTTGCTAAAAGTAAAATTCATGTGTTAGCCTTTTCCATGTTGAAATGTCTTCTTTGTATATGTGTGTTCTTATGTGTTAGCATGGGGTACGCATGGAAGCACTTTTTGGTTTTACTTTTATATGTTGCTAAATTGAGGAAACAACTCTCCAGATTTATGGAACAAAATGGTTTCTCACTTTGTCTGTAACTCTGTATGGAAGTAGGTTCTCAATATGCTCAGCATAACATTTGACCTTCTTGTTAAATTTTCAGGACAAGAGGGTGAAGTCGCCGCAGAGGAAACCAAGAAAAGTAACCATGTCTTGAGGAAGTGGAGAAGCGCCAACAGGACGCACACTTGACCCACATATTGAAGAACAATTTGGTGGTGGGAGGTTGTTGGCTGCATCTCTTCCCGCCCTGGGCAGTGTGGACGAGCAGATGGGTAAGAATATTGGACATCTGATATTCTATTGCTTAACAGTTGAACACTTCCTAATCAGAATGTGCATCATAGTAAAGATAAAATATTGGCCTTAATGTGTTTTTAGTTATATGTCAACATGGAGTATTTTGGTTTCAATATTCACCAAAAATTTCTTCTTGGAGGTTGGCTACTGCTGTATTTGTTGGCTTGTTGGATTCCTATTTCTTATTAGAACATGATTTTTATGTTAGTTTTAAGTTTTTTTTAGTTGATATGCTGAAAGATGCGCCAGCTATACTACACTGCTATGAGGTTTAACTTATGGTTCGTTGTTACAGCTATATCCTTGAGGGGAAGGAGCTGGAGTTCTACATGAAGAAGCTCCAGAGGAAGAAGGGCAAGGGTGCTGCAGCTTAGAACAAGTCTTTCTTAGTTGCTGGTTCTATAATGAAAGAACTACCCTTTTTGTTCCCTGGATATTGGTAGCTGTCTTGAAAGCTTCTATGTTACGTTTGCAGACATGTTCGGTTGTTTTTTTTCTTCTCAAAATGAATCAACTCTAGCTTTATGACCTGAGAATGGTTCATGTTCTCTGGATATTGTTAGGTTCTATATGTACTTTTGCCGACTCGTTCATAATTTTGATATTAGCAGCGTTACATGACCGTGATCCTTGTTCTGAATGATGTAACTAGTAGGACAATAATAGTGCACACATTTTCTTCCAAACTGCTACTCCAAGTAACCCAAGTGCCTCATGTTTCTTATTATGCTATAGGTGTTTTGGAAGCAAAGAGGCCAATGGAATCTGTTATTGTCGATGAGACTAAAAATCTAGAAGATGTTGTCAATGAGCCATCTGCAACTATGACAACACTCACAGAATACTTCAGTTTGAATCGAGTGGATACTTATGCAAGGAATTTTTTGTACAGAGAACTTCCAGAACACTACAGGTGGATCGGTGGTAGCAAGCTGTGGCAAAGAAGAAAGAAAAAAGGACAGATTGGGCGGATTGTGTATGCTAACCCTGCTGAAGGTGAGAGATATTTCTTGAGGGTGCTTCTAAATCATGTAAGAGGTACGACCTCTTATGATGATCTAAAAACAAAGTAGCGGGTATCACTTACTCTACTTTCAGGGAAGCATGCGAGAAGAGAGGATGCCATCAGAAAATACAACCCACCCGGCCGCCGGCCTCCTCCCCCGGGGCCGTCCACTTCGCGCCCCAGGGCTCCGACCAGGTACCTGCTCGCGACTCTGGATCAGGTGGATTACTTTGTTTCCTAAAGACACCATTTTACTAAACTTTTGTTATTACCTTTCAGGGTGCTGAAGTTTTGAAGGATTTTAACATTCAAGATGAGGCTGGTGGTGTTCATTGTGCACTCACAAAGAATTTCACAGAGAATACATTGGAAATTCACTTCTACTGGGGAGGCAAAGGTACTACAGCTATACCTAACCGGGGTGTTTATGGTCCATTGATCTCAGCCATATCTGTGACACAAAGTAAGTACTTCGCACTCCAGCTAAACCTTTCTCCTGGCAATTTTTTACGTTTGGATTTCTTACCTCTCGAAATAGATACTGTACAACCGAATCTTCTCATTTGCTTGGAAGTTAGCTAACTGAATATTAGTACAGTACACAGGAACCACCATGGAGTCTCTACTACAGTGATGATTATCATAATAGCAGCATATATTTTTTTAGTTGCCATACTTCTGCTAATACCCTGCTATATCATTGTCTTCCCAAAAAAGAATCTAAAAGGAAATGGTGAGTTGATCTTATTCTAATTTTTCATCGTTCTTTCTACATATATGTTATAGGTCGTTTTCTCTTTCAGTTGTCACTGGGTTAGCATGCTTCTCATCAATTTAGAATTCATGTAGTAGTATGTGGAGTTACTATTGAAACAAATAACTTGAGCAACCTTGGAGATACTACCTTTTCCATTGTGTATTATACAGTTGAAACTTCAAAGTTATAATTATATCTAGAAAACCAGAACAATGTTAGTATTCATAATAAACATAAAATACCTTTTTAAATCCCTGCTAGCTAATATTGAAGATTACATTTTCTGATCTTGCAATATAAAATATTGCTGAAGTTTGTTGTGCTGAATTATTGCTTTTTGGTATGCTCCCCACTCCTTCTATGCTATAACATTCATAAGATAGTTCGATGTTCCTCTGTAAGTTGGGTATTTGCAATTTGATACTAAAACCCTCTCTTTTCATGTGGAACACAAAAAAATATTTGTTAATGTTTGGCTTATAAAATTGACCAGAAAATGGAAGTTGAACCTTCTAGATGATTTTATTAATTTTGTCGTATTCTTGTGAGTTAGGAAAGATTTCTCATTTACACAACAAAATAGACTCCATGTTCAGTGTTAGTTTAAGGGCCATTTGGCTTGCATTAAGGTTAGGCTTGTCTAGATGGTCAAATACTCATTTATTTACAGGATATGTTTTGGAGATTATAAGGTAGCTTATATGGAATAGGTCTACTGAGCCAGCTTATGAAACAAGTCTTACAGTTCTGCATTTCTGTCATATCACCTGGTGTTCCTCTTGAGTGAGATAGTCCCAATGCTATTCATTTAGGTACATAGAGCTTGTCAGGAAGCATGGGCTGGAGATCTCTCAGCCTGGTTTGGAACCTGATAGAGGACTAACATGGCAAATGACTAAACGGAGAGGTGATCAAGAAGTTCACAAGTGAGACACTGAATCCATATTGTTTTTTGTTCAATGCTTAATCATCACCCACATATATTAGTTTCTTGAGTGATATTTTTCTTTATATAGAGTAACCGAGGAGAGGCCAGGCTGGTGCACTGATCCCCATCTGCCACCATGTGCAGCGTAGGGGCTTGTTGTGTACTTAGTTTTTGTTTAAATATTTGCCTTCACGTTCAATTTCGTGTGCAGATTTGTTGAAATTATGGCAACCGTATTCTCTAGGGATGCATGGCGCTGTGTATGGCATATGATTCAAGTGGAGTGACATTACATGCTCATCTGTTAGTTTTTTTAGAGTGATATGCTAACGCACTGTGTTAATGTATTGTTGAGGATGTTTAATGTGCTGTTGTTTCTCTGTTGAATTATGGAACATCCATTTTATTTTATTCTAAAGTTTCTTGTGTGCTTATCTTTTATACAACTAATGCGAAATCGATGTGTGTTGACTTCATCTTTGCTGAAGTTTTCCCCGTAGACAGTTGGGTCTTAGTCCTAATTTAAAGCCATCTTGCAGGGTCAGCTGGAGTTGGATTTACACCTCATGTTATTACAGTTCAAGCTGGAGAGGTATAGCATTCCATAGTTAAACATTTTAGTACAAGTTGAATTGCCAGATTGAAGCATGTAATTTGAAGCATTGACTAATTCCAAACTTTGCACTAAGCTATCGCACTGTGTTTAGATGCCTTTCTACCTTATATTGCTGATGGTTATTCTGACTTTTGAGTGTAGAGTAACGCTCGGCACAGAATCCCCTTTGATCTCTACAAAATTTTAATCTCAAACGCGATCGCATTTGTGAGATACAAATTATTAACTTGCTCCTATTTGTGTGCAAATCAAATGTGATAAGTGAAGAATTTGTATCTCACAAATGTGATCGAGTTTGGTCTTGAATTTTGCAGAGATGTGGAACATATTCTTTACTATATGTGATAACGTTTTTAGAATTTTTTAAATTTCTAAGTTATGTGAAAATTAAAATTGAAATGCCTCGTGAAACTAGACTCCTCAAGTGAAGGATGCACATGAGCGAATAGTAGCGGCGGGGCGGCAGACGCGCGTGGTGGAGTCGGTACGGCTGGAGCACCAGCTGGTGCGGGTGCCCCTGGAGGCGCTCAAGTCTACCGCCCGCGCCAACCACCGCCTCGCCGAGAAGGAGATCGCTGTTCCCATGTAAAATTTTATCGTTGCCACATACATACTGATGGTGCTAATTGCAACACAGGTTCTCTTACCTTTCCATTCACATTGGGTGCTGGTGCGGTGGATTACCGCTAGACAGGTAATTATTTCTTACTACGACCAGAGTGCAATGTGCCCCTGCAGTATGTAGAAGAGAGTTATTCTGTTGTACCATGCTAAGATCTTATGTTTCTTATCCATCACTGCACCCGTGATGTATCATCTGTTTAGTGATCTTTTTGAGAATGTCCGTTATTTTCCATCAGAAGATATTCTGTTAGTTTTGCTGATTCTTTTGTTCAAACAGAGTTGATGGTATATCCGTTGCCTTACTAATCTGGTGGTGATTACGTTATCTGCAGAGTGGGATTGTATGCAGTCATTTTCGGATAGATTTCTTAAATTTCTGGAAGTTTTCCATTAGGTCGACTTTTTTCTTTTAAAAAAAGAGAAGCCATTTCTTCTTTTTTATTCAAAATGAGAAGCTATTTCGTAACTTATTACTTCAACTGGCCGCATGGAATGCCTACTCTCAGTATTGCAAATATGTGGCATGAAATCGCCATCGCTGCGCGCCATTCTGTCTTCAGAAATTTGACAATCTCAGTGGTGGATTATGTCCAAGTGGTGAACTATTGCTTGCTAAATGTGATGGATCCTTACCAGTGATGATGACTTCACTGTGGTTTCATTGCCGGCATGATATTTAACATGGATGATGCGCAGCATTGCAGCCAAGCCGTCTGTGTTGTTGCAATTTTTTTTTGTGATGTACATGTCGCTTCAATGCTTTGGTCACTTGTATTATGTATGGAGGAATAATTTTCATAGCATCTCTACATATGAAATTGTCGATTCTGGTTATTTTTTAGTGCTCTAAATGTTCAAAGAATTTTGGCCAACATGTAGCAAGTCATCACGTTGGTGAATGGGTTCTTTTCGGTTATAGTTTATAGATTTTGGTTTTAGTGCGAGCGCTCGTATGAACGAATTAAAAACCGATGTGAGCCCATGTATGTGGTTAGAAGGGGTTTCGACCATGGTGAAGCTCGTGCACATTGGTCGGAAGTGGCTTCGACCACGACAAAAAGTGTTGTATGTGGTCAGGAAGGGCTTCGACCAGCGCGAAACTCGGTGCACATGGTCGGAAGTGGCTTCGACCACGACGAAAAGTGTTGTATGTGGTCGGGAAGGTGTTTAAATCACGCGATAAACGGTCGTAGCTTCTGTTAACCGGTCGTATGGTCTCGCGAAGCGGTCGCCTGGGAATCGGTCGTAGGCTTTTGAGCATTGCGTGTTGGGTGGTTCCGACCGGTCACGTATTTATGTGACATTCATTTTGTGACAAAAATATTTGGTTATACAATATATGATATGTGAATTTTAGTGAATCTGATTATTCATTTTATTTTTTACAAATTTTATCTTCTTTTGTATTTTACCGTAGTGTTAGCACGGGCACACTACTAGTTTTTCTTTAGTTGGTGCATTCCGTGACATTAGCTCATTTGTTGTCTGCTTGAGTTTTCACTTTGTTATGTAGTTGATAGCCAGCCAGCCTCTAGCGTTTGCACATAGCACTGTAAATGTTCGTAAAGCAATCTCTCATGTTGTCTTCTCTGTTCTTTTGTGTCTTCCTATTTCCATCTACCAAAAATATGTACACTAAATTGCAGGAACAATTTAAAATCAATATGCTTCTTCTTCGCTACCAGGGACAACTTTGTATGCATGGCTGCGAGTTCATTCAGATCATTCTGGACATTAGAAAATAGAGGTCTGCATCTCCATCCTATCCAGTCTTTTGCTAAATTCTTTTTTGTTTGTTTGAACTGCACTGCATCTATTTTTAGTGCTCCATACTTATAACCTTTCCTGTTTACTTTCATTTGAATATATGGAAATCATTATTTTGGTTTAGTTAACATATATCTATTAATGTTTGCATCCTACTAGCTCTACTGTAGTAGATTGCATACAAAAAGAGAGAACGTATAGTTGAAGTAGGACCTAGCTCTAAGGTTTCATCTCCCAAATACCAATTTCCCCTCATTGTTTTCTTTGTATTATTTTTTGTAGCCTGTAGGTTCTATCATTCGTACTTAACTATAATTTTGCCCTTGCTTTATTTCCGGTGCGATGTAAGAAGCAAACTTTTTTTTTTTGTATAATATGTGTGTAGAGAGTGCTTATTTCTAGTCTATTTGGGTGCAATTTTTTTAAGTTTGGAATATAAAATTTAGACTCATAAATGTTTACGATCCTATGGAGTTAGATCTGCACCTTTGTTTCCACCAAACCGTGGATCTCTTTGCTTTTAGCGGCACCAGAATTGGAAAAGGTCAATAATTTTACCAAAGCCCATATGCTATGTTGCATTGAGCTTCATGGTGAGTGATACTCGGCCTTTGATAGTAACTGCCAAGCTATTTTCTATCATATTTAAGCCTGGATATATTTTATGTACAACACTAACACTGTTTTGTTTCAGATGATCAAGTATATCCGTATATATGTAAGAATGCCATCAGTGAATATGTATTGATGCAATGATATTCAATTTACCTTTAGAGTCAAGTGCCAGTAGAATATTTAATGGTTTTGCTTTCAACTTTATTTCTTATATGCTCATATGTGATGCTTCAATCAAAATTGGCTGACCAACAAAGTTATTTGATATGTTATCTATTTGCATACTTAATGTTTGATCTTTTTCCTTTGAGTGGTTTACAGGACAAATAAATTTGATGATTATGAACATATATTTGAAGTTTCATATTTATTGTGTGCTAAAATTATTGTACTTTGCATATTTGTTTTCTGCAACGTGGATTTCACGTGCTCATAAAAGTGAGTACCCCCACCCCCCACCTTCCATTTTTAAATGAGCTATCAACATTATGTATGTGTATATTGACATGTCTTTTATGTGTCAATTAACGTAATGGTGGCTACTGAAATATATATATAGCAAATGTGCATTTAAGCTATTTACACCTACTGGAGTTGGGTGATTGATAATGACATTAGGTAGATTTCTCCCTGTTTATAGCCAAATGTAAGTGGTTTCTTTCAAGATGGTCATATCTTATGGGTAAAGTTATATAAACTTTGCAGAGTGTAAAATTATTCGAATAGTCGTGTTCTCGGTTATGGATAATAGTCGTGATTTCACACGAGAGGTAGATTTTGCTAAAATCTTAGTTTGGATTAGGAGGTGAATGGTTAGTTTATTTGTGGTTTATTCAATCCATTTGACTTATTTACTTATTATTTTCAAAGTGTATTTTTAATTTATTTATTGTATTTACCTTAAATTATTGTTTTGTGCAAACATAACCATCCAACTATCATTTAATAAGTCTTGCATAATTATATAATGCATTTTATTACAGATAACTTGCTGCATACTTTATATACTCACAACTATACTCTTTGTTTCTCAGTTGCTAAGAAAAAACAATATCAGGCAGAGGTATTTGAAGGAGTATTCTTCGACGATTTTTTGGATTAAGACTTTGATTTCCAGTTGATTATTTGTGGATATGTCAAATGGCTACTATATTTATCTTTGTTTCTCGCTGCTAGTTTTATTAGACCATTTAGGTTATTATTTGTAAGATTGATCATAACATCGTTACTCTGATAATTAATAATATTTACGTCTTTCATAGTTAATCATGATCATGGTTGATATTTCATTTATGTTACTACTGTATATACTAGTGTGATCCGAGACCAGTGCAGAACACACAAAGAGTCTAAATTTATATATTCGAGTCTCGATATAGCTGATAGCTTTTATGTGTACTTTTAAAATAGCAGTGGATAATATAAATATTGATATAGGAGATGTACATGATTTTATATTCAAAGAGCAGTTTGGCCGAGCCGGCCCGTTTATTAAAAAAAAAGCCTAAAAGGCCCGGAAACACGCGACCGCTCCCGGCCGATTCGACACCAAACCGCACTCCCTCCCGCATCGAACCCTCCAGCCTCCGTCCTCCCCGCATCGAACCCTCGTCTCCCAGACCTGCGATCCAATTCCATCCCAATCGCACTGGAGATCCTCGCCTAGCCGTCAGGATTGGCCGCAAACCCTAGGCCGATGAGGCCGATCCGGCTGCCCGAACCCCCCGGCGGCGGCGGCATGGAGACGCCGGAGATCTTCGCCGGCGGCAGCGCCAACGTCGTCCGCCGCGCCGTCGTCATCGGCAACGGCTCCCCCGGCGCCGAGAACCAGTGCCTCGGCCTCGTCCGCGCCCTCGGCCTCGCCGACCACCTCACCCTCTACGTCAGTACCCCCACCCCTCTCAGTTCGATTGCTTGAGTTCGGTTGTTGCCACATAAATTTTGTTAATTTTTCTCCGGGCTTGGCTTGCAGCGCGCCACGAGGCCGAGAGGAGGGATTAACGAGTGGCTGCACTTCCTCCCCATCTCCATGCACAAGTTAATTGACCAAGTGCTCAGGCAGTTCTTTCGCAACACGAGGTTTGCAGCACCGGTGGTTCAGGGGAGGAAGCCGTACCGTATCCCGAATGGCGGATCCATTGGGTTGTCTTCTGTTCTGGAGGTGGATACCAAGAAGATCGTGGCCACAGCTCGTGATACATTCGACAAGTAAGGATCCATTCCCTTGGCTCCCTTGTTTAAATGTATGGAAGAGCATATGGTTTTGCCTTTTTTCCATTTCCATGGTCATGTTGAATCACTGAAATGATAGTCTAGTCCATGGATTTTGGCTGCTGGTTATAGTGGATTTATTACAGTGGCTAATTAGGAGTTACAGCCTGTAGGAATTTAGTAAAATCACCTAATTTCTTGTGTTGTGATGCCTTTTTTGGTGTATCATTTTCATTTTCAACAGTGTCAGCCTTTGGATGCTTACATGCTGTGATCATTGGTATCATACTATCATGGCATATTGCATACACAACGCCAAGTTCCCACACCTTGTGCACACTATCTAGTCCAATGATTGTGTGCAATGTGGTTCAAGTAGGAAACATTGGAACAAGAGAACTAAAGAGGACCTGCTGTTCTTAAGATGATTTGAAATAACATTCATTTGTCTATTGATTTTTGTTGTCACAAATAAAGACTAGCTAGTTGAATATTTCTGTATAGGCTACCATTTAGGTTTTCTGCGGTTGTATGGTTCAGCCTTGTGTCGCTTAGGGCGGTGGCAAGCAACACATGCTCTGTGGAGAATCCAATTAATTTTTGCCTAAACATGCGTGGTTGTTGTTGGTTACATTACCAGGTTTTCCTATGTTCTCAGAATCAGGGTAGCCCTCTTTGTTTCCTAAACTTATGCTAAGCTGTTATCAGGATAGCCCTCTTTGTTTCCTAAACTTATGCTAAACTGTGAACATGATATCATGACAATTTACTCTCTTTCAGGGAAGGCCCAACATTAGTTGTTGCTTGTGGCTGGGATACCATATCATATTCAAGCTCAATAAGGCATTTAGCTTCCAATAATGTTTTTGTCATTCAGGTAGTATTCAAACCTAATCCGCTGGGTTTCATTGTTATTTGTTAATATGGTAGAACAGCAAAATAAACCATCTGCTTGTCATGTTTATATAAATTTAATTCTGATAATATTCTTCTTTGGATTTCAGATACAGCACCCCAGGTCTCGCCTTGATAGGTTTGATTTGGTGGTGACTCCTCGTCATGATTACTATGCTTTAACTGCTAGTGGACAACAAGAAGTTCCATGCCTGTTCCGGAGATGGATTACGCCACAAGAACCGCCTGGGAGGAATGTGGTATGCTGCTTCCTCATTACTCATAAATGGAAAAATCACTTGCACTGTTATACCATGCTGATTCTGGAATTTGAAAGTTCAGGTACTTACTGTTGGTGCAGTACACCAAGCTGATTCTGCTGCGCTGCGTCTTGCTGCTATAGCCTGGCATGATGAGCTTGCTCCTTTGCCTAAGCCATTGCTAATTGTCAACATTGGGGGACCCACAAGTAGCTCTCTCTCTCTCTCTCATATTGCACATGTCGTTGTGTATGTGTTTGCATATGCTGGTCCTGTTTTGAGTTGGAATTGGATGCCAAGTAAATCTAGACAAATGTCAATGGTTGCACTCTAATGTTTACTCTGGGCAAACGCCATGCAAACACAAAAAGGGTAGCAAGGGTATATTGATATAAATACCTTCTTTTGTTGAGATAATTGTACTTATCTTTGTCTGTTTGATATACCGTTGGGTATGGCTAGTTTAATGCCTATAGTGGGTAAATTTATTAGTATCTATAGTAACTTGAGGACTTTTCTTCATTTTGAGGAGCTCACATTTGATGTTCTTGCTGTGTAGTCTGGTGATCTCAAGGGAGAGTTGATCTCCAATTAATTGTAGCAACGGAAAATAGGTTCTTGGCAATGCTAGTGTAAGGAAATTATGAAATTGTTGCAACTAATAAGGATACAACATAAAGATACCTTACCATCGTTAAAGCAAAGGAGTGAACTTTTCATGGAAAAAGGGTCCACATTTTCTCCCCCTCCAAGGAAAAATTTTGGCCTCCAGGATTAATGAAATATTAGTTTGTTGATTCTGAATTTCTGATATACCATTTTACCATGTTATCCTGAATTTCATTTCAATATAAACATGAGGCCCATGAAGTTCAGCTAGCTGCATTGATACATGTATTGCGTGATTCAATTAGCTAAGTTAAATTGTATATTTACAACTTGCCAACATAGTAGATTAACCTTTGATATTGTCCTTTAAATGTTTGTGCAAATCGGTAGTTGCCAGGAATGCAGTATAGGGTCGTGGTACACCAGTTTTTCTCCCAAATTCCATAGTAAACCCGTGCCGCGAATCAACTCATGGTTGATGAATCTGGTATGTAGTATGCGGTGGTATAGCAAATCTGGTAATTAGCAAACCATTGCACCGCCATGATCTGTTTTCTTTTGTCTGTACACCTTGTGAAAAGTACTATAAACTATCTTGGAGGAATTTTGACTTTTCTAACTTGTGGAGAGGTAACAAAATACCTTTTGGCCTTTTTTTGCGAGGACCTGTTGGCCTTTAATCATGCGATCACACCTTTTTCTCTTGTGCTTGGATTGCAGTTTCTATATGCGTTCAATAATTTGAGTTTCATACTCAGATCCAAAATGATCTAATGTGTTGTTTGTCAATGCTCAGGGAACTGTAAATATGGTGTAGACCTTGCCAGGCAGCTCATAACTTCGCTGTATAATGTACTTGACAGTTGCGGGAGTGTTAGAATTTCATTCTCTAGGAGAACACCACAAAAGGTAGAATGTTTGGAAATCTGATTGGTTGTTACTCCCTCCAGTTACAAATACATGTCGTTTTGGACATGTGCAGTCAAACTTTCGAAACTTTTGACTATCGGTATCTTTTTAAATATTTAAATTGAATACATGAAAATCATATGTGTAGATTTACTCAAAAAGTACTTTTGTAATATTATAATTTTATTGGGTTTTATAAATATATTACAATAGAAATTAGTTGTCAAAGTTGTGTTTTGAAGACCGCGTCAATTTCCAAAACAACATATATTTATGACCGGAGGGAGTACGATATAACTTAGTAAACTTGACATTTAAATTTAATTGTCTGCTGACAGGTCTCTGATATTATATGTAAAGAGTTTACTGGACATCCTAAGGTCTATATTTGGGATGGGGAAGGTAGATTCTGAAAGATAGTACTAAGTTATTCATTCTTTATGTTCTTTATGCAAGTTGTTCAATTTGTGATAAGCTAATTTTATTTCTGCAGAACCTAACCAACACCTGGGGAATCTTGCATGGGCTGATGCTTTTGTCGTAACAGCAGACTCGATAAGTATGCTAAGTGAGGCGTGTAGCACAGGGTGAGCCGTTTTTCTATTTGCGTGACTTCTGGCATGTGCCGTCCTTTTTTATGAGGTTGCATGACTAGCTTCCAATCACATTTGTTACAGGAAGCCTGTTTATGTTATTGGGGCCGAGCATTGTAAATGGAAGTTTTCAGCTTTTCACAAGACTCTACGGGAGCGAGGGGTTGCCCGTCCTTTCACTGGATTGGAAGATGTAAGTCTGTCAATCCTGTTGATGACAACTTGTTTTGCGTGCCTACTTGATAATTTAAGCATACCCTGTTTGGGTAATGGGTACATTCGTTTCTTTCAAACAAGGTTATAGTACTAATCATTGATTTTTTAACAATATCCTGAACCTTATCCCTTGAACTTAATTTCTGTGCATCTTGGTTTCTGAAATTTCTGCTTTTGTTAATTTGATCCAAACTCCTAAATTCTTTTCCTTTTCTGTCCCTGATGCACTTCTTTAATAGAATCTCATGCATTGCGAATTCATTTACACAATTACAGTAGCACAACACAGATGCTTTATGCTTGTTCTTGCCATCAATTAGAGTTCAGGTGGGAAATACTATATTTGTGGCTGCCATAACTTTTTTATGACAAGTCTCAAATCAAAATACATTAGACATTTAGAACTATCTCGATGTGGTTCATGAACTCTATTAGATGGCAATTGCAAGTTCTATGGCACATTGGTACTTATATGATTTAAATTGTATAGCTTGTCCCACCATACAGAAGATTGTAGTAGATATACTGATAGAAGGGTGAAAATCAACAAAATAATTTATGCTATTGAAGTAGCTACATGTGATAGCTGGGAGTTTTTCAAGTAATTTATTTTTGGACATTTCCTCAAGGTTCACAAGGATGTACTTGGATAGCTTATCATTTATTGTTTTCCTTGTAGATTTCAAATAGCTGGAGCTACCCTCCCCTAAGTGATGCTATTGAAGTAGCTACACGTGTTCGTGAGGTTATTGCAGAACGAGGGTGGACAGTGGGATGATAGTGATCATAAGTAGGAGTGTATTATTTCCGTGTCAACTTCTCGGAGTTCATACAGTAAATTATATAGTTTGCTTAACAGTTACATGGATTCAGTTTATATTGTTCAAAGGAAGAATAATATAGCCATGGAACGGCCTGTACATAAGCTGAGCTTTTCTTTTGGTGGTATACCCCAATTTTTGAGCGGCTGCACAGCTCCCAGGAAATGTCTTTTGTTTCGACACCCTGCTGCCTCTTCATGTACTTCGAACGCTGATGGAAAGAAGTCAGCAGAATTGGAATTGAAACTTTAATCTGTATGATTGTGATTGTTAGGAGCAATGCGATATTGTGAATTATGAGCGGTGTAAGCTTAGGAGCTAATACACTTTTGTTGCTCTTTTCATTATGAAATGTGTACTGCTTGATGCTTGTTATGAAACTAGGTGCTTAGTCAAAACTGATGCCTTGTGTCTTGACTTTTAATGCTTTTATATGGGAGCGATAAGGGAATGGTATATCGTTGCAAAGGTATAATAACAAATTTCATATAATTTCAGCAAGTTCTAAAAGAGTATGAAAAGTTTCATGTTTAAATGAGTTTTGTGTATTTCTAGAAATTTCTAGAAGACTATAAGCTAAAGTTTCAATGAGATTGATTTTAGATTTTACAACTCAAGTTTCACCGTGTTTCAATTGATGAGTTTCAATAAGTTTTAACTAAAAGTTTCAAGAAGTTTCAATAAATTTTAATCAAAAGTTTTACAAAGTTTCAATCGGTTTCAAATAAGTTTTAATTAGTTTTGATAAGCTCACCTGGCTATGATGGTACTATCACGTTGCTGAGGGCTGCTCGGCACTTTTCGAACTTGAGGTTTCAAGTTTCGGGACAAGGTTAAAAACAAACTTAAGGTTTCAAATAAAATTTAAGCAAATATTAGGCCAAAAAAGGTTCAAGCATGCGGGTATTGACGGTCTCACCGGTTCTCCCCTGGGTTATCCACTTCTACACCCACGACGCCATCGCTGAGGATGACCACGATGTCTGGCCAGGGCAAGAACAACATGCCACATTGGAGTAGCGGTGCCCTTCGCTGTGAGGGAGAACGCCACCGTCGTGGCGCATGGTGCCCTCCTCACCGGAGCTTACATAGCAGCTCGCTACGGTGCGTTTCTCCCACGGCCACCACTCCCTGTCACGCCCGCCCCCCTGGTCGGTGGCCGTATGGATAACGCTCAGGAGAGCTCTCGAGTTTAGATTATGGTCGCATGATGGTCTGATCTAACGGTATGACCTTATTTTGTTAAAAACCGATGTGATGGTATACCGTTGTATAGTTTTTCTCTTATATGGTGTGGCTAATTTTCTGGGCTCCTCACGGACAGCCTTTTTTTTGGAGTGCTGGGACGGCAGCAGCCTGCAGAAACAACAACAGTGCTGTTTGTCTATGTGCTGATCTGGAGACATGGTTGCGACTTACAGTGCCGGTTGATTTGTATCTTTTATGCACGCTGGTATGTGCTTTACTCGTGATAGTAAGATGAGGGTTTCGGTTTGTGCACCCTTTACCTATAAATGAACAATCCATTTGATAGGCTGCATAAGCATATCCTGTACCACTTATAGAAAAATCGCTGTCCAGGTCACATTTAGCTTACTGCTCACTGTTTTGTAAGAACGAATAATTGATGGCGAGCTCCTTATATCTACAGCTAATTTGGCCATTGCCGCTGTTTTGGCTACTTGAGGTCCTTATATTGCTCTCAATTCAATCTTGTTTTAATTCACCAGCTTTACTGGACCAAAAGGATGCGGCTTTACCAAATTATCATACGACTTTTACTGTCCCTGTGTTCCCAGTACATATTTTATAATTTTTGAATTTTATTTTAATTTAGTTTGCTCTAGTTTTTCGTGTGTAGACTATGACTTCCCCGAAGAGCGTGACTTCACCAATGATTCTCATCACCAATCTACGGCGTAAGACAAGTTACACTCCTTGAACATGTTTAACCCAGTTTGCAAATGAAATTATATTATGTTAAATTATATTTCATGCTTAATTCTATTCATTATATTTCAATTCCAGTTTTAAACGTGGTTAATGCCTATTTGTTATTACCTCATTTGACATTGATCCTTAAATATCTTGTCACTGTAGAATAAAATTCTAGTTAGTATGCTAGTATTAACTAGAGAACTTTTGTAGCAAATGCTTATGCATACTTAGAAATAACTTTACACTTAGGATATTTTTCTCATGAAATGATGAGTTTTAAAAATGTATTCTTGACTTCGGTGAGTCAAGAAGGTCTATAAAATATTTTAAAATAAAATATAAAACTTGGTTTAGATTTAGGCAAATGGTTAGATGGTGGGTGCTTGCTATCATACATTGTTGCTCGGTGGCTCAACGTGGGGACTAGGCACAAGAGGTAAGTGAAAAGTCTGCCTATATCAATTAAGGACTGGTCTGTGAGCTACTGCTATAAAACCCTATCATCCTACCACAAGGTTGGTTTGGGACAGTCCTGACTGACTAATTTGCAGGTCCCAACCTGAGTCTCACTATAGGTTGAATGTGAGCGTGGCGTAGGGCACGAGAAGTCTCACACGGCGTAAGAGGGGGTTCCGATTTAATGGATTCCATATTAGGGTGAAATCTTAGTGGAGGCGTGGTCATGTTGACTGCTTTGCATTGTAAAAACCTTGTTATGATTTCTCCGCCTCACTCCCATGGAAGTGTACTAATCGTGTGACAATATATGTTGATCATATCTTGTAGATAAAGTTGTACCACCTTTGTAGAGTATATAAACTATCCTGAATAGTCGTGCCTACGGTCATGATCATGTTAGGTAAAGTTTTAACGGATTATACTTTATTTTTTAAAATAGTTTATCAGAGGCTTTTGGATGGATGGAATCTATATGAGATCTTCTGGAAAAGATGGTCTTGGTGGGATGTCTGTGGTTAGGTTAGTGCTAGGTCGGTGTTTGCGCTAACTATACTAATTTGTTTAAATTATAGTTTTTTACTTGTTGTATTAAATTTATCATTTTTCTATCTATTTACCATATTTCTTTAAATTCCGCTTTGCGCTCAAACAGCCCTATATGCCAACACTTATTAGCCTTGCATTAATATTGCATTTTTATATGAAACTTGCAGAGTACATTCTATGTGCTCACCCTTGCTAATTCTGTTGCTCAGAGGAGGATGACTTCGTCTATGGTAAGGATCAGGACGAGTAGCCCGCGTCTTACTATCGTTTGCCTATGGGCAGGCTTAGTAGGCTTCTTCCGCTTTGGTTTTTCTTTGCTGCTAATATTTAAATTTGGCCTATGGGTTGTGGATGTAAACTTTCACCTTAAGGCTCATACCTAGCTAATCAATAATATCATTATGGTTGACATATATCTTTATTGTCCATTGTATGCATTAGTTAATTTTGGACTAGTGCAATTTACATAGAGGATCCGGATGCGTTGCTCTTGGGTCCAACAACTGCCTGCTTAGTAAATTTTTCTACCAAGAAAACAGTCGGGCACTAGGGGAGATAAGATCATCATTCTTCTCAATCAAAGAAGAGTAATGAATAAAAATATCTTCATTACAATCAAAGGTAAGTATTTACATTCAAAATTTTGCATTAGTTAACCTCAAGTCCGATTACTCATTGGAACTTCTCGACTTGTCGCTATCTGATACAGATTTGATCTTGCTCAATATGCAACATGACGAGGAGAAAGAGATAGCAACTATGACCTACTTCACAGAACCTAACACACTGGAGTGTGTGATTTGCTTCATACCCTGAAGCCCAAGTGTACAATACTTTAATATTCCTCTTGTAGTTGTTGAGAAATACCAATATAAGCAGCCTGACTACTTTTCAAAAGAATTTGTGGATAATTGCTTTTCTTTTTCTCATTTGGCATAAATTATTGCTACAAGATCTCATTGGAATGGTGTTTTAAAACAACTACTCTGACTGACATTCAATTATCTGTTATTTATCTGTATTCTACCTGCTTGTTTTTAGAGGGCATGGATAGGATTCCCTAAGACTAGCTAAAAAACAAAAATAGCTATACAAAGAACTATCACAGATAGTTTCTAACACAAAACCGTCTATGATACGTAGACCATCACAGATGATTTTTTGTATTAGTCATCTGTGATATGTCGGATATCATAAATGGTTATTTTTAAAAACTGTTTGATTTGTGACTTATTACAAACGGTTTATGAACCGTCTGTGATAACCACCTGTTATCACATGCAATATATTAGACGGTTTAGAAACCATATCTGATGATGGTTACGAGCCATCTATGATAACCTTCTTTGTAGTAGTGGCAACTTAGAATAAAATGGCAGAATATACCTTGGTGCGCCATCCTGCCCAAATATTGTCATAGCGAGTAGCGACCAATAGGCTAGCTATCACCCATAAGACCGAAGTACATCGTAGGACCAATGAGCTCACGGTCAAATTCAAGGTTCATTCCACACATCGGGATCAAGATGCCCTTTGGGATCGTAAGAATAACATCACATACCTGATTTCAAGGAGGAAAACATTAGATTAGCAAGAAGAGATTACTTAGCACCATCACAGTATGGGTCATACAAAGTATTGAAGAAAATTGGAATAGAAGGGCTCAGAAGGTTCTTAGATGTGCTGCTCAAGTGCATTGATGTCCTTTCCTGATGGATCCTTACACTACTACAAAAAGGGTCATCACAGATGGTTCAAAACTACCATCACAGACGGTTTTCTGAACCGCCTGTATTTATGTGTCAGTGATAAGATTATCACAGACGGTTTATGAGCCGCCTATGATAAAAACAATACATATGGTTTGTAACTAGAACCGTCTGTGAAGAAAACTATTACAAATGGCTCAAACCAAAATCTGTCTGTGATACTCACACATCACAGACAGTTCTAATTACCAACCATTTCTGATTGACGCGTATCACAGACGGTTGGTATATAGAACCGTTTGTGATAGTCCTTCATGGACAGTTTGTATCACAAACCGTCTATGATAGTTCATTCTATATCTATTTTTTTTTCTATTTTTTTGGCTAGCCTCAAGAAATAATGTTACATGTACCCTTTGAAACAAGCAAATATAGTGGCAAACACAACAGCACATTCCATTTCCATTAAGATTAGAATCCATCATTACAGCAAGAATATATAAGAAGCAGATATTCTAGCAGATAGTAGAAGCTGGATGCATCGAATAGCGGCTGGATATCACTAGAAATGGAGAGGCGGCAGTAGCGCCATCTTTGTGGCACGACGGTGAGACTGCATAAGACACTCTTATGATACTTACGACAAGAGTGTGTTGTGTAGTTTACCATGATGTCACAACGGAGGTGCTAACCCACAGCGTTAGTCGGTATCATCGAGGAACAAGCTGGATGCAACGGATGGTGGTAGCACCACCTTTGTGGCATGACAATGAGACTCCAGAAGACACTCTTATGATACTTACGACAAGAGTGTGTTGTGCAATCTACTGTGGTGTCACAACAGAGGCGCTAGCTCACGGTGGTAGTCAGCATTGTCGAAGAATAAGCTGGATGCAGCGGATGGCGGTAGCACCACCTTTGTGGCACGATGGTGAGACTGCAAAAAACACTCTTACGACACTTACGACAAGAATATGTTGTGCAGTCTACCGTGATGTCACAACGGAGGCACTAGCTGACGGTGGTAGTCGATGTCATTGAGGGGAGGATGCAGGAAGCTATATAGTGGATGAACTCACGTGTGACTGCCGGTAGAAGGTAGATGGGGAGTAATTAATAAAGGCTAAGTGGTGAGAAGAACTGGTGCCTACCATTCGATGTGGAGAGAATGGACGGGTGAAATCAAAATCCTGGGGGATACGCCACGGATCGGTGACGTGTCATTATCAGAGATGGTTTGTTATAAGAACCATTTGTGATAATGCACATATCAGAGATGGTTTGATATATGAACCGTCTGTAATAGTTTCATAGATGGTTCTAATTAAAAATCGTCTGTGATAGTACGTATATCTCAGACGATTTTTAAACCTAACCGTCTGTGATAGTTTCAGAGACAGTTTTAGCCATAAACCGTTTATAATAATCAAAGCACAGATGGCTCCACATGAATCATCTGTGATGAGATGTCCAGTATAGCTTGTTTTGTAGTAGTGTTAATAACCTGAGATTTTGCAAAAAGAATAGCTCAACAATGAGCCAATGATAAACAATAAGGTGAGATCTGGCATGTATTATTATTAACCAAGTGTATTTAACAAAACAGAATGGAGGACTAAAATAATAGCATCACATTCCAAGGCTGAAGGCTATAATATTTTTAGTGCAAGGCATATGCTATGCATGTGCCAGCGTCAACTATCGACTAATCTAGAAAACTAATCTGTAGATGTAGATTTTTCATCAATGCCGGTAATGCCATGAAAGAGAACACGACATACTACAAATGATCATTATAGAGCAGAGTTCAGTCCTTACAATTCAAAGTTTTCTTCTATAGTAGATCTCTACATCATAAGCCAACTCAATGGTCCAATAAAAGTTAGATTATTTATCAATCAGGTTAGACCCTCATTTTAATACACATACAATTTGCATTTCAGGGAGGCGGCGACCGGTTAAAATGGAGTTGTCGCAGATCATCCTCCCCCTCTTTCTTTCCCCCCTTTCGCCTTGCACTCACTACACAAGGAAGAGTGTGTGGGGGATGGTGCTGTTGGTGACAAAGACGGCTAGCGGCGACGGCAATCTAAGTAGGATTCTGATGCAGATCGTCACCCACACAGCAAAACCATAGAGGAGGAGGGGAGGAAACTGGGAATGGGTGGGTGCACTTTATACTCCGAGCATCTTGATTCATGGCCGTAGTTGCCAAAAGAACGTAGGAGGGGTGATGCCATGATGGTGTGAGCAACAACTGGTTACCTGGCCCACATGTCGGCATAGAGAGTTGTGCATGATAGAAGATGTGAGGGCGAAAGAAGGAGATGGTGAATAGATAAACTCTTCTTTTATATAAATGTAGATACTAAGAATCAGCCAACAGCCTGTGACTTGATGAACTAGGTTGGTCGCGTTATAGCCTGGACGTACTATCTCCGTGGGGTAAGGCCTGGGTCCAGCCCAGAAGCAAACATGCTTGCTGCTAAGAATAGATATACACTAGTACATATCTAGCTAGGCCTTCGACTGACTGGACTCTCCTAAGATCAACAATACTGGTGGAGTCCATTGTTAGAGCCGTAGAGGTGTGAATGGACTGTTGTTCCTAAAAAAAGAGGTGTGAATTGTTAAGCATCAGGACCGGGATTGTTGATTGATGGTAGCTGCATGCGGCGATCGAAGCCCACGCTGTAGAGGTTGCATTGCTTCTTCAATCAATCTGGGCCTGTTCGTGCACTACATGCTCCAGTAGGTAGTGTGCGGCGTCTCTCCTGTGCTGCCAGTCACCACTGAAAGTTCTTAATGGTCGACATGGTTGTATCAGCAAGCTGAGATTACGAGAGAGAGAGAAGCTGAGGTTGCTGTGAATCAAAATGTGTGTCGGTGTGTGGATGGGATGGAAAGGAACATTTGAACAGGTTAGGGCATGTACAAAAGTATATTTTTAATTGTTTTAAATTTATCTCTGTCATCAACCAACACTATTAAAGATGATTACTCCAACAACTTGTCTTTTACCATTAGCCCACAAAATAAACATGCAAATTAAAACATGTGTCTGTGTGTGGATGGATTGAAAGGAATGGTTGAACATGTTACATCATGTACAATAATCTATTTTTTATTATTTCTAAATTTATCTTTGTCATTAAACAACACTATTAGAGATGATTACTCCAATGGCTTGTTTCTTACCATTAGCCCACAAAATAAACACACTAATATTTCACAAATTTTCAATCGTCGGCCTCAGAACTCATCGGCCTTCTCCTACCTCTCCTCAAAACTCACTATAGCTGGATTGAAGCGCCGACACCTCTCCCTTCATCGTCGATCACCCCTCCGCTGCTCTTCTCCCCCACACCACCACAAAGCACCACCGCCCCACACCTCCTCTACCTTCGACGCCATGGCTGGATAGGAGCACCATTGCTTCTCCCTCCCCTCGCTGACCTCTTACTCTACCGCCCTCCCGTACCTCTCCCACCACCGGCCACTGCCGCAATCCCTCACCTCCTTGCTGCGGATCTAATGCTATAACAATAGGATCTGACTAGATCTGGTCGAATCTTACGAGATCCAGATAATGGCCACTGGATTCGGTCAGGACGAGGCCGTCATCATCGTGCTTGGTCACCGCAGTCACTTCCCTCTCCACGCTAGCACGTTATCATCGAGCCGATCTTCGTTGTCGATCACAGGTCACGCCATAGCATGGACTGTTAGTGATATGCCCTAGAGGCAACATGGAGATGTTATATATATTACATACTATGTTTATGATGCATTACTTTGTTCCTTGAAATAGACATTATCATTATTGATCAATGAGTATGTGACTTATTCATGAGACTCTTAATGCTAAAATGTTGCTATTTCTAAATGATCCCTGATCATATATCATATGAGGAACAAATATGATTCAAAGATCAGCATATGTATTGATTGATGATCATGTCTCATGGATCATGGTATGGTGATACCAAATCAATAATATGGACATGTGTTAGTGAACATATGTTGGATAGACCCGACATGAGACAACTGCAGAGATTCCATGTGTCATCGCTTGGTCTCAATAGTGTTTATGTAGAATCCTTAGACTTGAGATCATCATGGTTCCCAACATGCGTAGTAGCCTATTTTGGGACTACTAACCACTACTCAGAATCGGGTAGTTATAAAAGTAGTCTTCGGGTTTGCTATGAAACATGTAGTGGGATGTGAATGATCAAGATAGAATTTGCCCCTCCTTATGGGAGAGATATCTCTGGGCCTCGATGTAATGGATTATGAAAGTGCATGGCCATGCCAAGGTGATTGAGGAGTCAATCACGAGTTTATAATCCATCACGGAATCGAGAGTGATTGAGCTATTAAGAGGATGACACAGTCTCGCCTTGAGCTTAATCTATATCGTGAGGCAAAGGGATTCGTACATGAGAACATTACGAGTTCAGCGATATGATCTTTACGTATACTTTGGGGTTAATATGTCTTGCTAGAGGCCGCTATTAACAGGTGACCGAAAGGCGTTTCGGTCGCGACCAAGTATACGTGAACCTCTGGTCGCACACTTAACGGGTTGGAACACTAATTCGAATGTGATTCGGATGTGGGCTCAATTCGGATAGAGATCCGGATAGACTCCTATTGGGCCTCGGTCCACGAGGCCCAAGTGAGGAGGTCTATATATATGGAGGTGGGGGTGAGGATGCACACTGCTTCCTCCCGAGCAAAACCCTAGCCGCCACCTCCCGAGCCAAACCCTAGCCGCCGCGAGTGTCTTTGGTACACTCGCGATCGGCGTTCCACCCGGACGTGTGGATACCGGTGGAGGCGCTCGTTGCGGCGTTGATCGGCATCAACAATCTACAAATTGGATCTGCTCGTGGTGTGGTTGATCGCGTGGAGGAGACGATCTGTCGGGACGATCGGCTACTTCGATTACCTCGGCGCGTGGTTGGATCGACTTC
The DNA here is from genome assembly GCA_036346575.1 of Dendrocalamus sinicus. Lineage (NCBI taxonomy): Eukaryota > Viridiplantae > Streptophyta > Magnoliopsida > Poales > Poaceae > Dendrocalamus > Dendrocalamus sinicus. The sequence continues at coordinate 29,001,212 of CM070645.1, forward strand.
TCCAACTCTTCTTCATTGCACCGCGCGTCTAGTGGTAACGATCTATGATCCCTCCTTAGCATGATGTCCTGGTGTGCGCGATAGAAATTTTTATTTTCTGCTATCGTAGCCTACGCGCGATCCTTCATGGACCCCACAAACTAAGAGGGAGCGGACGGTACCTCTCCAACATGTTCACCTGTGGCTTGTCTTCTTGGTTCCCGTGCACGACGATCATGCGAGGAAACGCAACATTTTTGTGTCTCTCACCCTCTCTCCTCCAACTTAGCTTTTAAGTGACGTGGCAATCTAACCGATCGCTAAGGTTTAGGGCCTGTTTGGGAGAGCTCCACCAGCTCCAGATTCACCTAGATCCACCAGATTCACCTGGATCCACCGTGGAGCAGCTCCATCGTGGATCTGGGATTCGTCAAAGTGTTTGGTACAGTTCCACCTCCCTCTCTATCTCACTTTCACCTGGGCCCCACGCGTCAGTGGAGCAGCTCCATTCTTCTTCCTCCCGATGAGAAGCACGCGCGCAGAGGAGGAGGCGAGCAGGGCGAGGCGGCGCGCGGCCGGCGGCGGCGGCGGCAGCCGAGGCGGCGAGCACGCGACAGAGGAGAGAGGGAGGCGCGCGCCGGGAGGAGGCGGAGGCGGGGCGGCGCGCGGCCGGGAGGAGGCGGGAGGCGCGCGATCGGAGAAGAGTGGAGGCGGGGGCGGCGGCACCGGCCCGGGAGAAGACGGCAGCGGCCGAGGAGTTGGCGCGACGGGGAAAAGGAACTCGGTCGCGAGAAAAGAAAAGAGCGAACCGTTTTTTTGTGTAACCAGTGGCAGTGGTGGGTAATTTTTCCCAACTCCACCAAACTTGAGTTCCACCAAATCCATGAATCTGGGGGTAGATTCACTGTTTTCGTGGAGCAGATTCATGGTGGAGCTGCTGGAGTTAAAAGTGTTTGGCTGGAAAAATTGAATCTGGATCTGTTTTTTGTGAATCTGAAGTTGGTGGAGCTCTCCCAAACACGCGCTTCGGAGATTCCATTAAGAAACAACCACTACTACTCACCAGTGTGTCAAAGGCCATGCTGCGCACATGTGCACTCTCGCCACGTGCGACGCGATCGCCGTGCATGAGCACGAACCATTTTTAAGTAGTCCTACTGTCCTACAGGTTTCCATTTCTTTTTCTCGCGGTTATCATGATGTGAATTGTTGTCGGGTGTCGCAATTTCTTCCTTTCTTTACTGTTAGTTCACCTGCTCCCGAAAAGAGAAAAAAATTTATGGGACGGTGCCTTGAACCCCCACCTTTCCACTGTCTCAGTTTTTGTTAATTGTTACAAAGCATGCATGCTCCCTCGACTTCCAGCCTCCCTCATCGCAAGGACTTCTAGATAGAGAAAAATATGGTCCATGCTTTGAAACATGTGATGCTAGGTGACAAAGGCTGGGATGTCTCTCCTTACGACTTACGGTTTATATACAAATAAACAGTAACGTGTTATTAAAAGATGTGTATTTTAAGAAGGAGTCTATAGTTAAATCATAGTACAAATTATACTGAGTTCAGTTGTATTAATTAAAATCATATGAAACTATTTCTCTTTGCGTACTATTTTTTATAAATATATCAGAATTCAAAAATCACAGTTATAAATTATAAGCCAGGATCTTAAGTCTTAGAAATTGGGGTTGGTGCACAAAACGCAGATGCTGACCGTCCGATCGAAACGAGCGGGCCCAGGCCACACCGTCCGTAGCGGGTTCCTCGGCCGTGCGGTGCTGCTTCCTTCCCTTTCCCTGCGATTTCTCCTTCCCCCCTCTCCCATCCCAAGCATCCGTCCGCTTCTCGCCGCCGTCGCCGGAGCCCTCGAGGCTTCACCTATCGCTGGCGGGACGCCCCCCGCACCCCCAACACTGCCGCTTCCTCTGTCGATGAGACGGTGCCCTGTGAGCTCTCCTCTCCTCCCCCTCCGGCCCGTTCGGTTCCTTGCTTCGTCTCGCTCCGTTACGCGCCTCTTGTCGTGTGTTGCGCTACTGATCCCAGTATGCCGATGGAGTCTTAGGGTTTTGATATAGCAGCGTGCTTCTACCGGTTACTGGTTGGTCTGCTGCTTCGCTCGTGTGCTCGGCGCCCCAAAATTGGGAGCGGTTCTGCTTGTTTTTTGGTCTCCTTATACGAATCATATCTAGCGCCATACGTGTGCGCGTGCAGTATAGGAAGCGGATTTCACGGTGAGTGGCGAAGCATGTCGAAATTCTTAGATTGTGTGAATTGTTGTTGGTTTGTAGTGTAACTGTACACAAGCGATTGGTTAGTGCTTAGACCTGAAATTTGATCCACGCCTCTCATCATTTACTGGTATGATTGCACTTCTCAAGGATTGTGACGTTGAAAACATCGACCGCTCAATATTATTCTTGCTCAGTAACTTGGTTGATCATTCAGTGTCAGACGGAACAATTCTTGCAACAGTTATTATGATGAGTGATGACTATGCGGTATGCTACAGCTTCTAGCGATGTTGTTTGTGGTCAGGGTTATAACTATGGGTTAAAAGAGAACTCCTCTCTGGCCGTATCCATCTTGATTCTTGCAAGAATTGAAAAGGTATTAAGAATTCGTAATGGATCAATAATTGGAATAAATAGGAAATTACTTTTCTGATGGCCTGATAGGTATGTCTGTGAAATAAGTATAGCTGATGATTTCGTTTTACACCTTTTCTGTTTGTGTGTACATGCACTTCAAACATACTTTATAGTTCACTTCATGGTGATGTCAGAAGGGCGCTACTGATGCTAAATTGTTAATTGATGAATTTGTTCGTAGGTTTCTCTAGTACAATATGATGATGTCAAGGCCTGTAGTGCTTGTTTTCCTGCTGGTGATTAGTCACATCTCAGTTTGAATGGAAGCAACAACTTGTCAATGAATTGGAATCTTTGCCTCACAAGCAGAAATACATTTCAAGTAGAGAAGAACTTGTCAAGGAAAAGGTAAGCCACTTTGTGTACCTGGATTTTTTTATTGGTCAGACAAGTTCTGGAGTTTTTAATTGTTGAACTGAAAATGTCCAGAAATTGATCTAAAATGAAAACGAGCTAGTTGAATAATAGGATACTTGGTTAGAAAAAAAAATGTTAGATGCTACTTGTTGCTGCCTAGACCTTACATACATGGTAAAATGCACCTGCAATGCAGAGGGAAAGTTTAATAATGCTAATAATCTAACCTTATATGCTACTATGTTGTTGTCACTGTTTAGTGATCACCCTGAAGATTATGTTATTGTTTAGGAAAAGCTATGTCAATGCAAGATGATGGCAAAGTTTTGTTCTGGGTCTTTTCAGATTTTTTTAATCGTATCAAATGTGAATACGAGACTTTTTTTTGTTATGGAAATAGAATTGCTATCCTTATCAAGTTATACTTTTTTTTGCAGGTAATCTTATCTCAAAAAAAGATGATTCATCGATTGAATGAGTTCATCCAGAATCTTCAGCAACAGTTGCTGTAATGCCATGGCAATAGTACGACAGTCAATTCTTCTGGAGCTTCTTTGACGTCATGTATTAGTGAGATCCAGAGGCAGCAGATGATGGACAATTGATCAGGCAACAAGCCATATATATCAAAACCATGGGATGTGCGATTCCAAATCGTGCTGGTAGTTATTTTCTCCTAGTAAAGGCAGTTAGAATGTAGCATTAGCCTGCATAGAATAGTGATAGTTTGTTCCAAAGCAAAAGAAAGCTGGTCTTTCGATTAAAAAAACTTTGTAACAGGATTTCCAATTTTTTTCTTTAAGATGATCTTTGTATATATATTTTGTTATGATTGAGTGATTGACATATATGTATTATTCATAAAATATGTTATCTGAATTATTTTTGTTAAGTGTAAACTGCATTGGAAATGCTTGTTAATGGGGACATGGCATTAGCTCTGAAGCAGGATTGGGTGGTCTCATGGGACAGAATATTGCATTTGCTGTAATGTCAACAGATTGTCATGGTATGATCGGGCACCTTGATGCAGCTTTTGAATCATTGTGCAATATTGCAATAAGCCTACAGAATTTCCAGCCTCTGTTGTTTCTTTTATAAAATGCTAACTATAGAACATGTGTTTCTAGATGGAGGACTTCCCCACACAACATTATCCTCTGGGTAAACAGATAATCCATCTGTGCACTGTGGAGATCAAGGCTAATAGATGATATCTGCAGACACCGGGAGGCAAGAAAAAAAATACTACGGCAAAGGTAATACTTTGCATGATGGCTGTCTATGTTGCGGTTTGTGATATGCAAATGGAATGATGAACATAGTTTGCTATTATGATGTTCTTCTATTTCTTGTTAGTTTAAGGTACACTTTTTTTTGCATATTTTGATTGGTTAACTAAAGGTGATATTTTGGCCCTTAACAAAATTGGAGGGTGCATAAAAAGTTCAAATTAGAAGAAAAATAAACTACCCATTTTCTGAAACTGCAATTTAGCAGATATGCGAAGAGAACGATCTTAAGCCATGTATTGAATTGCTTGATGTGTACAAAAAACATCAAGATACAAGAACGAAAGAAAGAAAAATACGCTGATATGCCCCCGAAGTGAATAAAGGACCCATAGCTTGTGTATGGGTGCTAAGAAAACAACAGTGAGCTTTTATAGAAAAGTTAAAGCCATTTTTTATGGTAAATTAGTGTGTGAAGTCGCCCACTTCAGTTATAAAATGTCAGTACATGGACAACCCTTGTACTTCTTTCCTGAGAACATGAGAAGTTGAGAACATAGGGCAGGAAGAATCAATCTTATTTCTGTGTGCACTTGTGCTCCCCAGCCCCACCAGTATGTGATTTTGTCCTGTTGAATGTTGCTGCGGCTGCTGTTGTTGCCTATAGCTTGCAAAACAACATATGTTGAGCAACTGCATATGTATGTACTTCCTTTTATTTTTAGTCACAAAATTATGCAACTGTAGGCAACTGCATATGTTGAACAACCCAAGTGGCCAAGTTTGTACTTCCTCTTATTGGCACTGCTACCAGTACCATTATGATACTTTACTTTGTGGGCCTGTGTGATGGGTTCTCTGAGGTGCTCACAGTCAAAGCCTTTAAAAGACTAATTATGTGTGCCTTCAGTGCCTTGAAAGACTGATGGTGGGCAGAAAAGAGTTAGGTCTGTTTGGAGTGGATACATAGTATTTTAAGAGTTTTAGGAGAATAACATGGTTTTAAGAACAATATAGTATGGGTGTCAAATACTTTTGTTCTTTAGGTAGTAACAACTAAGGTCATGGTAACCTGTTTTAAGTGTTACGAACGATAAGGTACTCTGCAGAAATCGAGAATGCTGGATATCCAGTTTGTGTATTATTTCTGGACTTTGGTTGGATGGTTACTACAACAATGCCTATTTCAGTGGTTTGAGATTTGCTTATAGCAGTTGTAGCATTTCTTTCTTATATGCTTGTTCTTTGGGCTTCTTTTCTTTGGTACTCCACTTTCATTGGGATTTTTTCCAATCAAATTTTCATGGTTGTCACGGTGTCGCCTACATGTCACCTAGGCGACGCCAAATTGTTCTGGCGGGCGGAGGGAGACACCGAGGCTTGTCGCCTAGGGTTGAGGAGTTAGGCGGCGGCCCTCCTCGTCGTCGGCGCGATGGTGGGCTGCGGAAGAGGAGGCCGCGACGTCCAAGCGGCTGCGGTGTCGGAGGCGGCGGAAGAGGTGTCGGTGCCCCCTTCTCTAGCCTGCTCCCGCCGCGAGCTTCCCACTGCAGTGGGGCAGAGGAAGGAGGAGGCGAGGTGGAGGGCGGGGCCAAGGAAGGAGGTAGGCAGTGTTGGTGCTTCGGCATTGGAGGGCGAGGCAGAGGAGAAGAGGAGGCAGCATGCTAGGAGGGATGGAAGCGGCAGCAGCTGGTGGTTGGTTGGGTAGGAGTTGAGTGAGATTAGAGTTAGGATGGGTTTATATGGAATGAGGGGAATGATCTGAATGGTTGAATCTGGATCTAAGGATTAGGATGGATTTATATAGAATGAGGGGAATGATCTGGACGATTAGATCTAGATCTAAGGACTAAAAAAATTGACTGAAAGTTAAGAAATTTTAAGACAACTATGCTATTGGTTGTTGTGGATATTGTTATTGGATAATTTGTGCTATTATGTTTCATGGTTATTTAATTTTTAGTCATGTAAGGTATTACTTGTAATTTGTTACTATCGTCTAACTGTCGTCATGGCAGACGCCTTGTCGACTAGGCATCCAGGCGTCTTGGTCGCGTTGCGACTTGCTAGAGCGCCATGATAACCTTGCACACTATCATTGAGATAAATGTTGTGCTGTGTACTACGACGGAGTAGTTGTTACAGGGATGGCCTTGCCAAGCGGTTGTTGCTGGGCAATAACCATTCATGCTTGCTTGATCTGTTTTTCTTGTATTCAATATTTCTCATATAAATGCCTTACATCAAATGGAGGCCAAATTTATTGGGGAAGGGGAGCCTTGTTTAGTTCATCGACATAGACATAACTCCCAAACCGTCAAATGTTGAATTGTATGTGTTAAATGCTCTTTACTAGGTGCTCATGCCTTGTTCAGCCATTTTTCTTTTCCTGAGCATCTATGTTCCAAAAGGGACTGTCGGCATGTCATCTCCTTTAGTGAGAGGAAAGCTGATAGTGCAGCTTTTTTTTTTTAAAAAAAGGAAAGAGATCAGGGGAGAGACGTCTCTTTGTTTTTGTTTTTTTGCTAAGTTGAGTGAGTGACTCAGAAACCAGGCTGGCTAAATAACTAAGAAATTGAAGAAAAAAGAGAAAAGATACACGCCCGGTGGGACTCGAACCCACAATCGCCTGATTAGAAGTCAGACGCCTTATCCATTAGGCCACGGGCGCATCTGTTATGGTAGGGAGATTACGTGAGCCTTGTTACCATGGTTAATTTGGGGCCCCGAAAGTCTGTGCAGCACTAGATCTGGAGCTTTTGAGCATCCAAGCCTGAATAGTAGTATTTTCTCGATGTGCTCACTGTGAAGATATGTGCTTTAATTCTCATAGTCTCTCGCTGCTCAAGTAGATATGGAACACACATACAAATGCAAATAAATCAGCGTCCTTAGCATTGCATTCATGGGCATGTATATGTGTGCTCCATGCAGGTGCCATTGAAGGACTAGAATGCTGTCTTCACAAGCAATGAAGGTAATGCATGCATTGTTGGCAAACTGAGAATATCAAGGTACTTTTTATAGTTTGATCCTTAGAGCCTAAGTAACGATCAATCTTACACTTAATTAGTGACACCGATGTTTTATGTGGTGCATGTACTAAGTTCATCATCTGTTTGCAAGGGGGATATACACACGTGTGAAACTGTGGATTATTGTCCTGCATGGACTGTGACATTGATACTGATTTATCCATTAATCCCAGAACGATTTTTCACTTCTAACTTCGTAACAGAGCTATTGACAAGATTTTTTACACATTGATATGTATAGGGGTGGAAAACGGTAGCGGATAATTCTTTTATCCAATATTCGTATCCGAGAAAACGTGAATATGGTAAGCAAAATCTGTATTAAAAAATGTTCATATTCATATTCGAGAATATTTGTATCCATATTTGAGAATATCCATATTCGCATTCATATTTGAGAATATTCGTATCCGTATTCGTATTCGAGACTATTCGATTCGTATTTGATCCGTTTCTAGAACCCATGAAAAATATGTACGAATTTTGTGATTCAAAATTTGAATTTAGGCGGTTTAAAACAGGTAACCGGTCAAAAATCGGCAAAACCACTAGAAATCCGTTTTATCCGATATTCGTATATGAGAAAATCCGTATTCGAAAATATATGTATTCGTATTCGAGAATATTCGTATCCGTATTTGAGAATATTCGAATTCGTATTCGTATTCATTTTAAAAATAAGGATTCGTACTCGTATTTGAGACTATTCGATCCGTTTCCATCCCTAGATATGTAGCATGGTGGTTGTTGCAGGCTTGCAGATGTGGGTGGATTCTGAGCAACACATATCCACCCTGGATAAAACAAGGTATGCAGATTCTGAAGTTCGTTCTCACAGACTTTAAGCTAATATTACCTTCTATGTTGACATCCTTATAATTAATTGTTTGACATAATTTGGTAATTTGATTATTATTAGAGCTTTGCCTTGGCTACCAAAATGTGCACGTTTAGAATATGTGATTGCTCTATGTGAGACTATATGGAGGTCATCTTATGTTTATGATGAATATTTGATTTTGCTTATACTTTGACATCAAATTTTGAGTTTGATTTTGTACCATGTAATATCTGGTTTTTGTTGTCAAGGTGACAGTGGTCATACCGGCTTGCAGAGGGGTCTGACCGACTTGCACAGGCGGTGTGATTGGTCGAGGGAGGTGTGGTCCGACTAGAGTAGCAGTAGTACCAGTCGCGAAGTTGGCGGTATCTATTTTCCAGAGAGGTGTGCATTGAGTTGCGAAGAGTGGTCCGACCGGCTAGAGTATGGTGGTCTAACTAGTGGGTATAGGGCGATCTGACTGGTATGAGTGTCGCGGTTAGACCGGTCCTCTGTTATTGAGGGAATTTGAAATCGATTTAGTATGGTATGACCGGCCATTGGTTGGCGGTCATATCAGCCTTTGTGAAGTTGAGTGTGCTGAGTTAGGTTCAACAGTGTGAGTCATAGCAAAAGTCCATGCATGTGGGAGTGTCATGGCGTGAGTTCATGCATATGTTATTATATTGATGAGAGTCAAGTGCATGTCATTTGTATTCAGATCAGTTGCTTATTCTTTGATGTGCAATGTGCTTGGTGATTGTTGCGATCAACAGCAAGATCGAGCCTAGGGAAGCGTTTTGAGGCCATAGCGTGTTCTCAAGCGGAGAAGCACGAGAGAAAGACAAGGATCGTGAGGTGGCAAATGTCTGCATGTGGTATGCCAATTGTACTTATGTGTTTCAAGTGGTGACAGTCTTGGAGCAGACGTATAATCTTGGCAGCAAGTATTTGGGCATCAAAGACTATGATGTGGTGTGCCATAGGACTTGAGACGTTTCAAGTGGTGACAGTCCTTTGGAAGTGTACAATCTTGACGATAGGTCATTGGGCATCGTGTTGTCGTGTGGAAGTTTCTTCGAGAAAAGCGTAGTGGAGTCTAGTGGGTGGCAATTTAGAAAATTGTCCAATACCTGTTGGAGTGGTGGTTTGCAAAATTGCGATGATGACCTAAGTGGTTTAGGTCATGTCTTGAGGATGGAGCGTTATATCGGGCTATCGAAGCCATGTTGAAGTCGTGCTTTGAAAAGCGTGTAAGTGTGTGTAAGAGTAAAACTCATTTGTGTGTGGATTACTGGGTTTCTCCATTTGTAAATGGTTATATCTACTAAGTGTATACAAGTTAGGGTTTGATGAGAGGTGAGGAGTCTTCACTATACAAGTTTTTTGTGTGTTGGGAGATGTATTTACGAGAAAGAGGATTATGGTTTCCTTGTATTGGAGGCTTATGTGTGTACTCTAGACTTAGAGCTCTATCCTTCATGAGGGAGTAGCTTTAAACATTCATCTCAAGCAATCATTCCAGAGCCAACTATGAAGATACATCTTCCACTGCTCACTGCATCTTAAGTCTTAAAGTTGAAGTATGTCTTTTGACCGGCAAATTCCACCATTTCTCCACTTGAATCTTGTTCAATCCATAAACACGCAATCCCATCTCCAATCGAGACCACTCGACCGATCTAATCCACTTGAAAATTCGTGTAAAAGTTGGTCATTCTACTTTCTAATAGAGTCGTGAGTTCCGCAGCTCTGGGTGAGAGATAAAGATAAAGAAATCTACTTGATCTTTTCTAATGCCAAGGATACGTAAGAGATAAAGATATCTCTTGAAAATTAGATCACATCCATCTAGGCATGTTCTAGGGAAAGTTCTTGAGTTTATTGGTTTTCCTCAAGAGATGTTATTTTAGGGTTTTGCTTTTGTGAGCTATTTGGTTTGAGTTTATACTATGATCTAACTTGCTATGATATGTGAGAATCCATCAAAGATCATCAATGACTCACGAGCAAGAGTAGATAAAGGTTTTTCTTTTTGCCCTGTTTTAGTGCAATCTTCCTTGTTTTGTATAAATATTGAAACTTTAGCATTGATCTTTATGATCTATTATTAGAGTAGGTTCCTCAAATCTTAAGGAGTTATGCCAAGTTTCATCGTGTTGGATCAGTGGTTTAGAATTTAGCTCTTTTCTTAGATCATATGTAGTGTTGTTCTGTGCACTGGCTCGGCGAGCAGTCATATCACAAGGACCCGAGTGATACAACCTACATCCCCGGACCGATGAAGCAAGCGGTCAGACCGCCAACTCTGGTCCAACCGCCCCTTGACTGGCGGTAGTATCGATTAGACAGAAAAGTCTTGGGTGGTTTGTGATCTTTAACTTTTGGTTTTGGTGAGTTTGTATTTTTGTTACATATTATTGATAATACTTGAGAAAAGATTTTGAAGGAGTCATCCACCCCTCTGTCTCGCTATACCAATCCTACACCCTGCCAAACCTACAGCTAGGAACAAGGCGAGTGAACGAAATAGTGATATACTAATGTCATGGTATTGGGTTGGGAGTTGGGACATGGGAGACCTGTTTGGATGAGCGGGATTTGATTGGGTTTAGATTTAGTTCATGTTTCACTTCATGGAAGAGGCATGCAGTTGCTATTAATTTAGTAGATGTACGGGATTTGATTGGGATTTAGATTTAGTTCATGTTTCACTTCATGGAAGAGGCATGCAGTTGCTATAAATTCAGTATGAAGCTAATTTTTGGAAAACTGTTCTAGTCTTCATGCATGGTCGAGAGAGGGCAATTGTCCAAGATGCCTGCTACGACTTTTCTAACATTTGAAGTTGTATGTTTGTATATGGTCATATGAATTAAAAATAATATATTTGAATGAGTATGAATTAAAAATTAAAATAATAAATAATAAAAATTAAATCAATCAAAATCAGGGGCATGAAATTTTGGTGAACTCAGAGGTGAATGGGATGGACTAGTGGCAAATCGTGTAATTTTGGTGAACTTATTTCTTAGGACCGCCTCCGAGGAGAGAGCCAAAACTACTTTTTCAGCTTCATCTCTCCTATTCCTTTGTGAGAGCAGAAAAAGGAGTTTCACCCATGAAGCTTTTTGCAAAAAGGGTGTTTGTATTTTCACAATTACGTGAAATTGTTGGTTAATCCTCGCAAAAGGTCCTTAGTTCATGTTTCACTTCATGGAAGAGGCATGCAGTTGCTATAAATTTAGTAGATGTAATTCCGTAGTTCTACTGTTAGTTGCGTGAGAGGAGTCGATTTGCAGATGGTTTTGTAACCTGAAGGAGATGAGGTGTGTTTGCATAACACTACTGTGCAGTCTCCTCCTAGTGATCAAACTGTAGTTAGTGATGGGTACAGTAAAATGGCCAGTTTTGGGCTGGATTTTGTTGGGTTTAAGTTGGCTTAATGTTGTACTGTCTACAATAACTAATTTTTAAATGGTACGTTTTTTAAGACGGGGCTAATAGAAAAAAAATTATAGTAAAAAATATACTGAATTTAGTTGTATCAATCAAAATCACCATTTTTCTCAATGTAATATGTCTCACGAATATAATTGATAGGCAAACTGTATATGAAATTGACAGTGATGTTTCTCTGGTCCAGCTTAGCAGCACGTATTCAGTGTCAAATATCGAAATTTCCAGTACTTATTATACTGCACACGAAAGTCTGCGGGTTGAGTGTGTAATATAATAGCACTTTCTCAGTGATGGAGTACTGAAATAGGAAATGACAGAATATTCAAGCCCTTTCCGTGCATGAATTTTGTAGTAAAAGTTGGGTTTAAAATCTAGAAGAGGTTGGGAAACGGTATCAAGGTGTTTGTATTAGTGTTTGATTGAAAATAAATAAAAGTGATTAAAAATATCTTTTATAAGGTGGTAATAAGTGGTGCAACGTGACTGAGAGATGAGTACACGTGACAGAAGTGAGATGAGTGAGATAGGTGATACATTCATGACTTCTTATCTTATCTTCAAAATGAAATGGTAGCAAGAAAAATAGAGAAGCTATTTCAAAAATCATCTATTCATATTAACTTTAAAATTTTCTTAGCAGAAATCAGTACGCATAGAACCTAACCCACTAACCGGTTTTAGTTTTACACCCTGAGCCTTTTCTGAATTCAAGACCAGATCCTGGAAGTTTTCAGGGTGGTTCTCGTTTAATATCCCCCTATGGACCAGCACTACTCCCTGATAGTTCGACGTTTGCAGCAGCAGCAGCAAGCGCAACAAAAACTCTGAATCACATTCGTATGTGGGGTGCAATTAATTTACTGTAATCCACATTACCACGATAGATCAAATAATGGTACTATATTTGTACGAACGTGGAGTGGCATTATTTGAAGTCGATGGTTTCATCAAGTCTTTTCCTATTACAGAAGTACAACCCTTGGGCCAGGGGTGCTAGTTTTCTCCTCGTCATCAAGTGACCAATTGTTTAGGAACCATGCTACTATATCCTACATCTACATATAGGTGGTGCACGTTCCTTGCATTTACTATTATTTTCTTTAATTAGGACAGAGAGGTGAGCACGTAAACAACGCCATTCGGTTCTAATGCTCCTACTGCCCCATTAATTAATGGAAAAAGCTAGAAAATGCTATAGCGTTCTGACAGCGTAGCAATCTAACGCTGCTAAGATCTGTCATCTCTTGCCATGGCGCCGCCACGTCTCGGCATCCTGGTAGTCCCCTGCCGGATCCGGTCACCGGTGGCGAAGAAAAGCAGGGTGGACCGCTAAATCTAGAGAAGAGGAGCGGTAGCTGGAGGAGCTAAGATGCCGCTGACGACAACGGATTTACTACGCCCCCCGGATATAGAGGGAGCCTGGGGGACTGTGGTTTGGTGATGGGCGGTGGTAGAGGGCGGGATGACAAGGCAATGCGAGGGCCGAGGAGGCACGCGCCCCTATAACTGGAACAACCGCCTACGTCTCCACGATTGGATCGATGCCATATGTACAATGCCAGTGGTGCGTGATCACACCCGTCGCACGAGTCATGCACAATAGCCCAGGAGGCGGGACACGTGAAAGGAAACGGAGTGGATGGAGCGCGCCCAAATTGAAGGCATGCATGCCGGAAGGCCCGCCAATCATGGAGGGCATGCCTCGGCCAAGGCCTGGATGACAAAGATGACACTTCATGTTGGAGAAGGGTCCGGTAAAGACGTGAATCCCATCTAGAGGCCGAGCACGTTGAAAGAAGCGGAACCGCATGGGATCCAACTGTACTCTTTAGAAGCGCCTCGAAGGAATACACATGTGACAACCTACACAGCGCAGGCGTACAACACCTCATGGATCGCAAAGGTGGGCCGAAGGGACGGAGGGAGCCAAGGCGTGAACAACATGGTGTCGGCCTAGCGGTTACGAAACCCTTGATCATGAGAGGCTACTATTGGGGAGTGGGCCCCACCTTAGCTCCATCGGCCCAATAGGAGAAAGACCTATTATACGTGTAACTAGAAGGCAAGCCTACTAAGACTACATCAAGAAAATAACATATTTATCCTTGCTAGTAAATACGCTAAGGGGGCGTTTGTGTAAACAACATCTCCCATAGCTATAAATATGACCCTCAGGGCACCATAGAAGAGGAGAGAGAGAGAGAGTATTTTGGATATATGTAATAAACTTGAGTTGAGATTAAACACTAGCTACATTCTACACCACTTCTCTTTCTTGAGTTTTAGACTCTGGGTGCCATTCTTGGGCCCCCCGAAACCCCTATATTTGTTGTGGTGCAAAACCACAACAAATATCATGCAATGCCATACCAGTAGGACTCAAAGGCCATGCCTATATTTTTATTGGGATAAATTTTACGGAACTACAAAATTCACAAATTCTTTATATGTCATCTAGGGCTCACATGTCAATGACACAAGGGATAACACATACGAGATCATGAAAATTTGTAGTGATAAATAAAAATTGCCCTAATTCTATTCACCATCAAGAGTACACTTACATCATATGAGTAGCATCTCAGCTTACGGTAATTAATATCGCTCCGAGAAGTGGCCAAGGAAAGGAATGCTAAAGAAGAGCATGTGCACATGAGTTGGCCCCCAAACACCGACTAGTCACGTTATTATATTATCCTAGTGGCACGGTTACGAGCTGGGTTCATCTTCGAGCCCCATGAAATCGTGGCGAGTGGTGGCAAAGTATTACAGGCGCTGGTACGGTGAAGCGACCAATTGATCCCGAGGAAGATCGCAATAGGCATTGATGTTGTAACCATCCATTACTGCTCTGTTTGCATTTGTAAATATATGAGTATATACTGGTTGAAATGTAACGTTCAAAATGTTCAACTCAAAAACCACATTACAATTTTTTTGTTACACAATGTAGCCTTCATGTGGAAGCTTTTTTTAGAGTTTTTACGTATTCATTTGCATTACCTGATGGGCTAACCTATTTTTCTATTTTTAAAAATTTTAAAATTTAATTATATCAAATAAGCATATTTTCAATCATTCTGTCTACCACTATATGATTAGCTTATTTTTCGGATGTCATAAGACTCTAACAACAGCATATTGTCTAACCTTATAGATTTTTAGGTCATGGTGCCTTTTGTGATCAATAAAAAATTACGTACATTCAATGGAAAACGTGTGCCTGTGCTTCGGTGAGTCCTAGACCTTCGCAATCTTTAGCCTGTGTAGTTAGATGCACAGGTGTGTGTGCGGGAGCGTCCTCATCGTACTTGACGAAAAGGCGTGCTTGTTAACCGCGTGCTTATTGGTTAACAAGTGAGCCTGTAACATGGACCACACAGTGCTCAAGGCCATGATCCCTATGCTCGGGCAGGCCCACGTGTGAGGAATCTGAGAGCATCAGAACATAAGATCGAGGAGAACGGAGAAGCCCCACGGATCAGACTTGCCTCAACTGGTATCTACTCCCTCCATCCAAATTTATATTTTTTAACACATAGATCAAAAAATAGTAAAAATAGATAAATTACTCCTAATTATTATCCCTAAATGCTATATTTAATGCATGCATGTAGAGAATAATAAATAAAGATGTATATTTATAAGAGGTATAAAGAGAACATCACATTAATTTTGTATTAGAAAATACGTCTAATAAACTTGAAAGTAGGAAATATGTGCTTGCTGATGAAATTTGGGAACTGTTTGGTTGGAAACCACATTTTGCCTCACAATCACTTACTGCAATTTGTAATTCTGTGGGCGCAAATGTGGTAGTACAACGGTAAATTACGGCACAGAACAAATCAGTAAGAAAGTATGGCAACAAACCAAAGGCTAGCTATAGAGAGTGGAGCTTACCAAACTGGTCCGCAAGCCAAACAATGTTACTCCTAGCAGTACAGCTCGAAGTGGAAATGTAGGATGATGATCTGCCTCTGCCTAATCAACCGGATTCATGAAACCTAATCCTGGGGTACAGAAGTGTGGCATGCAGATGTAGTGCAGGGTGCCGGAAAAACAAATCAGTGGGAGGGCCTTACTTGAGGCCCTACCTCGGATGCTGCCACGTGGCCACTTGAGGTGACATGGCAAATACAATTTGCGAAGGTGCCATGACCCTTATCAAGGTGAGGCTAGCACTAAGCTAGGGGTGAAAATGGATCGAATTCGGTTGGATATTGCTTATTTCATATCCTATCCTATATTTTTTTCTCGAATTCAGTTGAATACGAATAATGCCGAATAGGAATACAAATCCGGGTAGTATCGGTCACAAATACGGAATGAATATGGAGTGGGTGCGAATACGATAACGAATATCTAGTCGGATATTATGCAGGAATACAAAAGGCATATATAGTGCGGGCATGAGTCATATGACGCCCACCATGAACCAAATACTCACATAGGCTCAACCGAATAGAATGGAGGATATCCCACTAGCATTTCATACATGATAGCTCCAAGTGACCACCTAGAAAGGGACTGCAAACTCAAGAGGTCCAATGATACAAGATATATACTGAAAATTATGCTTACCAATCACACTCCATCCCATAACCTTCTCAACCAACCACACTCCATCTCATAGCCTTCCAATGGTACAATGGTGCTTTCACAGATGTAATGTCCTTCTCATGCAATGCCCAGCTGCACACAGATTTTCTGGGCTGTGCAAGCAAAGCTTGGCATGCTAATAAAACAGACATATTCATTGTATCATAACAAATTGTCCATCAAGCAACTAATAAAATAGAATATAGCCATTCTCAGTTCAAGATTAGAATAGAAATAGTAGTAGGTGTAGACGTGCAGTTTTTGTAGTGTAGGTGCACATACAAACTTTAGGCATACCGCATACAACCATTCTCAGTTCAAGACTTTATTAGTAAATCACTAAATGTAGCATAAAGTAGCAGTCTAGCACATAAAAAGCTTAAGCTCATAAGCTGTTACAAACCAATTGACAAAACTCAAAAGTGAAGTGAACCACTCAATTAGTTGTAATAAACACCATATCATCATGAATCCCGATCCTACAAATAATATTTGAATTAACACCCACAATGGACATTGGACAATGGCATTATTAGTATGCTAGATAATTTATACGAACCTCTGCCATGTTTGTATCAACATCCAAACAAGATTGAACATCCCCATAGTACATCTCCATGAACTCATCAATGAATGAGGCAACCTTCACTTTAGAATCTAAAGCATTACAATGGTAAAGAACATTAGTAAATATCAAATGGATTACACAATCAAATGAACAATATTTTATTACCTCTTCTTGATGTAGTTGTCCAATCCTTAGTACAAATTATAGCTTCTACCACATCGGGATCTAAGCGACAGTGAAATGGATCAACGATACACCCACTAGCATTGAAAGCCAATTCTAAAGCTACAGTTGACACTTGAATGGCTAACACATCATGATTTAGTCGTGAGAGAATAGGAAAAGACCCTTGTTGAGTCCTCCACTATGACAATATATCAATTCCTTATCATTATCATCATTTTTACCCAACGTATTGGTGGTTCTTCCATGTACACATCCAATTTTGATTTCTCACCATGATTTGGCACAATTGTATCATACAAGTAGCATTTGAAGTCTCTTTTGTGGTAGAGATGTAAGCTTGAAATAATTGTCGTATGACATCGGTGAATGCATTGAGCTCAACCATACCAACAACCTCCCCACAAATCTTCTTTAGATAATATTCTACTAACCTTTTCTTGTATCTAGAATCAAGAAAGTATGCTATAGCAAGAGATGTATTGGACTTTTTTTCCAATACTTATTGTATTTAACTTTCATGACGTTACCTATATCAGAAATAACTTCATTAGAGCTACAACATCATTTTGCAATTGCCAACTTGATTGCATAGAATTTTTGAAAAAATAAATTTGCTATTGGATATGTACTTGCAGAAAATATCTCAGTAGCTTCATGAAATTTCTTCAAACACTTACATAACTTTGATGCCATGTCCCAATCTGCATCTGAAGGAGCACACTTCTTACTTTCTTGTATTTAAGAACAATAGCCTATCAAATGTCCTTCTATAGTAAACATCTTGCTTCAATATTTGAAATGTTGAGTTCCATCTTGTTGAAACATCCAATGAAAGACCCCTCTCAATATCTAAATCACATTCTGATGCACATTTCTTAAATTCCTCCTATTGCAACGAAGAATTTTTCACAATTACAACGGTAGCTCAATATTATGAATTGACCTTGCAATTACTTTCAAACCATCTTGTGCAATAAGATTTAATATATGACACAAACACCTGATATGAAAAAAGGCACATCATGTATTAAGGGAGCACATTTCTTAAGTATTGAGATAATTTCTATGACACATTTATCATTAGCCGATGCATTGTCCAAAGTCAATGCAAGTAATTTCTTTTCAAGGTTCATTTTCATCATACACAACAAACTCATTGCCTAGCACTGTTCCTAAGTGGTGACCTTTCACATGCATGAATTTAATTATCTTTTTCTGCATTTGCCAATTGTCATCAATCCAATGGACCGTGATGCACATATAACCTTTGTTTGATTCCATGTGCACATATCCATGGTTGTGGAAAAGCAACTTGAAACATATTTAAAATGTTCATATAGCTTTTGCTTTTTCTCTATGAAAAGATCCACTATTTCTTTTCTAGTAGTTATGCGAGACTTAAATGAAAAACTAGGCCACAAAGACTTGATAAAGTCAACAAAGTACTCATGCTCAACCATGTTGATGGGGTATTCATGCATAATAAGTGACAGATAAAACTTCTTCATACTTTCTGCTTCATCATACCTGTATGTCCGAAACATATGCAGTATTATTGTGCTCACCCTTTTCTAGCTTAAGTAGTTGTTGACTAGTATTATTGTGCTCACCCTTTTCTAGCTTAAGTAGTTGTTGATCTTGCTTTATAGCATGCTTGTTCACCAAATGATTCTCAAAGCCTTTGTACCTCACATGCTCTCAACACGACTTTTGTATGTGCATTTCTTGCATTTTGCCCAAAGCTCTTTCTTCACAACTCCATCTAATTCTATCTTCGTAATGCATTCCTTGGTGTAGTGCTCCCAAACCCCAGAAGTACTCTTCTTTTGTTTTTTTTCCAGGAGGCTCATTCTTTCCAGTGAAAACAACATCAGGATTGTCTTCATCTTCAGTTCTTGGCTCCACTAGTGCCACAGCTGCTAATGTACTAGTACTTAGTGTAGACACGCTTGGACCAATGATTGCAGTAGCTGATGCACATGTATTTGCATTGGTACTTGCACTTCCAGACTCCATCGTAAACCTAAAAAAATAATGAGAACAACATGTAAATTCACATATCTTCACATATTTGAAATGTGGCTATTAACAAATATGGGGATGCTAGCAAAGTACTCAAACTTACATGTCTATGTGTAAAAAGTAGTTTTGTCCAGATCGCATGTTAATCACAACACCTTGGAAATATAACACAATGGTCTATGTGTCACAAATCACAAAAACCTTGGAACAGAGCACCAAACATTATTCTGAAAAGTTTGAAAATCTAGTACCACACTAGACATTACTCAGTAGTTAGTACTCACAAAAGTACACCATGAGGAATGTAGTAAGACAATCATCCTACCTTGGTGCAGGGAGGATAAGCGAGTTGTAGCGACGGTGGACCGGCGAGCTATGGCTGTTGGCAACAGCGGACCGACGAGTGGCGGCTATTGGCAACGGTGGACCAGCAAGCGGCGGATAACGAGCCAACAGCAACCGCAGCCTAAGGGACCGTGGGTCGGCGAGTGGTGGATCGGCGATAGTGGACCGGCGAGCGGGGAGCGGCAGATTGGGAACCCTAGGTCCCTAGCAGCCGCCAGCTGGTCTCCCAAAGCTAGACAAAATATGAGCAACCTCCCTCTCGAGTCTACTTCTAGTGCTAAGCGCTAAATCGACTAATGGGCTTGGCGTTAGGGCAATTGGGCTAAAATGATGATTCAGCTGATGGGCCGGATATCTGGTAAATACATCCAGGTATTATCAGGTAAAATCTCGGATATTTTTTGTATCCGTCGAATAATCCTCTCCCGATTCTGATTCCGTATCCAGAATCAACTATCCGTATTCGACTTGAATTCGACAATTATCCGACATGACTACTCGAATTCGACCTGACTTGGATTCGGTGGTCGGTCGATTGGGAAGTATCTGATTTGTTTTCACCCCTGCACCAAGCAAAGGGCATCTTCTTTTCAGCTTCTAAAAGCTCGATTTTGGTTTTCTGCAATAACTAGTTTTCAAACGAGTGCCTTTTTAAGGTGTGATCTACAAGTTGATCGTAATACACACTATAGTGACTTCATTTATATTAGTCAAAATTGCACGCATGAATTTATATTAATCTGTACTTTTTCTCATGAATAGTCTAAAAATCATAAGTCGTAGCTAAAAGTCGTAAGCCGAATCAAAAAGAACATGCCCAAAATCTTCATGGCCCCGCTCGTTTCGCCTTGAGCTTTTAACTTCTGGCTTATTTTTTATTATTCCTAAATTTCATTTTTTCCTTATTTTTGTAGCTTTTATGAGCTTTTTTGCCGGTTGTTTTTTTCTGTATTCGTTTGTGTTGTCCGTGATGGGTTACCTTTTTTATTTTTAAATTTTTAAAATTTTAGTTACGCCAAATAAATCACTATTAAGTAAATATAATTTTAATTATAAATTAGCTTATTTTAGTTCCACCAAACGGCACCTCAGCCGGGGATAGCATTTCCATTATTAATGGTCTACCACGACTCCAGAGCCTGGACTCGTAGTACCAGTAGTGCAGTACCACTTGAGTAATCAACCCTCTCCTCTGTCTGGAATGACGAGGCTAATTACTAAGCCACATGTATGCAGACGCAACGCAGCCGAAACTGGAGCAACAAGTCAACCGTGGTGGGATAGTAGATTCAGGTCCGGTTCTTCCGGGTTTGTCTTTTTAGTTTCTTTAAAAATTAAAATAAATAAGTGATTTTTAAAGTAAAATTTTCAAATAAATTTTAAAGTTTAAAACTATGTACACCGTATACATTGATATCTTCCTTATCTATTGCCGTCTAAAACATATAAATAAAAAATATTAGCTATAGTTTAAGAATAGAGCCTCGTTAAGGCTGGTGCGGTGCAACTGTGCAAGGAGAGCATTTAAGCGTCGCATACAGCTGCAAGCGGGAAAGATGGCCGAGTTTAAGCGTCGTGTTAAAGCGAGAAGTGACATTTCTTCATTAGAAAACGGTGCCGCGCCCTCCCCTTACGCGCGTCACAACAAAGCGGCATCAATGTGTACTTATCACTTGGTCGCCAAAAAAGAACAGAGAGAGAGAGAGAGAGAGAGATCGGAGTCGAGACTGTCGAGTCACGCCGAAGACCAGTGGTACTAGCAGTTAAAGGATTAGGAAAAAAACGGATTTTGAAAATTTACCGGAGGCACGCCTGTAGCCAGCCGGTTATCGGTCCGTTTCAGGCTATTGCTGCTTGAATTTTCATTTTTTTAATTCTACATTTTTATCCTTAAAGGACTGTGTTTGCTTGGTTTTTTTTATAAAAGTTAACATTACACTTTATTTGAATAAGTGTGAAATGAGACTCAGTATGAAACATAGTTATTGAATTCGAACCGATGATCGAACCGGTGGGTTCACCGGTCCAACCGGCGGTTCAACTGGTGAATCGCCAGTTCGTTTAGCCCTTCACTGCAGATGTTGTGTCAGCCGTCTCAACCTCTCATCCTCAGGCTCTCAGCAGAGCAGAGTGCAGATTTTAAAGCATAAATTACTAGTTGCCAGGTAGGAAATCTGGCTCTTAATCCTCTTATACTAGCAAGCAAAGTTCATAAGACAAAAAAAGGAACATGTAATTTTGGTATAAAGCTTGCAAAAGGGAGCAAAAACTTTGTTCTCATCTCCACTTGTAGTCAGGTTAACAAATGTTGGAAGAACTCTTGAAAAGCAGAAATTATAACTAAGCTTACAGTCAGTATAAGGAATCAAACATACACCCAATCAAACTAAAATTGTGTACTGATAATGACAAGTGTAGGCACCAGTTATATAGGAATAGTACTAAAGTGAAAAAATATCCCTTCAACATTCATTTGATGCTATATTGTATTTGGTACAACTTCTAGACTAACCAATAGGCTGATGGCTGTTCTACAATTGTTTAGTAACAAAGGACAGAGAATGATTAACTATCACATAAGGACATAAGTGTTGATTTAACCAAGAATCTAAATCTAACCTAAATACACATAGAATGAGATCAATTGACAGTGAGTTTTCTCTACCTGAACTTCTCATTATGCATTATGTATTTTTTGTAGGCCTCAACCTACAGACTGGTCTGAAACTATGAAAACAAACAGTATTCACATTTCACAATGATGATATGACCCTCTCTAAGTATCTAATACACAAATTTGGGACCGTTCTAATGTACAAATTTGGGATTGTTCTCCTTTGAATGTAATATTCATTTAGTTGCATAAAGATTATTATAACTAGCACTGGTGTGGATATGAGTATATGACTGGACAATGGACACATTCAGGTTGATATCCAGAATCTTCAGATTTATTCGATTATACTTTTTTCAAAGATGAACCCAGAAAGTAAAGTACTAATGTTTCCAGATATCAATGACAATACAACTGCCAGACAGCAAACACAAGCTCATATCTAATCATCTAAATGTGGACAAAAGCACTCAAAGCAGTTACCTTAATAGAGTTTGGGGCGGCCGGCCAAGGGGGCATCGACCAAGGGGGCTGGGGGCGCCGACCAACTGGCCAAATGGGCGCCAACCAAGGGGGCGCCAGCCAAGGGGTGCAGCGATTTGCCGCCTCAGCCTCTTAGGCCCAGCGGCGATGAGTACGACGATCGGCATGGCAAGGCGGGGACTAAGGCCATAGGGCAACGGCAATTTGTTGCCTCAGGCTCAGCCGCTCAGGCATGGCGGCGGTGAGGGCCCAATTAGCGGGCTCGGTGTGACCGTGTGAGACTATTGATATTTGAGAGCCAATCGCTACAGAGCCGCCTAGAGATTGAGATATCAATGAGCATATTTTCACTTTTCCATATTTACCCCTGAAACAGTGAAACTCTAAGGCTATTTTGTCCTTCTCAAAAATCGCTCGGTTCAAATGAAACCGACCCGTTCAACGGTTTATTTAAAAATCGACCGCTTCACCTATTTTTTAGTTCGACTACGTGAACGTTCTTTGAACCAAACCGACCCGATGCACTCTCTGGTTCCAGTTTTCCGGTTCAACCGGCAGTCTAGTCCGGCTTTTTTAACTATGGTATGAAGTGACTATTTTCTGAATCATCGTTCTTTTACCAGCCTAGGTGGTAGGTTTTCTTTTTATTTTTAAACCCTAGTAGTAGTAGCTACTATAGCATGTAGTGCATGGCACGCAAGCTTTGTGCCATGCCATTTTGCGTAAAGGGAGTAGTAGGATTGGAATCAAGGTTATTAGAATTATGATTCTGAATCAGATCAGAGACACTCTAGTATGATCGTATTCTAGGATCGAATCATAGAATCTAAGATCCTATCCAATTCTACCAAAACCATATTTATTCTAATTTATCGTGTATTCCAAAAGTGATATGAGTGTTTATTTGGTCATTTAGCATCTAATTTGATTAATAAATATATATTATTCACAACTAGAATCATGATTTAAATTCTATGTTGTTGAGATTTACAACTAGAAGAGCCATGTTATCAATATTGCTATAATCTGATCATTTTACATAAAAATGTAAAATAAATAGATAATCAAATTAATTTTTATTACTCCAGACCTCCAAATCTTAATGTCTAAGCTATTAACTACTTAGTATTTAACATACAACTTGAATTGAGAGATATGGCACAACCAAACACTTAAATGTTTTATAATCTTGGATGATACGTCATTCTACACGATTCTATCACGATTCTACACAATTCTAAGACTAGGATCGTGATTCTACCACGATTCTACCATGACTCAATATACGATTTGAGTCGGATTGACTTCGTGGGACGATTAGAATCACGATTTTAATAACCTTGATTGGAACAATAGCTGAAGAGTGGAGGAAGAGTTGCACACCATCCGTTCTTAATACATGTCATTCTACGTTTTTGATGTTATTGTGGTAGAGGTGGCCCCCATCTAAGCACATCCGGTCTGCTAAAGGGTTGTAAAGTCTAAAATAGGATGTATATAATGACATAGATACCCCTATGGAGGACACACACATGTATATACACATGTCCTGGACATAGGGAAGGGGCAATCATTGTCTATCACCTCCACTTTACTACTCTCCTTATATACTATTTGGTCAGTAGCCACAACAGTTACATTTTTACAATTTTTTCTTTGCATACCTCTTATTTTCCTATTTCCAAGATCATTTACTACAATTGTCTAGAGTAATACTCCAACATCTAAAAGTAATAAGTGGCCAAATAAAGAAAAGCAAGATGGTCTTTTGTATGCAGATTTTGTTTGGTGTGCGAAATCATAAAATGACATGTATTCAGTATTCAATTGAAGAGCTGAGCTAGCCCATCCCATCCGTTCAATTAACGGGAGCTCTCATCCATCATTCAAGTCCATGTTTACTTTGATATTTTGTAGCGACTGTAGCCCATCAATTCCATTGATGGCCTCATTCAAGATGCGGAGAATCAATGGCTAGAACTCCAATTAGGGAAAACAGCAATCGATCCAAACATGTGTAACAGTAGTACTCCACTCCACCAAGTTTATCTGATTTCTTATCACCTTACTTGAGTTTGGATGGCGATACATCTTCTCAACGTCATCTTATTAACTGATTTCTTTTCACCTTACTTAGAGAATTTGTGTGTTAAAATTTTGCGACATATCTTTTGATGTCTCCTACTAGCATACGACTCAACTCATCATTAGTTACACACGAGTCGAACTTTACTACATTTTGAACTTGGTTCATCATCACTTGACTTGAGTGCTTTAACAAGAAGCGTTTTCTGTAGGATCTTGATTGCTCAGTTGAGGCAATGCACATTTACTCATACTTGACACGTGAGCATTGGATAATCACCTTACTTGAGTTTGGACGGTGATACATCTTCTCAACGGAACTCTTCGTCACCATCATACTAGATGATGCCTCATCACCGTGACACCACTTCCGGAGAAATGCGAGCATGATCTTGTGCCTCATCACCGGATCAAGATCTCGGATCAAGATCTTGGGCTACTTGGGTGTGTTTGGTTCGTGGATGGAGGTTGTATCGTATATCCCGACCGAGTGGATGCAGGTGAGTGGAATCGTATTTCAGAAAAAGAAGATGTTTGGTGAGGTTGCATGGCGGATGCAAAAAGCGAGATCTTTGTTTGGTTGCTGTATGAGCGGATGCGATCTACCAACTGAGAGGTCGACACGTGGGACCGCATAAGATACACTTGCATCAACCCATACAGGATGGCGGTGAAGCTCATTTTGAGCGTATCCACCCATCCAGGATGGCGCGTATTTTGCATCCGCTCATGCAGCTGCATCCACTCATCTGAGCAACCAAACAGGCTCTTTCTTAGATTATACGGATCCACCCAGCCAGGACGAAGGAGATTCAGGCAACCAAACACACCATTGAAGTGGCTCTTGGACCGAGGGAACGGAAGGATGTGCCGCGCGCATCTTTTTTCCGGGAGAGCTGCGTGAAGACAAGCGATGTGCGCCTCAGGAGTGCCGCGTGAGACGCGCTGAAAACGGAATCGCCTAGACGATTTTTCCAATGACTCGATTCTTGCATAGGCTTTGATACCATTTGTTAAAACTTTGATCCAGAGAAAACACACATCGCAAATAAACTGAGAGAACACAAGAGAATTTCTGAATTTCTCTATTATCTTATTTGCTCCCTTTTTTTTACTTTTCTTACAAAACTGGTTACAAACCTCTTCAATATATAGACTAAATTTCCTACTAGTATACATATTCGGACTTTAAATTAGACTAATTATTTACCTAAGCGTTCCATATTCACATGGTACGACAGTATTACGGGGATGTTCAGTTAGTCGTCGTATTTTTGACACCTGAGTTAGAAGGACTCTCTACGAGTGCATCCCCCCTTCCGGATACACGTATGTGAGCAACAAACAACTGCAGTAGAGTACTCCATGAGATGGAGTAGAGTGTGTGTGTGTAGCAAGGAGTACTCCACAGTGTAGCAGTTAAGAAAAACCAATTAACCTCCCTCCCTCTCTCCATTTCCCTATAAATACTTGCAAATCTCTTCCTCCCCCACCATCCCAATTCCCAAAGGAAACAACATCCTCAAAGCATCCTCACACAACTATCACTTTTGAAGCTTCAAATCATCAGAGCATCACAACACAGTAAACTCTCATCTCTCTCTCTCTCTCTCTCTCTCTCTCTCTCTCTCTCTGTCAGCCTTTCTAGAGCTAATCAC
This sequence comes from Dendrocalamus sinicus, assembly GCA_036346575.1. NCBI lineage: Eukaryota > Viridiplantae > Streptophyta > Magnoliopsida > Poales > Poaceae > Dendrocalamus > Dendrocalamus sinicus. The sequence goes on from CM070645.1 coordinate 29,027,305, forward strand.
TTGCATCAATGGAGTAATTGACTCTGTTTATGCTCTGGGATATGCAGGCAAGGTCTGAGTGCCTGACCGACAGTGACTGCAGGCAGAATGAGCCGGGGCAACGGCGGGAGGGGGCCGAGGGGCCTGGACCTGAAGCTGAACCTGACGCTGCCGGCGCGCGGCGGCGACTCGTCGAGGAGGACGATGCTGTCCGCGCCGGCGGACGACGAGTCGTCCCCGAGCTCGTGCCTGTCGTCGGAGAGCGAGCAGCACGGCGGCGGCCTGCAGTGGTCGGACAGCCCGGAGGCGACGTCGATGGTGCTCGCCGCCTGCCCGCGCTGCTTCATCTACGTCATGCTGTCCGAGGCCGACCCCCGCTGCCCCAAGTGCCGGAGCCCCGTCATCCTCGACTTCCTCCACGCCGGCAACACCAACGACGACGACGGCGATCGCAACAGCAGCCGCAGCCGCAGCAGCAGGAGGAACATGAGGGGATGATCAAGAGAAGAGAAGAGAAGACCCATGCAATCACACAGCAGCATCAAGATCAAGAAAATCCTAGGTCCAATAGTTCTTGTACTGTGTTATTAGAACTTCTTCAGTATAACCATGATATATCTGGCTGCCTACTTGAGAAATTGTGGTACTAACACTCACAGGAGCATCGCATCGATCGATCTCATGCGTTAGGGGAGGCATTTCTGGTACATCACGGATACACCTACATCATACTCTCCCCTCCCCTGTAGTAGGACCAGACTTGTTCTCTTTCATGTTACGACGAGCAAACTGAACAAGCTGCTCCCGAGAGTCGAAGCTGAGTTTTCGATTTCTTCTTAGTCGCCAACTCGTGGTCGATCTGAGATTATTCATGTGACAGCAGATGAATCGGATTGCACGCTCAGAAACGACCTAAAGAAATCATCGACTATCTGAGATTTGGCACAGGTTGCCGTCAGAGCAGTGCTAGTAGCAGCAGTATTTCCTTGTCCATGGAAGAGGAGAGGATGATGGGTGCTTCCGAGCGTTCACTAACCGCAATTGTGATTAAACTTCTCATCAGATTAAATATAAATCTGAAGCAGTTGAAGGAGAAGGTGATGCCATGACGCAACGCAATGAATACCAATTAATTCCAACCTCCGTCACTTCCTCATCGTGCTCCCATCTGAATACGTGCATCGTGACGCCGCGGCCTTAATGCCGCCGCTGCCTTGGTCAACTTTGCCACGCCGATAGATAGATCTGTGTATAAAAATTCGACTATTTATTTTTATTAAAATTTAGTCATCCTAGATCATCGAATAGAGATCCAACGTCCCAAATCGAGCCATCAAATTCTTTATAAATATAACCCTAACCTAAGTCCCCCTCTTCCTCCCTCTCCCCTCTGCAGCCGCTGCCACTCCCACCCCTCCGCGCGCCACCACCCTCCTCGCCAGCGTCGCCACCAGCGCGAGCGAGGAGCACCAACAACCACCTCTCGTCGTCACTTCTGTCTCCCACGCGGTCGCCATCGTTGACTCTACCCTACCTTCCCAGCCACACGCCTCCCTCCGACCCTCCCTGGCTTCGGAGATGGTGGCGCCATCAGATTCGCCACCAATGGTCACCTCTCCCGCTTCCTAATCACTCATCGGATCTCGTTGCCCCTGCCTACAGCCACCGCCCTCCTCACCCACGTCCGCAACTACCCCTCCGTCACCTCCCCACCACCGGTTTGCCGTTCTTCCCGGTCTCCGATGGCTCGCCGCTGCCCCACCACCATCGTCACTGAATCTGTTATCTCCACTCCAACCAACCCTGCCCACGCTGTCCTCCTAACTCGCGTTCGGCGATGCCACTGCTGCCTTGATGCACTACCGCTGTCGTTGCCCACCGTCGGTCCGCCATCACCCCGACATCCCTCTAAGCCTAGTGGCCACCGATGAACCCCAGCTCTAAACGGTGAACCAAAACCGTAACTTAGGATGGTGACGGTCGAAGAACAAGACGATAGAGAGCCCCACTGGAGATAGAGATGGTGCATTTCTATAGATGGCGGGTACCTTCACTTTTTCTCAGTAGCGGATAATAATACCGTGCTTCAGGTCGTAATCCGTAGCTGTCAGCACGTTTGTTCAAAAGCGAACCGCAATACAAGAGGGAAGGGGAAAAGAAGGCGGCAGCAAAATGCGGCAGGAGAAATCCAGTTTTAACACCGGGGCCAAACTGCCTACAGGAACAACGATTCAACATCTACCAAACGTGATGTGATTTGCCATTGATGCAGTGCAAAAGCAAAAGAGTGGGTCGGTTTGCTACGATCAAAATTTATGCGCCCCTGCTTGCGTTGTCACGAACAACTGGCGAGCACCACCGTCTAAATAAAACCGGCCAGGCACACCGTCAACAAGACAGAACCAAGAAGATCAGGGCAACATAAGTAGCAGGATACGCCGATAAGACACCCCTGGCTACAAGACCAAAATAACATCGTGCGTGACACATAGTTCAATGCAAGTTAGGTAGTAGTATTATGGAGGCCATGAGTGCAAAGATAGTGCAGAGTGTCCACAAAACGAATATGAAAATGGTGACTGCATAGTTGCATGAGCAGAACACAAAAATCCTAAACAAGTTATGAGCATGTCACTGGATACCGGGAAACTCAACGGAACACAAGGATAAGTAACCCAGTTAGCAAAAACAAAAATGCAAATCCCCGAAAATGCAAACTCGTCTGCATACCTTGCCAGCTCCATTGACCTCAGCTCCAGAAAAATATTAGTGACGACTCAAGATGCAAAGCAGGCATGCTTTGTTAGGTATAGCCCATCCAAATGTTTGTTACCAATACCAGGGGAAGCACTTCTCGCGGATGAAATCCATCACATTATTGCTGATTACCGAGAGGTGGTTCGGACTGCTGCAGAATACTCAGAATGATCACAATACATACACGTAACCTCAGCAGCAGTATTTAAATATAGTAAGTTGATTCCATGTATTGGTAATTTGTAAAAACCACAGATGATCAGGGATCAAAATTCTCATTCCCAGCACATTACCACCAGAACACAGTAGTTTACAGTGATCAGCCTCATTGCAGTGACAGATCTGTACACTGGTCAGTCAGGCAAAGCAGGCACAACTCCAGAAAGTCCCATCCGTCATCAAAGACTAGTGCTCTTAATAGCATATATGAATGTCTTCTGATAATGACTCATAACATGAAATGTGCTACTTCAAAAATATTACTTCTGGTTGAATAATATCATTTCATATCCTGATCTCGGTGGAATGATAACATACAGGGACAACCTTTCTGAACTTCCCTTTCTCAACTTCTTCATAGACCTGCTAAACATGGGGCTAGTTCTTCCCTACGAAAGTCATTCAGATGATGTCTTTTGATCATCACTGGGATTAAACGTTGAAGTATTGCAACTCAAAAGACACATGAGATGGAAAAGGCCTAGCTACATGTCCAAAAATCTATGTGTGACATGATGAAGTCTCAAGTGATGTATAACAGGGACAACACACAGCATATTATGGTGCCGGAATACAGAACCTAACATAGGTATAATAAACTTTTACCCACAAAAATGTAACGATGAAAACACCTGCTACTTTGCAGTTCTTGTAAGTTAAGGACCCTAGTCATGTTCATGGAGCAATAAGACTGGAAATGATAAAGGGAGACAGAATGAAATCCTAACAAGAACACACAGAATGAAATCCTAACAAGAACACAAAAACCTTGTCATCCTCAAAATACACTTTTCCATCTCATGTGTCTTTTGAGAAAAGAAAAATACAGATTATAAGACAAGAAAAACAACATGCAAGTTCAGGATTACAGATTTTGTAACTGTACAGGTTGTGATAAGAATAATCACTCAGGCGTAGATGAAAGAACCAGGTAAGTCAGGCGTAGCTAAAAGAACCAGGGTAAGTCAGGCGTAGCTAAAAGAACCAGGGTAAGTCAGGCGTAGCTAAAAGAACCAGGGTAAGTCAGGCGTAGCTAAAAGAACCAGGTAATTATCTCACTCCAATTGCCAAATGCTAGGGCATATAAATGATAAATCACATCGCATCACATAAAAAGGTGAGAAAAGAAAATTTAATTACCTTGTGGTGACCAGGCTATTCAGCTAAAGCTTTCAACCTGCGAAGAAAATCAGGTTCAATTTAGGACTTCGAAATAACTTCAGGCTTCAGGGCATCCAAGTATATACCACACAAAGATCAAGCAGAAATGACAAGAAAGTCACACGGGATGGGCGGGGAAATACAAGAAGCTAGGATTCAATCCAACAAAAACCGCCCGAAAATTTTCAAAAGAAGTGCATTGGGAGCATGTTTGCAACACTGGAATGGCGAAAACAAATGGGCAAAGAAAACTAGGGTTCTACACCTACCTACCTAGGGTTTACTCGAGCACACGAAACGCAGCAAAGATGAAAGAGCAAACAAGACCGTAGTTGGAGCACACATGGGAATGGAAACCCCGCCGCGACATCGTCAAATCTTGCCCCCGAAAAAAATCAAGAAAGGAAAATTATCGCACCTTGCACCGCACCCGGATAAAGATGAAGCAGGAAAGGCAGAGACAAGATTTTGTCTGAGGGGAGAAAGAACACAAGGAGACCAGGCGAAGCGCTGGATGCTATACACTCGGATCCATGGTGCTCCTATCGATGAGAAAATTGCTATAATGAGACTCCAAACAACGTGTTTCAATAATAGATGGGGTCATCGCTAAAATGACACCCGAAACATTGGCTTCTCGTAATACATGACATTTGGCTAATGTTTCGAAATACCCAAACATTGAAATTAAAAGAGCCAAATGTCATGTATTACGAGAAACCAATGTTTCGGATGTCATTTTAGCGATGTCAACGTTAGAAGTCCCATTATAGCGAAACACGTTGTTTGGAGTCCCATTATAGCAATTTTCTCCCTATCGATCGATCGGATTGGTCGAGGAACCGTCGTTGTCGTTGTCGAGCAGTCTGGCTGATTTTTCTATTTAATATGAAACGAGATAATAACAGAAGATAGAAAATAATAGATTGAAAATACAGAGAGGTAGAGAGAACTCCTGGTCTTTTTTTATTGCATTTTCTAATTGTATGTGTACAAAATCTGCTGGTTTGGCTCTCTATATATAGTCTATTAGTGAGATGCTCACTATGGGTCAAGGCTTCCGACCTAGATCAGGTTTCCTAACACTCCCCTTTGGCACTCATTCGACACGTTCATGCCTCGTTAAAACTCCATAAAAACTTAGTAGGAAAAATTTGGAGAAAGAGTGCATGATACATGTTATGCTGCGTTGCACGAATTGCCTCATTAAAAATCTTGGTCGAGAAACTTCAGAAAAACTCGTCAAGAGAAAAAGAGTACAATCCACCCAATTTCATTCAATCTTCAGAACTTATTCCTTTGGATACTTGATCTTCATGATCAAGATTTAATAACGGACCTAAGAGAGTTCTCTTCCTGAATTCTGCACTTCTCTAAGTCTCATCATTCTAATTGTTTATACGCACCTTTCAAAGCTAGATGCATCAGGTGACTTAGTGAATAAATTTGCCAGATTCTCACAAGACTTAGTATGTAGTACTTTAATCGCGTCCATTTTTTGCAATTCATGAGCATAGAAGAATTTGAAGTTGATATGCTTTGTAAGATGACTTTTCACATAATTCATCTGCAGTTGTGCAACACAAGCTGCATTATCTTCATAGATAATTGTGGGGCGTGTACAATATTCATCCCACATGACTGCTGGATGTGGTGAATCATTCGTTGGAGCCAAAGCGCATTCTCGTGTGGCTTCATACAGTGCTATAATTTCTGAGTGGTTCGTTGACGTCGTTACAGGACTTTGCTTAGACGATTTCCAGGAAATTGCAGTTCCATCACACAAGAATACATATCTTGTTTGTGACCTTGCGGTATGTAGGTCCGATAAATACCCAGCATCTGCATAGCCAATCAAGTTCAAATCTTGATTCTTTCTGTAGAACAATCTAAGATCATTGCTTCCTTGGAGGTATCGAAAGATGTCCTTTGTTCCCTACCAATGCCTTTTGGTAGGTTCTGCACAATACCTGGCTAACAGGTTTACAGCAAATGCAATGTTCGGTCTAATGCAGTTTGCTAAGTACATAAGTGCTCCTACTGCACTTAAGTATGGGAATTCCGGTCCCAGGACTTCCTCCCCCTCTTCCCTAGGTCGAAAAGGATCTTTTTCTTACTGTAAAGACCTCCCGATCATCGGTACTTTTGATAGGTATGCCTTCTCAAAGCCAAACATTTCTAACACCTTTTGGGTGTAGGCCGACTGATATACTAATATTCCTTCATGGACATGCTCGAGTTGCAGGCCTAAGCAGAATTTGGTCTTGCCCAATATTTCATTTCAAATTCTGACTCTAGGTAAGAACTTGCTTCTTTTATGTCTTCCATTGTCCCGATGATATTCAGATCATCTACATACACTGAGATTATACAAAATCCATTCTAGGATCGTCATATAAACACACAAGGACAATCTTCATTGTTCGTGTAGCCTTTCTTGCATAGAAAGTCGCTTAAGAGATTATACCACATCCTGCCAGATTGCTTCAGTCCGTACAATGATTTTCTGAGCTTCACACTGTACATATTTCTATTTGCTCTGTCTTGGTTCGAGAGAGGGATTTCTTCAGGGACCTTCATATAAATCTCCGAATCCAAGTTTCCATAAAGGTATGTAGTTACCACATCCATCAATTTTATTTCTAAATTCAAGTTCACTGCCATTGAGATCAAATATCTAAAGGTAATTCCACTCATGACTGGGAGTAGGTTTCTTCATAATCAACTTCTGGACGTTGAGTGAAACCTTGTGCTATCAACCTTGCTTTGTATCTTACTATTTCGTTTCTTTCATTTCTCTTTCGAACAAATACCCACTTATGCCCTACAGGGTGCATATGGGGAGGTGTGCGGTATACGGGCCCAAATACCTCTCTTTTGTTCAGAGACAATAATTCAGTTTCTATTGTCTTCTTCCAATCTTCCCAATGTGATCTTTTCTTACATTCAGCGAGTGATGCAGGCTCGGGATTAAGATAGGTAATTGTGGCAATTTTCTTTGCAAAGTAGATAGCAACATTGGCTGTTGTCCTATTCATGGACTCTCCCGTGTGCACATAATTTATAGCTATTTCTTCATGAGTTGCTTCTTCTGGAGCTTCTCCTTGCACATCATTTCTTCCAATTGCGGTGACAAATCCCTTTAGTTTTTCTGCTCTGATGTGTGCATACACATCTATGCCGATTTCTTCTTCCATGGGGATATTTAGATCCGGTATACCCTTTTCTAAAGGTGTCATACTCATGCCAAGTCTCAATTGGCTCCCCTTCTCGTTCTGGGGGACTTCAGTGATCGGCTGTGATAAGTTCTTCTTATTCTTCTTCACCGGGCGTCCCCGGTTACTTAGGATTCGAGGAGCCGGAGTTCTTGTCCTTTTATTCTGAGGCCTCTGGACGGGATTAGGGATACCTTCTTCTTTCTTTGGTATTTTGTGTTGTCCTACGGCCGTCATCTAGTTAATCATCGACCGTCTCCCCCCTCTTTCCCTCTCGACTCACTCAGTGCTTCTAGACTTCCCAGTGCTTCTCGACTTCCTTCTTCTTTCTCGCGGTCGGTAGTTAGTTAGGTCGTCGGTCGGTCGTTCTTGTAGTCGTTTGTGCGTCGTTCATTTAGTCTTTCGTCGTGTTGTTTGTTCGGTCATACGACGTCCATTCGTATGGTTGTTCGTCCCGTCGTCCTTCGTTTGTTTAGTTCATTCGTTGTTTTGATCGTGCGGGTTAGAGTTCGTTCGTTCGACTACTTTGGTAGCCGTTGTAGGTTTAGTTTTCTCCCCCGTCTCGATTTACCTAACTTTAGCCAAGCATCGGTAGCCTCAGTCTAGTCTCTGTGGAGAACACGACATTCGCCGCTATTTCAGTGGCAACCAGTGCACTTGCGGTGTGCTATTTTCGCACGATCACCCACGTATATTCATGTTCTGGAAACATGTTCATATATAGCTCAATAACTCGAGCATGTTTGCATCCAAATATATATATTAGAGGTGTACAAAATATACCCAAAAGGAAAATACACATGATGAATATAAACATATCGAGCTCCAGATCTGGAAATAAATATTGTTTGCGCCCAACCTCGAGGGGCATCTGTTGACACCGATTTTGTCCTGATCATAAAATATGAATAAATATATCTAAAATGAATAATCATCAAATTAATAAATTATACTGATGACTAATATCCGTTGAATATAAAACTGTTGGAACTAATATCCTGCCAAAGGGTAACGAGTACAAGAGTGCTCAATCTCGAAGTCCGAGTCAGTGCAAAACGGTCGGAAGCTTCGAGCTTGAAGTCGAAACATCTGAGGGGTATCGATCAAAAATTCTGAATACGCTGTGGGTGAAGATTCCAAGCACGAAGCTATCGTAACCCACATTTGAGTCTGAATGTGGAGTACTCGAAATACTTGAATGAAAAGTACTCGAAGTGAACAGTACTCGGATGAACATATTCGAATGACCAGTACTCGAATGAACAATACTCGACATGAACAGCATTTGAACGACTAGTACTCGAATGAACAATATTCGAATGACCAGTACTTGAATGAGAAGTACTCGGAGTGAACAGTATTCGAACGACCAGTACTTGAATGAACGGTACTCGAACGAACAATACTAGAGTAAACAATACTCAAATGATATTTCGACAACGTTGTTTGACCATGATATTTCGACTACGTTGTCTGACCATGATATTTTCAACAACATTGGTTGAGAATGATATTTTCAACTACGTCAATCAAGAATGATATTTTTTGACTACATTAGTCGAGAATGATATATCAACAACGTTGGTTGAGAATGATATTTCAACTACGTTGTTTGACCATGATATGTTCGACCACGATGGTCGACCATGGTATTTTGACCACGTTGGCCGACGATGATATTTCGAGCATGTTAGTTGACCATGATATTTCGACTACCTTGGTTAACCATGATATTTCGACTATCTTGGTTAACCAGGATATTTCAACCATGTTGGTTGACCACAATATTCGACTACATTGGTCGACTATGATAGTTCGACCACCTTAGTCGACCATGATATTTCGACCACATTGGTCGACCATGACATTTCGACCACGTTGGTCGACCATAATATTCTGACCACATTGGTCAACCATGATAGTTCGACCGCCTTGGTTGACAATGATATTTCAACCACGTTGGTTGACCATGATATTTTAACCACGTTGGTTGATCATGTTGTGTCAACCGTGTTATATCGACCACGTGCTGTGAACAACGTTGTCTTCTTCGACGTGCACTGAATGACCTACTAGTCAACCAAATGCATACATGGATACCGTCCCCCCATAACGATAGGAAAGCGACGCCGTAACTGCATGCATGCATATGTTAAGCACTCTCTAACTAAATGATTAAGGTCCCACGGCTCAGCCATAACCTATAGGTGGGACAGAGTCCAACCGGTGCGCCCCGCATGACCACAAGAAACACCAGATGTAGCGCTCAAACTGCCCATGTCCTGCCATGCCCACATCCCACACCTCTATACACCTATGCGTGCTGCTTCAATGATTTTTTAAAATAAAATCAAATAGGGAAGTTGCCATAACTTTCCTCTATCAACCACCCTCTCATCCTTGCTATATAAATAGAGGATGAAAGGAAGAAAAAAAGATGAATGGAGCAGCTTTGGCAACTGAAAGAAATGTTGGCAAACTCTAGGAGAAAGAGAGACACACAAAACACACTCAAAAGAAGAAATAAGCGAGAGCAACTAATCCGAAAAGAAGGTAAAATTCTTGCTCTTCTTCTTCCTCTCTCCCTCTTCTCTTAGGTTCAACCATCGTGGTATGGATCAAGTTGACTCATTTTGTTTATGTTCTGCCCCTTGTTTCGGTCCCGTTAGTGGATATAAACCCAAAAATGAGTACTTGATCCCTTGTTTCTTAGGTTCGATCCCTACAAATGGATACAAAGCAAGGCGACACATGAAGATTTATTTTCTTTGGTTCGGTCCCTTGCAAATGGATACAAACTGAAGGTGAGAAGTTGGAAGAGCCCCTGTTTTCTCAATTCAGTCCTCTCAAATGAATAAGAATTAATAGTGGGTATATGCTGCCAAAATAAAATATAAAACACAACCTTCGCCTAAGTTACACTACGTGCAAAGCACTTAACATCTGCAAGCACTATGTAGTGCTAGTAGTAATACCATCCCCATCCAAGACTTTCACCATGCTTAGCACCACGTCGTTCCTTCCTCTTGCTGCTCCATTGCCGCTCCCTCTTACCTATCTCGGCAGCCAAATCTAATGGTGACATGCCAATTGTGATGGCTTTATTCTAAGAATAGGACTATCATATTTACCGCAACAGCCTAGGAGTTCAGTTGCGGATAGAAAAAGTATCATGTCTGCTTACAAGTATTTAAAAAGGATTAGCTTGATTAAAATATGACCTAACGGCTAAACTATAACAACTTTACAGATGTCCAAGCTCAAAACTTAACTTACATTCAGAAGAACCAATGAAATCCCACATGAACATTTGAGTGCAATCGTAACTCTAACACATTAACTAATGCATCCTTCCTTCTTCAGGTATTTGTTCTAATAAAAATAAGTATGTTTGAGCACACTAGGTACTCAGCAAGCTACATGGGAAGACTATTTAACTACCATACAAGGTGTTCAATTGGATAGAGTCATGGGTTGTAATATGATAAGAATAGTTGCAAGTATGCTAGTAAAGAACTTTACACTTAAAATAGTAAAACATTATTTAATTAGCAAGGGGTTTTTCACCCACAATTTCTACAATAAAATCATCCAAATTCTACTCATGCCTTGAACAGCCCCACTGACTGGGAGCTCGATATATTCGAATATTATTTATTATACTTTGCGTAGTTGCCTAACTTTACCCACAAGATATCTCAGACTCATAATGCCAAATTGTAGACATGCAACATGATATCATGCGACTAAGCTGAGATTAATAAGGTTGTTTCGGTGCTCTTTTCATTTTAGCTTTTGCTTGATAGACTCAGAACCATTCAACCACCATCGAGAATCTACTAGCCAATGCGCAAATCGCGGCAAGTGGCACACCAAGCCCGACTTCTATTTCACTCGTTTTTCCTCATGGGCTATCCAAACGATCCTAGGATAACCACCACCATGCAGTTATTCAATCGATTCGAGCAGTGTACTAGACCAGGTTGACAAGTCAAGCTTGTGGATGAGCGCACTACTACAAAAAGGGTTATCACAGATGGTTCGGAACCGTCATCACAGACAGTTTTCCGAACCATCTAAAATTACGGGTTAGTGATAATCGGAGGTTATCACAGACGGTTTGTGAGCCATCTGTGATAATCACAACTCAGACGGTTTGTAACTAGAACCGTCTGTGAAAAACACTATCACAGACGGCTTGAATAAAAAATCATCTGTGATACCCACACATCACATATGGTTCTAGCTACCAACCATCTGCAATGGATGAGTATCACAGACGGTTGGTAGCTAGAACCATCAGTGATATTTTTTCATCACAGACGTTTGGTAGATAGAACTGTCTGTGATGTGCTAGTATCACAGAGGGTTTTTGGTTTGAACCGTGTGTGATAATCCTTCACAGATGGTTTATATCACAAAATCGTCTGTGATATTTCATTGTATACCTAATTTTTTTTCTTTTTTTGGGCTAGCCTTAGGAAATGTTAACTATGCTATCTGAAAACAAGCAAATACAGTAAGAAACACAGTACACATTCTATTTTTATTAAGATTAGAGCCTCCCATTACAATATCCCAAAACAATGAGCAAATTACCCATCTATCTAACACAACAAGAACAGAGAAAAAGCAAAGATCCTCTATGCCTAGGCCTTCTAGCCCCTGATGCAGCGCATGAGCTAGATGTCTTTGACGCCCACCATCGTCGGAGTTGATTGAGTGTCGCCTTGGTAGTTAGTTGCTTCTGCGGTGTCTTGCCTCCCGTAGACTTGTGCATCGTCTGTTTCTTGCGGGCTATTATGGTAAAGGTCAAGGAGAAGGAGAACATCAAGGAGGCTGGGTTTAGGTGATTATTTATAGGGGAGGGAGAGGCGCCCGTTGACAAGAAAACTACATGAACATGCATCATTTGGCTACGCACTCATGCGTGAATATATATATATGTGTGTGTGTGCGCGCGCGCGTGCGTGCGTGTGTGTATGAGCTATTTTACGGTATCTTAAAATAAAAAATAAAAGTCTATAATATCTTCATAAATCAACGGTCAAATTTTATTTCTACTATTACCTTTATATTACTAGTATAATGTACTGTATAAAATCCACTCAAATATATCTACATTTTTTGGGTGCTCTAAGTGTCTTATAAGCCGGTACTTATGGTTTATTTTGTACTTAACTATTGTTGGCTTATCTTGTATAATTATATATAAAAGATAAAAAATGTTATATTAACACGGATAATATAAAAGAATAAGAGAAAAAAGTAAATGGAAAAACCTATTTGGAGCAGGGCGTTGTCTACCGGTCCTCTCATTTTACGCTGGTCGTTTCTTACTGTTAGCACTCAAAAACTCCTCTGTTGCCTTCTCTATACTGTATTGTCTGTATAGCTTAGCTACGTAGTCTGAAAAACCATCACAGCAACATGAAAAAGAAAGCCTTGGAAAGTGTTACGACAGTGGCCATTTCCAACCCTCTTTAGACCTACCCAAACCAAACATTACGTGAGCATAGTTTAACATAATATGTTTCTCAGCTGTTGTCCTTTACAAGCACGGTCTACGTTGCCTAGCCTCACAGCAGATGTGCAGCACACGTGTATATACACTCTAAAATTAGACACAGGGCGTGGTGTATTCACCAACCAGATCACTCAGGTCTCAATATTCCCAACTAATTAAACCACACATGACATCAGGAGAGATCACACACTGACAAACCGAATTAAACTACTACCGAAATGCAGATGACCTACCATGGTAACAAAGATCAAGAAAACACTCCTTCAAACATGCATGCAAGCACATGCTGCAAGCTTTCATTTGGCACTATAAATAGCAGTCTTCTCTTCTCTCCCAGCCATCACAAAAACTAGCACTCTCACTGATACACACAGATCAGGAGTACAATATACATCACCCACTATGGTTTCCAAGGGCTCCTCCTCCGTTCTCTTCCTCATGGCGCTGCTGCTCTCGTGCAGTCGCATGAGCAGTGCGGCACGGTACCTGGAGGAGACCGCGTCCAAGGAGGAGTACCCGCCACATCCCACCATGCCGGAGTTGCCAAAGCCTGAATTGCCGCCACACCCTACTGTGCCTGAGCTGCCGAAGCCTGAACTGCCACCCGTGTCGGAGGTGCCAACGGAGCCCGAAGTGCCGCACCCAGTAGAGCCGGAGTTGCCAAAGCCCGAATTGCCACACCCGGTCGTGCCGGAGGCGCCAAAGGAGCCCGAAGTGCCGCACCCTGCGGTGCCAGAGCTGCCAAAGCCTGAACTGCCGAACCCAGTTGTGCGGAAATGCCAAAACCGGAAGTGCCGCACCCCACCGTGCCGGATCTGCCAAAGCCAGTGGTGCCAGAGCATGAACTGCCGCCATTGCCCAAGGACGAGCTGCCCCCGAAACCAGAGTTCCACTTTCCGGAGTCGGAGACCAAGCCATGATGCGCCAGTTATCTAAATTATATATGTGCAGTGTGTATGTAAATTGTGATCGATGTTTGCCTGTGATCTTGTTCATGAGCTGGCTATCTGTTCTTAGCTTGGAGTGATGTTTCAAGCCGCTTTGTTGTTTGTATACGTATGCACAACCTACATATATATGATACATGTTTCATTTATCTTAAGTTATGTTTGTTTCCTGTATAAATCAATAAAGATTTTTCTCGAGTTTGCACTACCTGCTTTTGATAATGTACATACATTCAATATGGTTGCTGGTTTATCTTGAAAATTGTGAGCTCAGAGGGATAGCGGAAGCAACCAAAAACAGCATGCTAATTTCTCACAAGCATTTCACCGAACACCTTGTGTGCGTGCAACGAAAACAGCCCATTGACCTCAAGTTTACAAGTACCAAGCTGTCTAATCTTCCCAATAAGAATATACTTGCAAGGTTAGCTCATTAGAATGTCAATATCCTAACATCATTATCCATATATAAAAGAACACGCATGTGCTATCTTATATGTCAACTCAAACCATACATCATTAACATGAGCAAAGAAATCATAGCAAACAAGATGATGACTCAAATCAACATATATGACAAAGAAAATACCAAATCAAAGGGAGACACCAAGATTTACATGGAAACCCCTCACGAGAGAAAACCATGAGCGACGGCGAGATGATTCTTCATTATAGAGATAAAACAAGTACAAGAATTGGAACCAACAAGGTAAGGAGGCTCCAAATCCCCAATGCTCTCACTCAAATTTATGAATTTGGTGGCAATAAAGCCTCTCCTCTTTTTCTCCCTAACCCTAGCCCTCTCTCTTAAGCAAAAAGAAGTCTCTCTCAAGCTCGAGTTGGGGAGGGGCTTAAAATGGTAGATTTGGCAAAAAGCTACTAAGATTGCTAAATTTTATAAACAACCTTAATTTCAGCCTACAACATACCTAACCAATGTTTTACATGTTGAATGAGCCAAAATGACTTCAAATGGTGAGATTAGAAGCTACACATTATCACAATTCTCCACCTCAGTGACAATTGAACCATAGAAAAAACACATCAAGAGTCTTGATGTCAAAAGTTCAATCTTCAAATTCTTCATCTCCAAATGAATAAATCAACAAGAAACAAACTCACCGTCTCCAATTCCCTAGAATGAAGCTAGCTCGAGTAAGCATGAACACCAACCCAAGTCCAAGCAATGCTCAAACTTGGCCTATGGGACCACCTTGGTTAACATATCTGACGGGTTATCTTTTGTGTCAATCTTCTCAACATACAATGCTTTCTCTTTCACATGAAGCCTAACGAACACTACTACAAAAAGGATCATCACAAACGGTTTTTTGAACTGTCTGAATTTATGGGTCAATGATAATCAGAGGTTATCATAGACGGTTTGTGAGCCATATGTGATAATCACAACTCAGACGATTTGTAACTAGAACCGTCTATGAAGGACACTATCACAGACGGCTCGAATCAAAAACCATCTGTGATACTCACACATCACAGACGGTTCTAGCTACCAATTGTCTGTAATGAATGAGTGTCACAAATGGTTGGTAGCTAGAACCATCTGTGATATTTTTTCATCGCAGATGGTTGGTAGATAGAACCGTCTGTGATGTGCTAGTATCACAGACTGTTTTTTGTTTGAGCCATCTGTGATAATCCTTCACAGACAGTTTATATCACAAAATTGTCTGTGATAGTTCATTCTATACCTAATTTTTTTTTCAGCTAGCCTTAGAAAATGTTAACTATGCTATCTGAAAATAAGCAAATACAGTAAGAAACACAATACATATCCCATTTTTATTAAGATTAGAGCCTACCATTACAATATCCCAAAAGAACGAGCAGGTTACCCATCTATCTAACACAACAAGAATAGAGAAAAAACAAAGATCCTCTATGCCTAGGCCTTTTCGCCCCGGATGCAGCGCACGAGCTGGATGTCTTTGACGCCCACCATTGTCGACGTTGATTGACTATCGCCTTGGTAGCTAGTTGCTTTTGCGGTGTCTTGCCTCCCGTAGACTTGTTCATCGTCTACTTCGTGCGGGCTATTATGGTAAGGGTCAAGGAGGAGGAGAACGGCAAGGAGGTTGGGTTTAGTGATTATTTATAGGGGAGGGAGAGGTGGGACTGCGAAAATTGTTGGCGCGGGGACAGAGAGGTGGAGCTAAGATCTTTGGGGTGATGGTTGGTTGATTTCTATTGGTTAGGATTGGGTTGGGGAGGATCAATGGGCCTAGCGGTCAGATTATCACAGACGGTTCTATATACCAACCGTCTATGAATTAGAGCACAAAGTTTTATATGCCGGTGCAATATAAACAACTAGTCTCAAACGATTAAATAGCAAAGTTTTATATGGCTTATATATACTCATTTGAAAGGTTTCGATGAGATATACAACTTTTCAATTGAAGAAAAATCCGAATTCCGAAGGGAAGACCAAGAAAAGGGCAAAAATACAAATCAAAAGCTTGTAACACAAATTTGAGGCTAAAGATGGCCGATTTTGAGGGTCTTAGAGAGTGACGGGCACAAGTAGATCATTTTTTGATTGGGCTCGTCGTTAGCTTTCCAATGAGTACAAGAACGTTGAAAACGGACACCGTATGCAAAAATTATGCCCATTTTACTAAAGATGTCTCGAACGGAATCCTACTCGAACTCAGGTGGGAGATTATGATATTTTGGAGGATTGTGAGGTGGGGAAACATATCACAGATAGTTTTTAATACAAGCCAGCTATGATAACTTTATTATCATAGACGGTTTTTAATATAAACAGCCTGTGAAGTATCATAGATATTTGCCATTATAACACGCAGTTCTTATCTAGAACCGTATGTGATACTTCATAGACAGTTCTAGATAAGAACCGCCTGTGATAATGAAGTTATTACAGACGGTTTGTATTAAAAACCGTCTATAAAAATACCACAGACGGTTATTCGTATGATCTGTCTGTGATACTTGCAGCACAGACGGTTCCTAGGAACAGTCTGTGATGTAAGCGTCCAGTTTAGCCTCTTTTGTAGTAGTGGCGAGTTCTGTGTTATTTACTTGACTTAAGGGTCTAGTCCTTATTTACCATAGATGAGACTATCTTTTACATACCATGCACACACCGGCACCACACCACCATATCCAAACCAGAGCCTCGATCGAAGTCATGAGCTCTAACCATCTAGTAGTTGCCCAGTAAGAAGCTTCAATTTTCAGCTTTATTTCAAAGTCTATCTGCGCTAGACCGAATAATCCTTAATAGTATTTATAAAGCATTTATATTTTTTAACCTACCTGCTAATTATTAATAGGGTGATTTTATATTATAATAACACTTTTGGTTGTCAAGGTGAATATGGTTTACAAGAGTATGACTGGGCTTTTTAGTGGTTGGATATAATTATTTATCATGTCATTCTGAATTATTGTTTTATGTAAATAACAATGCTCAAATAACATAAATGAAAGTAATTATGATTAAATAATGTGGGATCAATATGATCAAAGACATTTGATTTGCCTTCTTATACATGGTCTTCGATTACTTCTTCGTAGCCTTTAGGTTTGATACCATCTATTTCAGTTTCTCCAGTAGCTTTTTCATTGGCCAACTAGTTGAATTTAGATGCTAGCGTAAAACACCGAATATAAATAAGTCCTTGCTTGACAAAATGCAAGCTAGGAATAAAATAAAATCAAAAGTCTGAAAAGATATAAAAGAAGATGGATTTAAGAGGATAGTGTTTAAACTAAGCTTGGTAAGGTTGAATGGGGTTGAAAATGAGTTGGACGGGCTCGAAACGGTCAAAATGAGTGTAAACTAGGTTGTCAGAATTTAGATGAATTGTAACAGATTGGGTGCATAGTACCAAGTTGATACTCTTTCTAGTGGGTCAAGTTGAGTGAATAGTGTTAACCCTATTTACTGTATAGTGGATTAGGTTGAATAGTGTTCAGGTTGGGTTGAGTTAATAGTATTGGACCATTGGGTGTTATAGGGCTGCATAGTGTTTGGCTGAGATGTGAATAGCACTTGCTAGCTTAGTTCAGCTGGCTGGGCTTAAGCACCGACCTAGGCTGGCTTTGCTAGCCCCTAGGGCACACGACCCAGCTCACATTTTAAGTAAGCTGGAGCTCAACTCCCATGGTGGTTGAGTGGCGTTAACGGTGACGGTAGACGTCGGCAAGCGATTGTGCGATGAGCAATAACAAGATGCAAGCAACCTATTTTGGGCACACACGTAGGCGGTGGCAGCCTGGAGCAAGCTGATGATGGCAGAGCTCAGTTGGAACATGCAAACAGAATGACAGAACTGCAGTGGAACTTCAGCAAAATTGGCAGCAGCTCGAGCATCTAGGAGGTCAGGGGAGCTTTGTGGTTGTGGTGGCTCGGCCTAAGGTGGTTTGTGGAAGGTTGGCGACGATGCCATGGGCAGTGGGGCGATGGCACACGGCGGTGGGAAGCTAGGGGACAGCTTCATAGTGGTGAGGAGATGCTAAGGACGTGACCAATTTGAAGAGGGTGTGGACGGAGATGGGAAATTTTGAAGATGGTGTGGACGGTTTGGGGATGATGGCGACGGTGTAGCTTTATACGCCCGGGGAAGATGATGATGGACTCATGTATGAGGGTGTGTGAAGGAGAGGCTAAAGTAGTCACTAGCCTTGGCTTTATAGCCAGCGCGAGGCGGTTTACATCGGGAGAGTGTTGCAAGGCGAGCTTGGCACGTGGGCAATGATGTGGATAGTCACGTGGTTTTTCGGGTGAGCGGGCAGTGCTGGCGGTGTAGGAGGCGTCGTTCCTCTCTGGAGCAAGCGTGCAAGGTGGGCAAGAAAAATAGTGGTAGACACGGCGTGTCGAGCAATTGGCGGCATGGTTTGTCGGTAGTGCAAGTCGACGGCAAAGATGGCGTGGTGTTGGCATGGGCAGTGTTTAATCTCGGTGTGAGGTGGTGGGCTAGGTGGCGTGGGTGCTGGGGCAGCTTGGCGGGGGCGAAGGAGACGGCGTGTTGAGGCTGCGCAGGAGCGTGCGAATGGCGGCGTGACGCGAGGCAAGTAGCAACAGGGGAGAAAACAGGTAGCAAGAATGTGCTTTCTCAAGGTGGAAAGCGTAATTCTGAAAATCAAAAGCGGGTTTTTGGTCGGAATTTTCGGATTTGGCAAAACGTCCAAATTCAAAAAAAATTGCTCAAATTCAAATTTGTGAAAATTTTTGAGCTGTCACACTAATGCCTCTTCCTCGGCCTCCTGGTGGGGTATCCAATGGAGCTGATCGGTGAGAATCGCTTTCCTCCTAGCGGCCGGATGCAGTAGCGGTGGCCATCGAGTACCCCTTCGTCGACGTCCCTTCCACAGTCGGTAATGAGGCATGGCGGGAAGAGCAATGATGACTTTCGGTGTTAGGAACAATTGACACGACATGCATATCTCCTCGGCAAGAAAGTTTTTGGTAGAAGAACATCGCAATACCCTAAAAACAAAGAAGAAGAAGAAGAAGAAGAAGAAGAAGTGGTGCGGGAAAATCCATGAGGCCCACATACGTTGCAATAGGCCGTTGGCGTATAAGTGCCCAATCTAAAAAAATTGTCTACGGCAACACATCTAAATGGGCCAAAATCTAACAGCTGAGGACCACGATTCATTCTACATCATCGCCTATAAAACCCTCTCAAAAAGAAAAAGAAAGAAAGATCAGTGCCTATAAAATGTACGCAGTCCGTCAGTCAGTGCCAGCATCAAGTCTGTCCCAGATAGAACCCACCACGAGTTAATCACACACAAGTTACAAAACCAACAATATCGACATGAGGCCATCTACGGCTCGCCTTCTCGCCGCAGCGTCCCTCACCGCCGTCCTCGCGGTGCTCACGAGTGGCGTCGAAGCGACGGTGGTGACGACGTGCAAGGCCGCGGCCGACAGCGACGGGCGTGTGGACTACGACTTCTGCGTGTCGGAGCTGGGCACGCACCGCGAAAGCCCCAGCGCGGACACATGGGGCCTGGCCAAGGTGGCGGCCCTGACCGGCGTCGTCAACGCCGACAACGCGGTCTACGACATCAAGGACCTGCTGGCCAGGCCGGGCACGGATTCCAGGGCGCGGGCGGCGCTCGGGCGGTGCCAGGAGCTGTACGACAGCATGGGGTTCGCGTTCGCCGAAGCGCACGACGACATCAACAGCCGCGACTACGCAGCCGGGAAGGAGAAGGCTGGGGAGGCAATCTCTCTCGCGCACCAGTGCGACGACGCCTTCGCCAAGGCCTCCGTCCCGTCGCCGATCACGCAGCGCGGCTCCTACTCCGTGCAGATAGCGATCGTCTGTACGGCCATCACCAACCTCATCGAGTGAAGAAACGTCCAAGCTAGAGTCGCGACAGCACTCTTCAAGCTTGTAGTCTACCACTAGTACTATTATCTGCACGCATGTTTACATCTTGCCTTTCTTTTGCTCGGTGTGTAGGATCGAGGTGTGGAGGTGTTGCGATGTTGTACCGTGTGTAAATTAATCCCTCTCCCCTAAATGAAAATGAATATAATGTGGCTTGCTCTCCTATTTTCTTTAAAGAAATGTAGGAAAAGAAAAGCATATTTCCACGTGGAAACTAATCGTGTGTTTCCCATTGGGCTCTCTCAGGATAGGATTACGCATGCGTAGGTAAGATCGATGGTAATAGTACAATCATTATTCCATCGTACTATATATGAAGCTAATTGGAGAGGGGTCAATTAATTCTGCAGTGTTGAGGCTCGGGGCTAAAAGTACCTCCCGGTTATCATCCTTGTTTGCGAAGCTCACCGGTGATGGGAAAGGTTGCCGCCGCTGAACCCGTTGGAAAAAGGGAACGACGATCGACATGCACGGTGTTTTTCTTCAATTATTTTAATTAAATGGTGTGTGCTATGTAATTTATTGAAATAATTATGATGACAAGCGATCTATAGTTTCGTGATATATACAACCGATCGACCACAGTTAAGACCTTATTTGGAACGCAAGAAATTTACATGAATTTCATACGAATTTTATAAGAAGTAGTATATTAATTTCTGCAAGAATCCTAGCAAATTCCCGTGTTTCAAAGACAACCTTCCAAAAACAAATCTACGGGGGTTCAGCAAGTTTGCGATCTCATCCAGTTGTACTCCAGTAAAAAAATCCATCAGCAATGTAGAGCTGCACATCAGCAACGTAAGGAGCAGTACACGTTGAAGCATGTCGTCCGTGGCTTAAGCAACGTAAGGACAGGCCATTCTACGGAGGCCGACGCCACAACAGCAATTGCCATGCACTCGTGTTTGTCTCTTTCCATCAAAGAACGTTGAATGGGAGCGAATTAGCAGCTTAAGGACGCATGTACGACAGTGCAATCAAATTGATGGTGTATATGTGCACATGTTAATACACACGCATGCACGTACATACATTTAGCTAGCTCTCAAACCATCAAGATAATTCAAAATTAAGGGAAGAAGAAAAGAGGAGAAGAAAATACTCTAGAATAGATAGCCAGCAATGGAGATTCTCATGTGGATCAGCTGGTGTCAAACGTATATATACATTGAACTAATTAATGGTGTTCGAATCAAAACTGTAATGGAACAATCTTGAGCTAAAAGGATTTTCGCTTGCATGTGGCACTATTTTTTTTGGTTTTTGTCTTTTATCTTTTAATTTGGCTTCAAAAGTCAAAATAAATAAGATGGTTTCTTGAAGTGAATTCTTCGAATGATTTCTCGAGTTTAAAATCATGTATGTAGTCCTCGTCAATATCTCTATCATCCGCTGCTATCTCAAAACCTGAATCTAAAACTATATATGCAATCTATATCGACTTCTCTATCGTCCCTACCATATAAAAAAACGCATCCCAAAATTTCGCATTGACACATAGAAGGCTCCCCAGCAGAACCGCGCCGCGTGTGTATCCAGATTGGGGTAAAAAGTATAGTTACAATTATATCGTGCGTCGACTAGAAACGCCGCATGTATTTCCCTTTTCCCTTACAACAGCTCTGGCTGGATTGCATATTAATTTGTACAACGATTGTCTTTGAGGGGCTATTTGGTAAAATGTCAAACTCATGTGATTTCCCCGTTTATGTTAATGTGATCTTTAGGTGCGATTGTACCTTCAAGCAAAAGCCATGCATGCATATATAATTCGATTTAAACAACAACATTTTGTACACTTCCGCAACTAATTGTGCTGGTAGGTACAATTTTACTCCTTGTAACCGACTTATATTAACAAATTTTATAGCTCAAAACGTCAAAAGATGCGTGACGATCGACGCCGGATCAAATATCTCGCATGCTCATCCGTTCTAGCTCGATCGCTCTATTCGTTTGACACATGCATGGCGTTGCACTTACTCGTTAGAAAACAAAGTATATTTGTATTTGCCAAGTACTGACGTACTCACCATGATAGATACTAGCTAATGCTTGCCACTCAAGTGACGAGACACGACTAAAGCAAGCGTGATCAGTTTCTCAAGTACGATAATAAAACTTATTACAAACATGACCAAGAATTCAAAGAAAGAGGCGCACGGACAGATCCAGTGAAAAAGGTATAGCACTCAGAAAACGTGTCTCGTGGCTAATGATCATAGTTCGAGTGCCAAGTTTGAGTCTCACTAGTTAGCTATTACATGTTAGATGAATTTAGCTGTGGATTTTTCGTAATTTAATCCCGTGAACTCTTTGCTGCTTAGCCTTAAGAACAATCATGGTAATAAGGCCATGTTCTAAACAACTTTTTTGGCTTCTGGTTTTTAGTAGTTTGGAGCGTGTCAGTTTTTTTTATTGTCCGTGGAGTATAACAATGCTTTTTATTTTTCTGTTTTTTATTTTTTAATTGAATATTTCAAAAATAAAGACTAACGATCACTACAGTATTATTTTAGTCGAATGCTAAAAGATATCAGAAAAGGACGAATTAAACTGGGGTTAAGTTGATGACCCAACTGCATCGCTTCGAGAAAAAGGCTGGTGAGGTGAGTTCAGGGCGCGGATCGGAAGAACTACGCACATGTGAGGTCAATTCCAAGACCGACGATGACTCAAAGGAAGGTGTAAGGGTCTGTTTGGATCGTGTCCTGGAGAGATTGCTTGGCCGGGAGAATCCCTGGAGGCTGTCCGGACAGTGTTTGGTTGGAAGCCTGAGGATCTAAACTAGTGCCCGAGGATCATTAATCGAGTTGTTGACGAATAAAATTGCATTTCAACAAGTCATTATATTTTATATAATAAAGATAATTGTATCATAATATCTTGCCACACATTTGCAGAAGTAATTCTGCTATTTTACTAAGAAACTGATATGTGGTTTCGCAACCGTTGCAATAAATCAACAAGAAAATGTATTCCACCTCTTTATGTTTTCTGCACTCAAAAACATGTATTGCTGTACATTTTCTCCAATTAGCTTTCTCAGACATAGGCTTGTAACTAAACACCCATCTTCAAGTTTGTCTGCCAGAAAAAAATCATCAAACTTTTAAGCTACTATTAGACAACACTTTTTGCCACGCTGATTGTCTAGGTCTCTAACCAAACAAGCCCTAATTGTGTAATGTGAGTGATGAGGATTGAATAGATTCCTAAATATAGCTTTAATATATAATTAAGACCAAGGGACCCATGGTCGTAAACATCTAGAGGTTGCTCCCCGAGTACCCTGGTCAGAGAAATACTATACATGTTGCCCAACTAGAGGACTGCTCGGAGAGTCTATGAACTGTTTACTGGATCCGATTCCAGAATATTCCTTCCATGCGATGGATGGAACACGTGTCTTATCCACTCCAAACAGCATGATGCTTTAGCCCTGAGTCTTTGACAACAACTGCCATATGGTTGTTGCCCATGTTTGTCTCCTTCTGACAACAACCGACGATCAGGCATTTTCTCAGACACACTGGTTCCACAAGGCGTCTTTCCTAGTGGACAAACAAGCGTCTCTTCATTGGTATTTAAGACTGGATAAGAGAAGGCCGAGGTTGATTGGGCAATTCACACACAATCAATCAGTCTTAATCCTAGACGAATTGATATCTCATTCAATTCAGTATAATTAGGCTAGTTTCATGCCTTGTTAAAGGTATTTTGTAACCAGTTCATAGTAATAAAGTGCATCCCTATTCTCTCCTAAGAATTTTACTATTTTTTTCATATTATTTCGTAAGATTAGTGACTTAATTCATTGATAGCAATAGGATGGATCCCAAGCAAAAATCGAAATAAGGAGAAACAGAGACTAGGAATGAATCGGTGGGCTTTACTTAGGGACTCAAGTATCATATTTGGCTATTGAATGACCTAAAAGAAAAGCCCAACAAATAGCCCAACCCCACTATTCCACGCACCATGTAAAGCCCAACAAAAGCCCACAGCAGCTGCCTCGCCCCACCCCCGATTCAAAAAAACCCCAATCCCAATTCCCACCATCAAAATCCCCCAAACCACCACCTCATTTCCTCTCGACTCGACAACTGTAATGGTCATCACTACCGATTCTTCCCACTCGAACTCAGCCACCAACGACCATGGTGGAGAACGGAGGAGCCCCAGTCCAATCCCCGTGTCATTCACTTTCCCAGACATGGTCTATGAGATCTTCCTCCGCATGCCGCCCGCTAACATCCATAGCTTCCGCTATGTCTGCAGGCTGTGGCATGCGATCGCCGCCGATGAACACTTTGTCGTCCTTCACTGCCAGTGCCACTCAGTCCCTAATTTCATTACACCTCAATCAATCCGAGCTTGCTCCGTAGTTCCAAAAATCTGACTCGTCCAAGTGATTTCATTAGGATGTCTGCTAGCTGATGCTCTGAACTAATGTACTCAATTTCAATCTTCCCTTCTTCAACACACTGTCTAACAAAGTGATAGCATGTGTCTATATGCTTACTATGATAATGGAAGACCGGATTCTTGGATAATGCTATTGCAGATTTATTGTCCACCTACAGCTTGATGCTTCTAGGCTCTTCATCATATCACCAAGTAAACGAGAAAGCCAAATGCCCTGACAAGCTGTAGTAGTTGTTGTAATGTACTCTGCTTCCCAAGATGACAACACCACCACCTTTTGCTTTTGCAATTGCCAGCTGACTGGATTCTCTCCTATCATGAACAACACTCCCGAAGTGCTCTTCTGATCATCTAAATCTCTAACCATATCATTGTCGCTATACCCAATTAGGTTCAGCTCCTCACTCTGATTTCTTCTATAGCAACAGCCAAAACCCATTATTCCCTTGATGTAGTGCAAGGTTTGCTTTACAGCAATCATATGCTCACTTGTTGGTGCCTCCATGAAGTGACTTACATAGCCAACCGAATAAGATATATCCGGTCTTATATGTACCAAATATCTAAGGCTACCAACTAGGCTTCTAAAGAAAGTAACATTGGCAGGGGGCTGATTGCTCACCTTACTCAACTTGAGCCTCGCATCCATTAGAACTTGGCATGGATTGCAGACAATCAACCCGGTCTTTTCCAACACCTTCCGTGCATATGCTAACTAGTTCACTATGATGGCTTCTTTACCTTGATGAAATTCCATGCCTAGGTAGTAGCTTAACAAACCTAGATCACTAATACTGAAAACCATCTTCATCTCCTATTTGAACTTGTGTATGGGGCTCACATGATAATGAGGTCACCAACGTAAACTCCTGCAAGCAAACTTGATGACCCCATACCTCTTCTATACACAGCAGATTCAGAAGGGCTTCTCTCAAATCTGAGTGAAATAAGGCAGCTATCAAGCTTCATGTTCCAATCCCTTGGTGCTTGCCACAAGCCATACAAAGCTTTGTTTAGCCAGAGGACCTTGTGGGCATTATTCTTATTTAGAAAACCTCTTCTGTCTCGGTCGAGGATCTCTTAGGTGGTTGGCATATTCTCGACTCGACTCTTGTTATGTTCGGGATCGCCACACGGAGCTCGTTGTAAACTTCCTCTTGGAGATCTCCATTCATAGTGAGTCTGTCTCGGCGCCCTTTGATCTTGTTCATTCAGATGTTTGGTCCGCTCTTC
The DNA here is from genome assembly GCA_036346575.1 of Dendrocalamus sinicus. Classification (NCBI taxonomy): domain Eukaryota; kingdom Viridiplantae; phylum Streptophyta; class Magnoliopsida; order Poales; family Poaceae; genus Dendrocalamus; species Dendrocalamus sinicus. The sequence continues at coordinate 29,053,169 of CM070645.1, forward strand.
GTTTGAAAGGGGTCTGTTTGAAGGCATGATTTTACATCCATATAATGTACTTCCTATTGAGTTTCATGCACCAACCAATTCACTCAAAAGCTTAAGCTGATGAGAAAAGATGGGCAATTCACTTATACTTCAACACTCCCCTCGTGGCTTCCAGCAGAGCATTGTTGACGTGTAGGCTCTCTTAGGCCAAATCGTGGAATAGAAGTGGACAAGGCTCGTGCAATTAATTTTTTCATTGGCGAGCCTCTTTACGCGTCATCTTGTTGGGAGTCTTGTCTACCTTCTCTTTACTCGTCCGGATATCACTTATCCGTTCATATTATGAGTCCTACGATACCTTGGCGGGACTATCTCTCGCGTCTCTTCTTTCCAGTCTTGAACTCGGGACCTCTTGGCTCGATACCATATTGAGTTTCATGCACCAACCAATTCACTCAAAAGCTTAAGCATGATGAGAAAAGATGGGCAATTCACTTATACTTCAACACTTCCCACCCTTTCCTTGCCATGAGAGCCAGTAGTAACTGAACTGTCTCTATTCTAGCCACAAGAGCGAACACCTCCTCAAAGTCAACACCTTGTTGTTGTATGTACCCCTTGGCCACCAACCATGCTTTGTGCTTCACAACCTATCCTTGGGCATTCTTCTTAATATTGAAAACCTACTTTAGTCCAATGTTTGGTTAGACTCAATGGAATTGATCTCCTCTTGCATTGCATCTTGCCACCACCTAAGCTTCTCAGGTTCTGAGAAAGAGGAGGGTTCCTCTGCTGCAAGAAGACACATTTCATTGAAAGATTTAGTCAACTCATGCACAATAGTGTTATCATACAATTTTGCAAGGTCTTGCAGTGCTTGGGTTTTTCTTCTGAGGTTGGTGAAGCATCTTTCAGTGGGGTGGCCCATTTAACTCCAGTGGGAGTATATGCCAAAGGGAATGGTGCAGTTCCAGCTGGAGGCGTCTACTGTTCCTACCAGAAGATCTCCTACATTGTGATAAGAAGTGTAATGGACTGTGAACATTTCACCCGGTGTCAATTCTCCTTGATCATCTGTTGATGTGCCCCAGTCCCAATTCCTTTCTTCATCAAATACAATGTCATAGGAGATATGAAGTTTCTTAGCCACAGGGTCATACATTCTATAAGCCTTGTCCTTGTGCTTGTACCCAATAAAAACCATAGGTACACTGTAATCATCCATCTTCTTTTGATTCGGTTTCACCACTTTGACAAAACCAAGACACCCAAACATGCAGAAGTGTTGCACGTTTGGATGCCTTCCAAACTAGGCTTCATAGGGTGTCTTGCTGTTGATGCTCTTTATTGTAGACTGGTTTAAGATGTAAACAACCATGGAGACTGCCTCACCCCAAAAATAGCCCGGTAATCCCTTTGCCTTTAAGAGACTCATCTCCATTCCTATCACCGTTTGATTTCGACGTTCAATGATGCCGTTTTGCTATGGGGAGTATGGCACCATCAAATGCCTTGTGACACCTTGGTCCATCCAATATTGTTCGAACTCCATAGAGGTAAACTCCCCTCCACGATCAGTCCAAAAGACCTTTAGCTTTGCACCACTTTGCAGTTTTGCCTTGGCTTTGAAATTCTTGATAGCAACAGTAGCATCATTCTTGAATTTCAGCAAGATAACCCACATATAGCGAGTCGTGTTGTCGACGAGCTGTAGGAAATACCTCTAGTCTCCAGGTCTGGCCGGTGAGATGGGACCACAAAGATCACCATGCACCAGCTCTAGAACTATCTTAGCATGGTAGTTAGCCTCTTCAGGGAATGAAGAACATCGTTGCTTCCCGTGCACCATCTTTTTCATGGCTAGCTTACGAAGGGATTGGAAATTCAAGTGGCTAAAATGAGCATGCCATTGCGACGCCTCCTCGGTGCACCAGGCCACCAAATGCATAGGCTCTACAATGTTAAGATTTAGCATGCACAAGCGGCTACCAGACCTCATTACCTTGGCCAACAATTTCTTATGCTGATCTCTCACACTGAGAATGCCGTCTTCAATGAGTATTTGGCAACCACGCTCATCTAGTTGTCCAACACTGACAATGTTGCTGTGAAGCTTTAGTATGTAATAGACATCACTCAGTGTTCGGTGTTCTCCATTGTGGCACCTGAAAGCACTGAGCCCTTGTCGTAGATGTCAATGAGTGACCCATCTCCAAACTTCACCAACCCTCGCACCATTGTCTCAAGGTCGACAAAAATTGTTTTTGTGCCGGACATGTGGTTTGTGGCGCCGGTGTCCAAGTACCACACACTGTCGCAAGTATTGCCTTCATGTCCAAGATTCACTTGCACATGGACTTCATTGAGAAAGACAGCATCTAGTTCTTACTCTGATAGCCCTGTCAACGCACACACTTGTGCCATTAACAAAGTGGGTTCCTCTTCTTGAACCTGCGCAACATGCACCTGCTCCTTCTGTTCTCAGTGAGGCTTGCGACATTCCTTAGCAAAGTGTCGAAAAATGTTGCCATTAAAACACTTTACCGTGGTTTTGTCTTGTCTGCCTCCTAAAGCCTCTTTGCCATTAGGGCTACCCTTGGGTTGAAGCCCATGCTTGCCACGGGTTTGGTCATGGCTTGACTACCAAGGCTTGATGCCAAATGTGGATGACTCATTGTGTGTCTTGCTCTTAGACCGTGCAAGCCATTCTTCTTCGATCAGGAGTAGATCACCAAATCCCAGTCAATCTTCAATAGCCTTCAGCCAGCCAGTCACCTACTCGACTGTCATGGAGTCAAGGTCGAGGAACTGTTCAATAGAGATGGCCACCTGAGAGTATTTTTGCGGCACAACCCACAAAAACTTCTTGATAACTTGTCCCTTCTCCAAGGGATCTCCTAGAGAACGAAGATGGTCCATCAGCCCAGTCAGGCGCATGGAAAAATCATCTATGGTCTCCGTGTCCCCCAAGCGAATGGCTCAAACTCATGACGCAAAGTTTGCATTCTTGCCTCCTGAACTCGGTCGCTGCCCATTCGCATAGTGCAGACGGCCTCCCACACTGACTTGCATATCTCTGTCATAATCATCATATGTATCATTCATGAAGATTGGTAATGTCGTGCCTTTGTGAATCCCAGTAAAGTAGTGTAATAACGTGATATTAGTTGCACATTTACTCTCCACATGATATGCTTGACAGATGATGTTAAAAATCGTAAAAAAAACATGTTTGTGTTTTATTTGGTGATAACAATCTGTAGTGCAGTACTGCTTTAGCAGCGGAGGGAAATTGTCTGGAACAATGTGGTGATCCTTATGAAGTGGTTGGCTGTTGATGTTTACTTGGTGCTGTGGAGATTATTGAGACCTGCTTGCTACTTCGAAGACTTGTTCTCTGATCCTCAATGCATCCGTAGTTACTTAGGCATGCAAAAATATTTAGGGAGGTTTGTATTCTTTTAATCAATACTGTGATTTGTTGCAAATATGTACTCCTCTGTGATCTTGTTCTGGTGCTGACCTTGGGGTGGTTCTGGTTGTTAGCGAAGATATTTGATTGTTTCTTAGTGAATATGTACTCTAATATTGCTTTTGGTTGAGCTACTGGCTTACTACTGTTGCTTGCTATATGTTTGACCAAATGCCATGTCTGTCTATTTTTTTTCCTAGTTCTACGAACTTAATGCTGAACAGAGTTGAGCGAAATCATTTTAGAATATGCATCGCATCCGGATGAACACTTTCCATTACAGTGTTTCCATATGCATCGCATCCGGATGACCACTTAGCCATCTTTAAGGGCTGTTACATGTACCCACAGATTGGGAGGGATATCTTTAGTGACCTGATGGCTGATGCGTTCCAATCCAATTTCAAGTGCGATGGTACCAGTTTGCCCCAGATGTTAGGCTGCTTTCCTGTCATGCTAAGGATTTGCTTTCTGTACAGATGAACTGATGCATAACCCAGTGCACCGCGGCACTGCCACCACTCTAATCCAAGCCTCCTTCCTAGAATAAGGTTATGGATTTCAACCATCTCATGGCTTTCCACGTGTCATCCTTAACCCTAAAATTATTTCAAATTTCTATCAGCAAAACGCTGAACCTCTTTGTTGTATGAAGCATTTGTGCTCCTTATCTACCATGTTATATTTTATAATAATTTATTACTACTATGTTTTGTTAAGATGAATATGACCATCAAATAAAACAAAGTTTTTCAGTGGTAGGACATAACTAAATTACCATGTCATTCTAAACAATTATTTTAAATAAATAATAGTGCATAAATAACAGTAATGAAAGCACGGTAATTAAATACTTAAAATAGTGTAGGTTCAACATGATCAAAAACTTATGACTTAAAATGGTTAGGATGCATATTATGTCGACTTGTCAGGTTTGGGCTATTTCATTAATGCATTTATGCTTAAATGTATCGAGCGGTGCTATGTGATTTGTTTCTTGTCTGTGATGGCTGCAGGACATCGAGGTGGAGTCGTGGCGAGGCACGGGATGACCGGACTAGGTGCAGGTGGTGCTGAGGTCGGAGCGGTCGGGGTGTGTCGAAGACAGCGAGGACTCGAGGTGGCTGCGTGGCTTGGAAGGCAAGGAATGAGGAAGCTTCCTGGAAGGTGCGCGAGGGGCGTTTTGGTGAATACGCAAAGCTGCACTAAAGGAAGTGGGATGTGGATAAAGCGCCATGAGTTGTTGAGAGCTAATGGGTAAAGTGTGTTGTAAACCCATTAGTGGAGGCTATAAATAGAGAGGTGCTCTCTAGTGCTAGATGCAGATTTTGAGATGAAAAATGAGAGGGTTTTAGTCTTTGTTTGTTGAGAAAGAGAGAAAGAGAGAAGGTGAGAGTTTCTCTCGATGCTCTCCGGGCGTATGGGGACTTAGTGTATGAGATTGAGAGAGAGATGAGCTGAGAACAACTCATTGTAATCATGTATGTCTCGGTATCATTTTCATTATGAGAGACTTTGTGCCTTGAGTTGTTCTTTTGTGTTTTGTTTTGGCTCAAGTTCTTCTTTTCTGCAGCCTCTATTTTTTGTTTCTTCTCAGTCGGGAGACATTTCCTTTGGTTTACTCCGGCTGCAATGCTATCAAAATTAAGTATACAACTGCATGTAGACCAGCAGTGCAGATTGCTTTTGCTCGGATCAATTCTTACCTGCTGTTGCTTTCGGTTTGGGCTTGTTTGTCTTTAGACTGCAGCAAGAATAGTGCTATTCGGACAGCAAGCAGAGCATGGTATTAATATGTACTAGCTCATGTTTCTTGCAGCGAGAGACTTGTGTTTTACTTCCTATGCTTTCGGTTGAGATTGTAGTTTTGGTTATGATTGGCAGGATCAGTTTTGCTTTTTGGCTTTCTTTTTGGTAGTTGCTGCTTTCGTTTATTTTTGCTGCATCAAATGTTGGACAGCAGTAGCTCCTCCTCAGTCTTTTCTTTGTTCGGCTGTTAAAGTTGTTTTCGGCTAGCAATGTTTTGCCGGTGCCTTGTCTTGGTTCTTTTAGTTGATCTTTTTAGCAGCTAGCAGTCTCTCCTGTTTTTCTTTTTCTTTTTTGATCAAGCCTTTGGTTCAGTTTGGCAGAGGTCTGCATGCTTCTTTATTCCATTGTTTGATTGGTGCAGCTTCTGATATTTCTAAATCCAAATCAACACTTCGGCCAAACTAAAAGCTGGTAGTTCCTTGCCAAAGACTTGATGTTTTAGTACTTATTTTGGACTCTCTACATTCCTTTCTTTGGTTCGATGTTTTGTTTGGTTTAGTTCCCTCAATGAAATATTAGTTCAGGCATTGTTTCTTTAGAGAAGAACCCTATGAGCTTAGTTGTGATCTCTCCCATGAGCAAATATTTTCCGACTTCATAGCTTTTATAGCTATCGGAGAGTTGGGAAAATTGCGAGAATACTCGGGGCGTTTTTTTAAAGTCGACATTCACCACCCCTCTGTCGCCATTTCGGTCCAACAGACTTACCTTACAATTCAAAGTTTTTGACTTGCTCCAGGTCTTCCGGTTCTTGATAAGCTTATGGGACTGACTGTCTAGCGAAATTGTGTCCTAGCACAAATAAAAATCAAGTAATCAACTTCGTGCTCAAAAGAATATGAGCTAGAAAAAATGAAGTAAAATAAAAGAAAGAAAATACAAAGAAACCAAATAAAGTTGAGTTTGGGTTTTATCGGAGTCTGCGTTGATGAATCGGAGCTGGAAATAGTTTAAATGGGCTCGAAATAATTAAAAATATATATGTCTAATAGTTTTTGGTGAATAGTAATGGAGTATTACAGTTCATTGTGGGTTGGGCTAGAAATAGTAACAGGTTGTAGTGTTCAGAGTGGATAGGATCTGCAATAGTAATAGGTTGGATCTTGGACAGTAGTGGGTCGAATCTGAGTGGATGTGGGTCGAGTTGGAGAACAATACCACTACAACATTGGGCTCGACCCAAAGCAACTTTGGTGTGCTGGCCACTACTGTGCGGCCCATGACCTATGATGAATAGTCTTTGTCTTCCTCGAATGGGTGTTATGGTGCTCCCGAGTGACGAAAAGCGATGGTGAGCAATTGTGGTGAGTAGGCTAGTTTTCGATGGCATCCGAGAGTATGGATGGGTTCTAGGAGGGGCGGGTAACCCATTTTAGGGCTTGGTGGTGGTCGGGGACCACTTTAGAGGGCCGGAGGTGAGGTGAGCTTCACGGGACATGACCACGGCATATGAGATATAGAAAGGCTAATTGGTGAGGGCGAGCTCAGATTGAGTATCCCTGGTGCAAGGGGATGACCATATTGGGGTTGGCTCAGGCTATAAGATTCTATGGCGGGTTGTCCATGATAAGGTGGCACGGCCAGGCAGAGAGGCTAGCCGCCGGTGAGATATGGGGTCGAAGAGGCCAAGGTAAAGCTTTGGTATTGTTTGTGGAGTCAGAGTGGTGCTATGCACGGATGTAATTGAGAAATGGTGAAAAATCTAACATGAATTGAAGATCGGGCTTACCAGCTATTCTACAGTGGCATTGGGGAAGGTTGGGGGTGGAGTTAGACGTCAATGCAGGCTATGGAGAGGGTTCACTGGCTTTTATAGCCAAACTAAGATGAATTTCCTGTGCAATTGCACATCTAGATACTCTCTGAACTCCATGGTGTGTCATCAAGCTAGAATATCTTCAAGTGATGTTGATTAATGCAACAGTTAAATAGGTGAAGCTCTAGCCTTGCTTCCTTTGTCAAACCATTGAATCTAAAGGTATGCACCATCTTGAGCTTCAATTTGTGCATCCCCATCATAAACAAAATGAAATGCTAGCTATCTTTCAAAGGGGGAGAGAGAAGCAAGAAGAGTGTTACGGGCATGGTGGCCTGAGTGAGAGAGAGAGAGTTAATGTTGAGAGAATGGGAATAGATGAGTGTGTCATGGGCCGAACCTGAGTGTAGGTTATATGTGTGATATGGGTGGCTTCGGTCAGAATTCTTTAGCCAGAATCATTCTGGAGAGTTGAAACAAAAGGGAGAGGGTGCGCAGGAAGCAGGGCGCAAGGAGAGAGAGATCTACAAGGGAGGAGGAGGTAAGTAATCTCTGGCTTGATTCAATAGCAATCTCTCCTCCCCTTTAAATAGGAGAGTACTTCCTAACAATCATATCTAACTCAAACTCTTATTTCCTAATATAACTCTATCTCCTAGCTTAACTCAACTCAAATAAATCAAGCTGACTAATAATACCTTCTTAAGGGGTGGGTGCCGCAACTAATCTTTCGGATTGTGCATGTCTAGTACAAAACATCCCCATCTGACATCTCTCCCCTCCTCAGCAAATAGCTCATCCTCGAGGTGTAGAGAATGTGACCATTCTGAAGCTCTGGTAAGGATGGTGGTGCCTCAGGTGGTTCTCCACGATAAGGCTTCAACAAACTGACATGAAAAACATCATGGATACGACCCGAGGTGGGAACTATAAGCAATATGTGACATCACCAAGCCTCTCCAAAACTTGATAGGGTCTGTAATAACGAGGGGCCATTTTGCGATTAATATTGTCCGCTAAGGATAAAGAGCAAGGTGGTGGATACGAAGCCATACCCATTGTCCAACATCAAACTGAACTTCCATGTGCTATTGGGAAAGTAGTCATTCACGAACATCAGTAAGCAACTGATCACGTTCCAAAGGAAGTTGATTGATGGCTTGTAGATGAGTAGTCAAGGTTGAATGTGACCGAAGTGTCAAAAGATCTTAGCCATATACCACCTTGAATGGCATGTCATGAAGAGAAGTCTGAAAGGAAGTATTGTAACAATATTCGGCCCATGGTAGTGAACGAATCCATTGACGTTGTTGGCCACTAGTAAGGCAACGAAGTTACATGGAAATAATCTTGTTTGTTAGCTCTGTCAAGAGCATATGCCGTGCCATCTATATCATCACATCTAGATAAGGTGTCAGCCATGACATTCAAATGGCCTGGTTTGAATTCAACATGAAAGTCACAGCCAGATAACTTCTTGACCCAACAACGTTGCGAAATCATTGAAAGGCATTGGTCAAGCAAGAATTTGAGGCTATAGTGTTTGTCAGAACCATAAACTAGCATCCCCAAAGATAAGGTCGTCAATGCCAAAGGGCTTGCACTAATCCAATGAGTTCACACTCATAAGCCATGAGGTGTACATGCCAGGGTGCCAACACATGACTGAAGTAGGCAATCGGTCCTTGTCATTGATGGAGGACCACTCCAATGCTAGATCCTGATGCATCACATTTGACAATAAACTAAACATCAAAATTAGGAAGTTGTAGTATTGGTACCTTGGTTAAGGTGTCTTGTAAAGTCTTGAAAGCATGAACGGCCTCTCCCGTCCATGAAAGCACCTCCTTCTTGAGTAGGATTGTAAGCGGCTTGGCAATGGAACCAACTCCTTGAATAAATTTGTTGTAATAGCCAGGCAAACCAAGGAATCTATGAAGGGCCTGAACCGATCGTGGTTCTATCCATGCACGTGCCGCATGGATATTTGTCTCGTCCATAGTGACACCATCCACAGTAATGACATGTCCCAAATAAGCCACCTTCATTTCACCGAAAAGGCACTTGGACCTTTTGAGGAATAGTTGGTGCTGGCTAAGAAGACAAACAATCGCTTATACATGTCGCAAGATGCTCTGCCCAAGAATTACTGTAGATTAAAATATCATCAAAAAACACAAGGACAAAGCGATGTAAGTATGGTCGGAGAATGATGTTCATCAATGCTTGAAATATTGCTGGTGCGTTTGTCAGGCCAAAGGGCATGATGAGGAACTCGAAGAGGCCTTCATGGGTGTGAAATGCCATCTTCCCAATGTCTAGAGGGTGCATGCTTGCCTCATGATAGCCTGACCGGAGATCCATCTTGGAAAGGAATTTAGCACTGCACAACTTATCTAGAAGTTCATCCACCATGGGTATGGGAAACTTGTCCTTGATCATCTTATTGTTGAGAGCACGATAGTCAACATAAAAGTGCTATGAACCATCACTTTTCTTGAGAAGTAATATGGGCGAAGAGTAAGCTGAGGTACTTAGTCGGATAATGCCTTGCTGCAACATCTCACCGCATTGACGTTCAAGTTCATCCTTGAGGAGTTGTAGATAGCGATACGGGTGAAATGAAATTGGGGTTGTCCTAGGTAGAAGATGAATGTGATGATCGCTTGTGCGTGTTGGTGGAAGCCCATGGGGTGTAGAGAAAAGATCACCAAATTCGGTCAAAAGCCCCTCCATCAAGTTGGTCCTAGTGATAGGGCAAGCCTATAGATCCTGGTAAATCCCCAAGCCATGCCACTGAACCTTATGATCAGCACGCTAAAAGGTGATTGATAGCGTCTCATACTCCCAATGAATCGGCCCTAGAGTATGGAGCCATTGAACACCGAGCACCAAATGGAAGCCATCCAAGGGTAATGAGTAGCAGTCCACAGAGAAGTGCTCTTGGCTGATATGTAGGGACATCGCTTTGCATATGCCACATTCACGCCTGCATTATGAGCTGTGGCTGGGGTGATGAAATTATGCATCGAGCCCAAATGAAGGAGTGCCAACAGGGGTGTGGTGCCAACCATCACTTGAAGCTGTATTGTTTGGCTGGCCTATAGTTTGATTCCAGTTAGAGCATATAAGAAGATGCCTGGCTCGCTTATTATCATTAATGTCATAGTCATTCTCATCGACAGGGCCCCCACTAGGAGAGAACTATAGAAATATGCATTTACAACGGTGATTTGGAGTGAGCTTTTCTTCAAAATTATAACACAAGCCTGCCACTTGTCACTGCTCCAACTCCTCAGGTGTGCGATAGCAACGACGCATAGTGTGGCGTGGGCAAGCTATGCCTACTGCTGCTCCCAAAGTCACGCTGACTGCTAGTGCTGGTAGGGCGGGAAGGGCGGGCATTGTGTAATAAGCTGCAGCTGCCCCTGTGGTCATGGACGGTAATGCTATAGGTGATGCGATTGTCGTAGCTAGACGCGTTGGTTGCTAGCCACATCTTGGCTTGTAACCTAAGCATGCCATTCATAAGCCCTTGCGAGTGCATCGCGTGGCTGGATGCCACTGGTACTGGTCCAGTAAGAGCTGACAACTGGCCATCACCGATTGGTCACCTTTCTCAGGTGGAAAGGCGGTCGCCAAGCTCCCCAAATCGGCCATCTTGCCAATTGAAGATCTCTATCTCGTTCATCTGCATTGTCATGGTTGCTATCAAAGATGAAATCTGTTCATGGATCGCATCCATGATCGCCTGATCGGTTGCCATGCGCTCTGATACCATGTTGTCACGACCCAATCCTAAGCGTAGGTTATATGTGTGTGATACGGGTGGCTTTGGCCAAAATTCATTAGCCAGAGACATTCTAGAGAGTTGAGATAGAAGGGAGAGGACGCACAGTGTTGGCCCAGGGACGGAACAAGATGCACACATGTGGTGGTTATAGACTCACATAAATTCTCTAATCTATTCAAGACACATAGGAGATTTGCACTACGTCAATATGCTATAGCTTTTTTGTTTTCCCTTCTATTTATAGACTCAGATTACAATTTACATAGGCAAACAAACTGCCCAAAACTTCTGGCCACGATCCCACTAATTCCACACTAACAGAATGCCTGAGATACTTGATGACTCCACAATCTGTGCAATACCTGAACGACTCGGTCCTCTAACCAACTAACAGCTAGTGGATATGCCTGGTATGTCAGACATACTGCTATCTGATTAGATTTATGACCGCACACAGACTTGACCATATTCGAGTCCTTCTTTGACCATGCCTTGTCAACCACAGTGGCTCGATCATGCCTCACGACCACGGCTACTTCGACCACAATACCTTCAACCGCTTCACTGACCACGGCTTGTCAACCACGGCTTCTTCAACCACTTCATCGGCCACGGCTTGTCGACCAGCATCATTGACCACACAGGTCTTTTGAGCATCGACCGGTTCACTGTAGCTTACGAGTACCTACCATCGACTACTGTAGCTAACAAGCTATGAGTACGACCACTTGCTATAGTTCTCCTCCAAGCATCGACTGCTATAGTATCCCTACGAGTACCGACTGCTTCGACTTACGACTACGACCACTGCACAGTTCGACTTACAACTACGACCACTGCGCAATTTGACTTATGATTGCAACCGATCTCCGACTACTCTCCGACTCTGGGTGTTCGACTTACACTCGACACACGACTACAGAATACTCGAACTCACTGAGCACTCGACACAACTGCACAATACTCAACACACGAGTACTCAACATATGACTTCTTAGTACTGAACACACGAGTGCTCTACACCGACCACACTAACAACAACACAATAAGATTAGTTCCAACACACAGGAAGCAAGGGCGCAAGGAGAGAGATCGGCAGGGGAGGAGGTAAGTAATCTCTAGCTTGATTCCATAGCAATATCTCTTCCCCTTTA